>JAQOOI010000058.1:0-600000 GCA_028554645.1 Omphalotus guepiniiformis
GTCAACATCGAAACTTGCCAACGCGAGAGGGGTCCTGGTGCGCTGACAGACTGAGATTGAGATTCCGAGGACGTCGACATGTCTGGTGAGTGGCTTTTTCCACGAGGGCATGGCTGGATATTTATGTATCCTTCGCAAAGTAGTCCTTCTGGTTCTGTTCCAGTCTGCAGTAAACGAGACACATGTATGGCATTCATATGTCTGAGTCTTTCCATACATACCTACAATCAATTCCACTGCAACAAATTCCGTAATAAACGCCTTTAGTATCCTCCGCCCTCATCAACGCCTTCACCAACAGGACAAGCATTAACACCTTCCTCCTTATAAACTCTTCACATCCTCACTTCCTTTAATCCCACTCAACCGCACAAAATACAATTCCTTTATCCCTTTAACCATAGAATCAACTAATCTGCTCGTCGTACCCATATCCACATTAAAATCGAGCAAATTCCTGTTCTTTCCACATCCGATCACTTTGGCTCCGAGGGTGAGAGCGCGGGTCATTTCAGGTTTTTCGTTGTTCACCTCTACGAGTGGTTCCATCCCGATGGATGATTGAGTAGTTGTATAATGCTGAAAGACCGTTCTTGTGATAGCATGGCTAACGATGAGGAGAATCGTATCAGCGCCATGTCGCCCGCGCTTCTGGCGATTTGATATCGGAGAAAAGCAATTTGATTTTTCACTTCATACATTTTGCCATTTGGTCACTCACTCATCAAAATAAACTCTTGTCCATTAAAACACGCAGGTCTATCTTCCATCCCCTCCCAGGCAACCCTCACAAGCCTCATATCCTCTAACGAATCCCTTGAAACCATTTTAGGTTCGCGTAAGAACCGTAAATAACCGACGCTCCCGCCTCAGCATACTTTCTCGCTTTTTCAGCAGGATTTCGTATACATCGCAATTTCACCCCTTTGCAGGACTATCCCTCTTGATCTCCGGCCATCAACGAAAGTGATGGAGATCCCGTCGAAGTCTGATGAAGCTGTGGTTTTCGCTTTGAGTCGTTGACGAGGAGGTATTTGTTTTGGATCTAGGTTCATTGAGATGTAGGTTTTTAGTTTCGTCTGGTCTAGTTCCTGGATTTGATTGTGGCGATCTCGGACGTCCTTCTTGACTGTTGAGACGTCGATTGGTTTCTAGGATCGTAGGTGGTTTGCTGGATTGCCTATGATAGAGTGGGGGATGCTGAGTGATGATGTATGGGAGTAAGGAAACCGCTGGCTTTTTGTATTGAACGTGGAGAATTTCACGCAATCCGGATTTGAATCTTATAATCTGCTTCGTGAACTCATGTCCAATATCAAGCTGAATAATGGGTTATTGATGCCTGCAGTTGGCATTGGGTACGTCCTCTCGTCTCTCAAGTGTAAATATAATACTCATCCGTCCTATTGTAGATTGCTGGATGGGACGCGTAAGGTGAAAGTCAAGAAGTAATCGACATGGTCAAGAGCAGCTCTGCGATTAGGCTAACCTGACATATCTACCACGGTAAGTCCGCCCTACTAATAACTCCCTTCCAATCTTGACTGCTCAAATGACTCATTGCTTCGAACTATGGTAAGCGCTGGCTCAACAGGTGTCTCTTGCTCAACAGTAATGATACGTGCATTCAACAGGGAAACGAACGATCTGTCGGTAAAGCGATTCAAGAATCAGGAGTTGCAAGAAAAGATATCTATCTAACAAACCAAACTCCTCGTTCGTCCCTGATCATCATGGTTCTGAATACATACAATACTTACCTTTTTTACAGGAGCGAAGACCACGGACGAGTGAGTGAAGCGCTTGAGAAGAGCTTGGAAAAAGCTTGGTGTGGTGATTATGTGGATATGTACCCTGATGCATTGGCCTCAAGCCATCTCTGAACAAGGTTTGTTGTCGTCCTTAAATACTGATGGAAACGAGGCTGATCGGCGTACCTTGCAACCAGGGGACACACACTCGCTCCCGATGAGAAAGTCCAACGTTCGTTGAGGACATGGAAAGATGATGAGAAGAAAGCTCCCTTAGAGTCAGGTGTTGTTTCATTCATAGTGCCCTCCCCCTAGATTTTGATTTTAAAGTTGTTGTCCATCCAGGTAAAGGCGAAAAAGTATTATTGGCGTATCCAACTTTAGCATCAAAACCCTACATGTCTATATTGAATCAAACCAACAATTGTTCCCGCGACCAATCAAGTGGAATTACACCCGTGTTTACCACAACACGAATTTTACTCCCTTTTTTCCTACTGCAAATTCGCACACGCGGGATAGTTACTCACGGCGTATTCACCTATTAGGAAAACATAAATTCGCATTCAGATCAACCAAGTCGTTGGGATTGCAGAAACCAAGAGTGTTTTCGGTTGCACAGGTTTTTGTGTTGAGTTGGGGTGTACAGCGTGGAACGGCGGTGATACCCAAGACGGTACATCCCGAACGAATGAAGGAGAATTTTTGAAGGTGATTGAGTTTGAATGAATCAGAGATTGGAGGTGGTTGGATAATTTTGACATCGGGAAAGAGGGGATGCATAGGAGTGTTTGTGGGTTTCATTTTCTACTGATCCTTGCGTGGGTCCCCTGTTTCGGGTGGACTTACGAAAACACTTGGATGGCACATCATGACTTTGGGGGGAATCGTCCGGAGTTTAAAAGATATGTCCGCGGATAAGGGAAAGAAAGGACGTAATTTTAGAAATTCACAAGGTTTGCTGTAAATAAAAAATTATAATAATATAAAGCAAAAAGCCGTTTTTTGGAAGGATTCCTTTTCTTTCTTCTTCATGCCTTTCCCTCAAGATGAGGTTCTGTCCCTTTTTCCTTCTCTTTCTCTTTGAATTGAGAAAACTAATGTTATTTTCAAGGCAAAGCTCGTGGTCAATATTCATTTCAAAACGTTGCTTTATGGAGCTTATACAGTCCGTCTTTGCACTCACAATTTGGAGTACTCATCTACCGTGAACCGTCCGAGCAGGTCAAAAAATCAATAGACTCATGTTTGATTATTTCAATCGTCATGTTTTGCCATTAGCTACAATGGTACGTTACTTACTTATATCCACTTTCATCCCCACCCACTTACTCACTTACTTTCGGATTTGACAGCAACATTGGAGTAAAACTACATCACGCATCAATTCAAAAGCTGTTCATCACATACCGAAATGAAGAAGGAGGTCCAGCAGCTTACTTTCAACCTTTTCATCAAAATTTTACTCAAATATTCGGACCAGTACAATCTATGTCGCCCAAAAACTCTTGTAGGCGATAGCGTCGTGGGCCAAGTCCCTCCCTCCCCTTCCTCCGCATCCCAAGTACCTCGCAACTTACGTATACTCATCCCATAGCTCATGAGATGTTATTTCGTGTTGGGGAAGACAATTGCATATTGTTGCGTTTGTCCTATATTGCTCCTTATTGGGTAGCACAGGTAAGTTAAAACGTCTATGCCATCCCACACACTAATCGCGAAGATTCTCTAACTCGGTCTCAAAATGGCAGTCTCCAGGAATAGGCATCCTCTACTCATTCGCACGTGGTAGTCGCCTCAAGCCGAAGTAATTCGTCTCCGACACTCCAACATTGGAAAAAAAAAAATTTAAATTTTGTAAAATCAGTTTCTTATTTCATTAACACATCGCAACTAATATCAGTCTGTACAACGCAAGTATTCACCCCCTTCATCCTCGTACACAACTTTAATCTGAACCCCCCACGACCCTCCACCCCCTTGTAGTTCCTCGTGGCAGCTCGTACTATGTGTACCATCAACCGCTCAACTAATGGGGTATTCACACCACGTAGTTGTGAGTCCCTGTTTATCCTTCTTGTTGTTGAATCCGGGCTGAAGCGATTATACTCTGCCACACTTATGGCTTTTGTTGATCTTGTATTTAAAACGTGAGTTAGTCGTGGTTTCAGTTATGTTCTCTAGCTACTCGAAATGCCGTGAATCAGTTCCCCTCCAAAATTCACCCATCTCACTCACTCACTCATCCTCCTACATAGATTCTCACCCACTCGTCAGTAAGTTCCCTTTCCCTCCTCCCTCAATACCCAACCCCTGTCTCTACCTTGGGTCCAACCTTTTCCCCAGGGCCTGAGTAGTATTCCTAGACATGATAATAGTCCCGAAATCGGACCTCGGCCCTATAACCTCACATCCCAACAAGGGCTCTGATTAACCTAAAGAAAACTACATCAATCAAGTAGATTAGTCCCAAGGTCAAACATCAACAGCTTTACGACAATGATTAGGTTTTCCCTAAATCAGGAGATGATGTTTGAAAATCTCGTGTGTGGTGTGGGCTTCTTGAACGCAAAATCAAAATCGGCGAACGCGAACGCGAAAACGAAAACGGGGGTGGGGTTTGCATAGGTCTAGGTCCCCTCCTTGGACGAGAGGCGCTGGGACGACCCGTTCTACGGACGTTGATTTGGATAATGGACACTGGATTTGGATGCAGACTGGATTCGGGATGTTGATCGGGATGGGGATGGGGGAAGAGATTGGCAGATGGGATGATATAGTTCCGAGGGTCTCGCCTTCAAGGAAACATTTCTGTTCGAGTTGGAGGAGGGATAAAGGTTTCCTCAAGATAGAGTGATCATCGTGAATTTTTGGGGTTTTTTGTTTTTTTTTGTTGTCTCCTGTTTTCTGTATCGTGTATGATTGTATTGAACTTACCTATTCGGCTATTCGCTTCGTATCGCTTTGTGTGGCTTTGATCTTTCTTGTTTGTCGATTTGTCGTTTTATGTCTTTGCATTTGTCATCTGTTTTATCTTCTTCTTGGCACTTGGGATACCCCTTACCTCTTGTAACTCTCTTGTAGTTGTAGATACCTACATATAAAATTAGCACTGTTTACTATTAATTCTAAAAAGCAGAAATGCAAATGCTAGCGCTCCTCGTGTAGTCTAGTTCATTTCAGGTGTCATCACGAGTGGCTTTACTCTATTTTAGGCTGATCTGTCGGTTACAGTTGAGGGAGCTACAAGTATTCGCGGAGCAGGAAAGGTCGTCAGCAGACACCAAGTGAGCGCTACTGAGTTTTAGGGTACGCGTGACTTTATTCGTTGTACAAAAACACAACTGCTATACATATTCCTTTACCCCTCCATCGCTAGTTTAGGTCCGAATTTTACAGACAAACTCCCCCAATTACACAGACGACTTAATATTAGAATCTACATCCGATGCCCTCCTCGACATCCTAATATCTCCCTCTCCCACCATCAACGCCGTCTCACCATCCTCAGTCGTCACCCCCGTAGCTATACGCAACATAATAAACAGAAAACACGATTCCCTGGTTAAAGCGAAAACCATCAAAATTATCATCAGAACTTGGGACTCGGATACACGATACATGACTTGGACTTACGACAGTAGGTGAGATCTACAATCATCAAAATATCATTTGCATCAGCACGGACTCGATGGAAATCAAGGTATACTGTATACTCACTGAATCAAGAATAACATATTGGAACCACGAATCGACTTCATACAGAATAAGCAACGTCATCAAGGCCGCAGAGTATATATCGCGCCCGATTCGACGATGAGGAACATAACAGATTGGAGTCTCCTTCGGCGGATGCTGAATCCTAGGCGTTTGGTATTGATGGCGTAGATGCGGTAGGCGACCAGAGCTGTAAGAAAACAAGTCAACTTCAACTCGAAAGTATAGGATGGTGGTATGTTTACCTGTACAGATCACATTCGTAGCAAACGTCATGGTGAAAAACGAAAGTTATCCATTGAGAGAGTTGTATCACAAAGATGTTAGCTTTCGGGGTTGATACATGGTCAAAAGCGTATAATATCCCGATTCCAGTTGCTTGGATATAGATCATCAGCCTCTCACAGGACCCACACACTACCATTTGTTAAGAACTTACCCGTACTACCCAATAACAAAAGCGAAGGAAACACTACAACCCAGATCCGTTTCTCTCCCAAGACTAGATAACATCGAAGCAGCTTCAAGTTGAGATGTCCCGTTAAACGATTTCTGCCCCCACACGCACACGCACGTAGTAAAGCACTTACCACAAATAGCATCCCCGAGCAGTGTTGGTTTGAAGCACATAAAGCGTACTTACCAAACATTTGCGTGAATTCTGAAAGTTTCAGAGAAAAATGCCGCGGGACCGCCAGGTTCGTTCCGGAATATAATGAATGCTTTGATGATTCTTGTAAAGTTTGTGCCGATATGCTACCCAAAATTCATTCAGTGATAATGAGATATGAGATATGAGATACAGCAAACATATGTGATGGACAGAGTCGGATCCGGCTTCGAAGAAGCCTCTCCATCCTCATGGTTGCAGAAAGGAAAAAAGGAAATGAAAATTACATACCATCGTGGCGATAACAAACATCAAAAGAGATATCAAAAGCATGCCCTTTTCGAAGCGGCTGACCAGGCGGTCGTCGAATGAGTAGGGTCCCACGTCGTGTTGAAGAATAGCACCACATATGCGCCTACAACCCCAATTCCACCACCACCGCAGAAGGATCAAAAAATTCCCGAGTCAGGAGCGCATACACTCTCAAGACGTTGAAATAGATATCGAACCGTAGAGGAGAGTTTTGACAGAAGATGGAAACTAGTTTCGCCTGTGCAAGTGTTAACCGAGTAAGAAGTTAGCGTGACCCCACGAAGATGAAGAGGTAACGAAAGAAACAAAAACCGATGCGCACCTCGTCCCGGAGGAAATGCCATAACTTCTCTCCCTCGTAGTAGACCAGTTGGGTGACGGATGGTAAGGTAGCAAGGGTACTTTGCTCGCCTTCCAAGTTACTGTCAAAAACCCGGGGCCTTCCCCCCTCGCTATACTTATATCAATCGGCATCCAGAATTTTTGCGCGGGATCGGCTCCATTCTATCGAAAAATTCGAATTATTAATAACACAATTGTATTGTAATCATCACTTACTTATCATTTTTTTTTTGGCCCATCTATCCAAATTAAAGCAGGTGGGTATTGAAAAGAAGGTTGAGAATGCCGTTAGAGTGTACCTGAGAGGCCCTCACTAACTTCGAGCACTCTCCAAGACCCTTCTGACAAGTTTCTGTATCCCACTGCTGAGAGGGAAGGATGATACAGCGAGATACTATTGGAGACTCGAAGGTTAGGCACCTATAGACACCCCCAAGAAACCAGGAGACTTTACACGGCGTTACCTCGCTGACCTCGGATTCCGGAACGAAATCGAGCCTTTGATACCCAATGTATTGCCGTAAAGGCTTAATAGCGCCCTTGAACGCCAACAAGTCTGATGACCTCTGATGGCCCACTAAAATCGTATTGAAAAAGCTCCCTTGACGCGTGAGTCCGACAACCGCAGAAATTCATAGGTTTTCACTGTTTGTATGAGATGGTCCGGGCAGGATAAAGTTGGCAGGCCTGAGAGTGAATCTATCGACTTATCACCCACAAGTACTCCGAAGATATCAAAGGTGGTGGTGAGGTCAGAGAGGCACCGGGCGCTAGACGTCGCCGACAATGCGGAGGTGGAGCTTTCATCACTCTAGGCACGTAGACTGGGAGGACCCAGGGGAAGGATGTTTCGAACATAGAATTGGTTGAAAAGCTGGCAGTGGTCGTCTTGGGAGACACCCTGTCTTGAGGGCTTATGTAACCTTCCGTGATAATTTACTTTGCACTCCATAGCGCGATAGATAATTTAGTTTCTAAATTTAACAATACAGTACAGAATTCTACCTTCCCAGAAAGTAGATTCAATATATCATGCAGCCCAACCAACCCTCAGCACCCTCAGCAGCCAAGCCTAAAATGCAACTCCAACCACAACATTTTCCCCCGACGACGACGACGACACAATCCTTGGCCGCGCTAAAACTCGCCTCAGCATCATCCAATCTTCTCACATTCAAAAACGACCGATTCGAGGCGATACTAGACGTACTAAAACCCACTGAAGGTCGATGAACACGCAGTGCTACAGGACGAGGCTTACGCTCGACAAAAGGCAAATTCGGAGGCTGCAGCGATGGTTCTGGTGGCAGTGGCTGCGAAGGTTCCGGTAATGGTGGTCCCAGTGCAGCCCGCATTAAACCGAATTCGCTGAAGACGATCGAGATAGGGATCGAAAGCGTCGAGGACGTGTGGGTGAAGCCATGCTGCTGCTTACACTGCCAGTGCTACCGCTGCGACTGCGTTGAATGCCGACTGTAGGAACCTGCAGTGAGGAAAAATGAATCGGAAGGCTCGTGAGTTAACGCTCTGGTGGCTCGATCGATGAATGCTTGGCCCTGGAAGAATTCGCTCTGCTTTGTGATTTCAATAGGGCCAATTCTGACGGCCGGGGGGGTGCGAGGTGCAAAGAGTTCAGATGAAAGGGGAGAGGGAGAGGGAGACGCAAGTAATTGCCGGCCGTCATTTTGGCTGCAGATCGACCCGAAGGAACACTGGCTATCGCTGAGGTTCGCAGAAATGGTCGGACCAGGCGATGAATGAAACAGGAGCAAGTAGAGAGGAAGAGGACGTAGTAGAAGGAGGGAGGTTGAGGGGGAGTGGTAACACTCCGATGGTTCCAAACCTCTTGACAGAGGGCATCTTCATTGGATAGGGGTTCGCCATAGGGTAAGGATCTTCCAGCAGCCTCGGAGCAGGATGATATTGCATGCTCGATATCTTCCAGTCAAAGGCTGAATTTGAAGCTGACAGATCCGATGGTTGAGCCGCGCCCCAGGAGGAGCTTTGGCACGTATTATGAGTTGTATAAAATCTAGGTGAAGTGAAAAACTACTCACCTCTTGGTATCACGCGAAAACTTCCTTCTGAAACAGACTGACAAGACTGTAATATATCGCCTTCTTGCTTCATGTGTAAAACCAAGGAATGCGAAAAATAGAAACGCCAGTCCAACAAAGATCCAGCGATCAATCTCCAGCATAAGCTCGACCATTATATTCGAGCGCCACTCGGCTTCAGTGTACACCTTAACGAGGCTGAAATTCGAGTGCATTTGCCCCCAAGTCATCCACATCACGAACGGGCCTCCAATTGACGTTGTTGCTTTGAGGTATACAACGAAGGTGTTGTACCCAACGCTGGAGAGAGCCGTCAGTCCACCAAGAGTAAGAAACCAGACGAAAAGAGTCAGAGAGCGTATGTGGAGATTGAGAGGGGTTGAAGTAGCGAAAATACGCAAACATAGTAAGAACTGGGAACCTCCTGTTAATTTGATAGGCCAACGAAACGAGGGACATTGCCCACCACAAAAAATGATAGATATGAGACCAAAAAGGAGCTGAGGTCCCTGGATCAAGAGGTATGCCAGCAGCACATTATCGAAAACTGGATGACAGCCCACGCCCCCGTAAATATCGAAGCGATGCCCTGGCGACCAAAGTTAAACCTTGAGCTGGTAGGAAAAGAAGCGAAAGTACCTTGCACAACATATTCTGAGATAAATTAGATGAAATATACAATTCCAAGAATAAAGGACATACGAAGACCCATCTCAATGAATGGAAAGCCCAAACCAAGCACCAATTCCAGCACGAGAAGGCGCCTTTTCTACACGGTGATACATGAGAATGGAAAGGGCAACAAGATACATGAAACATACCTCCAAAACTCTCGCTCTGTCTGTTGCAATAAGAAATAAACGAAGATTGATACACAAAGAGACCGTAGAGACAGCTGCCAATGCTCCAACCATAAATTTCGTGGCTGATGGCAATTCTTCGTTAGACGCGTGTATCCTTCAAAACAATGATAACAGACGGACAGATGTCACACCAATACGAGGCCAAATCCGCGGTAGTGTGATCCCATACAATGGAATTAATACCCAAGACTAGACATCCGAGTCCTATCCAGGCCATAAATAGGCAGGTCCCAATATTTCGTGCTGCAGGACTACCTGTGAGAGAGACGACATGGCAGACAACAGTGGGAATGACACACCTTTATAATGCCATGGAAGAGGAATGAATACTAAAACAAAGCCCATAAAAGAGAGAATTATGAAAAGAATGTTTACAGTCGACATCGAGCAAGGTCGAGTAAGGAAGCCAGCCTCCGAGATGGCGACTTGCAAGAGCCAGATCTTTCAAGAGAACTTGCCGTGGTATTATATGATAAATCCGTAGAATCGCCATGAATACATCACACAGCTCTAAAGTTAGTGCCTTGACTGTTGGTAGAACCAGCCCGTTGCGAGCCCGTATGGATGAACATCATCAGGATCAAGATGGGAGTGTCATCTTGGCTGAGACGGCTTGACTTGGAGATACAGGCTCAATATAAAACCGGAGGCAGCAGAGCGAAGCATCATCCCCAGTGATATTCTGCGACTATAAATGCACTAGAGTGAAGGAAAAGAAGTGAGAATTCACGTTTAGTAGTCAATGAAAAAGTTGGTTACTCACCAAGCCCCGCAACAGCACAGCCACTAATGAACATGGCTCTTTCGTTGACTGCCTTCGCCTGGCCTCTGCAGTTTTGTGCCTTCACTACTTTTGCGACTTATATTGCTTCAGTCATCACAAGTAATGTTTCTCAAGTAGACCGTCTCTGGACTTTTCTTCCTACCATCTACACCGCTTATTTCGCCTTGCTGCCGCTATGGCCTCGTTCCCAACCATTTCCCTTGTTTCCTTTCGTTCCAGATGAACTTGGCTTTGCTGCAGAAGGCTATAGCCCACGAGCATTGCTCATGCTTTCTCTCGTCGTCTTATGGATGTTTAGGTGTGCAAAATTTCCTGCTACCTTTCTCTTGAAGTCTAAGCGCGGATTCTGTTATAGGTTGAGCTACAACACGTACCGCCGTGGCCTTTTCAGTCTCAAGGACGAAGACTACCGCTGGGCTGTATTGAGGACACAACTCCCACCTTGGTTATTCCAAGTCGTTAACCTCACTTTCATCGCTGGCATTCAAAATGTCTTACTCATGTTGCTCGGCGTTCCTGCCTACATAGCGTCATCGATCCAATCCCACGATCGACTCACCCCCTCAGACTACATTTGCACCGCTTCAGCTCTACTCGTTCTAGCGCTTGAGTTCACAGCGGACAACCAGCAATACGCTTATCAAACCTTCAAGTACGCCTACTTGGCCGAAAGCGGGGGCAAAGTACCTGCGAAGAAGTATCATGAATCGGAGCAATGGCCCGGTGCTAAGCTAAACTGGACGTCTGAGGATGCAAACCGAGGATTTGTAACCAAAGGTCTCTGGGCATATTCGAGGCATCCCAACTTTGCTTGTGAGCAGACGTTTTGGGTCAGTCATTCAATTCTCCAAACGTAAACGTACCAAATTGACTCTTTCTCTAGTGGATCATAACCTTGTTCCCCGTAGTTGCTGGTCCTCCTCCTCAAGTCCCTATATACTCTACAACTGAAGTCTGGAATGGTATCTCCGCTCTACTGAACTATATCCGTGCTACTTCGCCTTCTGCGATTTTCACCTCACACAATCTATCTCTCGCTTGGCAAAAGACACTCACTCATCTTCCCGCCTTCTCTCCCTTGCTCCCTGCTGTCTGTCTCTCTATTCTCTTTTTCTCTTCCACTGCATACACCGAAGCCATCACGGAGTCAAAATACCCTCTTGCGTATGCAGCGTACAAGAGAAGAGTGTCCATGTTCAGCCCCGGCAGGACGCTGGAGAAGTATATCAGATTGAGGCTTTTTGCTTCTAACGAGGAGAGCAGGAAAATCGATGAATTGGTGTTTGGTGCTGGGAAAGGAAAGGCGAAGGCTGAGTGAATCTTTGGGATGTGGTATTGAGTCTCGACGCGAACTTGACTTGAGCAGTGTTACAACGCACTTCTACTACTTTCTTGAACTTTGTATTTTAAAATATTACATTTGTAGGCAGAATTTTGTAGGCAGAATTTCAATGGACATGTTTACTTGCATCAGCCGAGCCACAAACTGCAATATGAACATCGCCCTGAGAAACCACAAATACAGGTTGAATGCTGTCGAAGCATCGATCAAATTAATAAAGTACTTTCAGAGTACGGTATATCCGGTAATGTCGCTGTTCACAGAGTAAAACATCCGAAGGCCAGTGAAGCGTCTGTCCAGATCTGCACACCTTTAATGACTGAGTATATCAATGCAGTGTGTATGCAATGATTAGAAAAAGATAGCACGCAGAAATGCTTAGACGTGAACTGATACTCATCAGGACAGACAGGGTTGCAATGGTGGTGTTAAACACTGCACAAATATCGAGTGAAATGCCCTTGAATTCGGGGGTCCAAACGGATCGGTGGTCAATGATGCAATGACAGCCTGGGCGATTGACGACCTGATTTGTTGACAAAAAGTTCGAGTCAAGTTGAGCAAGTCCGCTGTCGAGTGCCATGTGCAAAGGGGCTCTGCGTCAGTAGAAAATGATCCCGCGAAAGAGAAGAGAGTAGTTAGAGGTCTCGGTCTTGAAAACAGAAGGAACTCGAGAGAAGAATCCGGTGAATACCCATCCCGACCTTGAAGATGAAAGACGGTATGAGAATCGCAGCGATGAAGAGACGTGCGCGTGCCACCTAAACAGCGCTCAGAAGGCCGTACTTGCACTTCGGAGACCTAGAACGGTTTACATAGCGCTAGACTTTGAAGTATGCGCCGAACGGCCTCGCCATTTTCAACTGTTGTTCAGATTATCACAGATTTAGAGAAAGAATAAAGAACCCCAGGCTGAAAATGATGGATTATGAACCTCAAAAAAGCTATAGAAAATGTTCAAAAAGAGAAAACTTGGAAGAACGGATACACAGCCTGAACTGATGGACATATGACTTTTGAGGAGAGGAGGAAGGGAAGACAAATGATAGATGTGTTTGTTCATGTTTGGACTTTCGTGGTCTATTAGGCAGCTTTATTTGACCCCTTGTTCTCGCTGCCACCTTTTTCTTCTGTGGGTATCGGCGTCCCATTTCCTAACTCTTTCTCTTTCAATCGTTATCTTTGCTACATACTAGGAATGGCTGGAAGGGTAAGTCTTATTCAATGGTATTTTGTGCCTCGTGTTGACGTTGGTCGCGTGTTGCCCAGACTCAGTTCTTGAGAGAGTACAAGCTCGTCGTTGTCGGAGGTGGTGGTACGCATCAGAAAATACTTTATAATGTCTGTCGGCTCACACTTTTCTCCTTTAAAGGTGTCGGAAAGTCTGCTCTGACTATACAGTTCATTCAAAGTCACTTCGTTGACGAATACGACCCTACAATCGAAGGTGTGCACCACGCGACGTGTCTTTAAAGTGTGCTGCTGACCTAGATTCTTCGAAGATTCCTACCGGAAGCAATGCGTGATTGACGATGAAGTGGCATTGTTGGACGTTCTTGACACAGCCGGACAGGAAGAGTACTCGTGAGTTTCGGTCGTTCTACCATTTCCATTCCCTTGAATCTCTATCACCTTTTTCTCATGATTCTACTTCTCTTATAGGGCGATGCGAGAACAATATATGCGTACCGGCGAAGGTTTCCTCTTGGTCTACTCCATCACCTCACGCAACTCCTTCGAGGAAATAAGTACTTTCCACCAGCAAATCCTCAGGGTTAAGGACCAGGATACTTTCCCCGTTGTCGTTGTGGCGAACAAATGTGATTTGGAGTACGAACGACAAGTTGGCATGAACGGTGTGTGGCCATCAATCATAATTCTCATCTCTTTCCTTATCAATCCCGCTCCAGAGGGTCGGGACCTCGCTAGGCATTTCGGTTGCAAATTCATTGAAACGTCCGCAAAACAACGCATCAACGTTGACGAGGCTTTTAGTAATCTCGTCAGAGAAATCAGGAAATACAACAAAGTATGTTGTCGTCGCTCCACCAACTTGTATTGGTCCATTGACTCATCTTTTTCATTATTAGGACCAACAAACTACAGGCCGAGGCATGATGTCAGGTCCTGGTGGTGGCCCACCCGGAGCTTACATGGGCAAAGACCAAAACGACGAAGGATCAACAGGATGCTGTGGTGGTTGCGTTGTTCTGTGATTTACCCTATACCAGACTACCAGTGTATTTGACTTCAGCCCGTCCCGCCTTTTCACCCATCCACTGTGTCTTGTTATACATAGTTCTCGTTTTGGTTTCCTTCTCCTTTCCCCCCGCCATTATCCTTCTTACCGTTTTTTTTTTCTTATCATTCACGTCCCGTCTACTCCCTGCATAGGCAACCTCTAGGAAATCTACTTCACTTGAATACCAAAAGTTAACTCTTGTATATATATTATCCTTAGACTCTGCATCCTCCATCATGACCGTAACGTTTCTTTCTGATCTTCTAACTAAAACTTTGGATACTCTGAGAATCAAGTACCTTTTCAGTCTGCGCATTGCTCAGTGATGTGTGTGAAGTTTGTCTCATGAAGAGAGCAATGCGTTGATATCCAAGGTTACAGGGTAATGATACAGTACTAGAGTATGACGATGATTGAGATATATAGAAGTGATGTAGATAGAGTTGATCATCTTCTATCTGTCGAAACGGGACGGTGGCGAAACATACACACACGATGACCACCAGATACTCTGAAAAATTCACAAGTTTTCCCATGTATCTTGCTTTTCTTTTGTCGAGTCTTTCGACTCAATCACGTCTATAGGATAGATCATCAGTATTTCTCGAATTATCATCAGAAACCCATGTCCAACGCACCAAGATCTGAATACGCATCCTCTTCGTTCACAATACGAATGGTGTCAATGCCCAGCTCGTAATTACCAGAAGCACCACTGTTTCCCCCAAGAAGCGAAATACCAACACTACGAAGTTTCTCGCTCATACCGAGCTGAACCTCAGAAGGCTCGCCGTTATTCGTTCTAACAAAGTTACGAAACGGAATCTGATTCGAAAGATATCAAGAATTGTCTCAGTGGCGTAGAAGAGAAACGAGGAGGGTAGCAAAACTCACAAAGACATCTTCCCATTGATTGTCTGTACGCTTGAAATACAACCGGTGTTGCCATACATCGGTCGAAACTGGTCCGTTGGTTTGTAGATTCACAAAGTACGCGCTATGCGTACTGGGATCACCACCCGCTCTTACACGAAGTGCAAGGTACTCGTGAAACTCGATATTATCGAATATTTCACCAAACAACGTAGGACGTGGCTGTTAATTCAAATACTCAGCGAACTCTTTGCGAAATACACATTGCACATTGGCAATGCAAAAAATATCTTACCTTGTTCCGGAAAGCAGCATAACCACCTCTTATTCTCCCTTGAACCTGGGGTTTCACATCCAAACGCATGTTGCCCCAAAACCTTCCGGTTGCAGATTTCCCAATCGGAGTGGTGTGCTCTTTGGATTCGTCCAGGTCCATATGTACGGTAGAGTTTCCACCAATGTCACCGTCACATCCAGTGGCTATCATTCGAATATCTTCTGGGGTGTTAAATGACCAGAGAGTTCGAGGTGCTCGAGACGGTTCGTCTGCACCGGTCATCTTTACGACTACGCGAGGAGAGTTAGACTCGTGAAAGAACATCTTTTTAAAACTTACTGTTAGTAAATCCATCGAGGAGTTGCTTTCGCGATCTGTTCCAGTATATGGACCTCCAAGACTGCATAGTCGCTCAGACGCAAGTGTTTGACTGGCGCGTGCGTGAATAATGACGCAAAAACTTTATCTTATCTAATCTCTACCTGACTAATTGCTGGTGAATTACTACAATCTTTCGAAGGATTCCAATTTCAGAGCTGGATAGGGGAGACATTATTACAGAAATACAAGACACGGTAGGCTACGATGAGCGGAGGGGTATGATATTACTCGTTGGTATGTATAAAATTTCGGAAAGTGATCTATTGATGGATTGTAACAGTGAAAGAGAAAGACGGGAGTCCTGCGGGTCAAAACAAGTCTCTTTACCGGTTGGCGTTGAGGTGAAAAGGGAAGGAAGAGCGTTCTAGGAGTCGAGACTGATGAACTACCCGCAGGTCCCTAGTAACTCAAGTGACACCAGAACTCTCTTCGGCTGGTCCTGGGAAGTCCTTAACGGTCTGACAGGGATGCAGGATTATCTGCAAGGGGTTTATTATGCCCAAATGTTGCATCTCCTTCAGCAGGGACAGGAATAAGCTCTGCTGATCCGATAGAATTGGGGACAGCAAAGAGTACAGGATCCGGGGATTGTATCAAGGAACCCGGGATGGCGTTCGTGAGGTGATTCCCGGAAGGGGGAGCAGTGATCACAGACGGAGTAGTCTCGGAAGTTGGCGTTGCGCTGGTAGGTGATGGGGTCGAACCCGGGGTACTTTCAGTCTCAGGCGTAGTGGCTTTGATGGGTGTAGGAGCCCCGTCAGGGTAGCTAGTCGCTTCCCAAGTACTTGGGATAAGTGCTACAGGAAGTACCCAAGTGGCGTTCAGGATGACACCATAACCTAGGGAGATAAGTTGATTCAGCTGAGGAAAATTCGGTAAAAGCTACGATACGGAGAGGAAAGACTGACCAACATCAAATCCCTGGATAGTACTCCAACTCCAAGAAATGAATGTGCCGATGTATCTGATATATGGGACAACTTTCTGAAGCACAAGCAGCACTGGCTGCAAAGGAGGAGGGAAAAAAATAATAGGCAAGTTATTAAAGAACCATGTGAGGGCATCAGCGATCATTGTTGCACGTTTTTCGGCTTCCAGTTCGTCGTTGTTCAAGGTCGCCAGCACAGGAGGTGGCAAAAAGCTAAAGAGAGCATGATTTCAATAATAGCTCAAGGAACTAAGTAGATATCCGTACATGCGATAGCCCCACCAAAAGGCTTGAATTGAAACTTTGGTCGTCGATGGCAACCACACCTTTTTCTGTGCGGCTGGTGCCGGAATTAAAGATTTATCCGTAGCAGCTGTGGAAGAATTGAGGTCTAGTGGTCCCGGCGATGAAGAGTTTGAGGCGGTCGCACCACCGGAATGAGGCGCGTTAGTCGTCGAAGCACGATTCTTCCCATGGAATGGCCACCACTTCCGAGCAGAATGAACACGAAGCACTCCATTTTGTTCTCCCGCCGTTAAGGTGACGAGTTGAACTTTGGAACCAGGGGAAGTCACAGAAGCCAGTGTAGTTGAATTCGCGAGCTCGACCTGAGACTCTTCGATCGGAATAAGCGGTGCGTAGAGCATGATTGTATTCGTATCATTGAGAGTGGCTTGTATCTTGGTATCACCAGTATCACCACCGCTTCGTGCTGAATTGTCTTTGCTCGAAAGGTTGCCTGAATCCTTCCCATTGCGAATTCCACTTCCATTGCTACTCGAAGAATGTTGAGAAGAGCCTAGCCTTTCCAAAATACTCCAGACGCTGGGCTTGCCCTGATCGTTCCCGTTCATGACTTTGTGGTCAAAAAGTTGTGCGATTAGCTTGTCATCCTTGATAGGTACCGCGTCAGGAGGAAGAATAGGTCGCCCATCTGCATCTCGAGCCAGCTTAATGTGGTTTGTAGGGAATGTTGAAGGTGCGAGACCACTGTGTGACAAGGAGTCGATTAACTCTTTGATTTTCCAAGCGAGAGAATCCAGTTCGTCCGCAGCGTGGTCCCCTCTCTCTGGTGAATACAAATCGTCTTGAGATACAGGCTCGGTCGACAACTTTGAGATATGGGTTTCCTTATGACCTTTGGGTTTGGCGAGATCTTTCAACCGCTTGAAACCGTTCGACCTGCCAGTGGGCTTGGGGTGTACATGAACAAGAGATTTGGTGAGCTCCACAGCGACTTCTTGCTCAGTCACAGATGGACCGAGTGCACCTGCAGATTTTTCAGGAGATTTAGTGACACCTTCAGGTATGCTTTGGCCAAGATCAGGTTTTCGCTGTCTATGAGCGAGGTGCCGACCACTCAGCGTACGAGATAAACGACGGATAAGATTGGGAGCAGAGAAATCATGCGCTTTATCACTGGAGGACATGGTGAACCTGAAGTCTGAAGGGAGTCGAAAGCCAGAAGCCAAGAAAGGAATGGATGCTGACGGGCGCTTCCAAAGCGCTTCAGAATTTTTGAATTCTTAACCCTAATCGTCGAGCGCGTAAAGTTGGTTTTATTTTATAGCCCAGCTACATTTGAGTATCCTACCTCCGGGGAAGAACGATATGTACGTATGGAGAAACTAATATACAATACAAAGAACGTGGATCTCGCCGCGCATGAAACACTATAGAGGACAGAACGAAATGTGATAATGATACATATACTAGTAGCTGGTTAATATCTGCAGACCGCGGTTCGACATATATCGTAAAGTGCAATTAGATTCAAATTTACCAATTACAAGCACAACTCGAAGGAGACGACTCGTCATTGACTTCAGACAATTGATCATACAGACTCCTTTCGATACAGCCTCTCATAGTGTTGAGCAAGTATAGGAGAACCAGTCCGCTCAACGCTCGCTAGTAACAAGGGTCGCAGGCGTGCAGAAGGAGAGGCTGTCGGGTCTGGCACAGTTGGTGAAGGGAAACTGGGGCGAACTGCACTCAACAATGGCTGGTTGCGAATTCCTCGGGGCATCGATCCGTCGGCATTCTGCTGCGCCAACCAGCCAGTGATGTCCAGCTCGACCGAAGTAGAGCTGTCGCGCACCTGGTTCCGTACTCTGTACGAAGTAGGTGACGGCTTTGGGTTGGAGAACGGGTTGGCCTGACTCCTGAGGGGTGAGCTGGTAGGTGAAGCATGTTTATCCGCGGATGACGCTCGCATGTGGTTGATCGGAGGTCGGGAGGCTAAGGGAGGAGGAGTGCGACGAGGAGGTATAGGAAGGCTGACAACGGTGCTATCGGACTCTTGTCGTATATGTTCTGCGACAACAACCCGAGCCGGAGTTGACCTAGCGGGTGGCATGCTATCGTCTTGTATAGTGATGCTCCGGTTCAGCGTCGATACGGGGGATATTTCACGGTTGAGGTCCTTTTCAGAAATATACGGACTACTGCGGGAATTCTGCGGACTCAAAGCTCGCTCAGGAAGAGAAGGTTCAGGTGATTGAGTACTTGTGTATGTTGTCGGAGACGAAATGATGGAACCGTCAGTACCCCGGTATTCCTGAATCATCCTATCCGTTAGATTTAAGTGCCGAGGCATCCTCATGTCAACCGTCAACCGTTTGAAAGTCTCCGAAGTTCCAAAGCTTTCCAGATCAGCCTTTTTGCCTTCAGATGTCGATTTCGCATCGAAGGCAGGTTCGAGAATTCGGAAGGTGTTGAAAAGCAAGAGGGCGTTGACAACACCTAGATGGAGAGTGAACTGGAAGAAACAGACGATATGTGGATTACAACTTACCTAGAGCAAACCAACAGACAAAAGCAAAGACCATGGCTTGAAAAGGGATCACGAATCCGCCAAGCGAAAGTAAACGAGTGACGGAGTAAGGGACGAGTAACAATATGTAAGCTACACAGGGAAAGGGCGTGAGCAGCTGTGAGCAGGCATCAAAGTGATTTAACAACGTTCAAACTAACCAGCAGGGTACCTACACACTGAAAGCATTAACAAGTAGACCCCTCAAAGGAACAAGACAACTTGCCATAACATGCTCTTTGCGATACCAGCAACGAAATGCTGATAATAGCCGCTGAACTGATCACCGGTACGGTCGTGGGGATTCAGATTGAGCCTCAGACCGCCCTTGACCACCAGTGTTCCACGGAGAACAAGGAAAATGAGCGAGTACAACACTACTGAAATTACGGCAGCAATAAAAATCTTTTGCCAAGTCAGTATACTACGGGATTTCGTGACAATTTGATACTTACCGGTAATAAATGGAGCAGGAACATCTGTTTTGGAAGAGTTGTTCTTACACCGCAGGCTAGACCAGAGGGTCCGTAGACAGGGCCTACTTGTGCGATCAAAGGGACCAGAGCTGATGAGAAGGATTACGATGCATCGGACAACGGATCAAGCGACACAGTTTAATCACTCACCTATAACCACGGAAACTATCCAGCCCAAGGCGATAGCGGACGCATAGAAATAGACAGATTGTCGTTTGCGTAGAACCAAAGAATTGAAAGTGTGCACTGCTATAGCCACGGTGAAGTATGCTGTTGCAAGGTTGCCAATCTGCATGACAGTAGCTGAGAAAACGTCAGGAATAAGATAGCCATCGGACAATGCTCGAATATGCGCACCTTGCGCAGTACAAATCGCATCTGTAACGTGTATGTGAGCAACTTCATATTATAAGAGCGAGAGGTGTTTGAAACGGACTGTCAGTAATCCCATGATTCACTAGAAACGGAAGACCCATTAATCCTGCAATCCCATTGACCATGTTCGAGATAAGCAAGCAAGCAGCATAGTACCCCAGCTGGGTGTTGAAGAAAGACTGAGAGATGTCGTGTCCAAGAAAACGAAGACCGGCCAGCCATGTTACACGAACAAAGATAGAACATAAAGCAAGAGTCGAAAGAATTGCGAACACATTGACAACCTGGGAACAAGGACAGGGGCCATTTAATAATTTCGCATGCAGAATAAAGAGAAATTAGAGTCATACAATAGCGCCGGCCAATTCATTTGGTGGAATTGGTACGAATGTCGAGGAAGGCGCAGGCGATGCTGCAGCCATCCTTACCAAAGGTAATTCCGCCTGTTACTGGACAATTTCTGACGGACTAGGCACGGATCGCAGAATATGAACGCGACTGGTCGTCCAGCGCCGGTCGTCAAAAAATTTCTCTTGAAGAAAGAGAAAAGGGAACCTGTCCTGAACGAAAAGAGGGTGACGGAAAGACGAAAGTGTCGAGAGTGAAAAAGAAAAAGTCGAGTGCACGGACTCCTGAAAAGGCCATATGTTGACGCCTGCTTGTAAGATCTGGACATGCAACCATTGAACCAATACCATCAGTATACTTAAATTCAGGAAGTCACATCGCTCTATACTCTCTACACTGAATACATCAAAAAATTACATACATATCGTTAGAACTTAGCTACCATCAAATACATAGACCCTCTAAGACTCTTCTGGCGCTATCTGACAAGGTTCTCATTTCCGGTTGAAAAATCTTTCTATCCCGTCTGTCTTTTCTTTTCGCCTCTTTTTTGCTCGTTGAGGGCTCGGCTGCGCTGGCCCTTCCACATGAGGCTCTACCTCTCTTGCCACTGCCTGCGCAAAGTGATAATCACTATGCTCAGCCTTCAACACTTCCAGTGCCTCGACCTTTTCATCCAGAGTAACACTTGACAACAGCATTCTGGAAGGTAGGCCTATCGTCTTGCGACATTCCGCACATGTGAACGAGGTAACATGCACCTCTATAGTAGGAGGATTTGCCTGAGATTGACCTTTCTTCCCATGGGATGGATTTTCACGCGTCGGTCCTTTTTCACGGCGCCGGTTGTCATCTTCTTCCCTCGGACGCTTGGCAACACCGCCAGAGGCAAAAAACTCGTCAATACTCTGTTGACCTTCCTCTGCCACTTCAATTCCAGTGAAGCCCATAGAAATGTGAGTGACTTTCATTGGCCCGGAATCGTTGCCGACGAGCTCCTTCCATAGTTTGTTCCCTGCAGTGGCAATCAAATCTACTGTGACATCCCGAGAGAATGGGAACGGCGCTTGCTTAGACCGCGAAGTCTGGTAGCCTGTAGGGGAAATCAGTATAACGATAGTATCGGTGGAGTAGACACGAGTCAACCGCCGCACCTCTGCTAGCGTGGAGAACAATGGTCTTGGGCCATAAGTGTGGGCTAGATTTCCGAGCGTCATTCAGTCGCAGTGCCAGCTCGGCGGCGAGAACGCGAATCCAGTGCTGCCCATCCGCAGCTTTGGTGATCGGTTTCTGAAGCGCTTTCGCAGCCAACATACTTCTGTTGACTGTCGGTTTCTCCTTAACTACCCCACGAATGGTGCTCATTAGCAAATTCAGCAAAGGATGTATTTCGTGCTAACAAACCTTCCGATCTGTCAATACCGCTTGAGACTTCAATCAGCTTGCTGCACTCATCCGTACACCAACATTATCCCATAGGCTTACCGTAGTATCTCATAGACCCAGATAGCTCCGTCTCCGATTTTGGTCTGCAATTCTTCTGCAACCAGCTCACTGAATTTCTATGAGAAGCCACAAAAACAAGACGAGGAATACATACCCAAAGAAACGGGGCTGCAAAATTGAATCCACGTGAGTCGACAAAAGTACAAGCATGATCAGAGCGAGCACTCACAGTAAATCCGCAACGACGGAGACATCATACTCTTTGGCTAGAGCTTCGCCGAGCTTTCCCCCCAGATTCCGAATCTTAATTGAAACTGGGTCAGCTGAGTGTGATGGTAATTTCGGATGGGAAACTAGCAACCTTTTGAAACTCTAAGGGTTTGAGATAATTAGGTATCGCAGCGTTGCGTAGAATGCTCTAAAGATCGCTCTGAGCATGATTCGGTGACAAAGACGTTCTGAATGCAAGCTACCTGTGAGTTCGGCTTCCTGTATGAGGCACAAAGCTACACCAAGAGTCAGCACACTTCTGATCATCACAATTAGGAAGGACGCACTTTTGCAAGGAACTTGTTTCTCGCGATGCCCTGAAGATCCGTATGTCAAAATGGACACTGAGATATCCAGAAGAAAACCTACGGCTGACGTCGTATATCCAAGCGTCGTTGCGATATCCACGCGAACTTTGTCCATCATTTCTGCAGCAATAGAAAGTGCAACGTCATGCCACGTTAAATGATCATCCTCTTCTATGTGACCTTCTGTAACCGCATTCTCCTGACTATCGGAAGACTCGGCCACAGGGCGGGGATGGACGGGGATAAGGTGTGATTCCTCTTTCCAATGGAAGGGCGGAGGAGGAGGAAGAGGAGAGTCTACGCCACTAGGAGCATCGTGAGGCACCTGAGCGAGATAAGGATACCGTTGTAAGATAGCCTGACGCACGGGCTTGGTGAAGTCAATGAAAGCTTCATCAATAGAAGCCCTTTCTTGCGAGAGCTAAGCAACCGTGGTCCTATCATATATCCCACAGGATGGCTCACCAATTTCAGCATCAGGCAAACCTTCCTTGAACATATTGTAAACCTTCGCGCTTTCGCGTCGATAATAGTCTAGTGACACCTTTTTAGAGTTGCCATCAGTTTATCGTCAGGAACCTGTATTGGACAGCCAGGTAACAGTACGCACCTTATGCGTCCTAGAGTCAACATTCTCCCAGTACCCAGGCTCCGCGTCACCTTCTCTGTATGTCGCGACATGGACAATCATAAGCTCTGGGCAGCATTCTTTCGCTTGCTTTAGATTCTGAAACCTTGTAATGCCGTATTTTCGCGCAGGATAATTAACGGCAATAATACCCTCCCACTGCAAGACAACTAGAGGTTTGTCCATGACACCGAGACGGACCATCTCGCAGGCTGCGTAGAAAGCGTCGCTATCACATAAAGCAATAACGCGCAGTGGATCCCGAACGCCCAAATTCTGCTGCAGGAGATGGCGATATGTTATGACGGGATCCAAGTCGTTGAAGTCCTGTTCCGTTGCCTTCGATTTTCCCTTCCAGTGAGCTTTCTCCATTGAATTCAACCCTGAACCCGATCTGAACACTCAGAAAACAGGTGTCGCTTGGGTCAATGGGACGTGACGCGTGACCGCGTGATCTCAGTCACCAGAAATCACCTTGCAAATTCCCACCACCCTCGGCGCGCTCCCACAAGCTACCGCAATAGTAAATAACCGCATCTGCTCTACATCCCAGAAGGATACCTGCTAGTAGCTTTGAAGCCACGTCGACGTCCTTTTATGATAGCTGGATTGCAATCCACTGGATATGAGTGCTTTCAGGGCGACACTGTGTATTCTATCTTCGCGTTCTCCTACAGCTCGCAAAATTCCACACCCTGACGGTCAAATCGTTCGGCGGAGTACCTCTTGTCGATTGGGAACGCAGTCTATGTCTTCCTACATGTACACAGCGCGTGTTGTGCGCATAGTTTATAATGGGAATGATATAGCAAGTCGCGGCGCTTCCCGCGGCAGCGACACCAATGTTACGGTGATACCGTACGCACTTGCGCGGCCGTTCCCATTTCCTAGAACCGGAATGTATTAGCGCCGACATATCTCGTCGCTTGATTCTTTCTTTCTTCGGCTGGGAAAGATAGGCTCAATGCGGCTTGCATCAAACTGGACTTATGCCACTCTTGCCTTGCATACACCGCAACCCTGTACTCATTCACCGCCGTCCGTCCTAACCCTCTCATTCTCAATCATACCACTCGTCTGGTCTCTCGTCACTCCCACCTGTCCGGGTACAGGCCGATAACGGTACCAAAGTAGCTCGCTGAGTGAAGCCTGGGCATTCATGTTCGACGAAGGTCTTCCGATCACCAATGAGGCATTCGAAGACCGCCTCACGATATTCGAGGCCTCTCTAAGAGCTTTGATATCTGAACATACACCTCTTCAATTCGATGTTACCACATTTGAACCTTATATACCTCTTCCCGCTCCCTTCGCCAATTTCAGGTTGACGCCGCAAAGAAAAAGTGATCAAGATGCTCTTACCGAGATGATGGTACGTTTCGAAGGAAAGACGTTGGCGGGTGTACGATGCTGCTTCTTTCCCCGTATTGCCAGAATCTTCGCACTGTACTTATTCGGCATCACATACAGAATGACCCAAAGGTAGCGTACGGCCTGGTCCGCCCTCCTTTCCCATTTCCCCCATCAATCGCTAGGGACTGGATCCACACTGAAACTGAGCTGGCCAAGCAAATCTTTCAGAGTTTTGCCGGAAGGGAATTTCGACCCGCAAAAGGCAATCCACTGGCAGTCATACGTGAGATTGGTGCAGGTGAAAATGGAGGCGACGGTTTCGTCGGCCAGCTACTCCTGAAGCACGCCTATTGGTGGACAGAAAGGTTAACGCCAATCAAGGATCACTGGGAAGAGTGGAAGGAAAAGGATAAGGTTTTTGTTATGGGAGTTGTTAATTTCGAGTCTGTGCGAGTGAAGCCGTTACTGACTTTGTCCCTTGGCAGTTGTATTGAATGCTAAGTATCACGGTCGTGGCCTCGGTTCTATTGCTGCCGCAACCCTATTCAAAGAGTGGGCAATTCCTCAACTGGGTGCGACAGAGATTCGGGTCGAGTGTTTTGTATCAAACATTTCCTCTATCAGAATCTGGGAGAAGCTAGGGTTTGCAAAAGGGAACTGGCGCGAAGGACGAGCCGTAGTGGTGCCGAAAGAAAAGACAGGCGGGAAGGAAGTAGTCGAGCAAGACCTTATGCTTGTCTGGACTCTGCCTTGAGGCTTTCAGCATGCCTGGGTGCTTCTGTGACAGTTATCTGGGTACACTACAATGTGCTGGTTGCCTTTCAAGTTGTCTGCTTGTGTTGCGCAAGCAGCATGTCGGTCTGTCCCAATTGACCGCTAGTTAGCAATATACAGGAAAGCTGCTGGATAGGCCCAGTAGCTTTCTCTGCTTTTGCGAATTACTTTCTCGTTTGATAGGATTTACAAGAGTGAATTATTGATAAACTATGAAGGAATTATGATCTTGAAGCACCTGTAGATGGAACTTCTCTAGTGTACATGGTTCGAAGCAACTATGTCTTCGAAATATTTCGGAATACATTCGGGTTGTGGATTATTCCATTCTTCGGTTTCCGTTGGAAAGGTATAAGGGTATATAGGAAGATAACAGATTTCCTGAGGCAATATCGTTTGATGTATGTTTTCGGAATCAGATACAGGCACTCACCTCTAAGGTACATGCTGGTTTGCATTTGAGCCATATACTCCAATCCAGCCATGCCATTAGTGCGTCTATTTCTTCCTTCCATTGCTTCAGCAACACACCAGCCGGCTGCTGTTTCACCCGGGCATTGGGAACTCGGTGTTTATCCAGGCCATTGACTACACCGCTCGCCCAAATTCTGGTGACAACTCGGCAAATCTCTCGATTGGTAACCTGAACGGCATCTAGCATTAATCTCTCTGACGGTGTGAACGTCTCGGTGGAAGAGATCTGGTGTGCGACGGAATTACTACATAGTTGATATACCGGGGAGGCCCATGATCTATCTACGCTATAGCCAGTGACACTAGATATCGATGGTTTGGCGAGCCGTATGTTATAAGGCTGCAATATCCCTTGTACCTGCTGGAAGACAGTCACAGACAGAGATTGATCTGATCGGGTGCTGCTTGTTGAGTTTAGTAGATGGCGAATTAATTCCAGTTGATCTGAGTAGCTTTCGACGACATTCCTGAAGAGAGTTCTCCAATCGATGCCGGGAAAGGAATAGGCATTCAGGGACCATTTCTCAGCGGACAGCTCTTCCTCTAAGCGTTTCCTAACCGCGTCGATATCTGCCGAACTGATCCCTAGTAAGCGATGCTGAAGTCGGCTTTGACCAAACCGAAGAGCAACCAGGCTCGGCACAAGGCCAGTGTCATAGAAAGATATGAGGCGAGACAGGTCGAGTTGAACACGACTTTCACCTGGGTATCGATCATGTCGCACTACTGCCTTCAGTTCGTGCATTCCAAAGGAATTAAACGGGATGTGTCGTGTGGGGACTGGTGGTATTGAAGGCACAGTCTTTGAACCATTATTTCGCGAAAACATGGTATCAATAGTAGGAGAAGGTGGCGGTTCGAGAGGAAACTGTTGCGGCAATTCGAGATTAAGCAAGGAGTGTTTCTGTACACCAGCTTGGAAATCGCAGAGCATAATCTCACTAAAGAGTAATAGATCAGTACCACAAATCATCTACAGTTGGCAGGAGAAACGTACAAGAGAGTGTGAAGTCTAAGGAATGGTTGGTCATAAAACATGAATCTGCTGATAGAACACGCTACAATCACCTCACGAAACCATCCAAGCCGAAAGGCTTGCCCCATTCACACAACTTTTGAATTCTTTGATATTCGTGCACAGTCCATTTAGGAACTATTTTACCCCACGAAACAACGTCCTGGCTGTCGAGGGTTCCTTGGGGGAGTTTTAAAGCACTGTACCCATCAAAATACAGCACCTTGAGGGGCCGAACGGCCACGAGTGTTAGATGCCAGCAACCGGTTTCAAGGGTTCCGAGAAGGCCACAGTACAGATTCGAGAGTTCTGGATCGAGTGATACCCATTCCGGCGTTGCAGGGAGCTGAGAATCTGCACGGCCATGATAGAGAAATGTCCCTGTAGGTACAATACCCGGTACAATTGTATGCCCTGGGAGGTGTGAGTAGAGTCAGCATATGGTATTATAGTAAGTGAATCACCATTTCGATATCTTCTGTTTGGCCAACTCTGTAACAACGAATTCACGGATTCGAACAGGATATTTCCCGTTGAATTCGGATTAGGTTCAACGTCTATATCCCACGAGTCAGATGCATCGTGAAAGAAAGATTGACTGAGGCCTTGAACAGCAGAGCAACCAAGTGTTAAGAGCAAGATAAGAGAAAACATACTCTCGAATCTAAACAAGTCACATCACAGTACACAGACTTGTCAGCGTTTACAGTGAATGAGTGCGATCAGTAATTAGTCATCAACCATAGAACAAATCCGAATCCGCGGAATCTGATTGGTGGATGTGAAATCTTCAGACAAGGGTGGCGCTAAATAAAAGATGCTACGCCTTTGGCTTCGTCCTCAATCTTTCTCATACCTGCTGCGCGTGCCACAATCTCGAAGAATGTCTGCAAAGAGCATAGCTGTACTTGATGCCTCAGAGCTACACGATGGCCAGATGTACGAGGATATCGAATTGTAGGAATTGACGTTGATATCTCCACAGGAAAGAAGTCGACTTCGAGAAAGGAAAAGTCTTACTTTCGCGCCTGGGCGACAGTATTCATGCTACTAGCGCATTCTGTACTCACTATGGTGCACCTCTTGCCAAGGGTGTTCTTACAGCTGATGCTAGAGTGGTCTGGTATGTGAACAACTGACTGACGTCTGGCGTCCGTGAAGCTGAATATCTTCGAATCAGCCCGTGGCATGGAGGTTGGCATTCTTGATTAATTAATACGCTAGATGCTGACGCTTTATAGCTTGCTTCAGTGTTTGCACCGGCGACATTGGTAAATATGTGCCACACAATTTGAAGATGATGAGTACTAATATGCTGATAGAGGATGCGCCTGCCCCAAATGTTCTTCATCCATTCAAGGCTCACATTGCAGATGGAAAGATTTACGTCACCGCTAATCCGGAACTCACACTGAAGGACAACATGTCTCGGCCACCAAAGCTCTCGACCGCAGGCTTCGATGCTGTCGGAAAGGGCACAGTGATAGTTGGCGGCGGTTCTGGAGCTTTTCAGGCGGTAGAAAGCTTGCGAGAAGTAAAATTCTTTTTCTCGCACTAGTGTGAGCCGAATTATTGAGCTTGTCAACAGCATGGCTACAAGTTCCCGATCACCATCATATCGAAAGAACCGCATCCTCCTATAGATAGGTTGGTTAATATCTCGACTTACAAATCCTAATAACTAATTGTTATATTAGAACGAAACTTAGCAAAGCTCTCATCACGGATAGCTCCAAGCTTGAATGGAAAACTGCTGCAGACCTCAAGATCAAATACGGTGTCAACTTGCGAGTTGGAGTTGAAGCCACGTCCATTGATCTACAGGAACACAAGGTCGCTCTGGACGGCGGTAAGGATTTCATCTCGTACGACAAACTCATCATTGCTCCTGGTGGCACACCTCGGCGGTTGCCCATCCCGGGTGCTGACTTGGAGAACGTATATACTTTCCGTGGTGTCCAAGATGCCAAAAAAGTTGATGCTGGTATGTTTGACCTCCTTCTATTCGCTCTCACTCTAAAACGTGGAATCAGCTGCAAAAGAAGGCAAGAGGGTCGTTGTCATTGGAAGCTCTTTTATCAGTATGGAGCTTGTCGCCGCAATATCCAAGCGAAAATTGGCATCCATCGATGTCGTTGGCATGGAGGAGTTCCCGTTCGAGATGGTACTCGGAAAACAAGTTGGTGCTGGACTGAAGAAGGTAATTACGCTGTTGTCCTTGATCGTTATCAGTGCTCACCGGCATCGCCAGTACCATGAATCTCAAGGCGTGAAGTTTCACATGTCCTCTAAAGTGGAAAAAATCATCCCGCAAGACGACAATTCATCACTCGCCGGAGGCGTCGTGGTAAATGGCGAAACACTTCCGGCGGACTTTGTTATCATGGGTGTCGGTGTGGCGCCAGCTACTGAATTCCTCAAGACTAGTGGCATCACGCTTGAAAAAGATGGTGGAATTCAGGTTGACGAGTACCTGAGGGTCACAAAGCTACCTGCAGGCGTCGAAGGGATTTTCGCCCTCGGTGCGTATACTCAGCCTATCAATACTTCGTGCTGATCTAGTTGTCTTTCAATAGGGGATGTAGCAATTTACCCACAGGCTGGGGAACGTGTGCGGATCGAGCATTGGAATGTGAGTATGCTGTGACCCGTGTCATCGCAATCGGTTCAACGTGTTCATGCTCCGATGCTTGCATTGCTTAACTGCGCTGTTCCAGGTTGCCGGGAACCACGGCAGGGCAGTCGGGAAGACCATTGCCGGCGAACCACAACCTTTCGTCAAGACACCAGTATTCTGGAGTGCTCGTAAGCTGGCTGTTTTCATTTCGTAAGTCATCAATCGCTCACTGCGTTGTCGTGTGGCTGTCAGAGGGTCAGCAACTGCGGTACTGTGGTTACGCTGCTGGGCACGATGACATCATTATCAAAGGTGATCCTGAAGAGATGAAAGTAAGCTTCGAACCGCAAACCGTGTATAGTCGCTCACAGATACAACAAGTTCATCGCGTACTATCTCAAGCAAGGCAAAGTCGTTGCTGTCGCAAGGTCGGTGGTAGATATCATTTGAGGGTGGGTTCTATGCGCTAATAAGGGTTTGATCACAGCATGCAAAATGACCCAGTTGTCAGCAAGGCCTCTGAGTTGCTTCGATTGGGACTCATGCCTTCACCTGACGAGATCAGGGCAGGAAAGGTGCGCTAAATGCCGTTGGCTGTTATGTGTACCGGACGAGGTATGGTGATTATGTATCAGACTGACTTTTATATTCATAGGACCTTTTAACGGTTGATATTTCGAGTGCCAGCGCTCTGCCGAAGGTCGCCTGACCGACGTTGCACTTGTCACAGCGAAGACCTGATTGGCTGACTGAGTCGCAAACTATTTCGAGAAGGGCATCGACCAATGTTAATGAAGAATAAACGAAATACCTGTCCTGTTGTACAAGTAACTGTAGCCGTGACATCTGTAAATGTATTGTATTGCTATACACGTTCTCTCGATCTACTTACTCATTGGCCTAACCTAGTTAGACGCTAGAAATGCTCCCTTGAAGCTCCGCCTTGGTGATTGGTACGTCGACCATTCTGAACATTCACGGGTTCTTGTTGTAAACAGGGCTGCTAACAGCAACAATTGAGGATACTTGTAGAAGGCCCGTGAGAGCTGAAATTAAAAACTACCTGTGTCACGGTGATACTTACTCAATACAACTGATAAGTTGTGCCAGCCTGCCAGGTCGGCCATCTATTAGGCCTAGGCATATGCCCGCCCTCTTCCCATGAAGCCACCTAGGCAACCTGTTGAATTTGGGCCTCACTCTCAATGAGGCAATATGCTCGCGCCAGTAGAACTTGAATGATCCACTGATAGGACCTCCGCCGCCACTGCGTCAGAATGACCAGGTCTCAGGCTCAGCGCTCAGCCAATGACTTCAATAGTAGAGCTGAGATATCTGTTGTCAGCGTCGTGACATGAGGTAGAGTATGACTCGAGCTTGCTGAAATCGGATTTGATTTGCAGCTCCGAGTCCTGGACCTCCTCCCATGGATTTTGTATATATCAGAGACAAAGTTGATGGGCTATAATTACGCGGCCTAAGAGCTTCAAGGATAAGATATCAACTGGGAACCCAAGAAATACTTGACTCGACATAATGGGAAGAGAATAATAAGAATAATAAACGGAGAAACGACTGCTCGTTACGATAGATTTGTTGGTCATTGGGGCGGGGCAGGGCTGAAGCCGCACTGAGGCTGGAGTGGCGAAGTTAAAACGAATAAATAAAGCCAAATAAACCTGCCCTGTGCACGGCTTAGGATTACTTCTACCAGCATTTTCTCATTCCCCCCTTCCTCATCGTCCACGACGTCGTATACAACTACGCAGGCGATGGCGGCAGTGCATGCAATGCCGCCACAAATGCTTTCTTATCACACTCGACAGTCGCTCAACGGGGTGCACTCCAACAGTACCGCTGGTCCGAGCGTCCTTCCTACTCCACCAGTGGCGACACGCAAGCGGAAACGAGCTCATCAGTACACTGTGAGCTACAGTGAAGTCCAGGAACTCGATAGCGATGGCAGAATCCGAGACGTCATCGTCATTGAAGATACACCGCCGCCGACAATGTCGCCAGCGACAACGAATGGGGGAGGTTTCTCTGTGCCATATCAGCCTCCCATATACTCGGCCCCGATTAGGACTAGAGCTCGAGCTGCAGCAGAAGCTCAGGCATTGTCTATGAGCTCGTCTAGCGGTATCGCAGTGCCCCCGCAAAAGAAGCGTAGGCGAGACCAGGCTGATGACGCTCGCGCACCTCCATCGAAGAAAGCTGCGGTGGGCTCTCAAGCGCTCGCACCGACTCAGTCCTGGGATAGCAGAAGTGCAGCTGCTACAGATGATGTATGTTTGATTTCTTCTTCGCTTCCTTAGGAGCACCGCTGAATGTTGTCAAATGTCATTCAGACATCGAAAGGGCCCGTATCCTGTGATGATAAAGAGGGCCACTACATTATAGTACCAGACGATGTCATATATAAAAGATGTGAGCCCCCCCAGCTAGTGATTGTTGTTGCGCTCGAGCTGATCGATGATCCATCAGACCGCACTGTTCGCCTTCTGGGTCAAGGGACTTTTGGTAAAGTCGTAGAAGCCATTGATGCACACAACAACAACAGAGTCGCTATCAAGATCATACGTGCTATTCCCAAGTATCGTGATGCGAGCAAGATTGAGGTGCGAGTGCTCCAGAAACTCAAGGAGAAAGACCCGCATAACTACAATAAGGCTGCATTCACCGGTGACGCATCCCTTGACTCATATTTGTTTCCCAGTAAATGTATACATCTATTGAACTGGTTCGACCACAGAAACCACATATGTTTGGTTTACGAACTACTGGGGATGTGTGTGTACGATTTTCTGAAGGAGAACGAGTTTGCTCCGTTCCCTCGACATCATATACAGGCGTTTGCCCGTCAGCTACTGGGCAGCGTGGCATGTAAGTATCACTCTCGGACTCTGTCGAACTCCTTCATGATGTGTCACTGCAGTTCTTCATCGAGAGTCTCTCATACACACGGATTTAAAGCCGGAGAATATTCTTCTCGTTCGCAATGACTACAGACTTGTCAACGTGGCAGTTCCAGGAAAAGTAGCTAAGCTTCTGTTCCTTCTAGAAACAAGTGCTGACCCGAGATTGTCAGAGGAATGCACCACCCAAGTCTAAGCGAATTCTCGACTCTACCGAAATCAGGCTTATCGACTTCGGTTCCGCAACTTTCGAGAAAGAATACCACTCACAAGTGGTATCAACACGCCATTATCGAGCTCCGGAAATCATACTAGGTGTGTACCGGCCCCAAACTTGCTGTTATTTCCACTCTAACGGATGACAACCAGGTTTGGGCTGGTCTTATCCCTGTGACGCATATTCGCTTGGGTGTATTCTCGTCGAGTTCTACACAGGAATGGCTCTTTTCCAGACCCACGATAACTTAGAACATCTTGCCATGATGGAAATGGTCATGGGGAAGATGCCTGATCGCTTCGCTCGTGCAGGTGCTCGGTCAAAACCGGAGTTTTTTAAGGAGGGCTCAAAACTAGATTGGCCTAAACCCAAGGCTTCGCGGCAGAGCAAGAAAGATGTACGCGCGACTAGACCACTTCACGTGAGTTTCCCTGTTCAACATCTACGTTCGCGTCATTTATCATGTTTCTATAGGACGTTATACCAGCTTCGGACATCATCAACCGACATTTTCAAGACCTCGTTCGTAGATTGCTGGTATTTGACCCAGCTCAGCGAATAACAGTGGAAGAAGCGCTCAAACATCCGTATTTTTCATTGAATATTCCCAATGAGATATAACACCATCCACCTGTTGTGCTTGCTGTTCTTGCGTATTGTCCTCTGTTCGCCTTGGTTCTCTTCGCACAACGTCTATAACTACAATCCAAGTGTACTACAAACCCTCACCTCGCTATTACAGTATCGGAGTCTCGTCACCACGATTTATTCATATCTTTTCCCGCATGTCGACGTGCGTATATGGACCCAAGTAGCTTCGCTCATCAGTCGACTTTATGGATGAAGGCGAAGAGATTCGACACCAACTCTAATCATAGGTGCCGGCTAGAATATCGAGTAGGGCTCGTCCCCATGCATCCGCGCGATAACCAGCGAAGCAGAACCAACCGCCTATTACTTATTCAGGTGCACCCATACACTATTGCGCCTATGTACTCAATTGCATTATCCCCAACTTACACTGCATTCGCTCTTTCGATTTTCCTTCCTAAATCCGGGCTACCTTACTCCGCGATGTTCAATCCGCACTTTTGCATCTATGTAATATTCCTGTCCTTTTTGTCTTGTCATCAGCAGCATCTTCCCACCATATCCCAATATTCGTTGGCATACTACACACTTTTGCTTGTTTCATATCCTTCTCCCTTTTCTTCATTGACCTGTTTGGGTCCCTTTCTGTTTCTATCTAAGATTCTTGTTGCGGCTTTCTTCTGCAATTTCAGGAGGTTATATATACTGTATGGTATTATTGACTGTATCATCACTCAGCATGTTTCCAGTGAATTAGAAATGCATTATGTACAAGGCGGACGTCAATTTTGGACATGCCATGCGATTTCATTCCTGACATTGAATGCGCTGTCTACCCTTGAATGGTCCCCTGAAGTTTGGTCTCCAGATCCTTGGACTGTGTCCATGTCATCGTCTCAAGAGTCATCATAACAACCACCGAAGCTGAAGCTAGAAGCTTGAAGTCTGAAGATTTGAAGCAGGTACTGAGGCGGTTGTCGCGAAACCTAGATGACTAACACGGCTGCAATGCGCGTTTGGGACAACTACGGAACTTATATATCATATATCATGATATATGTAGTAACTCGTGACGCCGTCTATGGCTCTCTGGTTATTCCTTCCTTTGCTGTTTCTAGTTGGAGTCCCTCGGGTGGCGAGTACAGCTAAAGTTCTTGTCTATACAGCAACTCGAGATTTTCGCCACGACTCTATTCCCACGGCGGTCCAAAGTTTACAGGAAAGCGGCGCCACCATTGACGTTGAATTCGATCATACAGAAGACGAGAGCCAGTTCAGCGACCAGAACTTGGCGAACTATGATGCTCTGTTGTTTTTGAGCAATACGGGAGAAGGTATCGTTCAGAATCTATGAGAAATGTGCGAAGAGTGACTTCTATTTCTCAAATATTTTTAGTCCTCGACGATCCTGGTAAAGCCGCCTTCCAAAGATACCTGGATTTAGGAGGGAATTTTATTGCTATTCACTCCGCTTCGGATTGTCTTAGGAACACGACCTTTTATGGTCATGAAGTTGGTATGATAAAAACTTCAAATTCATCACAAAACCTGATTGTTTACTTTGTATTTGCTAGGCGCATTCTTTGATTACCACCCAGCACTTCAGAATGCTGTGAGGCTATTGCTTTGAGCCATGTGAACCATAAGACTAACTTATACTCAGACCGTCGATGTTATCGATCCCTCCCATCCGAGCACAAGCATGCTACCAACCGCATGGCACGTTCAAGACGAAATGTAAGGAATCGCTTTGAACTTGAACGAATCTTTAATGTTTCTATTCTCTAAAGGTATAACTTCAAATCTGATCCTCGAGCAATCGGCGCAGTTGTAATTCTTTCTGCGAACGAGTCGAGTTACACAGGTAAAGCGGCCAGCTACTTCTTCCTGTGAAAAGGTACATCTCTGAGTGAGCCCCGGCTCGTACCTTGCTATGATAGATGACGGTACACGGAACTTCGATCAAGGAACGCCACATCCAACAGGTACATCGAAAAATCACTGAAGTAAACGTGATGTTTGCTGATTTATCTTCAGCCTGGTATCAGGAACGGGGCGCCGGGGTGGAAAGTAACGGAACAGCTGGGCGTAGCTTCTATACTAGCTTAGGACATCTCAACGAGACTTGGGAGGTTAGCGTGTGGCCTTTTTATTCATAGGGTGGTACTGAAATACTTCCCCAAGGATGATCTGTTCATGTCGCATGTGCTGGGCGGCATAAGCTGGACTCTACAGTCTAACACGACTCGTGCCTTCAATAGTAGTGCGCAAGTTGGGAATGCACAAGTCTCTGTGTCTGGAGACACTACCGCTTCTGTTTCCTCACCTACCTCGTCAGCAAGTCCCTCGTCTTCAACAAACTCATCGACGTAAGCAATTTAAAAGTACACACCGTATCATTGCACTGACGCTTGCGCCCTATGCTGCTTAGCACTTTCGCTGCCTTTGTGAATCCGGTTTCGTTGGCAGTGGGACTGCTTACACTTGCATATGCGACTTTCCTAGTGGGACGGGCGTAGAGTGCAACAATTATACTGTTGGACTGTATACCCTACCAGAGACCGGTCTTGATGAAGATATCATCGTACTTATTTATCTTTTCTGCTCACAATCTATACTGCTAATAGGAAGTCACACGTTACAAAGCTATGAAACGGAAAATAACATGAACAAAAGAGCGAGAGCACAGAAAGCTAGATCAAATATTCTACAGAGGGATAGGGTAGATGAAAAATTAGCAATTCGCCACGGGCCTCGCTAACGATATCTCATTCCTTCCAACATTTGTGCTGAAATATACATTCTTGAGGAACGTGTCACCCATCTGTCAACCAGAAGTCACCGACCAGTCCGAGTATTTGCCACTTTTACCCACCCATCAGCCAAGTGTTCGGTCCATCCACATCGCCAGGTTGTAGACCAGAGTAACATTGACTGTGAGGGTTGCTCTGATCTAGAGGGGTGAAGGCCATGTCCCGGGGATCAATGTGAAAGTCGCGGCCACCGAAAGAGAGCGAGATGGAAACACTCGTGGTGCATGGAACTGACCAAACCTGTTGATCGCTGTCGTATTGGGCACCCGGAATTACACTGTGAACTGTATCACAATCCTGCAAGTACACGGTGAGTTTTGCACTTAGTTCAACAGGCTACCAGTCTAACTCGCTTCTTTGGGAAGTATCATCAATGTCTGCTCAAGCGAAGACTTTAGTGGGAGACATCAACCGAATAAAATCTCAACTCACAGTTCCAGTATCAAGAATACCTGTCCTATTCAGCCATCCCATACTTTTCCCGTTAACTGTCATTCTGTCTATTGCGGCCTCCCACAGTCCACGTGAATTCAGATTTTCCAACGTAACCAGCGACTTGGGATCGTACTTCGCGGGATTCATGCCACCGAAAGACAATTCTCCTGAGCATGCGCCATTCTGGACATCAGCTAGGCGAGGAAGCATATACGAGACGATGGCTTCGGATATTTGACCGGTTTTTTGAAGTCCTTCGACAAGGGTTGGAACATGAAGTTTGGATAATTTCTAAAAGATGGTCATTCTAGGCTGAATGTTGAAGTGCTGTATGAGTGCAGACCGATTGAGCTAGACCCAGAAGACCATCAAAAGGAACGTCGTCTCTGCAAAAACAAAAACTCAATGAGAACAAAGAATCATTAACCGAAGCAGAAGCCTACGAAGTGAGAGAGCTGCTCTCCATGCGAGAAACACCGAATGCAAAACCTCTAAGAGTGAAATCCGCGACAGAAACGTCGTCCCGGACTGTGGTGCCAGACACATCGCCTGATCCATACTGTATGATCCACTCATCTTGCGTGTCTTCAAAAGTTGAACTTGAGTTGGGTTCATAGAAGGGGTGCGGACCCTGATAGTGTTTGCATCAGTCGTATGATCTGCTGAAGAGCTTTCTGGGCACGGGCACTCACGCATCCACCTCCGCTACCATCATCGGTTTGACAGTGCTCACCCGCAACCCAAAGATCGGCTGAGCCAGAGTCCACCAATAGCTTGAAAGGCCTGGGAGGTGTGCCAACGTGGAGACTCATATAGTCTGGCCCCAAGTTTAGTCGGATGTGGTTAAGAAAGCTGACCATCGCTCACATCCTACATCATTAGATCTAGGAACGATAGACGGAGACATGAGTTTCATCAAAACCAGGAGTAGTAGACCTCGGTCAACTCACTCAATGGATAGACCAACAGAGTTCTGTTCAATTTCTAACCCATCCAACAAGTTTGTTTCGTTTTCAGTGTCGTCCAAGATCGCCTCTACTTCATCCATCCTGGCAGCGCTAGTGTAACGCTTTTGTATCTCAGGGGATAATCGGGCGACCCTCCTCTGGATCGTCTTCGATAACTCCTTTCGCGAAGGAATCCTATGGCCAGTCATCCGAGCTAGCCGGGAAAGCCCTCTATTTATATGTCGCTGGTGGTACTGATGGTGTACGTCAAGTCAGTCCTAACAACGGTAGAGTTACACGACAGGCAGAGTACTCACGACAGCAGGATGAACATCGTTGAGAAGGCGAAACCCATGAATGGATTGCAAAAGAACAGAGATGCCGGGATGAGGAGACTGTTGAAGTGGACTAGCTGCGCAAGTATCCAAGCTGAAAAGGAGCGTGATGAATACCAACAATTGCGGACTGAAAATCATAACAATCGTTCGTGAAGAGAACAATAATGAAACGAGTTCTGCCAGCAGCCGTGAAGGTCACGATGAAAGCGATCTTGGAAAAAGCGCATAAAGTTCACAAAGCCAAAGCCACAAATATTGGAGGAAATATTGAGGAGAATCATAGAAATTTGACCTTTGCCCCACATTATTCCTTTTTGAGTAATTTCATTACCATATCGGGTGTATACTGAAGCTGCAATTCGAAATTATCCACATCCAGGATGTGATATAAACAATCATACAAATATCAAGAAACGTAGGTATAGCAAGCAAGCAAGACGCTTTCTAAGACAACTTAGCAAGAGTTATGGTATCATCGTTGGTATTCGCAGAAAAATAGACATTCTTCAAGAACGTGTCGCCCACCTGAGAGCAAGCAAAAAAGGTAATCAACACCAGACAACGAGACTCAGAAGCCACAAAAATACATACCAACCACTCGGTGCTGGACCCGAAACTTCCCGAGCCGATCGAAGATATACATTGTCCGTTACCCGTATCATCCCCGAAAATCAAGTCACGTCTGTCGATGCTGAAGCTCCTGCCACCAATGGTGAAAGCCAATACCGCATTAGAATTGCAAGGTATTGTCCATTCTCCACCGGTCTTCTGAGCCCCAGGAATCATAGCGTGGATTGTCGCCGAGTCTGAGGATGGGACGTACAGGAGAGTTGTACCAGTGTCGAGAATGGCTGTACGGCCAGTCAGACCAGTGGAATTGCCGTTGACGGTGGTGTCGTCAACAGCTACTTCCCAGAAGCCTTGGTTGACATTGGGCACGGTGACTACGGTAGAGGGATCGTACTTGGAAGCGTCAAGACCCCTACAAAGGAATGTCAGGTTGAAAACAGAGCGGAACACAATCAATAATTACCCAAATGTAATTTCACCATCGTTGAGGTTGTCGGCGGAACGGGAGATTTTGAAAGAGACGATTTGTTCCTTAATGAAGCCATTGGATGCAAGTACCTCGAGAGGTGTTGGCACGCCCTGAGAGGAGTACGCCTACAATAGAAGAGCATTAGTGAGTTGAAGTCTAAACATTGGTAGGCGACATACTGCTTTCGCAAGGCCCATGAGTCCATCATTAGGAGCGTCCCCAGTAAAAGACGGAGACTCCATATTGGCGACGCCGAACTGCAGTTGTGGCAAAGTCATTCCTGCAATAGTTACAGTATCCTTGACCTTGTCCCCCTTGACAGCGCCAGAACCATACGTAATCGCAAAAGTCTCATTCAACTTGACGAAAGAAGAAGAGCTTCCGGAACCCAAATAGGTATGATTGCCCTGTTCAAACCAGCCTTCTATAGCGCAACGGATGTAGGAAATAAACAATACCACTCACACATCCACCACCATCTTCGGTTTCAGCTTGGCATGACTCAGAGCCGACCCAGAAATCTGAGGATCCAGTGTCCATGATGACACGGAAATTACGAGCTGGAGTGCCTATCTGCACAGTTGCCATGTAGATTATGTCTTGCTCTCTAAATTCAATGTCATTAGCCAGATACAAGGACGAACGAAGTGTACACCAACACAGTTTCCAGGGGGATGGAAGGGTAACTCGTTGAAGAAGCGTCAGAAGGGACACTGCTCGTCGGCGTAGAGGATTCTGCAACATTGCTTGCAGGAGAGGCTTCGAAGGCAACCGCAGAATTCTTCGGGATAGAGGCGGAGGCGGTTGAGGATGACTTGGACTTGGGAAAGAAACCACTGAAGGGACTTTGCAGGAAATGAGTCAAGTGACGGAGACCACTACAAAAGTTCGGACATACATGCACCCTTCAAGCAAGTTACAATCCCCTCCGTCCTCGGATAAACCAGGAATAGAGATGATTATACGCTTCATGAGGTTCTCGCGCAACTCCTCATCGCTAGGTTCCCGAGCACCGGTCATACGCGCCAGGCGACGGTGCGCGAGGTTAACATGTTGCTGATGCACCTATATCACATATGCGTCAAGTTCTGCATTACGGAGACTGGGTGAATGCAACGCACGATAGCAGGATGAATGCCGGTGAATGCTTCGGTCTTACGCTTCGTCAAGGGTAGGGTAATAATACCATCTCCTCTCTGCTTAAGAGCCGGTCGAGCATCTACGTCCGTTAGCAGCAGAGATACAAGTGCCAGCAATGCGGCAAAAGAAGAGAATGATTTTGAAAGCCGCATGATTTGATTTTAGAAAGATTCTAAGCAAAGACTGCGTTGAAAGAGGGTATGTTCGTCAAGGAGAGTTGGTGTAAAGGAATGACTGGCGCTCTGCACGAAGCCTGAGCAGGAGACGAACAGATTCGAGCAAAGCAAAGTTGGAAGTAAAAGGATGAATTTCGGTAGTCGATACTCCACAGGACGCTTATATCGCAACCGTTTCAAAGCTTTTTACGTTTCCGCCAAGCTCGAGCAACCGCCGACTTCCGGCTCCCGAACTCGTACACACATGTACGTCCTTCATTCGAACTGTCCTGTTTCCTACATACTTATACTTCAAGAAGGTGGCTGAGAATTAGACGATTGAATGGGAGTATGAAAGGTTTTGTTAACTCACACAATCCTCGCAGTATCCTTGATGCAAGCTTCAAGAACAGCATTGTTAACTTTTGACGCAAGTGTTGGTTATTCCGCTGTCAAATTGACAAGAATAGCGACCAAGACAGCTACTGAATGTTGAACTTCAGAAGAACTTCAGAAGGAGAAACGGAAGAAAACCTGGGTTCCCAAATCAGGCATCGTGATTGCCACTTCAAGTCCTTTTCCTTTCCCACACGCCTGCTCTCTACCAGGCCCCCATGGACCCCTTGCTTTCAAGGTAAAGTGGAGCACAACGATAGACGGAGCTCGAATAAGATACTTCTATGGGACCCACAATCCGACTCGTGTCAAGACTAGCGAAGAACCTGGTACGATATCATGGTCAAATTTCAACCCTGTTGTGGTCGGCACCCAGATCTAGGCTAGAGATGATAAAGACGATCTGATAGCTTCTGGTATAGCACTGACAGGAATCCTCGGCCATAAGACTCGTAAGTACGAGGTTCATTTCAGGTTCACAAAGCTGATTACGAGTCTCATCATACAGTTGTTTCAACCGAAAATGAACTAATTGTCAGGATACCTCAATTCAGAATAGCACTCGAAGAGTTCATCATGTCTTAGGATCATGTGAACGGATCTATTCAAATTTTAAATCACTTTTCGTATCGTATAAGAGCGAGGTTGATTCATCAATCTGGCTGTCAAAAAAAGTACAATTGCCCTCATAATGGATTGCGACGTCTTGGTGGTATGTGCGACTTTTCACCTTGCTTCATCTCAATATTCTCATTACACGTAGGTTGGTGCTGGAACTTCAGGTATCATCGTGGACCCACCAAGTTTTGCCTCTCGGTTGACAATTGCCATGGTTTAGGCTTGGTGCTTGCTCTGACTTTGCTACAAAATGGCTTGACCGTACGTATCATCGAGAAGGAATTGAGCTACAGGCCCGGCCAGCGTGGATGTAGTGTTCAGGTTAGTCCTTGCCCAAGGCGCGCCCATCGTTTTAACTCATGTGTAACGGTCCGAAACTTTATAGGCTCGTACACTTGAAATTTACAAGTTTCTGGGTATTCTACCTGATATACAAGCTCTTGCGCGTCCTGTTCAACTGATGCGACAACATTCTTCTCCGGAAGGCCCTACCCCACTCAAGACCTTCCAGATGACGAATATGATGAAACCAACTTCCGCGACTCCCTACGTGAGCATCCCTGAGTCTGAGAAGAAATTGCGCATCTCACACTACCCGAAATCATCAGATCAATCTTACAATGCTCGGACAAGACCGTCACGAACAGATCCTGCGGGCTCGGTTAGAGCGAGATTATGGTTGCAGAGTCGAGCTTGGCACCGAACTGGTATCATTCGCGCCACATCTTGATCAAGTTGTAGCTCAGCTCAGAGTCAAAGGAAAGGACAAGGATGGACAAGATATTTCCGAGACGAAGTTCAAGTGGTTGATTGGCGCTGATGGCGCCCATAGTACCGTCCGCAAGCAGCTCGGTTTGGGTTTTATGGGCGAAACGCGCAGCTTCGAGACGCTGATTGTTGGAGATATCCATGTCAAATCAGGGTTAGACCGCAGTGTAAGCGCACGTCTACATATCTATTATCAAATGTGTATTCAATGGTCAGTCCCGCAGTACTGGGCTATTTGGGGGGAGCCTGCGCATGAATCGTGTGTACAAATTTTGTCGTACTGGAAGCAAGGGAGGTTAATGTGTTCTTTCAGCATTGCCATGCGGCCATTCGAAGACGAAGATGGTTTCAACTTCTTCGTTACGGGACGCGAACTGGATCCCGTAAAGGTAGCCAGCAGTCGAGAAGAGCTACTCAAAGCTTTTTACAGACTCACTGGTAAGAATGACGTTGAATTTGGAGACCTTACTTGGATTGGAGTATGGAGGTAGATATGTCTTTATGTTTCAATCGACACTGTGCTGGAGCTGATTATATTCTTTTTGTAGGCCCAACATTCGCATGGCATACAAGTTCGGGCAAGATAACGTGTTTATTGTTGGAGGTATATACATCTAGTTTTCTGTTTCGAATCATTCAATAATCAATATCAACTCGAACCAGATGCCGCACATGTTCACAGTCCTACTGGTGGTCAAGTAGGTTATCTTAACAAATCACCGATGAGATACTTACCTGACCTTTGTTTCAGGGAATGAACGCAGGAATCCACGACTCGGTAAGCTACCTCAGTACCTCACAAACATAAGCTCCTGAATCACCTCTCCATCAGTTCAACCTCGCCTGGAAACTCGCCTTGGTCCATAAAGGCCTCGCACCCCCATCGCTCCTCGACTCATACGCACAAGAGCGTATCCCAGTTGTCGCCTCCATGCTACACATGACAACAGAGCTCCTACATAAAACATTTAAAAACGACGGTGACTCTAGCGAAGGCTGGGTACGAGGTTACGAGATGCGACAGTTAGGGGTGAACTACCGCGGAAGCCCTTTGGTTATCGACGACAGGTACATTGACAAAGATGAAGCCGTAGACCCGTACCGTTCAGGTAACGATGGATCTGTGAGAGGCGGAGACAGGGCACCGGATGCATCAGGTCTTGCGCTAGTCTCTTCTAAAGGTAGAAACGTGCTTTCTGAAGGACCGTCTTTTGAGCGGCTTTTCGACATAGTCAAGCCTGTATACCATACTGTTCTCATACTTTCGATACCCAGTACGCCTTCGGAGGGGAATCTCGTGGATGATATCCTAGAGGTACTCTCGCGTGACGCTAAGAGGGTTTTGAAGAGCGTAGTGATTATTCCACCTGGGACAGTCACGGCGTTGTCATCTACGACGTTAGCTGATTACCTCTTCATAGACGCAGACGGACATGCTTTTGAGAATTATCATATCGATGGTACAGTTGAACGCTGTAGAGTTTTCATTATCAGGCCTGACGGGTACATTGGGGCTTCCGTTGGCACCGTAGAAGGAGTAGAATCTTATTTTAAGAATATATTCTAGCATACATACATTGATAATACAATCTCTTCTCTTCTCTTCACGCAAGCACATTTTATGTTTTAAGCCGATTCCCTTTTATCATTAATTTGACCTCATCTCTCCAGAGACTACCGCTATAATACAAAGCTACAAAGCATGAACTTATTTAGAGATAGGAAAGCAAATATCAAACAAGCTTCGCAAGTGAAATCTGGTTCTTCCCAACATCAGTACTGAAATACGCGTTTTTCAAAAACACATCACCGACGAGCCACTCGGTAGCTCCGCCGATGTTTCCTGCGCTGATGCCAGATATGCAGTCGCCAGTGGGGTCGTTTGCGTTAACGGGCTGGAATGCGATGTCGCGAGGGTCGATGGCGAATGAGGTGCCGCTGAAGGAGAGAGCGACGCTTGCGTTGGTGGTGCAAGGTACGGTGAAGCCACCTTGACCGTCACTTTGAGCACCCTGGATGAGTTTGTGAACAGCATCAGCGTCAGCCTGAGGAGCGACGATGAGGGTTGTGCCGGTGTCGAGGATAGCAGTGCGTCCATTGAGTCCAGTATCGGTTCCGTCAACGGTTACAGAGTCCATTGCTCCCTCCCAAAATCCTTGCGTGTTGACGTTGTCGAACGTGGTCAGTGTCGCAGAGTCAAATTTAGTGTCATCAAGTCCTCCAAAGGTAATCTTGATAACAAAACACGTTGTTAGTAGAGTAAGTTTGGTCAACAAGCAGTGCCTTACCTCTCCATCGTTCTTATTGTCAGCGGCACGAGAGATCTTGAACGAGGTGATAGCATCGGAAATGAGACCAGCAGAAGCAAGACTTTCAGGCGGTGTAGGGACACCTTGTTCCGAAAGAGTCTATTTGAAGCAGTGTCAATACCAATACGGGTGAAATTCATTACAAATAATCATACCGACTGAGCAAGACCCATAAGGCCGTCGAACGGAACAGAGTTGTCAGCGAAATCGACCGATTCCTGTGTGGCAACACCAAAGCTGTGGGCATTCAACGGAAGACCAGCAACAACAATGTTGTCCTGGATAATAGTACCAGCAACGTTACCAGTACCATAGGTAACCTGGAACTGCTTGTTGGATGCTTTGAATGTGCTTGATGACTGACTGCCCAAGAAGTTGTGGTTTCCCTAGTAACCGTCATATCAACAGCTGAAAGCTAAAATTTAAGCAATTTCCGGACTCACGCATCCACCACCGGATTCCGATTGACAAACTTCGGAACCAACCCACAAGTCAGCAGATCCAGAGTCCATGAGGATCAAGAAATCGGCAGGCGGTGTGCCCATCTGGATGGTAGCAAGGTATCCAACGTCATTTCCCCTAACGGTAACCAGTTAGTAAAAACCACATGAAAACCGGAAAACGGAAACCGTATACGTACTCGACATCAAGTCCAAGAGAGTTGCTAGCAGTCGGTGTGTTGGCAACTTCAACACCGGCACCAGTGGAAGAATTGTTGGAACCAGAGGACTTGGAGGCAGCGGCGGCGGCGCCAGCAGCAGCAGCAGCACCTGCGCCAGCTCCCGCACTTTTAATTAAAGAGATCAGCGAAGAACACACGCTAGAGAGAGGCACGAAACTCACGCAGCGGCACCTTTACCTTTACCTTTCCTCTTGAAAGAGACGGGCTCATCTCGAGGTTGGGGAGCACCAGCCAAACCGATGCGGTTGCGCCTAGGCACCTTAGCAAGACCATTCCTGTTGAATCGTTTCTCCAAAGCAGCTTCTTCAACGGCCAAAACGCGTCTCTCGAGGTGCTGCCTGAGCTCGAGGTCAGAAGGAGCCTCCCGACCGGTCATGCGGGCAAGACGGCGATTGCTGCGATTGATGTGTTGTTGCAGGTGCTAAATTAAGCACATCAGACTTGAGACAGAACGACGTGAAAAGTGGCCACAGCTGAGCAACTCACCACCAAGGGGTGGATGTCCGAACGTTGTTGGACGCGCTTCAAAGGAAGAGTGACCATACCGGCATTACGCTTCATGGGGCGAGCCTCCGCATCCTGCGCGGTGAGTGCAAGGAGTACGCCTGCCAGAAGCGTGGCAAAAGAAAGCTTGAGCTGCATTGCTGAGAGGGATAGGTAGAAAAGAAATAGAAATTAAAAGAGAGAATGAAGCAAGTACTAAGGCCCGGCCTGGAGAATAGCGGAGAAGGGAGAGGGGGAGAGAGAACGATGGGGGAATCGGAGAGATGAATCCATTGTAACGCAAATAGCGAGGTTTTATAAGGGGTGGAGTGAATCTGACGGCAGCCAGGGCCACTCGAGAATCTCCCATCAATCCTCCCCTTCTTCCGGAAATATCAGATCACGTGCATAACAATATCCGTTGTCAACTGAGTTCACTCGCGAGTTCCATGTATTCCTTCTGTCTGCTCGAGTCCCTAGTTCGATAGCAGCTGCTCAATAGAGCTTTTCAAAGACATCTTATATGCACTGCAAACTTCATTAGAACATAAACAGGTTGTTTTTTGAGAAGAACAACGCCCTCTTTCGACGATCAGGCTTTTTCCGAGTCCGCAGCTCGTCGGTTGCGTAGACCCGGGCGCCTTCGTTGTAATCTTGGTACTTACTTTAAATTATGAGCTCAGGTACAGCAAAACAGTCGGTCTTAGCCTGCTTAGCATCACCGTTTGTTTTCTCTTCTCCCTCTGACCCTCTACATACCTCTCTTTTCAAGTCCAGGCTAGATTTGTCTCCGCTGGGAGGCCGTATGTGACGCAAAAGTCATGAGTTTGCATTAGCAACGTCGCGACGGCTTTCAAATTCTCATCAGATGCATCGGTTTAAATAATTCCTGATATTTATATGTAAGTGCAGTATGGGCGAAATTGAGCCGAGTGCTATTCACGTAGCATCCTGGTTTCCCCGTATACAAGAAGTGAAGGAGAGTGAAGGCCGCACATGTGCATCCGCGTCCATTCAGTATTACTGTAACGCCAGAAACACTCAGAATGTATGTTGTACATACAAGAGCCTCGACAGCCATGGAATTCGTTCGAGTTCGAACCTCGCGCCGGCTGCAATTAGAAACCACTTGATACAATTGTGCCTCCATTTAACCCCTGTATTTATAGACTTCGGACACATCGGTCCAAGCTTGGACACAAGCACTGCAATGTTACAGCCAATCGAAATTAGAGTTCTACATATAACGCAGAATCTACAGCCTTGCTTTGGCAGCAGCATCCTCGATACGAGCGTCTGTCACTCTCACATCTCTCTTTATTGTCTCCAAGGCGTCGCGGTAAATCTCCATCTTTATCCAACAAATGATCAGTTCAAGTGTTTGACTGTTGCCGAAATCCACTTACTTTAATGAGCCCCCACACGCCGCCTTGAGCATTACCTGCCCACTGATCTGCAACCTCCTCGGCTTTGGCCAGTACAGCTGCAGTATCACCTTTCACTATATGATCCACAATACCGACCTCGAGTGCTTCCTGTGGCGTGAATCGATGACCTTCGAGCGCGATTTTTCTTGGCAATTGAGCGTGACCGAACTTGCCCCTCAGAACGCCAGCAAATGAGGTCGGCCACGGTGCACCAAAAGCGACCTGTAAAGATGGTGTTGGTAGCTGAGATGAGATCGAGAAGGTTGATTGTGAACCAACCTCATTCATGCAAAGCCAAGCCCGGCGTTTGCTTCCATCTGTCATTACGCGGTAGTCACAAGCCATCGACAGCATGAATCCGCCTGCAAAACAGTGTCCATTGATGGCGGCAATGGTTGGTACTAGGACAACCAATCATCAGTGTCATAATCCCATCTAAACTTAAAGATTCTGAAGAACTCACATGGAAAGGTCATCAGCCTATGAAGAAGGGGATCGAATGTCACTACAACAGCATTCGGCCATGAGTATCACAGGTTAAATGTCAATCCCCCATACGACTCGATGGAATCATATCATCATATTCAACGCACACGGGAAGAAATTCTTATCGTTCTGCACTTTCGCATAGTCAAGACCTAAATTATAGGGGGAGTTACAATCAACTACTGAACGCACCAAGGAAAATTGAGCTTCACATACCATTACTAAAGAACTTATCCTGGTCTCTTCTCCCAACAATAATCAACGCGCCTTTACCCTCCTTTTTATCCTGACTCTGAAGCCTCCAACTCTCCCGCCAATCCTTTTCGACAGCATCCAAAGCAGGCTTGAGACCACGGTCAACCAAGTCCACCGTAAGCCGCGAATCTTGACCGTTGTGCAATTCAATGATCCATAAGGTCTTCTTTGCTGTTACGGTTACAAACCAATAGCAACCTGCATCAGAAAAACCGCACTGCCTGGTGAGATGATAGCACTTGGAATGCACGCACGACGAGTAAGAGTTATCAAAGGGTTGTTAGTGGGTAGGCTGAGCGGATACGACATTCTGTCAAAGGCGAAAAGAGCGATTTTAGACCGGGCCCTCCTTTGAGGGCTATATAAACTTCGGCAATAGTCAGTAATGACCGAGTGAAGAGTCTCATGTGATATGTTTTGAAGGTCAATTCAATAAAAGTAAGCCTTGATTTGAAGATACAACAAGCAAGAACCTTGCAATAGTCCGATTCAAATAAATGGTGTACAGAATTGAACACGAATATCTAGTTGAAGCTGAGTTGAAGTTTGAAAAGAATTCAAAAACTTTAAGTGAAGCCCAAGCGTAGATCACCAACTTCTGAAGAGCGCTGAGAAGCCATTGACAAATAAACCACAACTACCACCTTCCGTCTTCCTTTCCCAACAAAATGGCCATAGACGAAGTACAAAAGGAAGCTATCAAAGGTACCACTCTGCCTTATTCTGGAACAAATGTATAACTAACAACACCTTTCACTCACTCCCTCTTACGAAAGCTAAGCTACAAGCTCGCGACGAGCACATCCGTGAATCCTGGGTCCGAGCAATGGAAGCACGTCTCGTGCGTGAAGAGCTGGAAAAATGCCAGAGAACAGAAGGTGTTAACCATTATGAGACTTGCAAGTGGTTGTCGGAGAAGTACTTGGAGAAGCTTAGGGAAAATAAGGCGCGTTTGTGATGTGCATCCGTTTAGGCTCTGCCGGGTACTGACGACGGTGGTCTGTTTATAGGCACAAGGGTACAAGCAGATAGATGTATAAACTGCGCTTTGCTTGATTGACGATGGCAATAGAAATGCAACTCTGAAACGATTGCTTATTGGCTCTGAACATTCTGTCAACTCGGCTCGTTCTCTCAGCTTTCGTCACCAACGAACACGAGTGTGTCCGTGACTCGAAATTCAGCGAAACCATGAATAGATTCGTTATCCGGCATGGAAGCCTAAGCGGCTGATATCGGAGACTACATAATCCTATCTTCCTGGACAATTGAATCCTTGCATGATCTCTGACAATGTTAGATTCCCATAGAACCCAGTGTTGCAACCAGGCGCGACGGTGCAGGAAATGGACTCAATGACTCTGGAAGGGTATCCTTATTCAAGTCGGACGTCAGATATCACACTGTACCGGACAAGTCACGGAATGTATCTTGTGCGTATGGTTATCTTCTACGTTGTACTGAAGTACATGTCCAACGTGTCCTGTAGGTTCTACATCGTAAATGGGTGCAGTGTTGCCGTGCAATCAAGTCATACAGAAAACGCGGGGTCTCACTAACAACACCAACATATTCCAATTTATAGCCCAAACACCCAGGTGGTTTCAATCGTTTCCCCGCGGGATCATGCAAGTTTGTTTGCTAATCACTCCGAGAGGTAGCGGTACATTTATCGTGTCTGAAGCGAGACGGCTTTTAGCACGAGTTTTATCCGGAAGGAACAGCTTCTCAAGATATGTTCCGTGGATGGAGGAATTCACTCAGAAATTGCGGTCATCGAAAAGTCTTCTCTCGCGCGGCCTTGCACGACCGGGACTGAGATGTGGGCAGCTTTAGCGATATAAATGAGACTTTCCGGGCGAAGATAGGGTTTGAGATAGTTCTTGAACAACGCGTCAAAGATCAGACGGTGGTTGGAATACTCAATTTTTACTAGGGTAAAGAATTAATATCTGGTCATTCCCTTTCGGCATACTCTTCTATGAAAACAATTTTTGCGTTCCGCCCAAAGCCAAAAACGCGTATATTGCGCTTGGAAGAGGTATGCACGTTGCCTATTTCTGCACTGGTTCCACAGCTGATTTTTTGAGTAGTCTCTGCACTGGGGCTTCTGAAATTCAGACATATATAGCATGGATGATGGAATGAAGAGAAAAACGAAAGGAACACTTCAAATTTATACAATGAAATACAACTTCAGATAAAACATACAAGATGTTACGCCGCTCATATCGTGCTTGAGAATAAAGAATAAAGAACAAGTCCCGAATGACTCCAGGGCGAGCTAAGGATTGAGAATAAACCGACGACACCCTCCAGCACAGTTAATCTGGATGGCCGACTCGGAGCTACCGTCACAACCATACATGAACATGAACAGGAGAACTCATGAGTACTGGTACAATCCCGTGTTCGTATAAAACCGGAAGACTCTTCGCTAGCAACAATTGGACATCCTTCACAGCGTGTGGCGGCACGCCGTCAACAACCAGCCTCTTCAAATCAGAATAGCAAGGCCCCTGCAGAGAACCTGCGCTATAAGGTCCCAATTACAACAGCGAGATCTGTATATCTTTTCATAAGAGCATAACTTGCACGTTCGCAATGTGCACCATTTTGATTTCACGGGCGGTGTACTTGATGGGTAGAGACGTGAAGCTGATGTGTCGCAGTTGCGGATTGTATGAAAAGTCGACGTCGTTACAAAAGGCATCTGCGAAAAAGACATTTTTCAGTTACCGGCGTCGACGCCATATGCCAGTTCATCGAATGAAAACTTCAAAAATGACTCATGGAGCCACGTACCTTGTATGTCTGTAGCTTGAGAGCCACGTTCTTTAAAAGAGAGGCTCAAAGACTTGAGGGAATGCCCGATACACCGAAGAAATTGCGCGATAACATGCGGATCTATAGACCCATTTACCAAGAGATGCAGGCGTTCGACCGAGATTCCCTTTGGTCAGAAGTAAACCATCGTATGATTTCTGCTTCTTCATGTATTCCAACGATTCTCAGAGAGGTTGAACACGAAGGAGGATCTGATGGCATGTCTAGCTCGCTTCCGTTCGATCTAGAAGGCAGGTGGTAGAAGGTAGAAGATGGTGCAAGTCGATCTCCTTCAAATTTGGACTGCTGAGCGCCACGAAGCAACCTTGTATGCTGCCGAAGCTGCAATCGAGCAAATCCAACACGCGCAACGGGAAGCTCCTAAAGGATATCGACGAATTCTTTGTGCTGCAGAAACTCGAATCGAGCGGACCTTAGGCGGAGGACATTGAGAGAGAGGCTATGATCGTCAGTTGAGAGAGATTTTTAGTTATGAACACGTTCTGATCATAGATACCGACACCCTCTTGCAGAGAGAGCTCATGAACGTACTCTGTGATAGTAGAAAGAGGTGAATGAATGAGCTCGATAAGCTCCTTGAATTTCTTGATCCGAAGTAACGAGGGACTGCCGAATAACTGATAGCGACTTCGAGGTAGCCATGATTTGCTCACGAGACTGCAAACACAGAGAGTCTTCTGGTTCAGCACAACGTCTGCCGAAAGGGACGACCGAGGGTAATCAGTCCATGTATGTGCGGGGAAGCTCGAGATGAAGTTGGTTAATGACATTCTCGATGATTTCCAATGCGAAATCGAATGGAGGCGGACGTGCTGCAGACATCGTAGACAGTGGAACTGAATGGATTAACAGAATCTATTGGTGGAAGTAACATGACAAGAGTTAGCAGTGAGACAATTTGAGAGAACCGGGTATGATGGAACCGTCGAATCGAAGGTCGTGCGCATCTCAGAGGAATGAGCATGGGCTACATAGAATAGAAATAATTGGGAGCACCGACCGTTTGAACGGCAACTCTGTGAGAATTGGTTTACGCGTGCAGCGTGAAGAGATTGCCTGCAGTCTTCTAGATGAGCTTGAGAATACGATGACTGGGAGCAATGAAATAGCATCAGTGCACACAAGCAGTAATCAGTGTAAGTGATTATTCGAGCGCAACATTCGAGGGCACAGCAAGCCATTTCGTGACATATTCAAGATAAAGATATTAACCATTATTCATAGTTCTGTGAATGTTAAAGTAGAGTGACAATCGTGAGCGATAGATGTGTGATGCAACAATGGGGGGGGTATGAAGCAAAAAGAAATAGTAAATGAGCGGAGTACACATAGTGAAGGATCGGCAGCAAGATCTAACGACGTCGAGAAAGAATACGAGGCAATTACTGCGGACGACAGTCGGGCTCTCCACCTGGACCGGGGAACTCATCTTCTGCGTCATCTTCCCAGTCGTCTTCATCCTCACCGAACTGGTGTGAAAACCCATGATCAAAGAAATCGCGGCTAGCCGGGAAAGATTGGGCACGCACGTCGAGAACATCAGCCTCCTCAAAGTTGGCTTCATCCACGATTTCTGGTTGCGGTTCAACGTCAACTCTCTTTGGTGGAAGGAGTTTTTCGAGAGCCTAGCCATGATGAGAAGAATCAGCACCGTAACATGGAATTAAGGGAGCAAGAATCTCAAATTCGGAGGGATTTTCGAATAGTCAACCAGACTTGTGGATACTGGACATACCTTCTGATCTATAGATTGCATCCATTCGCCATCAGGCATCTCAATCTCGAATAGAATGTAGAGATCTCCTTTTTGATCGGGGTGTTTATATACAGGCATTCCCTCGCCGTGTACAACAATGCTTGCGCCGGCCTGAATGACTTTGCCAGGCGGCATAGTAACTTTAATACCGCGTCCGTCGAGATGGGTAAGAAGAATTCGCGAAAAGCCTAAGAGTGCTTCCGAGAGTGTGATTTTAACATGAACAAGTAAGTGATCTTTTGAACGCTCGAAAGATTCATGCGGACGCGCTCTTAGCACAAAGACAACATCGCCAGGTGGCACACCGGGCTGTCATAACAGGTCAGTTGCACAGCGACGCGAGAATGACACGACTTACTTCTTCATCGCCAGCCCCAGCTAACACAATCCTCTGTCGGTCAACCATGCCTTTTTCAACGAAGATTTCTTGCCGCGTCTTTCCCTTCACCGTTTTTTCGCCCTTGCACTTTTTGCACCTGTTGGAAATATGTTCAGCGATCCTTCTGGAGGCAGCAACTATGACATACCTATCCTTTTCTCGCAACTTCTCTCCTGCGCCGTCACATTCAGAGCATCGTGCCCTAGATGTACCTAAATGCGAGGGAGATACCTGAGACCAAGGTTGAGCGCAGTCAAAGTACACCGTATCACGCTACCGCACCTGAGACGTGACATATGTCCACCCGTTTCCTTCACATTTTGAACAGCTCTTCGGCTTCGCACTGCCCTTCGCACCAGAGCTATAAGCAAGGAAATAATTAATAAGTGATCAACACCAGAGGCAAACCCCACACTCACCCCTTACAGGTACTGCACAGCACCTCTTTCTCCATGTTGATTTGGAAAGATTTACCATTGTACAGATCCTCCAGAGTTACATTATAGGGTATGACAGAGTCTGAGCCTTTTGTGCGCCTTCTAGACTGGCCACCCATGTCGAACCCAAATGAAAAGCCACCGCCTGAGCCAGCGAAGAACTGCGCGAAGACGTCGTCCATGTTGGGACCGCTGCCACCGTTCAAACCGTCCACCCCACTCTCATCGTACACTGCCCTCGACTCTGGATCACTTAGAATCTCGTATCTGCGAGGCAAGTTCAAATAAAGGAGGAGAAAATTAAAATGATGCACGCACGCAGCCGCCATTTCTTGGAATTTTTGAGCAGCATCTGGGTCATCTCTGTTCTGTGTCCAACGAATTCAGGTTGGAGCGTAACGCAGAAGTTAAGCCACGTACTTTATCCTATACCACACTAACTGTTGAGCAGGGAACCGGTTGAATGTGAAATTTACGTACAGGGTGAATATCTCTGGCCTGAACTCCTAAAAATCAAAGCTAGAAGGGCGCGGGAGTAAAGGAATGCATACCTTCTTCCTGTAAGCCTTTTTTATTTCCGCTATCAGCATGCGTTAGCCACTTCCCACATTTACAAATGTACAGTTCCTCCACCTTCACTAGCACTTGGAGAGACTTCAAGCAACTCGTAAAGTTCAGTATTGACAGGCACTGAGTATAATCAGTCTGAAGAGGAATCTGCTAGAAGATTTACTGCACGTACTCGCTGTGAGGGTATAAGGTGAGACGCGATTGTCCCCAGACGCGTACACATTTGCCGAGTGCGCAAAAGGGACCGTGAGAGCTTTACTACAGGAAGGGGATGGCCGGCACTTTTTTTTCTTCTTTGACCAACGACCACGACAACCTCACCAATCTCAACTCGTAGCAGGACGGACCACCGGTGAGTCTACAATTCTCTGTTTCTATATATGATGTTTTTCATTTAAACTTATCTACATTGTCTGATTCACGACGACAACATATCATTCTGATTTTTTTTCTTTTTTTCGTTGTTTGGAAGAGCGCTACAGATTTACTGACGAGTATTCTTCAACTATAGGTTCTTTTTGATCCACTTGTTTCTCCTCAGACATTTCATCCTGTACACGAATTCCTTCTGTATCCTAGTTTCGCTTCAATTGACAACTGTATTCGTATGTACAGAATGACACCATGAACTTCTATTTTGCTGCTGCTGGAGTCCTCGATCGTCTCGATGCAAAGAAAGGGTCCATCAAAGGTCTGATAGCTACTCTTCCCGAGAAGGACAGGAAACGAACGTCAGCTCTTGTAATCGAAACACTGAAATGTGAGACTATGAACAGCAGTTCAGAGCGAATCCTGTATTGAATATTCCTCAACAGACAAGCCTGTCTTGACCGAGATCATCAATGAGGCGAAGCTGGTAAAGGAAGAACGAAAAAAGCTCACGTCGTTCAATCTCGCGCTCGTTCTGGTACACGACACGCTTCTTTCTGGTGGTATTCAAGCCGGAGACGGGCCAATCAAACAAGCAGTGCTGCGACATAAAACACGACTGCACAGCGAGCTGCAAAAACTTAAAATTAAACGTGGTGTCAAGTCAAATGGGGAACTTGCACAAGTGGGGGATAGCAGAGCGGGCAAGTCCTTTCCTTCGAACTTCATCTGACAAACAGAGGTTTTACGTGTTCTTTAGCACAAATACCGCGCTATGTACGCGTTAACACTTTATTGTGGACAATTGGAGAAGCAACCCAGTATTTTCTATCCCGTGGATTCATCTTGTCAGGGCCCTTTGATTCTTCGTAAATGCCTCAGGTTCGCCTCACCACAGCATTGAGCTGAACTCTATTTTCCAGCGCTTCAGGCCAAGGTTTCGCGCAAGATGAGCATATCCCCAATCTTCTACTATTCCACCCCCAAATCTCCTTTCAAGAAGACATCGCCTATCAAGCAGGGAAGCTGATTTTACAAGACAAAGCCTCGTGCTTTCCTGCAATCATATTGGACCCGCCTGCTACAGACAAAGCTTCGGTCATAGATGCAACCTCTGCACCGGGTAACAAGACATCTCATTTGAGTGCGTTGATGGGTAACAAGGGAACGGTAAGCCCTCTTCGGAACCATATGTTTCTTTATTGAATAACTGTAAATGTAACCTTATTCACAGCTGTATGCCTTTGAAAAAGACCGCAGGCGATTCTCTACACTCAAACAAATGTTGTCGAAAGCAAAATGTAAAAATGTTGAGCCTGTAAACGCTGACTTTCTGTCTGTCGATCCCATGGATCCCAAGTATTCCAATGTCACTCATATGTAAGGATATGTCGACCGCTGGATCTCTGCCTGCATTTGACATGTTTTTTAGCCTGCTCGATCCCTCATGCAGCGGATCAGGAATTGTAAATCGCCTTGACTATCTCTTGGAATCTGGTGCGTTTCTCGAAACCGTCCATTGAGTTCCCATACGAAGATTGACATATGTCTACAGAACAAGAGAACGAATCGGTTCAGGAAGATCGTTTGAAGAAGCTTGCAAGTTTCCAGCTGATGATGATACGACACGCAATGAAGTGTCAGTTTGAACAATTCTTGACCTGTCTGATACCGAAAACTGACAAGCCATTTGGTTCCTGCCAGTCCCTGCCGTGAAAAGAATCGTTTATTCTACGTGTTCTGTGCACGCAATAGAGGATGAACATGTTGTACGGCAAGCCTTGAAGTCAGACGATGCCCAAACAGCAGAGTTTAGGCTTGCACCACCCAGTCAGGTTCTGCCCCAATGGCCACGCCGTGGAGTCCCAGGCGAGATGGATGATCCCAGTACGATCCTTCACTCCGTCCATACATGTACCATGTACGCTGACGTCCACTTCATATCTTTCTTCCCATGAACAGACCACGCAGCATCACTGGTGCGCTGTTTGCCCGGAGAGGATGCTACTAATGGGTTTTTCGTGTCTTGTTTCGTCAGAGGTATCGACATTGAAGAATCTAGAAAACGGAAAGTTCATGACCCTGAACCAGAAGCTGTATTATCTCAAACTCCGCGAAAAAAGAAAAAGAAAAACAAGCACTGAGCGCTTGAGCTTTGAGCATTGTATATGGTCACGAATCGGATATCTCCGTACTCGAGATTCAAGTAATTAGCATGATGAAATCTCATATGTAACATTCGAATGCTTCAGCGATATACGCCGCCGCCACACATAATTGGCTTGATTGGGACTCCAGTGAACGATGAAGTCAGACAAACAGTGGATTCCATTGGCATAAAGCAAATATCTGGATGCTACAGATCGAGAATGCAGGAAACGCGTACGATAAGTACAACCATCTGAAAGAGTTGACCGTTAGCTGTCAGCTACTGTCGTGCCTACCCGTCACTCTTTCGAAATACCAGGTGCGGTTTGCGGGTCCGTCGAAAGCAATGAATGTAGGCAACGAACGTCAGAAATCGAGAAAAGAAAATCGAGCTGGTGAGAAGTGAGAAATCAAGTCACGGTATTTTTAGAGCGAAAAGGTGAGAGACGTTAGGATGTCAAAGTCCGGTTACTGGTTAGCCTGTTGCTGAGCATACTGGCCCTGGTAATAAGACGCGTAATTGTAATCTTGTGACTGTTGAGGATAGCCGCCTTGCTGATAGCCTCCCCATGAACCTCCGCCATAGCCCTGCTGAGCTCCATACCCTCCGCCGAACGCTCCCTGAGGCGGACGATAACCATTGTTCTGCTGCTGAGGAGGATTGTTGGTCTGCCAGTTCTCAGGACGACGCCAAGGAGGGATATTAGTCCCACCACCGGTGATATCGTGGCCTGCATTAGGTCCCGCGGCCCAAGAAGGCTTCGTAATGTCAACAGCGGATCCTGCACCGCTCTCTCCTAGCTCGGCCATCAGGCTGGCGTACTCCGAGTCAAAACCACGGTTGCCCATCGGAGGAGGCGGGGGCGGGGCGGGAGCGTTTGGATCTTTGTTGACAGTACAATCCCGAGCCATATGTCCAGCGCTACCGCAGACACGACATATGATGTTGGCTGTGAAGTTACGCTGCTCGGGGCAATCGTATTTACGATGACCGACACCACCGCAATTCTGGCATATCTGATTCTCATCATCACGAAGAGTACCATTCAGTGCGGCCAATTCCCGGAGCTGATTGCGCTTGTGGTCATTTTGTCCTTCAGGGGTAGATGCAGCCTATATACCATGAGCAAGTGACAATAGATATGGAGACAGCAATACCCACCGTTTCAATGACTTTGTTGATCATTCTCACACACGCTGCAACTTTCTCCTCGGAGTCAGCTAAAACCAGACAGTGCAGGTCTTCTTCAGCATCGTCAGCGTACTGATCAGGTCGAGCCTTCCCCTCCTTGACGCTACCCTTCCCTCTAATACTAATCTTTGCTCCGCTTTCACGTTCCATCTTCTTCAAACTATTACCACGAGGACCAACAAGAAGACCGAAGAAGTTGATTTCAGGGAACTCCTTGACGGGAATATACACCTTCTCAGAGGGTCGTTGAGAGCGTTTTTGCTGTGTGTATTCCACGGGTGGGTGGAAATTTGGATCATTTTTCATCGCGCGGTCGACAAGTTTGATACGTTCATCTTCAAGTTTCTTCCTGTAACGAACTTCTCGAGTGTTGGTCCGGCGACCGTGAGCATCGTAGGTGGGAGGAGGGGATGGGGATCTAGAGATCATGAGAGTTCATACATGCACATGTTTTGAATGAATTGGTATCCGTACCTTTCACGCTCTGGTGGGACAAAGTTATTGAGCCGTAGCTTCCTATTAATTTCTTCCAATCTCAAGTGGATGGCATAGTTGTCGAGCTGAGCTTGAGAAACACCGGCGGCAGAAATGGCAGTAGGCAGACCGGGAATCTCAGTCTTAGCCTCACCCCATCGACTACGACGTTTTCGAGGGGCGTTAGGGTCAACTGAAGATGAGTGATAAACAGTAACAGGTCAGGGTTAGTAAAGGGTCAGTATTATTAGCTTTAAACCAGGAGCTGTGAGTCCAACTTCGCATGAAAGTTGGGACAGGTCTCAAAAGCGCCGCTGTGAGATTCGAGTCGCGAGGAAGGGAGAAGATAATGAGGCTACTATGGCCAAGGTATTCAGCTTACCTTTGGGGTCTCCGTTACTGGGAGATTCCTCTCTACCACGTTTCCCAGGACTTTCATTGTCCTGGGGCCGAGGATAAGCAGACGGAGATGGCTGAGCAAGCTGGGGAGGGGCGGTCTCTTCAGCAGGAGCTGGACCGAAACGACGACGATTCCCAAGGGGCACTGGAATGAAAATAAAAAATTACCAATCTGAAATGTGCCAAAAAAAAATTGAACGCGTACCATCATTTGTGCCAGTAATCTGGCGAGTGGCAGGTCTCCACATTTAATATTCAAAAAGACAGGAATAGGTGAGATTATGATAGTGAGAGTAAGAAGAAAACAGGCTTCGTCACTGACTCGCCCAACGTGCGGCTCTGCTGAGCGTAGTCTGAACAATTTTAAACTCCGCCTAATCCCCGCACAAGGTAGTGTTGCGCTTGATCATCAGCGCTCAGCAAGCTCACCTATACCTACTGCTCTTCCACACAACGCAAAGGATAATCAACAACTTCACGATCCTCAATGTATCGATCTAGCTCTGGGACTTCCTCGAGGACAGTCCGACTCACGTCTTTCGTAACTATATTCCTCAAACTTCACCTAAACGTCCGGTCACGAAACGATGGAAGTCAGGTCTAGTTTTCCAGTCCTTAGTTCAATATTCGGCTCCAACAAACGGGCTCAAGAACAAAAAGGAATTTGTCTAGTTTGGTACCTTGAAGACGCGTACTCAAAAGTTGCCGGCCGAACACCATATTCTTGTAACGCTTTAACTCAGACCGGAAAACTGCTGGAATCTATGCTCCGGGGGTTCAGTACTTTAATATCTGTGCAACGTCGACAACGAGAATCCGATACTTCGCAAGCACATTCCCCTCAAACCTGCAAGTCTACGTACATTCAACGTAAGACTTGAAGAATTGAATCTTGCTTCTGGAATGTGTTACAACACTTATGGTTTTCCTACATATACATACTCTCCACGGATTACCGTGGCCCGTTCTACTTCGCTCTTGCGGATGTTCGATTTGGGATACCAATGCATATGTACATATTGCGCATGCCGGTCGATCGCAAGATTCTTCTCAGTCACTCGAACATTTCTCGACGTCGGTTCTGGATGCCGTTTGGGGTATGGGACCTTGTCATGCTTTCACCTTGCTTCACCCCCCTGGAATGCGCGTATCACGGAGGTACACTACAGAAGGACGAAGACATTCTCGAGAACTTCAACGGGTAGAAATCTCCTTGAACCTTCCAATACGAAGTTTTATTGGCTGGCGTTGATTGGAACATATTAACCTCCCCTTGACTCGGCTCGGAATTAATAATGCAAGTCCGAGACAGCCAATCAGCGACACGGGTGTAGTATGCTCATAAACTCTGTTCAGTTTTATGTTTTCTGATGTATTTTTCTCTTCGCTGCAAGTACGTATGACTCTGTGACCGGCGTCACCGTTTGTTCTCACTCCAAGAACAAGACTGAGGAGGTCTAGTGCAGAACTTGACTTTGGTCAGTTGTTGAGTCCAGGTCGCAATCGGATCTTGACTATCGGTCTAGGCTTGCTTTGCCACTGGTCTACAGTTTACTCTGAATCTCTGATTCATTTTGCGTTGAGCGATGATTGGACCTTTTCAACGCCCGCGGCGAGACCACTCTGGGTGGCAAGTGACTCAGATAGCAGGTCTTCCCGCTCGCTCTGTTAAGTATCTCATAGCCCAGACCAGTCCCCGGAAGATGTCGGAACAGACCTCCGTGGCGTTGAGATAGTAATGCGCGCACAGTTTCGCGGGGTCTGACTCCGCTGACATGTAGATACGCAGAATCATACATACATCAAACGCCCTCGCGGAGGACAGAGGTATGGCAGAGGCTAAGAAATATAAATTCAAGGTGGCGGAAATGAGCCACTGTTGATCCTACCGGAGCTTTTGCGGTGCATATAGCAAGCCGCTTCGTGTGCTCTGGCTATTGGGACGGAAAGTTATTCTGTTTACTCTCTTTGCCTCTGCGACCCTGTCCGTGAGCCGTCAATGCATTCAAAGTTTGACGACTACGGCGCTTACAATTTCTGGAAGTCCTCATTAGAGCAAATACCAGCTACTGCCAGTTGCTTGACTATGATAGACATAACAAGGTACTCTCGTCTTTTATCTTGAATACTCCATTTGTCTGCTTCTCTCGCTGCCGCGGACTTCTTTCACTAATTGTCCCGACGTTACACTTACATTCGTACGCTGACTGTCTCTCTATTCAAGTGCGCACAATGCTGAATACTACTGTCACCCGAGGACATGCATACATTGATTGAATGACGAGTCTCGAGATCATACCAAGGCCCTGGGGTACGGGCTTGTGTTTCTTTATGAAGTTCCCGTCGTTCTAGCGGCGATAGTTCTGCAACACGGCAAGTACCTCATTATGGAGTTCTCTACTCTTCCGAGGAGTGAATAGCCATCCTGTCCGTCGAGGAAGTGTTCAACGCCTGCCCCCTCCCCCTCCCCTGCGTCCATCAGAATGAAAGAAATTGAATGTTTATAGAGTTTTCACCACGGGTCAGGGTTCTGAATAAAAGTTCGGAAGGCTGAAGAACAGCTGTAAGTAACGACTCTGAACTACTGGATCGTGCTTGCCTTACGCTCATATCTCTTTCGAACTCAGGTATGTGCCGTCAAACCTTATGTTGAGTTACACCAGAGTTAATCTCTAGGAACCAATCAGTAAACTCTTCGATCTGTCGAGCGAACTTGAATTTGATATGTCTGACGTCTCTTCTTCTTTTCTATAGCGTGTAAGTAAGTAAACGCAGAAGGCTACTTGTCTCACGCGGTGACTTGTATTTTTCCAGACGGCAAAGCCCAGAACGAATCTCATCATCAACAACAACCACGAGGACAGAGGATTCTTCTTCTCGGATGAAACGTTTCACTCGACGCCGAGGGAGGTGCTTGGAATTTATGAAACCTGTTTTGTCCCGTTGTTCACTAGGCAAATGTTCTCCGGTTCTCTGCACCCTAACGTCTACACGGCTACACTTTCTGAGCACTCTCAGTGACAGCTACTGTGTCGGAGATATGGGCATCACCTGAAAATTCAGGGTGCAGACTGTGACGAACTACGATCACAAATGCTACGAATTCTACGGAAAATCTGTTTACGCTTCGGTGTGTTGTTAAGTTGGCGTCGCAAAGCGTCGCAATCGCTGACGCAGAATCTCGAAGGACATTACATTTACAGGATCATCGCTAAGGACGAGAAGTGATGACAATCATAAAGCACGCGATCCACCGGTATCCAAGCTACACGAAAATCGAGCAAAAAGTGCATGTAGATAGAGGACCCAGGCACAAATTGGAGCTTAGGACGAGGGGAATGAGGCGCCTACGAGACTAGGGGAAGATAAAACACGGACACTGGGTACTATAGGCACGTGGAGAGAAAATGTTGGTGGCCTCATGTTTCGGACCAAGCTGTCAAAAGGGCAGAGATGTTGCTAGGTTATATCAGATAGGAGAGAATTAATCGATATGTTGTAAGGCGAACAAGTGAAGGGACTCGGTGCGAGACATTGCTTACGTCAGACATTTGGCTTGAAAGGGCAGAGATGGAAGAGGTCGATCTGGTTACCTAAATTAGACTCTACACTAACCCGCAGTGCTGAGTGAGATCTCGCCTCCCCGATGCGTTTGCGGACGGTCCCTTTTATATGTTCTTCCAGTGCCATTCCCAGTCCTTCAAACAAATAGTGCCTCTCCTCCGCATTTCTCGGTAGCCTTCTTCTACCTTTCCCCCCATGTCCTCAAAGCGTGGCCGCAAAAGAAACGACAATCTGCCCCCTAATCGTGCAAGAGATGTCCAGCGAGCCTTTCGTGCTCGTCGTGCTGCCCACCTCCAGGTCTGCTCTCTTTTGATCTATGTGAAATGTGAAATTTGTTCCATCTAATTCAAATCCAGGCTTTGGAGCAGAGGGTAGCTGAACTTGAAGAGGAGAACGCTTGTCTTCGCCAGGCCTTGAACTTGCCTCCTGCTAATCGTCTGCCTCTTGGCAAGGGCCCTACTGGGAAGGACAAGCCAAAATCGCTCGCGACGAGTGCGTCCGAGCCTCTGCGCTCCCGTGAATCGTCGTCCGCGGACTCCCCGGCATCTATTCGAAGGGATTCCACTTCGCCTTCAGATATTGCTGCAGCCAATTCTCGTGCAGTGCAAAATATGGACGACGGTACTTGGGAGCAGACTATCATCATGAATGACCAGGCTTCCGATGTTCCTAGCTCCTCCGCCTCGTCCTCCTATCCACTTCCTCCCATGTCCGCTCCCGCCCCTTCATCAAAACCCATGCATTATAGTCCTTACCCAAGCTCGGTTCCCTCGTCTTCTCGCAGTTCCTCCTTGTCCAGTCCGATGTATATGAATTCACAGCCTACCTACTCCCATTCTGCCGACAGACCTATGGGAAATAATTATGGCAGTCCCAGCTTTGCGCCTATGCGAGGCGACATACGAGACGAGCAGCGACAGCAGTATTCGTATTCACCATCTCCTTATCATTCCCATGACACCCCTCTACAACACTCGCAGAGCAACCCCTCCGCAATACCAACTTCGTTGCATAATACCCACCACCCGCAGCGCGATTCTCCTCTTCCCTATGTACACAGGCGGTCTGTCACTGAGCCCCAGGCACCGTATACCATTAATTCGGGGTTCCCTCATTTGCCAAACCCACACTCACATCAGAACATACGTCTTCCTTCACCCCCGCGACTGCAGGACAGCAATGGGCACCACACTCATCTTTCTACGCGACATATTTACAGCTCAGATGGTCGCATAAATTCTATGACATGATGTGCGTGGCTCTGTGTTGCTTGCCTTACGAGCACCCCAGTTGGCGTCTACTCTAGACCGAGCAGGAACGAATGCCATGTTATGTGAACTCATGAACTAGTTTTCCCTATCAAATTCGCGGTAGCAGAGAATGAACCGTTTGTATCCCTAATGGATTTTCATAGCCCCTATATAGATGGACCAATAGTACGATACCGATGCAACGTTTTACTTATTGTTGTATCCTTGTATCCCTCCCCTTTCCGAACCCTCCCGGTGTGGTGTCGCTTACCGTGTACATCTATGAGGCCGGGCGCCAGTCGATAACCATATATGTAGATATGGAAGGCACACAAACTCAGACATCACACCGAACAGCCTCGAATTCTTTTCAGATTCGCGGAGTCCAGATTATCAGCGCGATACATTCAGTCGCCTTGTAAGTAGGTCGTTTTGGCACAGATCAACCTAAGATTCTTGATGCAAAACTTGTCCAAAAATCATCAAGTAGACTTCAGAGGGGTTAGTCTTGACCCAAGCCAGGAGATTTGAGGATAGTGAAAAAAAATAGGAAAAAAAAAAGTAGGATCGGGACAGCGGGACGCCTGCGCCAAGTAGGCGCTGTAAAAAGGCTAAATTTGAAATATCCGGCACTCCGGCTGATTAACGCCCTACATTTGTCAGCAACTTCCTCAAGCGGTTTCCGTCGACTCGGCACATATTCCGTGTTTCATGTTAACCCGTTCTAAGAATTTTTTGAAGCGAACTGTACCTATATCGCATGCTCAGTGTTCTAGGTCTCTCTCAATCAACTTTTCTCTCTGAAGTCCTTCTGCGCCGCAGGACAGTGGACTTTTGGTGATCACCGCTTTTACGAGAGCTACTTACTCGCTATGTCTCTTGTTCACACACAACATGAGGCATTGGAGGAGAACTGACAGCCAGAATAATTATGAACAACGTTCACTCCTCCGTCATGCAAAAATAACTGGAAGCATATAGGTACAGTCGAGATTGAAAGGCCCTCTGGGAAGACTCGTTAGCAGCATGGTACACAGCTGCACACTAGCGATGGAAATATTTGCAAAGGACTGTTGGCAAAAAATATGCCAAGTTGATTTTGCAAAGTATTGTACAAATATTTGAGAAAATTTTGCAAAGGCTGGTCTTCCCCTATTCTTTGCAAATTATGTTTGCAAAATGTTTGCAAACTTCAAATATTTGCATATTTTGTCCTCAGAAATTCCTGCAAAGATTTGGAAAACGGCGAAATGATCCGAAATCCGCCCAAAAAAGGTGAAGCTGGGTCTAGGGCATTGCTATTCAAGCCCCGATGTCTGTGTCAGCATCGCGGTGGCGTGATTTGTTTGTTTGTTTTTTTTTTTTTGGTTCCAAACGCAAACATTTCAACTTGAACTTCATCTTCTTCCTTCCCGCCTCCTCACTCGCCCAGCTCCAGCCTGCCAACCCATCTTCCTTTCTCTCTCCCTTTTTCTCCACCTTTCGAAGAGTGAGCAGTGCACGCGGAAGCCACGACCTTGGAGGCTGAAGTTCACTGTGCTGCTTGCTCCTGGGCCTTTTCTTTTTCCTCTTAGATGCTTGGGCTCGCGCTATCGTTCAAGTTCGGCTGCTCAAGAGGATTGCATGGTGAGCTTTCAAGTCCTCTCTGCTGTTAACGTGCTACATCTCATGTTTGTGTGTTGTTCAATGTGTGTTGGTAGGCCACACAGGACACACCTTAACGTGCAACGGTATGTCTTTCCATCTTTGATTTTATGATATAGCTAATCACCATGATTCTTTGTTGGAGTTCACAGGGAGGGCATTGATTCAAGCCTGAGGTATGTCTAGCATTCTCTTTCATTGGGTTAGCACATTCTGACCAACTGTCATGTTCTAGGGACAACCAACTATTGTGGGACTTGGCAAGTGGCATTGATGATTTGAGGTTGCAAGGCCGGCAACCCTAGCATTAGAAGGCGAAGTTCAAGAGCATTGAGTCATAAGTAGCGCATTACCTTTCTGTACCATACATAGCTAGTGAATATATATCATTTTATTACTATCTACCATGTGGTTCAAGGAAGCGGGGGCGAACGAGCGAGGGAGGAAAACGAACCAGTACTATTTGTGGTAATGTCATCACGTGATATTGAGTTTCGCAAACATTTTGCAAAAGATTTCTAAGAAAATTGGCCAATTGTTATTTCGGAACATTTTGCCTTGTGCCATTTTGCCAACTTTTTGCAAAGTCCCGGCAAAGATTTTGCAAAGCCTGACTTCGCGAATTTTTCGCCGAGTCCGGTGCACCTGTGTAACACTCAACGCAGCATCCATGTGTTTTCTGAGCCTCATTTGGCCTCGGCTTCAAGACGACACCAGTCTACCTTTGCTTCTGGACCGTACCTCTCTTCCAACCAGTCATTGGCAGCTCGGAAATGACCATTGCCAAAGAAACCTCGATTCGCAGAGTAAGGCGAAGGATGCTATCGAACACACGCAATATTTTTCATGATTTTGATTTTTGCGAACAACAAAGAACATCAGTGGCGTACGGCAGCAATTGACGATAGGAATCACTCACAGCACTCGTCAGGATGAGATGCTTAGTCTGTCAATAAACGAGGCATAGGCGCGTTTCAACAACGTGTTGTTTCCCGACATAGCGAGGAGCAGCTAACCTTGTTGAGCTTCGTCACACGTTTTTCTGCGAAGCTACCCCATGCCATGAATACGACACCGCGGCCGACACCGCTAGCATCAGAATTCAAACTACTGAGGTTTGCACCACCATACTTGTCCACGACGTCAACGACCTTATCTGTAAACGTTTCCCAGCCTTTGTTGGTATGAGAAGCAGGGGATTTTGCTCGGACGGTGAGACAGGTATTCAGCATTAGAACACCATTGGAAGCCCATTCTGATAGATTGCTGTAGTGATTTCGGGATTACATGTGCATGGGTATCATGTCAGACACCTAAACTAGTGCGTGAATTACTCACCCATGATTTGGTGGGTTGAATTCGGGATACTCCGCTCTGATTTCTGCGTAGATCTACCAGATCAAGAGATGTGAAGAAGTGGGTCAGCTGTGGTGCTCAAGGACTGTATGCACCCCAATCAATTATGTACTCACGTTTTTTAAGGAGGGAGGAATACATAATCCAACGGGGACGGAGAAACAAAGGCCTAAATGCAGCAGAACTTTCAACTTAGCACCTGACGAGATAGGTATACAACATTCATACTTGCCGTGAGCTTGGCCGGGACCATGATATGGGTCTTGTCCAATTATAACCACTTTGACTCGGCCTAAGGGTGTATTCGACCAGGTATAGATGTTTCGCGCTTTAGAGAATCCTCTCAATACAGTTCTCTTGTGAAAGCAGTGAGAGACTTACGAGAAGGATACACTTTGAGGGGCGTAGGGGTATCTTCGGCCCCTCGGACACCCTCCTCCCAGAGATATCGTTTAAGAGAGAGGAAGTAAGGTTTCTTTAATTCGTCCTTGAGAATCTTCAACCTGAGAGGAGTTGCGATGATTGGATGGCAGTCAGTCACCCGGACAGTCGGACATACCAACTCTTTCCCATTACTTCGCACTCGAGTTTCAAAAGTCTAGCCTCGTCCTCGCTGAGAGAGGCCTTGAAGTCATTCATAGAGAAGGGAATAGCATTCAACTTTGTCGGACCAACATTACGGGATGAGCTGGCGTTCGAAGTTATGGAAGACGCGGATTTCAGCCTCTTGGCCCCAGGTTCGGACTTGTCCTTGGATCCAGAGAACATGTCCATCAAGGTTCGCTGACGCTTGACGGCAGTCGTCCTGGACGTGTTCGTGATAATAGTGGTCTCCTTCTCCGCCACTACAGATACAGTGGCACCGGTAGCTGTTTGTGATGGACTTATGGGCTCAATGTCCTCAAGATAAACAATCTCTTTAGTTGACATGACGAGAATAAGATGCAAACAAGACGCGTTGTTCGAGGCTGTAGTAGGACGCGTTTATGGTGATATATGTAAAAAGGACAATTTTGAAATCTTTCCACAGACACTATTTTTAGTTTCTCCTGGGGGGTGGCACGTGAGGAGCACGTGAGCTCTGCAACTTTCCGGTCGTTCGACGTTGATGGTACGCACAGACCATTCACGACTCACGAGCGCCACGACATCAACTGCCAGTCTTTCCTTTGTGACTAATATCAAGCTGCCTCGCTCAAGGTCATCACCCTCCCCACCTGCTTCGAGAGCAGCTACACGACGAGGCGACACCAGTCGCCAGCAAGCTCGCAGGAAACCGAGTGCCATCAGTACTGGTACCAATGGCAATGGCGGGGACGTAGCAGTTACAGCGCTGGATTGGAGCACCAGCTATCAGGCGGGTTCCTCAAGGTAACTCGCTGTCATGCGAATATTGCGTGTCCGAATATAATTGATATTGGCTACTGCAGTTCCCAGTCTCGAGAGAGCTCGGGAGATGACGATACGGATGATGAAGTGCCTGTCACTGCTCGCGGGAGAACGTATTCTCAAAGTACAGCACGAAACGGGTCTCTCACTCGGCACATTTCCAAAAATATTTCGTCTTCAACCTATCGCAAAGAAAGTCCGCATCCAAATTCCTCTGGGGAATCGTCGGGGCCAGGACCTGTGAACAACCGGATACCTTTCACTCGTTCCAGATCTCCAGTTGTTTTCCGTGCCTCAACACAACGCAAGTTGTCTCCGATCATTTCATCGTTTCCGCGTCACCGCTCGAGTCTTACTCGCTTTCGCCACATCCTACCCGCAGCGTTTGAACTAAACCTTCGCGTTCCTTTCACTTCGTATGCTTGGACATTGTCAATAGATGCCCGGAGAGCGGGAGAATGCCTTACTATCATTGGGTCGTTGGTGTATGCAACTTCTAAAATATGGGAGGACACGGACTTTCGCTCCTCTCGCTTCGATTCTCGTCAATGTAATTTATGGATACTCACAGGTTTGATTCTTACTTGGTAGTTGTCGGGTATCTCACCGATACATTTACAGAGTTACATCTTTTGGCTGCGGCCTCAATACTCTACATGTTGTGGGTGCATAACGCCCTAATGTCACCATCAAAAGCATCTCCCCCGAAACCTCCCAGCCCCCAATCACCTTCCCTAAGTCTAAATTCTCCGAGACGACCTTCATCTCCGCGTATACCTGACATTCGCGACCCCAAAAGAAGTCCAGCTCTCCAATTGTATCGCAAAAAATCAGACTTCGGGTTCGTGTGGATGTCCGTGCCCAAAAATTTCCGGAATTCGTCAGATGATGGAATCCTCACTGGCCTTCTATTCGGTCCTCTGGTTTCCTGTGCCTTGCTGTATTCATCATTGTCCTTGTCTCCCTCAACGAATCCTCTACCCTCTTCTTGGATAATCGAGCCTCCCGTCCGGTTGAATAATGCCATAGGCGGCTACACCGCATTAGAGGCGCTGGTTCTGTCTAGGTACAATCTAGTTGATCTAGCAAATTTATGTTCGACTATTTTGCTTTTCCATGTCTGTGCGTCCTGGTGGTTGGAAGGTAGATACCGAGGGGGAAACGCTCCAGAAAGCGAAAGAATATCAGTCCCCCGTGGCGAAGGGCGCAGATTCATTTACTATGTTATTTTTACACTTGGGACAACACTCGGCATGCTGGGAATCAAGTATGCCCTTCAACGATCGTTGTCAGGCATCTGGCAGCGTGAGTTGCGCCCATGAGTTCTTGTCCTATATGAAGTTAACGTCCTGCATTTCTAGATCTCAGCTGGCTTGAACTCATTTTCAGCTCCTTGTTCTACCAATTCACTCTGTATGGCGCCGTTCGACTTGCGCACCGTGGATTTACTCTGGGCGAGCTCGGCCTCGTTTGTTTTGGCGGCACTGCTCTGTTTATGGAGTTTCTGAACATTACACGAGCAAACGTATGAATCCATCAGTCTGTAGACCATAGTTGAACTGATTGATTGCGAGGGTAGATCTGGCCGTTGACAACTCCGTTCATCAAGACCTATCGACTCCCTACACCTCTTCTTGTCTTCCAGACAGCGCTAGTTGCAGGATCGTTTCTCACTGGTTTCATGGTCTCTCCTTTCCTCATTTTATCACGACATATTGGGCAGAGACCAGTGAGGCGGATGCGGTACCCTGAACAGAAGCTTCGATATCGTCGTCTTCTGGCTCTTGGTTTTTATGTAGGGTCATTCATTGTGATCTTTGGGCTAATAGGCATGTGGACGCGCTGGTGTCTTGGGAAGCGGGATCCCTGGCTCTGGGTGATTTTTTGGCTTTTAGATGGCCGAAAGAAGTGGAGCAGACCAGCGCTTCTGGCATATTGGGCTGCTCTGGGCAGTTTGAGTGTAGCAGGCTGGAATAGACAACTGGCGAGATCCAGGAAATTTCGAACCTGGTCGTTGGCGGGTGAAAATTTAATCATTCCTGGTACTCCTGCCAGCATCGTCGGAGCTGCAAGTACCTATTCCACCGGAGCCGCCTTGTTGGATAACAGCTCTCCTTCTCAGCAAGGATCAGGGAGTGATACACCTGCCGGCGCTTTAGCTTCAGGAGCCAATACGATGCCATCGGGCCCCGCGTCTTCTACGACTTCAACTGGAGCTCTGGGTTTGACTTTCCCTAACCTTCCAAATCTGCCGACGTTGCCTCAGTTTCCTAATGGGGCCACAGACTTGCTAGATGCTGCTGACAAGCACGTCCCCACGTTGGGGCTGAACGCGAGGCGGAAGTTCTTCCATGCATTGACGGTGGTGATGTTTGTTCCAGGGGTGGCTTTCGATGTGAGTCTCCATTCCTTTACTGTGCGCAACTTCGACGCATGGGGGTCACAAACTCATTTCTGACCCTTCTGTTTCTGCTTCTGATATAGCCCGCTTTCACACATTTGTGTTTCAGCGCCGCATTTGCACTCTTCACATTCGCAGAGTATGTTCGATACTTTGCCATCTATCCGTTTGGTGCAGTCGTCCATCTATTCATCAACGAGTTTCTGGATCACAAAGATAGCGGGACTGCTATTCTGAGTCATTTTTATTTGCTCACAGGATGCGCAGGTAGTCTTTGGCTTGAAGGGTGAGCTTGGCATATCTTTCGTCGAATGGCCACTAATATAAGCATTTGGACTATACAGTTCATCACCTCTTCTGCAATTTACCGGAATCTTGGTACTTGGGGTTGGAGATGCTCTGGTATGTTCGTGAATGCTGGAGACCACTTTAAGCCGTGTTACTTCTCCCGTTGCGGTAGCTTTTCGGCGGCCTGTTAATTATTGTTTTTACGCACAGGCTTCAATAGTCGGGAAACGAATTGGAATCCACCGATGGTCTCCTACAACTGGTAAAACGCTTGAAGGAAGTTTCGCATTCACTCTCTCAGTGGTGATGTGTGCCTGGATCCTGAGATTATTTGGAATGGTGGAAAGCTTCTCAGTGAGTGTTAATCATAACCTTTTTTCATGATCCTCCCTATTTGTTTTTTTCCTTCCCCTTTCTAAATAATTGATAACAAATACGAGTTTTGCGTCATACTCGTTTCATTGGACAACCCCGATCCTCTGATCATCCGCGCAGTCCCGTGCGTAGCCCTGGAAAATTTTCTCTTTTTTTTTGCAATTCGGCAGTCGGGTCTTTGATCGCGTGTTACCATCTTACTACTGTATCTTCATTCTTTGTCGCCTGTTTGAGTTCGCCTTTCTCATGAATTGGATTTGAGCTTAATCTGAACAACTAATTTTTGTTGACTTACCAGACGCTACGTTACGCCACTGTAATCGGAATCTCGTCGGTGTTGGAAGCCCTCTCTGACCAGAACGACAACTTGACTCTGCCTCTATTTGCATGGAGCTTATTGGCACTGTCATGAAAGGAGCATTAGTTTCTTGCCAAGATGCCGTTCACTATTCGGGATCGAGATTTATGTAAGTATAGATTTGCATGGAATATCATATACTGTACTCGATGGGACACTCAATGTATTTATCGCATCAGTAGTGGTGGCAGATAGAGGATTTATGGACCAATTTATTTGTAGACGTCGGATGTATGCAGGATGTATGCTAGTGTACCTCAGTGTACCTGCAAGTCAAGAGAGGGAGCAAGTGGGACGCCTGCCAACTTCCGAGTATAGCTTGCTCTGCTTCAGTGCTTGGCTGATCTTGGTTCTTTGAACGACAGTATACCGAGCTCCATATTTCGCATAGCTGAGTTCAGACAATGGTCTATGGGTAACCATACCAAGTAAGAAAAGGTGTTCAACGTGCGCAGCTGGTGTTTCAACAGCCCGCAGTGGTTCCATCTTCTGATTCAAGTAGAATTCTCTCATACATATCAAAGGTGTATCCTGGAGGTATACCAAAGAATTAATGGTCAGATGTACACTGTACACAGCAGGCTAATACGACCATGAGATCCAAAGATACGAACCGCAGCCAAAGTATATGCTCAAAGGTAAATAAGGACGTCCGGTCCGTCCGGCGGGAGGCTCCGGGTACTTGCGTTCGGCACCGACTGAACTCCAGTAAGTACATACTACATATACGGTACTGTAGTAACTTTTTAACTTCAGCGCATCAGATGAGATTATTGACACTATGTACGTAACATAAGCACCCCAGAAGCACATTAAATTGTGTACTGATCTGAATCGGGTTTTGTAAGACCGACGAGTGTCGAGCGCTGCGGTCAGAAGAGTACAGTAGAATATATAGGCAACGTTGCGTCTTGAGAGTATCGTCACCGTATCGGAGTATGATAGTATATCCTGTGGGACAAGTGGTTGTCAGCGCGTATACAAGTCAAGTACACGGGTGCAATCTCTGCAGCGCGCGCTGTGTTTGAACTTCAGCTAAAGCGACCGGGCGACGTCTCGGGTTGCCCAGAACCTTGAGGCCTTGAGGAACTAAGTATTGTAACAAGGTTAGAATTGACTCCGGCTGAAGGGGCGATGGTTTTGCTGTCGTTTCGCCGCCGACTCCAACGCTGTAACCAACTTCTAGTGGGTTTGCAGGGGGCATGCAGTCCGGTATGTTCCGCCCGCAGGGCTCAGCCGAGTGGTCGTTAGTGGTCATAGCTGACTCTGGAGGTTTTTTAAGGTTCTCATTTTGTTGTCCGCTGGGTTGGTCATAAATTAGGTCGCTGATAGAAGATTGTATACTGCGGCGGGACCGTATATCTTGTTCGTACTTATATCCGTGAATAGGTAGCATGCCCCCTAATAAGCTATAGTCTGCTATACTATTAGTGGTGTCCTGTCCAGTCTCGATACATATAGGCTAATATGTAGTTCATGTGCAGGGTCGTTTCTTGCCGGATCTTCAACACAGAATCGCACTTACGGTACGTATGTACTTACTCAACATAACGCCAGATCCACAATCTAGACAAATCTGTTTCATTGTCAAGGTTAATTCTGAATATCATATGTCGTGTGTATGTATATACAGTCGAAGCCCTCCTAGTCCATAGCCCTATCCACCCATAGTCTCCCATACCCCATAGAAATTTTATATGACCAAGGTGGTTTGCGGGAGAAATGTATGTGTAACCCATAACTCTCCTATACCCCATAACCCATAGAGTTTTCGCCAGGACCGACACCTCATAACCCATAGTAGATATTAGATAAGCGCATTTGGGGCAGGTAGCTGCGTTTGTTTTCAGCTGAATTTGGTCTTCAAACTTTTAAAAAAAATATCATGCCGATTTTCTGTGCTACTTAAGGGCTCCTGGCACCAACCGACCGACCGACGTGGACACATACCTCCATATATGGAAGGTATGATTATGTCATCACTGCCCGGATAATACTAAGTACCAGCGAGAAGATTTGTTGAGACGATCTGACCACATATTCATCGCATCATTAATGCAGATGATCCATTTGCTCGCAAGCTGGAAAGTCTTCTCGCCACATTTGGTCGCCACACACCTAAAGCAGAAGCTTGTTCTATCTTCATTACTCATATCACCCAGTATTTCTCTCGCACATAGCCAATCAGTAATTTAAGGACACATAATAACCCAATCTATGCAAATAACATGCTATTTCACAAAATTGACATTTTTACGACATCTCTCTACTCACCCATACTCCCCCATAACCCATACCCTCGGAGCTCAACGGAGAGGTATGGACTAGGAGGGCTTCGACTGTAGATACTTACGCTCACGATTCACAGTCAGCGATATAGTCTTTTAGCCTCGAACTCGTGGGCGTATCTCAAAGAATCGAAGAACACCTCAGCCTGAGAAATGTTCAGTGTGAGTACGTTTTATCGGAGTACGCCTGAGTACGCTCACTAGCAGCATGATGGAGGTCTGTAGACGTGCGATGTTTCGCCTCTGCGGAGTTGGAGGGTCGGAGTTGAGAGGTTGCAGCTTGAAGGAGCTCTAGCTAGCCCAGGGCTCAGGAACTGAATAGAGAGCCTGTCAGCTGTGAGTGCAAAATATTAGCTAGGGTCTAGCCTGGACCGCACTGGACCGCCACTACTGTATGTACTGACACTTTCAGTCTGAAAAACGAGAAGTTTGTCTGGGGTCCGACGCTTGAAGAGCGGCAAATGTCAGGCTTCAGCAGCCCAATGGAAATGTGGCAGTCGTTAAAGTGCAGATAAGTTCGAAGGACTTCGAAACTCTGGCCCGCTATTTCGGAAGTAGGTATCAAGTGAAGTTCCTCTGGTTCCCTCATCATCATTAGTATTGAGGGATTGAGACTTTGCGGTCAAACCTGGCCAAACGCACTAAAAGCACGCTAACATATGTACGTGATAGAAATCATAGAATACATAGCCCTTACGAGAGCTATCTACCGCCGAACATTTACAATGATTTGGTTCATCCTGTAAAGACAGATCTTTCAGTTGAAGAAGCCAGCGAAGACTCACACCATTGTAGAACTCGACTCCTCGAGCAAGCGTGGTCAGTAAGAGATGGTGGCCGCCCCGGAGCCATCCCGAAACTCTATAAGTCCGACTCCGCTGTATGGGCGACACGCTTCCGACCTTTTCGTGAGCGTACGGTCCTCCAAGACAACTGGAGTCCTGGCCCGGGCACTCTGTGATGCCCTAGCATCACTCGACTTGTGTGGTCTACGGGACCAAAGACCGGTCATGGTCCTAAACATTATCAACAAGGCTAACACGTTTTGACTCCCCGGCAATGTCAAGGTTGCTCGAACAGCACCTTGACTCAGTCTTTCGCCGACGTTGGCAATGGAACTGGCGAACCAAAATAGATGAAGTTCCTTGGCAAGCAGAAAGAAGAAGTAAGGTACTTTACTTGGTTCAAATCCGATAAGCTAAAGCTCCGTTCAACGCTGCTTCTTGTACGAGAGCCATGGCTTCGATCTTCCATGTGTACGACACTCGTGGAATCGAGACGGGGGCTTTCAGTTACTTTCACAACTCGAAAGTACCGTTCTAGTTTGACGGAAGATTGGGAATGCCACATTGTGCCCAAACGTTCGGACCATGCAAAGGGACTTTTATGATGCCCCGGCAGACTGTCGGTTTTCCTGAAGTCGGGCCTGAAGTACTGACACTCGGCAGAGTAGCAAACCCAAGGGCCTGTTCGTCTGACCGATAGCGTGTCTGTTTATTTCATAGCACCCGAACTTTATGTGACCTTGTCCTGGGGCAACCGTAGAGCGTGAGCAAGGCTTGCATTTGCAGTGAACCATTTGACAAACTCCACTGAGACGGCAGCTCTACTGAAGAACAGCTCCAAAAATCTGAGAATTGAATGACCGCAGCGCATGCGTGAATTACGCCGGCGGCACTGGGATGAAAGGCCCACAACACCCGCGCGACAGTCTCTCTTCAATGTACAGACTGAACACTCTGGTGTCAAAGCGCGATAACGCTGATCAGTTCCACATCTGGATTTACGAGACGACGTACGCGTACTTTTGAACGACCCTTGTAATTATGGCGATAGCCGCGACTGAATCGAGCTGCTGATGGTAGCGAGAATATCTCGAGTTTAATCATTGGAGCCTTTATAATAGTAACAATGAATCTTGTTCACTGGAATTGCCCCACAGTCATAAGTAAGAATGAGTTCTAGAGTGGGGAGAGAATTTGAAATTTAATAGCAAAGGAGGGAGTTTATTGCGGGCGTCTAAGTCACGAGATGTGACGCACATCTGGTGGTATCGGTTTTCTGTGGAGCAGTTTCGCTATGGTCGACGGTTCGACAGTGGCATGCCCTCGTCTTCCGTTCTGTTGAACGCTTTGTCCCAAGCTTATCCTTCTCAATCTTCCTCTATTTCTTCAAATTCTGATGCTTTCCTCTCTTCGTCCTCTCCCTCAACCGTCTCCATGCCTCAGAAACGCATAAGAAAGTCTTCTAGGCCCGCAACAGCCCCAGCAAAGGAAGATATTGTTCTTTTACCTTCCCTCAATCCTTCTTCGAGGATGCAGTTGCTTTCTTCAGATTCAATGAGTAACATGCAGACCGTCAACGAGGATGAATGTTGCTCAGATCATTCCAGCTCCACGCCCGTCACACCCATGGAATCAGCCACTACGGTACCTAATAACTCTCTTCATATACATACAGCTTCGTCGACTATGAATGGTGTTCCCGAATTCTCCTCTGTTTCTCCAGTATCTCGAGATCATACTGTTGCGCTCGATGCCGCTCAGTCTCATCCTGTGACGTCTTACCGATCCAACTACACAAATTACACAGATTCCTATGACTGGGGCATGTTCATCTCAGCTTATGCTTCAGGACGATGGGATCCGCATAAGACTCCCAATCCACCTGTGAGTACGAGCGGGAACTCATCTCTAGGCTTAGGAATTCATGGGCTTGGCCATCATCTACCTCCCGCCCTCGATACAAGCCTGTCCAAAGCAACCCATAATTCCAGTGGTACAGCTTTTCCGGAACACGAATCACCTGCAGACACATCAGAGGAGATCACTCCCATCGCTAACTCTCCGCCCATGTCTGTCTCAGAAAATCCGCCTTCAGTATCTAAAAGACCCTACCAGGAGGTCGCCCTTTCTACCAACAATATCCCACAATCTCACCCGCCATCGAGTCTTTATCCCAAATCTCTCTCAACTCATCGATTGCGGAACCCCTTTTCCTCTGCTGGAAAGGCGTTGCCTAGCCCCTCGAGTCCTTCCTTCAGGAAGGGAAAGCAAGCGCAGGTCCATTCAACCGTACCGCTCGGTTCCAGTTTGAGCGCAGGCGCGACTAGGAAAGACTCGAACTACAAGGCCCAGAAAGCGAAAGCGGACTTGTTCCTTACTCTACCCCATCGTCTACCTTTCACCTCGTCTTCGGGGCTATCACCAGGTGTACAAGTGGATCGTTTGCCTTCTACACCATTGCAATATGCCGCTGCCTTACAGAGCAATGCATTGTATACAAACACACATTATTCTCAATCAGACGAGAGTCCTGAACCTTCTCCAACGTGCGTCCCTTCGATAATATTCTAATAGAATCTTCTTACATGTATTTCAGTAAGCTTCCTTCTTCAAGTCCTTCACAGCCTATTCATTCCACGTCGGAACCTGTGCCGATATTGCATGAATATTTACCAAGTACATCGCCACCATCACTGACCAAACCCGGCTCTAACTCCTCAGCATCCTCCTCAACAATATCCATCCCCACACCAACGTCGAGTACCTCCTCCCGCAATTTTTCTTACCAGTCGTCGCTTCCTAACACTGCTTCCACGCCCCATTTTCCGCCCTTTCATTCACCTTCGCATCTTCATACACAACACCTCCCGCAGTTCGCTAATTACGTTTCGTCATCCCGTCACGATTATTCCAATGTCCCGACCCTCAATGCAGCGACTATCCGTCTTGCTGGAACGAATGTTAATATTTCGCCTCTCGCTCTTCCAAGCCCTGAGTATGAACTTACGGATCCGATGAGAAATGTAGGACCTTTGGGTGGACCGGTATGCGTCACAGTTCCCGGGACTCTGCCCGATGACCAAGTCTCGGCCTCTGTTGATGACGAAACGCAAGACGGCACTTTATCGGATTATGGGGTTCTTTTCACGAATGGAGAAAACGGACATCCGAATGGTATGGGTGGTACGAGTGGCAAGGAGTTGTTCAAGGTGCATACGCGCAATACGAGTCTTGATTTGAAGAAACTCGGGGAGAGGCCGGACAGTCGGGAAGGGAAGGAAGGGGAGTTTGGTAGGGACAGGGATAGCGGGGAGTTTGGAAATAGTATCGTGACGACGCCTGGTGGAACAAGGCGGCGGATGCGGATATCGATGGAGCTGAAGAAATTCTGGGAGGGGACGATGGATGTTGATCAACCTGGGACTGGGGATGCGCATAGCCGGGGAAGTGCTGCAGAAGAAGGCTCTACTGTGCCAAAGGGGAAGAACAAAACGGTCAAAATTCGGACTCCGGAAGTTGACATGGATGGAGCGGAGGATGATTACTTCTCGAGGGGAAAGGAATTTTCTGCATCGTCGCTGGTGGATGGTGTTGATCAGGTAGACGGTGGTGTGCCGCAGCTGATAGTGCCTACGTCTGAACTCATCATTCCATCTACTGATTCACACGAGCGTGCCGGCCAGAATACAGCACCGGATGCTGCTGCAGCTGTGGAGAAGGAAGACAGCACGCATACGCTTGCGGTGACGGACTCTGAGAGGTTGACAAGCTCACCTCAGCCCATATCAGGGACAATCTCCCCCTCCGGTTCAGAACTGCATAGTTTAGGTGCACCGAAGACTGTGCCGACGTCCATATCTTTACCACCAGCGCCAATGTTGTCTTCGTATTCCTTTCCGTATCCCTATGATCATGCGCATGTGCACCTCCATCCTACAGGTGTCATGAGTGTCCCTGTACCACCTTCGACGAGCAATCCTGCACGCGACGGGATGGCTGGCATCACTGAGGAACTCCCTCACTCTTTGACGGTGGGACCCTTTAGTGGAGGCTACCACAGCGAGGGTAGTTCAAGCGGAGCGAGTGTGTCAAATACACCCCGCAGGGTGAATTTGACACGACAGACAAGTGCGCCTTTGCCGGTTGGTAGTGGGAGTAGCGCGACACTCAGCGGCGGCATGGGTATCGGGATTGGGATGCCACCACATGTACTTCCTTCGGTGAGCGAGCGGGAGAAATCTGAAATGGTCGGGTTGGCTGGAACTATTGGAGGAGTGGGGAATGTAACTCCCCCGAATATGTTATCACTAGATGGATCCGGTGAGGTATCAAGCTCTGCTGTTATACATCCGACAAGAGGTTCGAGTTTGCCTCCGCCGAGTGGGTTGAGTGCAAGCACTTCAGCGAATCTGATGGGTCCACTGGGCAGTCAAAATCCTGGAGTGAGGGCAGCGAAAGAGGAGCAAATGTATTTAGAGTTGGGATATTTGGCTCCGCCGAACCCGCCGGATGAGCTGGAGAGACGTAGGGCATTGTACAAGTGCGTTCTGGGGTGTCTTAACTGTGTTTCGTTCCCTGACCACTCATCTACTTTCGTATAGGTTCAACATTTGGAACACGGGCTCCGATCTCAATTTCGACCGTATCGCGCACCTGGCCAAACTGGTGTTCAATACAAAGGGGGTTTTCATCAGCTTGGTGGATGGAAATGAACAGTGGTTCAAGTCTGAATGTAAGTTTGAGCTGGGTGTAATGATTTGTGTCATTACATGCGTACTCTGTGGATGAGGTCATGGATTACTCACGGACTTGTATATTTGACCTTTTTCTCTGGGGATATATTCCATTACTTGCAGGGGGCGTCAAACTCAACTCGTGTGCACGGACACAATCATTTTGTGCCCACACGATTCTGCAACGGTACGTGCGAGGTCGTTTTCTTCTTGAGATGCTTGTGCTGATTCTGAGAATAAGAGATGACGAACCAATGGTTATCCTAGATACACTGCAGGATTGGAGATTTGCAAGGAATGTGAGTACTCATCGTCCTATCTGCCAAGGAGAGTTCTGCTTATAGCTTGTGCAGCCTCAGGTCGTGGGTCATCCCCACATTCGCTTCTACGCTGGTGCACCCTTACGAACGCAGGATGGCTACAATGTCGGAAGGTGGGGCAAATCGAGCCTAGTTTCCAGTTTTCGTGGGCCTGACCAGAGTTGTACCAGCCTCGCAGTTATTGACGATTCTCCACGTGAGGAGTTCACACCTAGGCATCGACATACGCTCAAAGAATTCGCCGCGATTGCAATGCGAGAGATGGAATTGTGGAGGGACAAGGTGTGTGTGTGTTTGGTTGTGTACAAGGTTGAGCGCTCATGGCTGTCAATCTGTAGATACAGCTGAGGATTCGGGATAGGATCCAGAATTCTGTAAGGCTTTCATCCTCGTGGAAACTTTTTGGTGGAGCTGACTACGGATGCCATGTAGATGGAGCAATTCAGTCGGGAGTGTCTAGAGATAGACATGGAAGAACAGAATCCTTCGGCGTCCTCGAGGCAAGAAAGTCCCGCCAATACTCCTAATCAATCGCCAAGTCTGTTGATGCCTTCCTCCATGGATCGAGTTTACGATCGTGCAGCCAAGCTTGTACAGCGCACCCTAGACGTTGAAGGTGTCATTGTAATGGACGTATCCCATATTGAAGTCCTTGAAAATATGTCAAGCGAGGGGAGTGTGAGCGTTGTGATGCATCATGGTGATCCTGACATCACGGAGACGACGGTCAAAAATTTGACTGCGGAAGAGTATTCGAAATTGAATGCATTCTTTGCGAAGTACCCTGATGGGAGGATCAGCGAGGGCATTGTACCGCCTAGTTTCAGGCTGTTCTTGCCGACCTCAAGGATACAGTACGCTCTCAGTCAGTGTGCTAGAGTTTTTCTTTTAGATGGCTATAGAGAACTTATCTTGTGCGGCATTCTTTTAGCTGTTCCAATATACAACATTGACAAGAGGCCCTTCGCGTTGCTGTGCGCGTATAACGCATCCGACCATACCAAGCGCTTCGTGAGTCTTCTGCATGGTTTGAGGAAGAAGGTGTCCTGATTGGTTTATTGCGTAGCTGGAAGGCCACGAGCTTTCATATCTGCGAGCAATAGGTAAGACGCGCGAAGGTATCAGATTAAAAGGACGCAATTGGACTGAATGTCGTAGGTGTCATCATACTTTCTGCGGTGCTTAAACGGCGAATGATCCTTGCCGACAAAGCAAAAAGCTTGTTCATATCTAAGTTCGTTAATATGCCTTTGCTGTACATCTTGGGCGATTCACTTATCGTGCTTTATATCAGCATCTCGCATGAACTTCGAACACCGCTGCACGGAGTAAGTGCCTGGCTTGATCGATGCATTTATCGCAACTAACAGGCGTTCGGATCTCGTTGACCCTTAGATTTTGGCAGCTGCGGAGCTTCTCAGTGACACGGACCTCAATCACTCTCAAGCTTCGTTCCTGCAGACGGTTCAAGCGTGCGGCACTTCACTTGTTGAAACTGTCAATCATGTTCTCGACTTCACCAAATTGAGCGGTAATTCCAAGGCTGGTGGAGTGGAGAATGTCATTGTCTCGAGCAAGTCAGTTTTTGTTTTTACTTTTGGGGAGCAGACAAACTGATATCCGGTGTCATAGGGTGGATTTGATGCAGCTTGTTGAAGAGGCTGTTGATGGTTGTTGGATTGGTCATCGTGCCCGAACTGCAATAGTAGATGATTCTGGAATTGGTAGTGTCTATTCACCGCCGAAGGAAGATGATACATCTTCCAATAGGAAGCATGTTGAGACTGTCGTCGACATCAGCGACCGCAAAGAGGTTTGTGAAGCATTCATGCCTTCTTCCTGTTGGTCATTACTGATGACTTCCAGGGATGGCTTCTCAAATGTGAAAAGGGTGGTATCCGCAGGGTACTTATGAATGTGTTCGGGAACAGTCTCAAGTTCACTTCTGTGCGACGCCATTCTCTCGGTCTTTCCATCCTCACTAGCTAAAACACTTCTCTAGGATGGCTACGTGCATGTCATGCTGCGCACCGTTCCAGCGGGAGAAGACGACCCGCCAGACAAAGTCAAGATAGAATTGTCTGTACAAGACACCGGCAAGGTAATCGTTCTCACTGCTTAAGTTTATCCGTCGCTGTACCTGACACTCCGCGCTTTCATAGGGTATCAGCCAGAATTTCCTCAAGGTATCTCTCAAGCTATTCTTATCAAGGGGAATCGTGTTGATCATACTTTCACTAGAACCAACTGTTCCATCCCTTTTCCCAGGAAAACCCGCTTCAGACCGGAACGGGCCTTGGTCTCGCTATCGTCAATTCCATTGTCACTTCCGACAGCGTGGGTGGAAAGGTCGATGTCTGGAGTGAGGAGGGCGTCGGAACAGAGATCAAAGTCACTTTTTGCGCAGAACTTCCGGAGGATGCCGACGAAACTTCAGTCTCAGATACAGCGGTTTTCAAGTTTGACGACCCAGAGCATCCACCCAGCATTTCTTTAATCGGCTTTGAAAGCACTCATCGTGGCGTCCAGCTTCTTCGTTCGGTGCTAACAAACTATCTTATCACATGGGGTTTTGACGTCCGACCTGCTGGTGACTTGTCAGGAGACATCTTCATTTTGAACGAGGATGTCGGGTCGATCGTGGCTGCAACAGAGAGGCGGGATACGTCCCGCCCCTTTATTGTACTTTCTGCTTCTCGAGGCATGCCCACGATGATGTCAATTGCGAGTGAACACGAACTCATAGGTGGCTTTTGTCGCATCGTGTTCAAGCCAGGGGGGCCCTCGCGCATCCGATCAGTTCTCAAACTTTGTCTACACGCACTGAAGATTGGCTCGCAAAATTCAACGCCCATGGTGAATGTGGACAACCGACAAGTCACTCAAGGATCATTTGAGGCGAACGGGCCTTTTTCCGCTAGCGCCATCATTCCTCGACGCAATTCTGAAGATACATACTCACGTGGCTTGCGGCCTGCAATGAGCCCTCGAAGCACTACTGTTCATTCCAATGCACCAACTACTTGGAAAAAGTCAATGCCAGTCAAGGAGGAAGAGAAGGAGGATGATAGAGAACAAGCGCCAGATCCTGAGGCGAATGAGCCGACTATCACACTTGACTCGGGTGGGACTTTGCTAAAGTCATCCATGAACGCTGCGCAGGGAAAAGAACAGAATCTCAAAGTTTTGGTGGTAGAAGACAACGTCATACTTCGGGATCTGCTGTGCGTATCAATATACTCAGAGCCTTTCTCTCTCTCTGACCTGATGACTAGGGTTAAATGGCTGAAAAAGAAAGGGTACGAATTTCGAGACGCTGTCGATGGCCGTGACGGTGTTAACGTCTACGCTCGAGATGGGCCCTTTGAGTAAGTTGTGGTCAACTTTTCCTTGTCCGAATGCTTATTTGTCTGCCTCCAAGCGTGGTTCTATTGGATCTTTCTATGCCAGTTCTTGACGGCATTGGAGCCACGGCGGAAATAAGACAGCTAGAGACTGGACAGCAGAGAGAGCTTCATCCATGGCATAGTAGAATTCTGGCGTTGACTGGTATGTCTTCTTTGGAGGACAAGCGTCGTGCGTTTGAAGCGGGCGTCGATGGATAGTGAGTGTCGAGCGTCAGCGAAGTGAAGAAAGGACTGACCCTTTCTCTTTTTAGCCTTGTAAAGCCTGTTCCGTTTAAGACATTGGACGAAGTCTTCCATAAACTAGGGTTCTCTTGAAAGCACTTAGAACTCATGTATCCTTAGACATCAGCACCGATGTGTGCTCTTCGGAACGCCGTAATCTACACAGCACTGCATGAATGTCTTTTATAATTCTTGGGCTCTCTTCTTTCTTCCTCTTACAACAATGATTAATATATTACATACAACATTGCCTTGCTCTTCATTCTCAACTATTGTGTTTTCGTCGTGCTTTTTTACTTACAATCACCTCCATTGATAAATCTGTCTTTTGGCTTTCTGTTGTATCTCTGCTACACTTATGTCTCTATACCTAGTCTATGTTTATTTGGGCAATCAGGTGCTATAATGTATAATCATTGGAATACGTCTCCCGTAGTTTTATGCATATACTTCGCCAAGCATGATTAAATCGGCCGAATGAGACTTGCCTTTGGCATCTGTCGGCCCAATCAGAAGCGGGCCGTCCATAAGCGATCGGCACGTGGAGCGTTGTGACGTTATCAATATGACTCGACAACAAATTTATCAATAAAAAAACTTTAGTGAAGGATACTATAGCCTCTCAACTACCATCGCGACTGTCTTTAAAAGCCTCTTCTATACAAAATGTGTCCTCACCAAAACGGAGATTCACTTCCCAACGATCTTTCACAGATGGTGGAAATACCCCTCACGAACGGTGTCAACGGCGTTAATGGAGTCAATGGAGTCAATGGCAAGCGGGGTGCTTCAAGAAACCCGAACATTGCTAGCTCGATAGACAATCAGCGACGCAACCCATACGCTCCTCGCGCCTCCGATTTTCTCTCGAACATCTCGAATTTTAACATTATTGAAAGTACACTAAGAGGTGCGTTCCCCTAAATCTTTCTCACCGTAGTCCAGGAGTTGAACGAATGCTTGTTATGTTGTTGACAGAGGGAGAACAATTCGCCAACGCCTTTTTCGACACTAAGACTAAGATCGCCATCGCCAAGGCACTTGATGCTTTCGGTGTTGAATACATTGAATTGACCTCTCCCGCCGCCTCAGAACAGTCCCGAGCAGACTGTGAGGCCATTTGCAAGCTCGGTTTGAAGGCGAAAATATTGACACACATTCGGTGTCATATGGACGACGCTCGCATAGCTGTCGAGACTGGTACGGTGTTTCTGTTGCTCATTAAGCTCACATTGCTTCATGAAAGATCCGTGTTAACAGGTGTCGATGGTGTCGATGTCGTTATTGGTACCTCATCCTTCCTTCGTGAATTCTCCCATGGAAAGGACATGGCCTACATCACCAAGACTGCTATAGAAGTCATCAACTATGTCAAGTCTAAGGGTATCGAAGTTCGATTCTCTTCAGAGGATTCGTTCCGTTCAGATCTCGTCGATCTCCTTTCGATTTATCAGACTGTGGACAAGATTGGTGTAAATCGGGTCGGTATTGCCGACACTGTTGGATGCGCAAATCCCAGACAAGTGTACGATCTTGTAAGGACACTGAGAGGTGTCGTTACTTGCGACATTGAGATTCATCTCCACAACGACACTGGAATGGGTAAGTGTACCTGCCCTGAGGCCGACTAGTTCTGATATTGCCGTCTTGACAGCCATTGCAAATGCTTATACCGCGCTTGAAGCTGGTGCAACTCATATCGATACCTGTAAGCTTCAATGTCTTTCAGATCGAAACACCTTGAGTAACATGTGTTCTTTAGCTGTCCTTGGCATTGGTGAGCGTGTCGGTATCACTCCTTTGGGTGGTCTCGTCGCTTGTCTGTACGCCGCCAATCCCGAGTATGTCAAGAGCAAGTACAACCTCCCCATGCTCCGTGAAATTGAAAATTTGGTCGCCGAAGCTGTTGAAGTTAACGTTCCTTTCATGAACCCGATCACGTATGTATTCATGGCTGTCACTGGTCAGACGGTAACTCAACCTTAACTAAACAGTGGTTATTGCGCCTTCACACACAAGGCGGGCATCCACGCCAAGGCAATTCTCAACAACCCTAGCACTTATGAGATTCTCAAGCCTGAAGATTTTGGTTTAACAAGATACGTTTCAATAGGGTATGTTCTTGAGTTCACGGCGTGGTAATAGTCTCGTCGCTGAACTGCTGATCACAGACACCGTCTCACTGGCTGGAACGCTGTCAAGTCTCGTGTTGAACAGCTTGGCCTCACGCTTTCAGATGACGAGGTGTGTTGTTTCATTGGCTGACTGATGATAGATGTGCTGAAGACCCACATTCTGCGACGAGATTAAAGATGCAACCGCGAAGATCAAGGAGCTCGCGGATGTCCGTACGCAGTCTATGGACGACGTTGACTCCCTTCTTCGGGTTTATCACTCTGGAATTCAATCAGGCGCGCTGGCCGTTGGTCAGAAGGAGGCTCTTGACCGTCTGCTCAAGCAGCACCGAGAGAACAAGTCTGTAGAGAGACCAGACACCTCGATCTCTGCAAGTGCCTAGAGACGAGCGTGCGGGGCGACGGGAGGGGAGAGAAGAAATCTATATTTGCTTGCTTGGTGTTGCTGATCACAAGTCCGGACGATTGTACATTGGTGATTGTAGGTCTTCGGGACCTTTAAAAACCGCACTTCGAAGTGCGCGAAGGCAGTATATTGCTATATATGAAACTGCCTGTTTGTTGTATTATTAAATTTGGTGCATGAGGAAACGAGTAGAAGATTTTTAGTGCGGAATGAGAACTCCTTCGATGAGCTGTGACCACACTCCGAGTTCAAGTTTGTACTGTGGGTATACTTTGGTATGTCGTGGGTACCTGGCGGTGATAAAATGGTTAAGTGGCGTATAGAAGGCCTCTCTTCATTCTTTAGTACATATAACAGATGAAACGTCCCCGGCTTTGGTTTCACCGGTATACCTATTGTACTGAAGCTACTGAGGCTTGAAGCTTGAAGCTTCGAAGGCATGGGGCTTCGTACTCGAGGCAGTCGTACGGCAGGCTGAAGTATCGTTTCAGTGAGACGGTTGATGATCCGGGATACCGATCTTTCACCCCTTTCCCCGGAACTCTGTACATCGTTCGCTCGCTGACATTCCAATTCGCAAAGTCTGATAAGTAGGCAGGCATTTTCTGACATGTGCAATCTCTAATCTCTTGAGAATATATGAATATATGCTCTCACCAGTGGGACAACCAGGCCATCGGACAACCAGGCCATCGGATCCACGAGCAGGCCATCGGACAATGACGATTGAAGGCCTCCACTTTACAGGCTTGTGTCCTTACAGACAGCCAGGTGATTCGTCTTGCTACTATTAGCACCACTGAAGTTTCGATGGTTTCCTGTCACGATTCTGCTCCGCTGAAGATGGCGCAACGTGTTGTGGCGCCCAGGCTTGAAGCTTGAAGCTCGAACACGCTGCAGTTATTAGAGACTTGAAGTGCGTCGAGCTGAGCTGCTTAACCGTATTCGCTCCATTTCCGCATAAACTTCTCACTCTGTCTCGTATTCTAGTCTTTTTTTTTTGGTCAATGGCCTGGGCAGTCAACCCCTACTTACGTGACATATGAAGGGAAGGGTCTATCGACGTTGTTTTCGTTGTGCAGCTGGGTAATGCGGCTGCACGAGAAGCTGAACAAAGAACTCTCCAGTCTACCAATAGACGACCGGTTTGGTTAGTGTTCAGCGTTTGCGCTTGCGAAAGTTGCAGACTCACCGGTGATGAAGACCCTGTCGAGGCAGCATGCCTAAGAGGTGTACGGACATTGATATACCGGTACCACTTCAACTCACATAGTCATAGTTTCATTGTGTGTAAGGAGATCGAGGAAAAGATCAGAGCATTTCACATGATCAATTCTTTGCAAAGCCAGACTTAGCTTGAGGAGTTGGTACCCAGTAATTTGATCGTCCTTGGGGAGTGTACTGACTGTATCGTAGTCAGCTCTACCTGATGCATACCCTTGAGTAGTCTGGAAACTAAGATCGAACGGGCGATCAAAGTGGTGGTATAATTGATACTGTCATGAGAGTGCACAGATGCCAGTGTGAGAGTGTCTTGCTGTCATTTGAGGCCGTCGGAAGGTCCTTACAGTACAACGGTTTGCTATTAGCGAAGATTGAGCGTATTGCACAAAAGAAAAAAATTTATCTAGCGAGGTCTTTCCAACTTTGTGTAAGAATTACAACTTACCTACGAGGTCGTTCCAGCTTCGGGCACTAATATCTTGAGTTACATACAACATGCCTGCAGGTGGCGGAAGGCATCTCGGTAAAATTACATATTTTCCGGTGAGTAATGCATAATCTCTGGTTATATTACATAATCTTCAAAATGGATAATGATCTGTCACTGCTCGGTTCAAGCATACGTAGGCAAAGTATAAAAAGATCGTAGTTCGGAAATGGCAGGAAGGACTGAAAGTGCCCTTTGAGTTGCTCCCTTCAAGCCTTTCTCATGTCTGCTCACTCTGAGGATGGAGACCTGGACGAAAAGACTCTGGAAGCTGGAAAGACTGAGCAAACAGTAAAGTCTGCAGCAGAGTCGTGGTATGTGCTGACGCCATATGTCAATGTCATTACTTTATCTTGGCTTACTCCTAAAATTATTAGGCCTTTCTCCTTGCTTCCGTTTAGGAGCGCGAAAAATATACCACTTCCCAAGGCATCGATAGAAGAGGCCGATCTTATTCCAGAGGCAACAGCCAGCTTTTTCAGCTTGTTGATATTTCAATGGATTAATCCTCTTCTTACACTCGGTTATCATCGTCCTCTTGAAGCTTCGGACTTGTTCAAATTGCAAGACGATCGCGCTGCTGCTTACATTGGCAACAAGATCCTCGCTTCTTTTGAGAAACGGACTGCAGAAGCCAGCGAGTATAATGAACGACTCGAGAAGGGCGAAATCTCTCCTGGCTGGCGAAGCATTTGGTGGACGCTGCGAGGGAATAAGGCTACTCGAGAAAAGCAATGGAGGGAGAAGGATGGCAAGAAAAGACCTAGTCTTGTTAGAGCTTTGAACGACAGTGTCTTCTTCTTCTTTTGGTCGGGTGGTGTATTGAAGGTCATTGGTGATACCGCCCAGATTACCAGTCCGCTCCTCGTCAAGGTACGGCTCAAAACACTCTTAACCTTACCTCGGATGCTAACCATCAGGTTGTAGGCTATCATCAACTTCGCCACCGAGTCCTACAATAATCATCTCGTTGGCGAACCGGTACCTCCCGTTGGTCGAGGTGTAGGCCTTGCTATCGGCCTTCTCGCGTTAAACATTGTCTCATCGCTCTGCACCCACCAATTCTTCTATCGTTCGGCCGGTACTGGTGTCCTCATTCGTGGAGGTTTAATCACAGCCATCTATGCTCGCTCTCTACGTCTCACCTCGCGCGCGCGATCTAAGCTTCCCAACGGTCTAATCATGAATCACATTTCCACAGATGTGTCCAGGATAGATTTCTGCGCAGGCTTCTTCCATATGGTGTGTTTACTCGTTACCCTCGTAGATGTTTACTGACCCTTGCTTCAGTCATGGACTGCTCCTATTCAGATGATAATTTGTCTCATACTCCTTTTGATCAACTTGGGACCTAGCGCTCTTGCTGGCTTTGGTTTCTTCATCCTCGCCACACCATTTCAGACATACATCATGAAGAGGATGTTCGCGTTTCGAAAGAAGAGCATGGTCTGGACGGACAAGCGAGCTAAATTGCTTCAAGAGCTTCTTGGTGGTATGAAGGTGATAAAGTACTTTGCATGGGAGGAACCGTTTCTCAAGAGGGTATCAGAATACAGACATAAAGAGATTGGGTGCGTATCTGCCTAATATCTTTATACTTTATTGTTCATTACTCAATAGGTATATTCGTACCCTTCTGGTTATTCGATCTGCAAACAATGCTGTCGCTATGTCGCTTCCAGCGCTCGCATCTGTCCTTGCTTTTGTGACATATTCACTGTCTGGACATACATTGAACGCCGCCGATATTTTCGCGTCCTTGACGTTGTTCAATCTGCTAAGAATGCCTTTAATGATGCTTCGTGAGTCTGCCTGTCCTGATACTATACTCATTGCGCTCAAATCTTTTTGCATCACAGCTATGTCGTTAAGCGCCATTGCAGATGCCTCCAACGCTACCTCACGTCTCTACGGGGTATTTGAGGCTGAAACCCTGACCGAGACCTTGATCATTGATAAATCTAGCGATTTTGCAGTTGATGTCAAGGCTGCTACGTTCACATGGGATGCACCACCTCCAGAACCTGAAGATAAGAAGCGTGCGAAGAAGGGGAAAAAATCTGCAATTGGCAATGCTCCAGCTGCAGCTACTGAAGAGAAACAGGAGGAACCGTTCAGAGTACGAGACGTCTCGTTGACCATTCCGAGAGGTCAGCTTGTGGCTGTCGTAGGTCAGGTGGGCTCCGGAAAGACGTCGTTACTTCAAGGCGTTATTGGCGAGATGAGGAGAACAGCTGGTAGCGTCAAATTTGGAGGAAGCGTTGGGTACTGCCCGCAGAGTGCCTGGATTCAGGTTGGAGCCTAGTTTTCGTAAGAAATGAACCCTGAGCTGACTTGGTTGATTTCATTTCACCACAGAATGCGACTATACGAGAGAATGTGTGCTTTGGACGACCTTTTGAAGAGGCAAAATATTGGAAAGCGATCAAGGACTCTTGTCTGGAACCTGATTTAGAGATGCTGCCAAACGGCGATCTGACGGAGGTTGGGGAGAGGGTATGTGATGGGCTTCACTATCACGTTGATTTATCTCATACTTTCAATTCAGGGTATCTCGCTCTCTGGAGGTCAGAAGCAACGATTAAACATATGCCGTGCTATCTATTGTGACACGGATATACAAATATTTGACGTGAGCTTGTTCAGGTCCAGAACTGGTTGTAATGGTGCTTACAGGGGTGCTCTGTTGCAGGATCCGCTTTCTGCACTTGATGCACACGTTGGAAAATCAGTGTTTCATAATGTATTGCAGAATGCGAGCTCAGGGAAGACACGTATCCTCGTCACTCATGCCCTACACTTCCTGCCTCAGGTCGATTACATCTATGTCATCTCCGAAGGGCGTATTGCTGAGCGCGGGACATACAACGAACTCATGGGAAATGGGAGCGAATTCTCGAAGTTTATCAACGAGTTCGGAAATAACGACCAAAAAGAGGCTGAAGTGGAAGAGGAAGAAGAAGCTATTGAGACTGCTAAAGATGACAACGGTGATGCAGAGAAGAGGAAGAAAATGATAGCTGGAGCAGGAATAATGCAGGCAGAGGAGAGAAATACTGGTGCTGTTAGCTGGCAAATCTATAAGGCTTACTCAGATGCTGCGAAAGGGAAGTTGATCTTGCCTATATTCACCTTGGCTATCGCACTGGTACAAGGAGCTACTGTGATGTCCTCTTATTGGTGAGCTCTTATTGTTTCCTCGTGTGTAACATGACTCTAACCACGGCATGAAAGGCTTGTGTATTGGGAGGAAATGTAAGTTGCCCTAACTATTCTGTGGCTTCGTTATTTAACTCTTCACATAGGAAATGGCCTCAGCCTCAAGGATTCTATGTTCGTAATACTTTGTTCTTGTTGAGCTTTTATTAACCGATTGTACAGATGGGTATCTATGCCGGGCTCGGTATTGCTCAAGCAATCGCGATGTTCGTCATGGGAAGCACATTTGCTCTCTTGACGTACTTCGCTTCACAGAATTTACACAGAGTACGAGCCTTCTTCGCTCACCAAACCATTCCGGTTCTAACTTGACGTAGGCAGCCATTGGGCGAGTCATGAAGGCACCAATGTCATTCTTTGAGACCACGCCCCTCGGTCGGATTATGAACCGTTTTTCGAAAGGTTCGTCATTGTAAGGTCGTGTGCTTCCGTGAGCTGACCTCATGTTGTAGATATCGATACGATTGATAATTTGCTCGGCGACGCTTTGCGCATGTTGGTCGGGACTGCGTCCAATATTCTTGGCGCAATCATCTTGATCTCCATCGTTCTTCCATGGTTCCTCATCGCCGTTGCCGTCATCTTGTCGGTGTATTTTTACGCTGCTTATTTCTACCGTGCAAGTGCTAGAGAGCTCAAGGTATGTGATTAATGGCGTGTGAAGCACTTGACTGATGTGACTTTGGAAATACTTTTCACACTTCAGCGATTAGGTGAGTATTTTTAAGCTGTGATACGGGTAACGATGCTAATTTCAAAAAACCAGATGCTGTACTGCGATCTTCACTCTATTCGCATTTCTCCGAGTCTCTATCTGGTCTTGCAACCATTCGAGCCTATGGCGAATCTGAGAGATTCCGTCTTGATAATGAGCGTCGAATTGATGTTGAGAACAGGTCTGTATGAATCGTTCACGTGCTGACTTTTACATTGACCCGGGCTGGCACTTCATTTAGGGCATACTGGTTGACGGTTACCAATCAGGCACGTTAATCTGTACGAAGTCAGTTTAGTTGATGCTAAAACTCAATCGTATGTAGCGCTGGCTCGGTATCCGACTCGACTTCCTTGGTTCGCTGTTGACGTTCGTGGTTGCATTATTAACCGTCGGAACACGGTTCACTATCTCGCCATCCCAAACTGGTGTCGTTCTTTCGTACATTCTTAGTATACAGCAAGCGTATGTGGCCCTCTTTTACCTTTGCGGATCTGTAGGCTTATTCATGCTTTCTAGCTTTGGATGGCTAGTACGACAGACTGCGGAGGTTGAAAATGACATGAACTCGGTGGAGCGTATAGTTTACTATGCTAAGGAAGTAGAGCAGGAAGCTCCTCACGAGCTTCCCGAAAACAAACCTCCAGCGGTCTGGCCTTCGCAGGGTCAAGTTGAGTTTAAAGATGTTGTATTGAGATACCGTCCGGAGTTACCCCCTGTCCTGAAAGGTACATTTATCGGATTGAATGCCACATGTGTACACTGTCGTCTTTCTGATGGGAATCACATTGAAGGTAAAACCTGGCGAGAAGATTGGTATTGTCGGTCGGTGAGTGGCTGTGCATGTAGCTGCCCTCCCACGGCGTCTAATTTATGGTGCAGTACTGGAGCGGGCAAGAGTAGTCTGATGACTGCAATTTACCGCCTCTGCGAACTTGACTCTGGTTCAATCGTCATCGACGGTGTGGATATCGGAAAGGTCGGGCTTACGGACCTGCGCAATGCGCTGTCTATAATTCCCCAAGATGCGGTTAGTCCATCTCCTGCCAATTTCACCTTTATTAACTGACCTTTGTTCTCTTCAAGTTGCTATGTATGCTCAGGTTCCCGATTTGAGTAATGAATATCGCACTGATTTTGTTTAAGTTTCTGGAACCTTGAGGTCTAACCTCGACCCGTTCAACCTACACGATGACGCGACCCTGTGGGATGCCTTGAAGAGGTCCTACCTTGTGGATGTGGAAACCACGAAGCACACTTCCGTTCTTTCCACTGCAACAACGGATGAAGTACCTAGTGGTGCTCACACCCCGGTGAACAGATTCTCGCTTGACTCCGTCGTCGAGGACGAGGGAACCAATTTATCTATCGGTCAGCGGTCGTTAGTCTCTTTAGCACGTGCACTGGTGAAGAACACGAAGATCTTGATACTAGACGAAGCAACTGCTTCAGTGGTTTATTGATAACTCTGCCGCGTGTTCTAACACATGCCTATAGCTTCAGTGGACTACGAGACGGACAGAAACATCCAAGATACGATTGCCAACGAATTCAGAGATCGAACCATCTTGTGTATCGCCCATCGACTACGTACGATCATTTCTTATGACCGGATATGCGTCCTTGACGCGGGTCAAATCGCTGTACGTCTCAGTTGTGCGGTTATGAATCAGTGCTAATTGCTAAATATTCTTTTGTAGGAATTTGACACGCCCGCTCGACTATTTGACACGTCCGGCGGGATCTTCAGAAGCATGTGCGAACGTTCCTCGATTACGCTTGATGATATCCGACTCGCTTCGAAACTACGAAAAGACGAACAAGATTCAAGAGAAGTATTGTGACACGATAGTATACACGAAGTACTTAGATATAATTGCGGACTTTGTTGTTAAACATTACATTGGTATTTTCATGAAAGAGCTATCTTTGGATAGTTGGTTGATACATGCTACAAAGCTTGAAATAGAGCCTTCGTAAGATGAAGAACGAATAGGTCGGCGGGGGTATCTCGGCAGGTCGATGATGATAAATCATCCGCTTTTGTGCCCTTACCACAGTTCACCACTGCCACCGCTGCATCTCCCTGGCATCTCCTATATGCAAGTGAATACGTTACCTAGGATATATTGGTACGCAGGATTTAAAGGTAGTGAACAGTGCCTACGCCGACTTGTAAGAGAGCTTGTACATTGCAGACAGAAATAGCAATTCAAAGCTTGACCGAACCAAACAAGCGCCAAACAAGGCTGCTCACTGTCGACGACGACCTTGAGAGTCAAATCAGCACTTCACTTGCTTATTTCTCCAGTTGAACTGGCTTTGACGTCTTCTCGTTCGTAAATGCCCGGTGTCGACTTCCCACCAGCATCGGCATCTGACCGTGAAACCTCCCATGAGTATGCATCACCAGCGAACTTGAACTTGGACGATATACCAATTGATCCCGCCTTGGGAGGTCTAGTTTCGGAAGAGCCAGTAGCTTTGGTGCAGCATGGAGTGAATAAGGAGCAGGTATGTCAACTCTTCCATGCACAAGTGCCGGCGTTCCGAGTCGCGTCGCGTCGTGTAGTCGATGCTGAACTGCGGATTTTAGCCCCAGGTTTCTCATGAAGAGAGTGAAATGCAACCTTTGGATCAAGACCACTATATCAGACAATACTCTCAAGGTCCTCAAGGTGATCCTTTTGCCCCACAACCTCTCCCAGTTCTCTTTCCCGAGCCGCAGCCAGAACCGATTCCTACCCCAAAGCCTAGCAAACGGAAACGGAAACAGAATCGTGAAGGTTTATGTGGAGTGTGCCATGGAGATGAATCTCAAAACGGTCAAGGTGTGCCGGAGCATATCTTGACTTGCGAAGACTGCGGCCAGACCCGTGAGTGGCAGAAAGTGCTATTGCGAATGCTTAATTGAATGCTATATAGGCCACCCAAGCTGTGTTAACCTCAAGGATTCGGAACCGCTGAGATCGCATCCTTGGAGATGTGCGGACTGCAGATTCTGCGAGACTTGTAGCAGGAAGGATGATGATGTGAGTAGGACTTGAGTGCATCATATCTGTCCGGTCTCATGTTCCATTGATAGAGCAATCTTTTGCTTTGCGATTCGTGCGATAGAGGTGCGTTTCCTTGTCATTTAGGGCCAACCGTCAAGCATATTGAATGATCTATTGACCAGGGTGGCATTTAACTTGCCTCGACCCTCCGATGGATGAGACTCCAGACGGAGATTGGTATTGCTCTGAATGTCCAGCTCCAGAACCTGAATATGGATATCAAACAAATTTGGATAGCTACTATGATCCGCCGGGCCAAATATCAGATTACCCTCCTGGTCAAAGTTCTTATCCCTCAGCCACCTCGCCGTCCCTTCGTACGCGTGCATCTTCTATTGCATCCTCATCTCGCTCTGTTGCCAACCCTAGTAGAGGACAAGCTAAAGGAACAGCTAGGCTAGCTGCCATTTTTTCCGATGAATCTGAAATGGAGGCGGATGTGGAGACAACTACGCGTACACCTGTTCGCCGCGCGCGCGGAAGGCCGCCAGGTCAGTCATCGAAGAAGGGAAAAGGGCGTGCTGTACGGGAAGACTCTGAAGAAGATGATTTGCCCTCTTCCGTTCGTCAAACGAAGCGTACTCGTATGCGACAATCTCCCGTAAACCCGCCTCCTGCTATCCCACGGGTCCGCCTCCGTCTACCTCAAAAAGGAAAAGGAAAAGAACGAGAAGAAGAGGAATCCAAGGGGATGTTTGACGATGTATTAGAAGAACGCGACCGAGATACTTCGAAAACTACGATTGCATCAGCAGACAAACAACGATTTGAACGAAGTCGAACTCTTGCTGAGGTACGTTCAGTCCACAATTTGTCCTAGCTGTGTGTATGCTGAATACTTTACAGGTGAAACTAGTACCTCCACCTCCTCCGCTACTCTCAGAACCTCCAGATCCTGGTCCAGTGGCGGGTCCTTCTTCTCGTCCTCTCCGCTCAGCCGCCATACAACACGTTCCTCTCCCCACTAAATCAACCTCACCTGCTCCTTCTACGCCCGGTGGGCCGAGCCCCAATACTGACGCTCCACCCTCTCTCCGCATTCGCTCGATTCGATTTGGCCCATATGAAATCAAAACCTGGTACGATGCACCTTTCCCAGAAGAGTATGCGAACATACCGGACGGCTGTCTATGGATATGCGAATTTTGTCTGAAATATATGAAGAGCAAGTTTGGTGCGGTTCGGCATCGGGTGAGTCACTTCTTTCATCATTTGCTCGTTGCTCCGCTTGTGATCCCTTGTTCTATCCCTAAAGCTTTTCGTAATGCTGACTTAACAATGTTCCAGACCAAATGTAAGGCAAGGCATCCACCGGGAGATGAAATATACAGGGATGGGTCCGTATCTATATTTGAAGTCGATGGTCGAAAAAATAAGGTAATTTGTTGAGCGTCTCCAAGATAGAGCTCTGACACTGAATGCATTTCCAAGATTTATTGCCAAAACCTTTGTCTCCTCTCGAAAATGTATCTTGATCATAAATCGCTCTTTTATGACGTTGAACCATTTCTATTCTACGTGATAACAGAAGTGGATGATATGGGAGCTCGCTTTGTAGGATATTTCAGCAAAGAGAAACGAAGTCCGAAGGACTATAATGTTAGTTGCATTATGACGTTGCCGGTACGCCAGAGGCAAGGGTGGGGAAGTTTGCTTATCGATTTCAGTGAGATTTTGTCTCTTATTTTTTGGCTTGACGTGGTACTGATACCATGCTGCTCAGGCTATCTATTGTCAAAGAAAGAACGAAGAACAGGGTCTCCGGAGAAGCCGCTTTCTGGGTTGGGCGCGCTGGGCTACAAAAACTATTGGACCTTGTCTTTAATGCGATATCTCGAGACGGCCCCTGAACACCCTAGGCTCGAAGGTAGACATTTGATTCATTCTTGTCGGAGCTTCTGAATCTATGTCATTTTCAGATGTAAGTGCAGCAACATCGATGACTATCGAAGATATCTACACCACCCTTGTTCAACAAAACATGATTCGAGCCCGCCCGGCCACACCGCCTCCAGTCAAACCATCACCTGGCCAATCTATCAAGTACATCAAAGGTCGTAAGACTGGCGCTGCTCGTCGCCATCTCCAACGAACTGCCTCGAACATCATCGAGCGGAACCAAACTCAGTCACATTCAGGTGAAGACATTCAAGCAAATGGACATATTGCAAAGGGTCCGTTCGTTGCCCCGAAGGAGTACGAAATCAGGTGGGATCCGGAAGCAGTGCATACATTCATGAAGAACTGGGAAGCCAAAGGGTATCTTAGACTCAAACCGGAAAAACTAAAATGGAGTCCATTTGTATTGGTGCGGGCTGGCGCGGATGGAGAGGTGGGTGTTGTAAAGAAGACAGAGGCGAGAGAGGCAGTGGGAACGGAGAAGTTGGCTGCGCGCGACGAGAGTGGGACTTCGAATGGGGTGGGTCAAGGAAAGGAGAAGACTGCAGGCAGAGGGAGCGACACACCATTTTCTCTGTTTGACGACGACAATGTTGTGTCTGCTGCAGAGTTAGAACTGCCCAATCTTTCCGCGATCACGAAGCCGGACTCGCCTTCTCGCATGAAAGCGAAGGTTCCAATATCAACACCGAAATCTGGTGCTGAGGAAGTCGAACAGACCATGGAAAACGATCTTCTGTTGGCAGAGGAGTCGTCCGCGAAATCAGGCAGCGGTGCGAGCAGACTTTTGCGCACTCGTTCGAGAGCTTCCGCGACCCCTACACCTCTAAGAAAGGTGATCACCATTGAACAAGAGCTGAGTCCACCTAGGACGAAGCGGATTGTGCCTATTATGGAGCTGCCCACCCCGCGATCTACCGATCACGATGACGAACACTCGCAGAAGCCAATGACAGCGCATGCGGGTCTTGAACATGGGTCGCATGGGTTGTTCACGCCGACTCCTGAACCTGACGGATCGTCAGAAGCACTAGCCGATTCCGAAGCTCAGTCTGAATTCAATGCCGAACCCTTCACTTTGAACGGTGGACTCGTTCATGTTCCTCTTCTAGAACAGGCATCGGAGAAGACCGAAGTATCGCAGGAAGATCCCGACATTGGTTCTTTGCCTCGGAAAGCTATACTAAAGGAGGGTACGAAAAAAGTGGAGAAGCAATGGGATGTAATGGAAGATGTTGAAGGTGAAGTAGAGAAGATCTATAGCGTTGAAGAGAAGACTCGGACTGGTGAAGGTGTTTCGGCAGAATGCGGGGTTCAAGATCAGGCACTTGCAGCACCGAAGCCTGAACTGGAGCATCCTGAGAAGAAATCTCTTGTCGATCTTGTCGATGAAGCTGTGGTCGATATTGCTCAGGTCACACCCGTTCCTTCACCTTCCCATGCACCGAAGCGTGCGCGTGGAAGGCCGAGGAAAATAGCATTGCCTAACGACTCTGCACTACAGTCATCGCCGAAGGAACAGAGGGAGAAGGAAAAGCAGAAACAAAACGAGGAGGCACTCGCGCTTGCCGCTAAGCCGAGACAATTGAGAAATCGCGCTGTTGTTGCTTCTGGGGACACCGGAGTCGGGGTGGGATCTCCAGTGACTCCAGGTCAGCACTTGAAGAGGAATGGAAGTACTGGCAAGCGACTTGGGCGCCCTCCGAAGAAGAGGAGGGTCGATGGCTCGCCGGAGGTGGAGAACCAATCCGAACCGTACACTGAAGAACAGCCAGGATCACTAACAACCCCGGTCAATGGCATTCACGCGGAAGAACAGACGCCGACACAGACGCCGACACGAGACACGACGGAGCCACTGGGCGTGGACGAGACTGCCGCTGCGTTGTTGTCCTTGTCTAACTCGAACCCGGCGTTTGTGTACCTTCCTAACAACATCGCGAATCATGCTTTAGTCATGCCGATGATACCTAAAGCCTCGGTACATAGTGCTGTCACTCATGCACAAGAGGACGGAGAAGTAAAGCTAGAAGATCTTGGGCCAGAGACACCATCGACTTGGAATGTTACAAGCCGACACAGTCATCCGAGCGATGTAACCGTGTCCGTGGCAGATACAAATGCTGAGATGGATATGATGGGGCTCGCAGGGAAGGGTGATGAGATGAAGATGGTAGTAGACATCTCTGTGCGAACGGAGAATGGAGACGAAGATGGGGACGCAGACGCAGACGGAGAAGCTGATTTTGATGAAGATGCCGACGGAGAATATGATATAGACGAAGAGCAGTAAAGGTGGATCTACATTGGATAGTTATTTTATCTTCTTTTTCTCGATGCTCTGTATAATTGTAGGGTAGTGTTGTACATGCTAGAATTGTGAACTGAGCTTGGAGTCGAGCCGATGTTTGCCGAGGAAGTGTGATACAAACAACGTGGCGAACCGATGCTGCGGACGGCCTAATTCGAGTCGGCCCAATCCAGTCCGGGATGGTTGGCAGTCAAGTGCAAAGGTAAGTAAGGCATTGACCTGTACTTTTCTTATTTTTTGAAGGAGAGATAACACCTAGCTTGACAATTCAACAGTGAAACTGTGATGCAGTATGGACATTTATCGATAGGCGACCGACGAGATTCGGGACTGGAGAGCAACGGTTCAGTGAGTTTGCGCTGCTAGTTTGCTCGAATTCGTTGGTTCAGTTGAACTGAACGCCCCGCATCCGCTCTCAGACTACTTTCCAATCACACGTCCCAAGTCTAAACCAAGCTTTAGGTCACCTCCAGCCTGGCTATCCTTCCCGTAACCCCCACACCCATGATTATCGTGTCTCCCCTTCTCCCTCCCCCATACATCCTCAGCAGAATGGCCAGCCCTCTCAGCAGCAGCCCAATATGTCTTTCCCTCCAGCTCATGTCAAAAGAAAACACCCCGTGGACACTGTTATAGCCCAGTCGAACCACAAGCGCCGAAGGGATGCAGATGATCCCGATGGCTTTGATGAGGCCAGCGGTCAGGGTGCAAAACACTGGTCCGATGAAGAGAAATCTAAACTATTCAAATGGCTCATGGGTCCCGGCGAGGATGAGCATTGGCATGCACTTCGCGCAACGAAAAACTCTTGCCTGAGAGAGGTCCTATTGTTCTTGTGACCTAATCGTTTTGTGGGCTCATGCCGGTTTCTTACAGTGCGCCATGGAAGTTTTTCATGGTAAAAAGACGTACCAGGCTTTGAAAGGTTGCTACGAACGTAACTTTAATCTCTTCAAGCAGATATATTCTTTCGAGTCCTTTCACGGGCAACACGGTACCCTTGGCCTGAATTCCAACCTCAGTGAAGCCGACACGCTCAGAGAATATGAACGACGCCTGCAGAGCGCGCGTAAAGGCGGATGTGACGTGGGTAACATTACTGCACGCACAATAGACAACTGGCATCGTAACGGATGGTACGAGCTTTTCTATCAAAGGTTTGTCTATTGTGCCACTAAAGTTTCTTGTCATGAAAACTAATCATTTTTTAAATAAAGATGGCACGGCGATCCTGCAACGACCCGACCTTCCATGACGCGTATTGTAGGTCACCAGCCCGTCAATGGCAATGGCGGCGGTGCTAACGATGATACGGACGACAATGACGACCATGGTATCGAGTTCGCCGAGACGATCGCTCCCAATGGGTCTGCACTGTCGCATGAAAGACCATCTATGCCCGTAACCTTTGTCAACCCGCAAAGTATACAGCGCGCGACGCAGATGGCAAACTCGCCACATATAAATGGCCATCCTGTGCCTACACCACACCAAGGACTAAACGGATCCGCGTCACATACGTCTCCGACACTATCGTCATCCACCACCTCTCCGTCGTCGTCCTCTTTAACAGCTACGCTTCTCAATCCGACATCTAGTTCCCTGCCATCCTCGGCTTCTCTTCTCGCCTCTACTCTCAACCCAGCTTCACTCGCAAACCCAACATCCTCACCTGCCTCCGCCTCTCTTCCAAGCTCATCATCATTAGCAGCAAGCCTTTCTTCTACGGCCGCAACGTCTTCTCTCCAGTCGAACGCTACTACCTCGTCATCTCCACCAGCCGGATCTTCAGACCAAGCTGTCGTCAATGTCACCCTCACACAGGGCATGATCACTTCATACCTCCAATTTTTACAAGTGCAAACTCAGACAGGCAAAATGAAGCTGGAATACTTGCGGAAACGCGAAGAGAGAGAAGAGCGGGAGAGCCATCAGAGAAGGGAGCTAGAGAAATTAAGGCTGGAGCGGGAGAGGGCAGAGTTTGATCATAAACAGAACTCTGCGAATACGAAGCAAAAGGCTGATCGCGCTATTGTGAGTTAATTAGCTTGTTCGCTTTCAATTACAGCGCTGATGTACCACCTTTGTTGATATAGGAACTTTTGAGTAACCCCAATGTCGATGCTTCCGTCAAACAAGTCGCGAGCGATTTCTTGAAGAGATTGTTCGCATCAGACTGACCAGCGTCGATTCATCTGGTTCGCGACCCCTTTCTTTTTCCAGTCTCCTCTCTACAGCTGTCACACTCACTGCCTGGAGCTTGTGGCCTTGGACCTTTGTAAATTTCGTGAATAGTGTATACACCGCGGACTTTGCGGATTTCCTGATCATTCTGAATCAATGCGTTTAAGCATGCATAGAGATCAGAATAGGTCGTGTATGATATAGGGATATCTAGCTTACTGTTCATACCATTTATACCAACCTCCATCATCATTCCCTGAGTTATATCACTTGCGGTTTTTTTCTTCTTTCTTCTTTTTTCTTTTCTTGTTTTTCATCTTGCTGTGCACTTTTGTTTCGTTGGCGTCTCTTTGTAGTCTACCCTTTGCTTTCCATTTACTGTTCCTGTTTCTGTCAACTGCTTTGGTACATACTTAATTATCACAATCTCTGCATGTAAGCCGATCGTAGGTTCGTTTCAATTTGAGGGGATTGAAAGGACGAATCCGGAGTTGAGCCTGGTCGGGCTTGACTCCGCTCGACTCGACTCGTCTCAGGGCAAACGCGAGCGCGGGCGCGGAACCCGAACCCAGTGAACAGCCACCTAAACAAGCTCCTCAAAAGCGTGAGCGTCATGATCGACCGCTTCTCTCCCAAACGGGCCGGTCCGGGTTGTCCTTCGGCTTTAGGGGCTTTTAGTGATTTTTTGGCCTGAGAGTGCAATATTAAAGTATGGAAGGTATGTCTTTCTCTTGATTGTCAACTCCGATTCAATGATATCAAAACACCTCAGAATCACATTATCATTCACATTCTGTAGCATACGACTGGAGTTGAACGACTAGGCATGGCTCCGGACTAGTTCAATATCTGATGCGACCAAGTAACACTCGGTGTACTAATCTTACCTGTCGGAAGTCTAACAGAACTCTAACTTTCACAGAGCCGGACCGTTTGCCGCGGATGCAAGCAGGCTCGCGAGTACCATAAATTTGAATTAACCCCAATATAATTGAGTTCAACCGTGCACCTGGCTCGTTCCGACCTGAATCTGTTCAATTCTACCCTTGATCAAGTTGATGGCTTCTGGCCGCCAGATTGCGTGGACGTGCAGGCTGCAGCCACTTTTCTGAATGTTCAGCAATGCCTTGAGAAACGTTCTCGGTCCAGCCGCGCCGCGTGAAGCAAGAGGCCGCAAGCTACTCAAAGGCCTAGTATGCACCTCAAAATCAATGCTTGTCTTGTACACTCTTAATGTGGCCGATTACGAGAATAATACAGGAGAATAGTAAGTCAAATGGTCATGTTATTCGCAACGATGATGTGTGTACGTGTATGAAGTGTACTGAAAGTAGCTCAAAAGAGGCCACATCATGATACACATGATGTGGTCGTTGGCAGTCAAGATACGAACGTCATGTAAGTAACACGCTTGTGGTCTGTCGACCAGGCTTCTCGGCGCTGGTTTGTGTACACCGCGAGCATATCATCAGAGTTGCCCGTTAATGGCATTCGAAGTAGCAGCGGAGCGAAACAACGGTGTAGAGACTCCAAAACAATGAACAGACAGCTAATACTGCAAGGCTTCCTGACCTGCAATTGGAGACCATTCATCACGGGAATCTGATTGCTCGTAAGCAAGTACAAGCTCCAAGCATCGAGGGTCATCTCAATCTTCAGAACATCACACGAAGCCTGTCCCTGCCGTGTAGAAAGTACTGAACGAACGTCGTTAGGTAAATAACGAAACACACACATATGGGCCAGAATGCATACTTAAAACAGGGTCGAAAAGCATCTTAAAGAAGTGCAATGAATCGTACCAGACCCGATCGAGTGTAAAAAATATTCAGATACCAGCAAGGAAGTCACGCAATGCGAGTCTGGCATTCGATAAGAAAGTATGTTTCCAAGTGCCTCGATGGGTGCGCCGCATTACCCCTCAAGCTGCTGAGATTTTTCGAACTGACAATGTGCATTCGTAACTGAGCGTCAACCGCAAGACCCACAGTCAAGCTCGAACACATCCCGGCCCACAAGGCAATACTTCAGGAACTTTTTTGAGTTGCAGGGAATAGGTTATTGGTAGGATGGATAAATACACGCCTGGATGTTAATCACATCGTCGCATCGAGACATTTTTTCAGCCCAAGTCATCCACACCTACTTCTTCCCCTTCCTCCGTTTACCTTCAGTTCCACTGGTCTCGCCTCCACTCAACTCATCACCACTGCTCAATGCACCGCTTTTCTTGCGGCTGGTCTTGGGCTTGCGCAAATGGTGTTCAGGTATCCACTCTTCTTGGTATCCTCCAGCGCCAGTGGCGGTAACAGTCACGGGAGCACTGACAGCGGCAGGATTCCTTCTTGGCTTCTTCGCTTGCGGGACGAATGAGAGATAGGCAGCGTAAACCAGGCCACCCACAAGGCCCGAGACAATCAAATAAGTGGAGATTCTGGGAGGTACGATCAAAACTTGAGAAGAACGAAATTGAAGAATGCACGGTACGCACAGTTTCAAGTCGAAGATAGATCCTTCCGGTTCCACAATGGTGACGATAGAGTCGTAGACGGCGATGCGTTGTTTACCATCCTATGAAATGCCATGTCAGGAAAGAGATTATGTTGAGATGCAATTGGCTTACCTCGTCCGAGTGCTCCAACCAGACACTGAGCCTTACATCACCAGGCTAGAGAACACCTTCTAAGTTAACGAGACAATTAAATGAGTAGGGAGAAGCCACCTTAAACCTGCGCGAGAGATTAATGAGTGAATTCACAAGATGCCAGAGAAAACTCACTCGCTATAGAATGCATAGGGAAGTTGCAGCTTCACACCATCAAGTAGCTGGATGTCATAGGTTAGTGTTGTAAGCTATTTGTCGAAAAAGAACAGTAAGTATTAAGAAGTGGATAAGTACGAGCAATTACCGACATTCTTGATGAGTTTCTCGGTCTCGGGTTGATATATCGCACCAGCGATGTTAAGGAGGGTGACATTCTTTTTCAGCTTGTTATCCAGCAGCACGCTGATAGTGTTCTTCTCTCCATTGACGACGTCTAAGAATTGCGACGTGAAGACACGTTGGAACAGACAGAACAGTGACAACTCACGACCGAATGGGTTAGTTTCAGGCCAGGCAGCAGATGCAATGAGTTGAGGTTCCACGACTTCATGTTCCACGGGGACTAGAGGCGAGATTAGAGTCAGGTCGGTTGTATGTAAGTACTTCATTTTCCAGACGAACTTTTTTCCTCCGAGTCTTCTTGACCAACAACCAGTGAAGCGAGAGCAGTGAAAGATAAAGCTGCAGTCAGAAACGAGGAGAACCGCATTTTGAAGGGCAATCCGAAACCAAATTCAGGATAGACCGAAAGAAAGGGAAGAGTATTTTGGAATTTAGACCATCGGCCACGTCGACTTTACTGCTGCACGTGCGTCATTGCACTTTGCACGTGACCTACGCGTCCTGGCTGCGCGGCGTGCCTCTGCCCATAGTAAATTCATCGCCGATGTCAGTTTTGCATCGCTCTGGTATGTGTTATTTCGTCTTTCGTATGTCAAGTCAATGATATGCTTTTTAATCAGCGAACTAAGAAACACAGCTTGCGCGATATGTGAATTTATGATAGTGTTCACAAAAAGGCGGGCTAATTTTGAGAGTACAGGTACATCGTAGTTGTTATGTCGGAGACCTCTTCTTTAACAGCTCCTTTGCAATCTCATCTGCATCCGCTGTCGTGTCAGGTAGCCAGAAAGCCTGCGAAGAACAAAGATGAGGAATTTCGTTAATGCTGAAAGACAGTAAGCTCACCAACTCAGCCCCGGCCGTGCACATCATGGAAAAACGAGGATTGAATTTCACACATCTGGACGGTCCGGGATGACCATCCAGTACTGCCAAAGGCGACATCTTTGGTGGCACAGCCTTGTGATTTGGAGGTCCAGTCGGAACATGCAAATTTTGCACATCCCAAATGACAACTTGGCCGTTGAGACTCCCTCCGACGATATATTTGCTATCCGGAGTCCATGAGACCTCTTCTCCGCTACAACCCTTGTCCGGATGAATGTTTAAAGGAGCAGCTAGCGACCTCCGCTCCAGTCCAACATGACCCTCGAGCTTCGCTACTAGATGGCCTTCGTAGGCATCCAGAATGTAGTGGGCGTCACCTGAGCAGCCGACAAGAAGGAACTTCCCATTCGATGAGAATGCCAGAGAGGTTATGTATATCGGGCGCGGAGGATAGCTGATGAGGGAAAGTGTCGGGTCCTCCAGAGTTATGACGAGGAAAGGTGCTTTGTCGTAGTTCGCCTGGTCGTATAGAAGTATACGGGAGTAGTGGTTCACAGCGACGGCAAATACCAGTCCGGAAGTATCGTAGGCGATTATGGGTGGTGCAGGAAGAGTAAGCAGACCTCGACAGGTTGGAGTTCGAAGATCCCAAAGCCGAACAGTTTTGTCCATTGAGCCCGACATAAAGCCATCATCTACAGGTGATACTTCCAAGGATATCACCCGCTCTTTGTGTCCTTTGAAATATGAAAGATATTTGTTGTCGTGCAGTGAATGATATCGAATGCCATCATCCTCCTTGGTGGAAGCATGGATAATGGCCGAACTTTTGTGTGTGAAACGAGGTAAATCTATTCCATATTTCTTTGATTGTAAAGTCTTCAAATGCCTGAAGAGTATGGAGTTCAGTGCGAGGTTATAGTGGTAAGATGAGACAACTCGCTTGCCAGATTTACAACTGTACAATCGAAACGTCTCGTCTTCTGCAGCGGTTATCAACTGGTCTCCTCGGTCGTCAAAGCAAATTCCTGTGATATGAAGAGGTCCAGAAGGTGTTCGCTGCCCAAATGCATTTGGTGTTGGGGGAGGTTCGACGGCGTTCTTGAATATCCTCGAGGGCTTCAATTTGATCTACATTACTCGTCCTTTCGAGTCAGACTTATTTCTCTCAGTCTTATAGTAATGCCCTTTCACCATTAAGCCATTTGTTAAGGTAAGTTGAGTCGGGGGAGGCGCATTGCTAGCATTGGGCGGAGGCGCCATTAAAAGTTTGAAGACAACTGTCGGAGTTTATATAATTTCTTTGATTCTTACCTTCATCACTATGTCCGACGTTGACGAAAGCGCCAAACTATGGAAAGTCAACCGAACAATACACGAGTTAGTCAAAGATAGAGTCAGCTAGCCTTGGGCAACTTCCGGAATGCTTGTGCTCATGTTGAAAATAACGACCTAGGGATTCACGGTCTCGGATGACGAGATCAATATGGACTTGCAGACCTTTCGTGACCTCTATGCGAACAGCAGTGGGGTTGTAGAGTGAGTAGAAATCCTTGAAGCGTATTTTATGTTCATAACGCGTCCTAGTCGGAATCAGTTAAATTTCTTCACGAATTCTCGAGTAAATCCGACAGAGCAGATGTTCGTGTTTTTCTCTGAAGAGAAGAGTGTGGGGGTAAAAACAATGCGAAAGTACGTCTCTTGTCTCTTCCTTTATCGAATAAATCGACAATGATAGCCAGGATGCTCTCGATTCTGGAAGAAAAATCTATACAGCAGGGCATCATCGTGTTCCCCGGAAACATGACCCCATCCGCCAGAAAAGTAAGCACCCCGCCTTACCCCTGGTATCGGTTGCTCCATGTTTACGCCCGTAGGTCATTGTCGCGATGGCAGCTCAATACCGTTTGGAGGAATTTTCCGAATCGGATTTGCTAGTCAACATTGTGCACCATGCACTAGTTCCGAAACACGATGTATTATCTCCAGAAGAAAAAAAGATGTTGCTGGAAAAATAGTACGTCCCGCCCTCCGATCACTTGTCCCCCCACTAATTAGATGTTTTGTACGTTGCATATCGGCTAAAGGAAACGCAGCTCCCTCGCATACAACTTGCTGACCCAGTTGCACGTTATTACGGCCTCCGGCGAGGACAGGTCGTGAAGATAACAAGACCTAGTGAAACTAGTGGGCGTTACGCGAGCTATCGCATATGTTTCTGAGGTCTTGTCTAATATGCTTTACTGTGGGCAAGGCATATTGCAAAATCTGTTGTGTACACTGACTGCCTTTATACACCTATCTTCTACTTATTCAAGTGTAATAGTCTATCCATTGCTCACTGCGAGCGAGTCGCTCGCCTTTCAGGTTTCACAAGTCAAGTTCCAAATTGTAGCCCCGTACGTCGGCATTGGTAGACTATTCAATTCCGCTGGACCCTACGCCTCATGTCTCAGCTACGCCCACGCTGTGATACTCTTCTCCGCTTGCGACCCTTGCACCGTTGGATACTGGAGCTAGTGTATCTCGATAAGTCACCTCCCACTGGGCATGTCTCCGGACACGCGTTCACTCTTTCTGAACACTCTGCATGGCGGCACGTCTTTTTTGGTGATATGTATGTGTGTGAGTCCATATTTGTCCGCTTATTTCGTAAACATCAAAAAAGTCTGTCACTCCGATTTTTCCTGAAGGTGTCGGGCAGTCCATATCGGATCTCTGAGCGCGCCTCGTTGCAGCAGACTTCAACTTGGGGTCAGGGTCGTTTACCTTGCTCGACTTGGAAGGTTTGACCCACAGCATCGTTTCGAGCGTGCGCATCATTAAAGCCATTCAATCATCTTGAACGACTTAGATCCTGCTCCGCTCATCAGCTTCGGTAATGACATTGAAAGAACCAGCATCTCCACGCGCTTGAAATCCATCTCCGACGACAAATCTGAAGTCATGATATGCTCACCAGCCGTGGAAACGCTATCACAGGCTGCTCAGGAAGTTCAAAGCTGGTCGCCTGGGCTTCCATTTTTCATTCCCTGCTCTTAATCAAATCACACGTGAGACCGTTTCGCGCTCTCTATTGAAAAATCTGCCAGAGCGCCGCACTGTCTGCGGATGAGAGCCAGTCTTGTGCCATGGATAAGCTGCAAGGTTCCGTCTCCCGAACATAATTTCTAAGGCCTTTCGATTTGCGTATGTAATGAAGGGCGTTCCCTGGGCACTGTCGTTTCATGTGCCATCACCATCTGGACGTTCATGACGTTGTACTATACTCCATATGTCAACGATGCCTAGCACTTTCAAGGAGTCAACGTCAACGCCGAACGGTCAGGATGCGGATGAAATACCTGCTGCCGCACTTGGTGATGAACGGCATGTCCATTGCCCTGCACTAGTGACCGGAGCCTTGAATTCCCTAGTTAACGTTGAGTAATAGCTAGTGCTCAGTGCATCATTCTATGGCGTCGCGCGATATGAACGCACACTGCATGAAAGCCCCGTTTGTTATTTTACCCTTCTCATGATCTTGAATCTAGCAGCGACTTGAAACGATGCTGGCGCTTAGATTGGAAACATCTGGGCCGGGACGGTATCCAATGCTTGAAACATGTCCTTCACCTTGATGGCCTTGGGTCCGCGCGTACTTTCCGTTGCGTAAAGGGAGAGGAAAGGCATCCGGCATCGGTCAATTTGAGGAACAGCCGGGACTTGACCACATGCACATTCCGCCCAAAGCCTCTGTTCCTCAAAAATCTCGGGTTATGACATGGAGATGTTCAATTTCATCTGAATACTTAGGCGTGTTTAGACCCTCTAATAAATGGAGATTGGATTGCAAACTGAAAGGTCTACGTTGTTCTTCCGAATATCATTGGCTTAGCAACATATTAATTCATTCTCGTGATTGCGGCGCGGAGCACATAGCAATGCATTGAGGAAGGGCCAGCTCAGACTCCCGAACATTGTCGGGGGATCTGAAAGTGTCACAGCGAGAGAAAGAAGGTGAGCGCAGTCCCAGGAACTTATCAATTGTTCGGAGGTCAGCACCAGTCTGCGCACTCAGAATATACGTTGCCGCCGGGATCGCAGATCGCCTAAAAATATTATGCAAGAGGCCAAGTTGAGTGCATACATAACGGATTCAAGCCGCAATCAACCGTTTGCCATGGAGAGAGTAGACCAAGTTGCGTTGCAACTTGTACTTACGGTACTTATATAAAATAGATCTGATAATGGCAAACATGATTAAACATCGCGTCTCTCATCACTTCATAGGATGTTACTGAACTCCCCCTTGACAGAACCCACCGACAACAGACTCCGGATTCGATATTGATCTGAACAAGCCCTTGAATCGAATGAGATCTCGTTGCCAATACTGCCGGCATTCTCTGACTTTCGCGCTATCAAGCTATGTAAGTCCAGTAATGGGGAGTATCTCATTACAGTCTGATTTTCAATTGCATAAACATGTGTGTCCATATTTCTTGAAGGGTTGGTCCATCTCATCATCATTGTTGACAATTTTTCGGAGATGAAGTCCACGTTGGCACATCGTGGACTTTCTCAAATCGCGATGTCTGCGACAATCTACAGATCTACGAATGAACCTTGAAGAATTGAAGCGCATCCTGGACCCTGACTGGATCTAAAATTTTCTGCCATGCACTACTATAGCGTCCAGGCCCGTAGACCCCATATAAAAGGACTTGTTTTCCGCGTTATTTATGTATATCTTTTTGCTCCCAGGTAGTGTCCGGTTTTAGCAACTTTATTCTTCCAGATGTCTCCTGCTCCTACGCGTTTTCTTCTTCCTGACCTCTTGTCGGCCTGTCCACTTAAGGGCTCTACGAATCCTTACTATAAGGAGGCAGGCGCCGAATCTTCAGCGTGGATCAACAGTTATGATATATTCACTGATCGGAAACGCGCTTTCTTCGTTCAAGGCTGCAATGAATTGCTCGTAGCCCACACATACCCCTACGCAGGTTACGAAGAATTTCGAACGTGCTGCGACTTCGTATGTCTTCTGGTTCGTTCCGGCGCCCTTGCTCAATAATATCATTTTAGGTCAACCTACTCTTTGTCGTCGACGAAGTGAGCGACGAACAGAGTGGCTCAGATGCTCGTGTCACTGGTGAAGTCTTCTTGAATGCCATGAGAAATCCCGAGAACGACGATACTTCCAAACTATCAAAAATCAGTAAAGAGTCAGTCTCCTCGGAGAGTGATTTAGCTTCCGTTAAACTGATGACGATATTTACAGATTCCGAGCGCGTTACTTCAAACGTGCAGGTCCTAGAACGGCTGAGCGTTTCCTGAAGCACTGTCAGGACTACATTGACTGCGTCACACGAGAGGCTGAACTTCGTGAACGTGGAGAAGTCCTCGATATCCCTTCTTTTACTGCCCTGCGTCGCGAGAACAGTGCTATTAGGCTTTGCTTCGGTCTTTTCGAATATGTCCTAGGTTTTGATCTTCCCCAAGAGGTGCTTGATGATCCGACGTTCATGGAGATGTATTGGGCTGCCGCGGACCTCGTTTGCTGGGCAAATGTAAGTAACGTCTATGTTACTTTGAATGATGGGATTTAACGGCTTCGTCGGTCAGGATGTCTATTCTTACAACATGGAACAAGCAAAAGGACACAGCGGGAACAATATCGTCACTGTTCTTATGAAAGCGAAGGACCTCGATTTGCAGGCTGCATGCAACTACGTTGGCGTGTATTGCGAGCAGCTAATGGAGCGTTACTTGTCTGCCAAGGCTCGTCTACCTTCATGGGGCCCTGAAGTTGATGCTGCTGTTGCGCAGTATGTGGAAGCTGCAGGTCACTGGGTGAGAGGAAATCTTGAGTAAGTGTTCCCTTTCTTCTTTTGTCTAGTGATACTTATTTTACTTCACAGTTGGAGCTTTGAGACACAGAGGTACTTTGGTGCTCAACATGCCGAAATCAAGGAGACCCGCCTAGTCACTTTAACACCAGCAATTCCCGAGGACTTCAGTGACACAGGGTCTGAGAGCGAGTGATTCCTGACATTTGTTGACTGATTGAACTTGAACAACTCTTTGATGACTTACCCATGATACTCTTATAATCCATATTACAACAATTCATATCGTAATACAGACCCTAGGTGTATACTTGTATTTAGTTCTGGTCTATTGTAGATGTCTAGTGCTCACGAAAATCAAAATTTAGGCCTTTCCATGGCGCCATATGTAAATTAAGCCAGGGGATGAACCAATCAGAAAGGCAATGCCCTTGGTCACTGATCGAGAATTTTAATATTTAATGATCATCAAGAAGCATTCTAAAGATTAAGTACAGTGATCGATCCAAGTAGTGGCGTTGACTTCATAGATCTCACTCATACAAATTCAAAAAGGTTCCATGCTCTTCATATTGACTCTAGACCTTATTCTACCAGATTCGCTACAACATATTATATCTTACACGTACAACCATTTCCCGATATCACGAGCCCAGTCTGCAAGATCAGATACGGATTTCTGTTCAAAAGGTACCTTTAGTGATTCTTCCGAATCGAGCGGGTCATTTTGCGGAGTCGGGGTCTCGGGAGGTGTAACCTGACCCAAGGTAGGCGAAGGTCGAACACTTCGTGCATTCGGATTCCTGTGTTCCTTGAAGGGGGACAGTATACCCAAGCCACTGCCACCAACGGAAGTGATATATGGATCGAACTTGGCATCGGCGAGCTCAGCCAGCAAATCCGTCATAAGACTGTCGCTAAAATCTGGAGGCAAGTTGTGAGTGTGTCCGAGGCGTGACAGACTTGTAAATCTTACCGTCAGGAATCAGCGTGACGGCACAACCCCCACCGCCAGCTCCAGTAAGCTTAGTACTCAGGCTATACGGTGAGGCAGCTGTTTTCTCTCGAATGAGCTCGAGGGCAGGATGCGATACCCCAAGGGAAACCAAGTATCTATGATTTTCGTTGATCATAGCCTGAAAGCCAGGTAGTAAAATCAGCATGGAAACGTGTTGAATGACAGACACAACGAACCGAAAGATCCCGTAGCAGGTTGTCTCGACCGAACTCGGAAGAGTCAGCGAGAGAGCGTTTTGCCTGGAAGCTGATATTTTCGATTGCGTCCAGAAGGTTTCCGACCACCTCAGGTTGCTGCATACAAAGGCATTTCATTATAGACTCCGAGTGCAGTGAGCAACAAACTTACCTCAAGCTTCATCCGGCCGACGCCAGCAACAAGTTTCTTAGTATCCCGAGGAATCTTGGAATTGGTCAAAAGGAACCGCAGAGATCCGAATCTATTCAAACGTTAGCACGAACCCTCTTACTGCAAGTCCAAGGTGTAACTAATCCTTGAATAGATTCCATTCCACTAGGCTTACCGAAGCCCGGTCTGTTGTATGAAAGGGCACCGCCAAAGACGGATACACTATTATCAACACCGCTAGGGTTCCCGTGAAGTATTTTCTCGGCAACAAATGCCCATCGGTTCACTTCTTCAGCTGTGTGGCGTTCGATAGCATGTCTACCGTGGTGAGTGAGATGAGGGTGATCTGAGATAGGTGTAGGTAACGGCGGTATAGATACTCTCTGGTTGAGCAGAAGGAGCGCTGTAGCCGCACAAGTGGAAAATGATGCTGAAGATCCGAGACCAGCACCAACGGGTAGAGTCGAGCGAGCTGCGAAATGTATAGAAGGTCTGAAAAGGGTAAAAGGTGAAGTTCAGAAGGGGTAGCTTTCATAAAACAACAACATGCCTGTGACCATGAGCCAACTTGATGTACATATACAGAAACGCAAGTGCGGCAGCCCGAGCTTGATGTTGTTCCTCGCCCAGATTCTTAAGAGGTCCATCTTGAATCGCATCTATTAGTTTCTGATCAAGGTCTTCAGGATGTTTTTCATTGAATGCCAAAGCGGTAACGTCGGACCACGGTAGGCTCTCAATATCCCATTCATGATAGAAATTTCCGATATCATTGAAGTGTACCGACACTGTGTTGTCGTTCTTAGGTGTGGCCAGGCCATAGCACCGAAGATCCACTGATGCTGCAATAGCGGTCTATAGTGAGGAATGAATTTGACATGCCAACAAAGAAGAACACCATCTACTCACTACACCATGCACTACGGCATGTTCACCAAAAAGAATAACCTTCCCAGGTGCACTTACGAGCCATTCTTGGTCCAGATGTTTACTGCCTCCTATAGCCAGTTGTTCCACAGCTTTATTCAAGGCGGCTTCGTCTGGCTGTACCCGGACAAATTTGTTTAGCTGAGCGCTATACGTGATAGCACCTGCATCTACAAGCGCGTGCTCCAAGTCATCCAGAAGGTCGCCAGAATCCTCGATGCCGACGCAAAGGCGGATCAGGTTTTCAGGCAGCCCACGAGCAGCACGAATCGCAGGGTCAATCGAGGCATGCCTAGATGAAACGCGTCAGAAGAGGAGCCTCAGCAAACGTGGCATATAACGTACGACATGACACAGGGCATACTTATCAAGCTATTCACGCATCCAAAGCTTACACTGATTCCCCAGAGTCTAGTCCCTCCGACAATTTTCTCACTCAGCTCTTTGTTGCCTGTTTCGAAGCTAAGAACTGCGCCATTGCCGTCAGCAATACGGCTATGTATGTCACGACCAGGGTGATCGGGTAGACCGGGGTAGTTCACTTTGAATCCCAAGGAGTGAAGATAGGTGGCCACAAGCGAGGCGGTGGTTTGTTGGCGGTCCATGCGTAAAGCCAATGTTTTAACTCCTCGGAGGAGAAGAAAACAGTCGATTGGAGTAAGAGCATTTCCTACAGAGTTGATGACGAAAGCCATTTGCTGCACGGAGTAAGGAAATGCACCGATCTAAATAGTTTAAAGACGAACCTTTGCAATCTCATCCCTGTTGCATGTAATCATTCCAGCCATTAGGTCGTGGTGACCACTGAGATACTTTGTAGCACTGTCGTAAACGATATCGGCACCATGCTCCAAAGGCCGTTGGAGATACGGGCTCATCATAGTATTGTCTACTACTACAATCGCATTCGGAGCGCGCTCCTTGATTTCCTTGCTGATGAGAGCCAAGTCGGCGATCTTGAGAAGAGGGTTGGTTGGAGATTCCAGCAGAACCATCGCAGTCTTTGTGGGGTGAATAAACGGAAGAATTGTGTTAGGATCGGTAGTGTCGACGTGGTGGACCGTAACCCCTCCGTGAGTCTTTATATAGGTGAGCAATCGGTTTGTACCGCCGTACAGGTCATCTCCAGCAATAACCTCATCGCCTGGCTTGAGAAGTCGCAAAATGACATCTAAGGCGGCCATTCCTGAAGAAACTGCAAATGCATGGGTGGCCGATGAGATCTTAGCGATATGATGTTCTACAGGGCAATTTCAACAATCAGCTCCTTCGTTTTGAGATGTTGAGGAACAAGTCCTTACCCAAATGGCTACGTGTTGGATTTCCACTGCGAGAATAATCATATTCACCAGCTACACCTTTGAACGTGGCTGTTTGATAGATTGGCACAGAGCTGCTGCCATACTGATCCTTCTGGAACGGATTCTCGACTGTAGCACACAATGTAGAAAACCTGTAAGGTTTACGAGGCCGCAAAGGTGATTCTGAATCCGGGGTAGGAAGGTCATGTAGGACCTTGGTGTCGACCGCTGGGCCCATGATGTGACAGAGGATGCTGGTTCAAATGATTTTTGAGACAAACAAGTAAAGATGGACGATCTAGTGAGACAAGTAGCAAGAAGACAAGAGAAATAACCAGAGTAATACAGCCTACATGTTTTTGAGGCCATCGACCCACCATTCTTGATGATTGCGTGCTCGGTGTTCTCAGGGTCGACCCAAGGTTGCGGCAGGTAGCGGCAGGTGCCCAAACCTTTCTTACTAGTAAGACTACCCTCCTACCCGTGCTATATGCCTCCAAAGAGGACCAGAGAACTCTGTAAGATATAATTCATATCTTTCTTTTCACAAGTAACTGAAATTTTACAGCAACCAGGCAGGCTAATAATGCCGCTTCGTCTGGTCTTGCCGCCGAGGTTATTGCAAAACGAACGAAACGTCATCTGGATGAACTTGAAGTATGTTACAATTCTGTTCGCCGCTATCAAAGCTCATCTTTACAAGAGGTCAAACTACGCGGAGCCGTCTTCACTGAACATAGGTGAGGACGACGAAGAAGGCGGAGGAAAATACACCAAAGGTCGGGCAAGGCAAACCATTTCTGATAAACGAAACCCCAAGCTTTCTGGCAATTCCCCTGCTGCACGGAAGAAGAAATCGACTATGAATGTCCGAACAGCTCTACTTTATCGCAAGAATCTGGCCACCCTGATTGATGAATCTGTCTGTATTTTCTTCAACAGATCATTATAATCATCTGAACTCCCCAACAGGGCATAGCGTCTCTTCCTGCTTCATCTCCATCATATCTCACCGCTCATAGTCCACCCTCATCGTATCCTCCTCGCTTGATCTGCTCTGTGTGTGGGTACTGGGGACGCTACAAGTGCCGCAAGTGCGCCTTACCCTACTGCGATCTGAGTTGCGAGGGGGTTCACGCTGAAACTCGATGTGAAAGACGGGTCGTCTAGTTTCATCGTACAAGGTATGTTAATCTTCCATCTGTGTCTTCGTTCGTGTGACATATAACCAGTGTTTGCACTCAGGACTGTGATTTTCCTGCTACGCTCAATGACCGTAATATCTGCCGCGCTCACTGAAAAGGATCCACTTGATAACGCAGGGAAAGGAGCCAGCTCGGTTGCTACACGTCCCGATGCAATGCAAAAATCCAGGTTTTTGCTGAAGCAATTCCTGGATTTGCGTGTGTGAGTTCGTAATGTGTGAGTTCGTATTTAGAAGGTCGCTTGTGTTTTGATGCACTTGATTCAAGTCTCGGTTCTGACAAATTCTCAATAGCTACGTTGCTCCCAGTGGGCCGATAGAAGTCGCTGTAATATATCTTAGGGGTGGGCACTCACCACCATTGACGTCTATCCGTAACTCAAATAGCTTGAAAATATGATAGAATTCTAATCTGCAAGATCAGAACGGAATCATACTGCTTTGAGCGGAAGGTCAAAGACATGCGCTGTTCATTTACCGCTTCCTCGCAAATCCAGTTCAGACCTGGGAACGGTATCAAGTTCTGATAGGTTCCGAGTTAGCGGAATCTGCTTCAGTTTCTCATGTAACTCGGCAGCCTTTCTTCTCTCGCTTCCTCTCTCTCTTCAAGTCTTCAGAGCAAGTGCGAAATTCCACCTGCGCCGCTCGACGTTCTGCTTCTCGAATATTTGCATCAATTCGATGTGCCTCCTCCATGATATAGCAATAGTCACTACCTGCAACAGTGCATTCGTGAACGACAATGTGTGGTTGCGTGAGTACATAGCTTCTGCATTGTATTGACACAAGATTAAGGTTGGCTTTCCATGTACAGTGACACGACAATGACTCAAGCGACCTTCATTTGCATCGTTTGTGGACGGCTTTCAGGCTAATTGGTGTTCATCTGCCGTAGCTTCGTCTATCAAGCCTCCCGGTGCAAATAGCGGAACCTATCCCCATGCCATCATTCGCCTATAAATTCCAGCTCGAACTTTACTCAGCAGTCTGTATTTGTCAGGACCGCCCAGGGACCGTGGCGTTACTGCAAACACCTGAGTCAGCTGGAAATCAATGGTATAAAAGACTAGCAGTGATCAAGAACTTCTCTCAATTGCAGCTCGTTCTCCTTCTAAAGGTCAAGTAATGTCATCGTACAAGGACCTAGGCATACCCGAATCAGATGCTACAGTAGACGTCAAGCTGTTTGATCTTGCGGGCCATTTCGAGGAAATGAAAAGTCCTGCAGGGAGATTTTATCAACCCATACTGCCTGGCAGGGAAAACATGCAATGCACGCTGTTTGCGTTCCTCATCGAACGACCTAGTACGAAGGAGCGTGTTATGTTTGATCTAGGGCCTAGGAAGGACATGGAAAATGCAGCTCCGATGTTGGCTGCCGCATTCAAGAGTGGAGATTTTAACTTCCGTGTTGAGAGTGATATTGTCGATCAACTCGAGGAAGCAGGTGTTCCTCTGGAGACCATCAAAAGTGTTATCTGGAGGTACTTCACATTTGGAAGCGTCTGTCATCTGTTCTATATACTCACACTTCATAATTTGCAGTCATACACATTTTGATCATGTTGGTGAGCGAACACCTGCAACTCTCATGATCACAACGAATGCTTATTCTCCTCAGGGGATATGTCCAAATGGCCTAGCTCTACAGAGCTTGTCATCAGTGCTGAAACTGAAAAGGCACTTTGGTCAGAAAATCCTGAAAGTACCTTGCTTGCCAGTGACTTCAGGTGAATAGATCACGTTTAGTCGGAAGCTGCATTGTTAATAAGCCCATTTAGCGGACACAACATTATTGAGATTGCTTTTGAAGATTCCAAATTAGAAATTGGGGGTTTTAGAGCTGTAGACTACTTTGGCGACGGTAGCTTCTACTTACTGGATGTTCCAGGCGTAAGGATGATTTTCAATTTTCTGCATGTTTAATGCTGATTGTGGGCCTGCAGCATGCTCTTGGACATACAGCTGGCCTAGCTCGTGTCACCCCGACGACCTTCATTCTCCTCGGAGCGGACACTTGCCATCACCCTGGTCTTCTCCGCCCTACTGCTAGTCTCCACCAACATTTTCCTTGCCCTGGCGCACTTGCCCTCGCTGCCTCAAGATCAGTCTCCTCGAAGCACTTTCCTCCCACCAACAGAGAACCTAAGGAGGGTGAGCTGTTTAATATTCACGCGCGTACGAAGCCCATGTTAGACGTTCCGCCTGCGGGAGTAGTCGCCTACTTTGCGGATCCCATTCAATCTCGACTCTCTATCCAAAAGTTCACTGTCTTTGACACCAACCCAGACGTGCTTGTGTTGATCGCGCATGATTCTTCGCTGGATGGGATTGTGGAGATGTATCCAGCTACTCTCAATAGCTGGAAAGAGAAAGGTTGGAAGGAGAAGGGTATGTGGGCATTTCTGGACGAGAAGAATCGGGCGTTCCGCTTTAGTCCATTATAAACAGACGTCATATATCTGGTCTATACATATATACGAGTGTTGATGTTTTTGTACCACCACATTCATATGTACATTGAATAATTTCATGATTCTTTACAACTGTTATCAAAGACCTTGACAGTACGTCACAACTATATAATACAACTATAAATGGTATATGTAGAGGAAAAATTCTGACAATGTTCAGCTTCTTGTTGGTCTTGTCCTTTCTTCTCATTAACATGACTACTCATTTTTGATTTTTTTATGAGAAATTGTCTACTGCAAGTTAAGCTGTTCTGTATTCTTGTCAAACACATCTGCGAATTCATGTCTCTTTGAAAATAACTGTGACATTCTCAACCGCGTTTGCCAGAGTAAATATATCATGTTTACCATTAGTCTTCTGTACAGATAAGTCAACAAATTGCTATTTTACGAAGAAGCCATAACTCCAGCAGATATACCCGCAGAACTACCTTGTAAACCTGAAGTCTTGGCGACAGTATCAACACCCAATCTGGCAGTTTCACCAATCTGACCATTGGAAACGCTAGCCAAAGCAGCCGCAGAACCAACTGCGTTGACATTGGCCAAAGTAGCCGGAAAAATGCTTACGCCGGCATTAGCCATCGCAGTCGGGGGCGCGTTAACGTTGATATTAGAGACAAATTCGTTGCCGGTTTGAACGCTGGGGAGGTTCACATTAGTCAAAACAGCCGGGGAAGCAGGATCGTTGCCATTAGCCATAGCAGCCGAGGGAGTAGCACCAATCAGACCATTGGGGTTAACTTGAGCAGCCAAATCTGGGGAAGAACTGCCAAGCGAAGCATTGAGAACCTTATCTCCGGCCGAAGTAGTAGACGAGTCCTTAGTACCAGCGATCGCAGCAGGCATTGTAGCAGGGGTTTGACCTTGAACTTGAGGGGTTTGGACTTGAACTTGAGCTACGGCAAGACTGCCGGAGCTCTGATCATTAGATCCAGCGACCTGAGCAGTGGTGGAGGATGAGGAAGAGGGATTTCCAGCCGCAGAAGCCATAACAGCGCCACCAATTCGAACGCCGGACCCTTCACCTTGATTAACATCACTAAGACCTTCGACCTGAGCAGCGGAAGTTGACGCGATCTGAGCGGCGGGAGAGTTGATTACAGAAGCGGTAGCAGCACCAACAACGGCATTTTGAGAAGGAGGAACATCCGCGCTTGGAGAATCAACAACTTGAACTTGAGCAGCGGGTTTTGCGTTGCCAACGGTTTCCAATAGAGGAGAAACCTGAGTAACATTGACATCGGCGGAGGCTGCGACATCCCGAGCATAATTCGAACGGAGAGTGACAGTCTTAAGACTGCCACCACACTGGGAATCCAGGTCAAGCAGGGAATCCACTGCTTGCACACAATCAAATCGAGGGAGGGAAGAAAGTGCTCCAGACGTCTTGTAAAAGATCAAGTAAGCAAGGCGAAACCGAAGCTCAATGGGCGATACTGACCATTCCAGTTTGAGGCTGCTGCAAGATGGGACCAGCGATGACACTGACACCAGCGAGCAATACGATGGGCAAAGACTTGTTGATAGAAGGCATGATAAGTGTGTTAAACGAATGTAGCTTAGAAGTGAGCGAGCTTCGCTGATAGTAGAGCGTGCTGAGAAAGTAGAGATGATGTGCGAGAAAGAGAGGGAATGAAGAATATGAGCGGAGGGACCCTCCTTATATATGTTTTCGAGGCCCCTTCATTGCCCCTTCTTGCAGCGCGGGTCAAATGCGGTCAATCTCGGCGCTAATGACGACAAAAGAGCGCGATGACGTTTTTCGAGAGCTTACATAAGGGTCGCTACAGTCGCAATGGCAATTCTGATTTCCATTCAATCAGTACGAAGCTGTTGAAAATGAACCTTGCTGATTCTTCAATGATGATAGGTATTGTTTGTAGAGTGCCCACAATGTTAGATACAGACATCTCAGCAACAACGAGCGGTAATTTACAATTAACGATACAGACACGAACTGGAAACGGTTAATATTTAATTCCTGTTTTGACATTCGCAGTCCCACAAGTGCTGCTCATTCATTCGGTGGGGTCTACACCTCGGTACTGAATGAGATTTGGGAAAGGCGAATACACCATCTGAACCACAAATAAGTAACATCTCAAAACATTGAACCAACGGTATACTCACATCCCGATAGTAGTCTTGAAGCCGCATTCTCATCAAACATTTTCCAGACACAAATGTGGCATCAGGACTTAACCATGCTTTGAATAACCCATGGTCAGACGGAATGATACCCGTCAAATGTCGCCTCAACATCTCCCAACCTATACCATTATAATGGAATCCCAGGAGACGGATCAGGCGTTGCAGGTGGTTATGAATCAGAGTGTGATAAAACTTGGGATAAGCTTCTTCAGCTGTCTTCGTCACGACACAGTGCCCATCCAAAAATTCAAAATCTATGCCGGTAGATTTTTCCAAGCTTGGCGGATGAATACGAAGTCCACCCAGGTCTCGAACAACAAAACCCAGCAATTGCCCCTTTGCGATGTCAAATCGCGCAAGAACATTCTGTGCGTGTGCTTCAAATGCGACACCATTATGCAGCAAGGGAGGTACAAAGGCCTCAACCGCCAGCTGAATATAGCTGTAATCGCACGCGAGTCAGCAGCTTACAGGCAGACTACGACCAAGGCTCACCGGTCCAGGAATGCGACCTTTTTTTCCGTAGTATCCAATCGAAAAACATGCTCGACAACAGACAATCCAGTAGGAATGCCATCATGCCCAGACTCAAGCAACGCCGCGCAAACTATAACATTCTCTCCGCATTTAGGTTTGTAGCACTCTCTGAGAATCGCCGTGAAGTGCTTCGCAAGATCAGGGTCCTTTTCATGAGACACCGCACTGGCAGGTTCTCGTTCGACTGTTAAGATTTCTGGGTTGATCGATAGTTTGGGAACGACGATTCTAGAAAATCGCGGTCCAAAATTAGCTGTGTAGTGGGAGATTGTCCTTAACGAGGAAGATATCTTGACTCCGACCGCAAGCTTCAGCGCCATCCCGGGTAACGTGGGTACCACAACAGTCCTGCAGCTCGCTTTAGAACTATCTTCATTCGCTTGAATGGTAGATGATCACCTAACACTAGACTGAGCAGCAGCCTTGAAACTGATTTTCGGATGCAGAGCCTCTACATAGGGAAATTTCGCGAGAATTACATCAAGTTGGAGCTCGTGTACCGGCATGATGACGGAGGAATCATTTAATGGCAAAGACTGCCCGGCAGAATGAGCGATTGAGTAAGCTAGCTCTCCCATAACGACGTCAAACGCCCCGAGCAGATCCAGATTGATTCGTGGCACGCGGACGAAACGTATCGTAGGTTCGTACCAGTTGTAAGAGGGGATATCAGAGGGCGACGCCCGCGCACGATGCATCTTAAGGTGTGTTAGTATTTTCATTGATCAACATGGAAATGTTTCTAACTGGGTGAGTCGGATGTCCCTCCACGAGACTTTGCTCCCACTTGATGGATGGATATGATAACAAAGGACATGCCGGAGGATTCTCATAAGCAACCTCTATATGATTGCAATCGTGAGCACACTTGGGAGCAAGTAGAACAGATTCTCTTACTCTGCCAGTGAACGGAACTTGAGAGCTCGTTTTCGATGGAAACGGAGATTTGATCTTGAATGACTAGCTCCTTCACGAATTTCCTCCAAATTTGAATGGGAGAGTCAACGCTCTTGAGTTTTAAGTCTTGACCCAGTGTCCACGGAGGAAGCTTTAGTGTAGAAATGACGATACTTTCAAAGCCATCAAGTTCGGCCTAAGAACGCTTGAATATATATAAATGTGGAACGTGCTCGCAGTTACGCACAGGTTCAGAAGTATCTGCAACATTCCTGAGGACTTCGTATACTTGAGGAAGCATATCGAGAGGGTCGACAAGGGTCACATAAGATCCATGCTTAATGTGCTGTGCTTGAAGGATCGGCGGGTGATGAAGAGGTACGATCGCTAGTATATCGTCAGCCTGAAGGGCTCGAGTGATGTCCGGATGCTCCGAGATGAGACATCTCGAAAGTATAATTAAAAGCCCTGCAGCAGGACTTGATTGACCAATTGGGAGGTAGAGGGCCCGAAGAAGAGATTCAGTTACAAGGCAGGAAAGAAGACGAGAAGAGACGGCAAATTCGGCGCGTTCAGCAGGCTGAAGGAGGTTGAAATTTGTAGAGGGCATTGCGGAAATACATTTACGACACACGTCGTTCAGTCCTTTTTGTACCCCCGGCTTGGCGACCAATTAACAGAAACAGTCGGCTGCAGGTGGCAAGGAAAAGGAAAATATGTCTAAAAATGGCGTCAGATATATAGGACGATCCTCATCACTCAATTATGACAATCTGACTTACTTGACCAAGTTCACTTCGATGCCAGACAAAACTCGTCACTTGCATCATTTTGTACAAGCCCTCTGCTGATATATTTCCTAATCGAAAAGATCAACACATGCGCAGCCAAACTAGTTACCTTCTTAGTGAATGACTAGGCACATTTTCACTGAAAAACTCGGATGCGAAAAAAAGATTGAGCTGGGTTTTCTAACATGACACTGGAGTTACGGCAAATCGATGGGTAAAGACCAGATTTACCCGAATCTTTTATCCCCGAATTCTTTATCAGATAAGCGGAGATCAAAGTACACAGGGCACGTGCGTGACTTCACCGCTCTGAGTTCGCTCACCCCTACGGTCTTGGGCCTAGGCAGCCACGGTCTAATTTCGTTGCATGCGCGTAAGGATTGTAACTTTGGATAAAAATGATTCTTTTTACCCTCACCCTTCGTCCAAGAAATGAACTATATGCAAGACATGGGCACGATGTGCGTCTCTGGCTTGTTGATATGATAAGATAAACGAAGATAAACGAAGATAATCACACCCGTGAGATTGCCCCTGCGCATTGGACTCGGAGGCTATACATCGTAGCTTGTCTCACTACACCTCTGTCACAATATCCCATGCCAAACGAAGAAGAAATAGGAACCTTGATTGTGGTGGTTCTCAAGGCCAGAAATCTCAATGACAAACATTTCTATAAACAAGATGCGTACGCTCAGCTCACTTTCAACGGTATGTGAGTTCCATCATCTACTTTTAGAAGCATCTCAACGATGTGTAGGCGTCTCCAAAAGAACCCGAGTAGAGGTAAAGGGCGGCCAACATCCTGTGTGGGACGAAGAGATTCGATTTCCGGTGATGAAGAGTACTTCGTCAAAATACAGGCAGCTGGAAGCATCTTGTTGGGCAAAAGAGCATAAAGATGACACATTGTTGGGTGAAGCCAAACTTGATGTGACACAGACTATAAATTCGGGCGAGTTCGACGGTGGGTTAGAATTATCTTTAGTCTCTACAGGCATTTGACTAGTTTTTCAGAATGGGTTCCTCTGGAAGTAAACAATGTCTCTCGAGGCGAAATCTACCTGGAAATAACTTACTACAGCAACGGTCCGGCTCCTGTCAATTTGGCAGCGCCGACAAACCTGTCCAGAAGGCCGTCGAAACTTAGTCCAGCGGACAGATTATCTCGACCTCCGGTCACCCCGCCCAAGTCATATGCCAATCTTGAGCCTACCCAGCTGCCTTTTAAAAATGCCTCTGCGCTTGCGCTGCCGAATCCAATTGAAAGATTGTCTCGGCCTCCGGTCACCCCGCCCAAGTCGTATGCCAATCTTGAGCCCAGTCAGCAAGGTTCTCGTACGCCTCCTAAAGTTCCATCCGCGCTGCCTGAGAGCTTGGCACCTGCTGTTCCAAGTACACTGAGACCCGGTCCAGCACGAGTCGTTTCCTCTCAGCAGATTCCTTCCGCGTCTGCACAACCGTCCCGACTTCCTAAGGAGGTTCCCTCTATTCTCAGACCAGGAAATCCCCAATCAGATCATACACATCATCATGCTCGCACTCATTCAGCATCCTCATCCACATCCCCAACCCCGTACTTTGGCTATGATGCTGCACCACAGGGGCAAACTTTGTACAATCCAATTCCTGTTCAATCGATCTCAAATCCCACAAACTCTCATTCTCGCAGTTCATCTTCTCCCGCTCTACCCCCAGCCGGTTACCGTCCAGCACCCGTCCAAGGACCATATAGCGGTGGATCTACTCCTCCCGCAAATTCAGGGTATCATCAGGTACCCACTTATGCACCCACAAACTCATCGGTACCAGATGAAGAAGTCAACCTTTCGTTCCCGGTGCCCAGTGTATCCAGTGGTCCCCCTTGCCCAGCGGCTGCTCCCTCTAGCCTCAATTCTAGCTATTACGCTCAACCCTACCCTCCAGAGGCTATTTCCACCAATTCACGAAATGCATCATATCCTCCTCAGCAACCACTCGACTTCTCCGATTCCAGTACTGACCTACCTGACCCTTACTTGATGGCCCGGTACCGAACACCGCTTCCTCTCCCTCAAACAGAACTTACATCTGCCCCTCATCCCCAGCCTCCTTCTGTCTCTGGCTACTACAGAACGCCGAGCCCAGAACTTCCCCCGCTTCCTGTACCGCAGGTAGCTAACCAACCCGCTCGCTCTCATACACCACTTGATGAGTCTCGACTTAGAGTCTTGCGGCAGGCCGAAGAAGAAGCTGCACGCAGGAAAGCGCAAGAGGAGCAGGATTTAGACTTAGCTAGACAGTTGGATCAAGAATTTGAAAAGGAGAACGCTCTCCCCCTTCACGAAATAAACCCTCCTGCTCCCCCGCCGAAGTCTGTGTCATCACCGCCTCACCCACGAGTTGCGGAAATTGATGCAGCAGCCCAAAGACGGGCGCAGGAGGAGAAAGATTTGGAGCTTGCAAGGCAGTTGGATCTAGAGCTTAATTTGAATGCCTAGTGCTGTGAGAAAAGTATCGACCGTTAAGACATGTGCATAGATCTAAGAACGAATATTTTATTTATTGTATACTCTACACCGGACTCTATACCATATAGCAATTCTATGCTTACATCGTGTGCCTCAGTTCATGAAGGGTAAGGATAAAATACAATTTATGCTGTATGTAAAAGTTGAATTCAGGGAATCTAATTAGCCATCAGAGTTGAATCATAAATGAATAGTTCTTGCAATTATCAGCTATACGGCCGGTCTCATGTCATGACGCCTTTCACTTCTCATATTCACCATCTTCAACTCGCCCTTGTGTACACCTTTCGATTGCCTGAGATCGTACCAGAACGTGAGTACGTAAAAGGAGAATCCGAACGCGATCGTCCACTCCAAAATGGCTCCAAGTCTAGTATGAGATCTTTCATAGCATCACGAGCAAGTACCTTTTACTGACCTCCAACATCGGTAGCTTTCCAGAGAGCAATCGCGAAGGCAATAGCAAGTAGAATGAGAATGCCTGCTATTATAGCCTTCATCCAGTAGCCAGTCTTCAAAGTATGGACGTCCCCAAAATCTTTGCTGATCCAGCGAAACTTGTACGGAAACACGAATGAGTGTACGGTCAACATTTTGGTGAGACTACCCACTTCGACAATTGAAAATATGGCGCTGAGAGCCACACCCAACATGAATACTAATAAAAATACACGATGCAGAGTTGGGTGACGCTTCGTATCGAACACAGACAGAAGTATGAGGCCGCAACCACCAATGAAGGCGCCAAGAACAGCTAATGTGCCCAGCACATGTTCTCGCTTGCGCATGTTGGGCATGAGGCTGTTACAACCAAAGGCCAAACACCCGTTAGAAGATGTGCAGCCCAGAAGACATCAACGTACCGTCCTGAATGCCTCAAATACCTTTCAATGGCAAGTGACAGAAAGAAGGACACAGCAGTGATCGAAGAACCAGTGACAAAGAGTGGCTTCAGTATATCTGCTCCTACATCAGATATGTATGCAATGCTTCCATCCATCGATACTAAGTAGAACGGGCAAGTCAGTGATTACGGTGAAGGACTTGAACACGGTTCATCACCATAATGTGGTCTTCCAGTTGCAAGCCAGGTGATTAGCATAGCCCATAGCGTTCCTACACGACTCCAAGTCAGTTCTTCCTTCCTTAAGATGGAAGAGACAAAAGTCACCAAACCAAATGAAAGCACCAACGATTGGAATCCAAACGTATGCCCAATGGTGACGCTGATGCGAAAAGATGGCCATGGGATTCCTGAAGGACTGGGTGGTGGATGCTAATAGGTATGTCAGGCGTTGCTGCAAGCTGGAGCTTCATACTAATAGACTGCAACGAAAATTTCATGACGTCACCGATTAAGACCGAGATACAAGGGTGGAGAACATGCGCCGCCGGGAACCTCGAATGCTCGGCTTGTTTACAATTACCCGGTTTTTGAGCTGAGGAATGAAGTCACCTGGCTGTAAGACTGGGGGAGACGGATTTGTAGAGGCTTTGAATATCACGGTACCTTCCTGCGTATTAGAAAAGTTAATACAATATCAAGAGGTGAATGACACTGTCACTCGGTCTTCCATCGGTGGTAAAAGATGTCAGAGGGCTGTGGGGCTTACTGTGCAGCAGCAGTGCTGACTACGAAATGACTAAGTGACATGAGAAAATCCAACGAATGGTCACTAATACATCTGGGAAATATGTGGGTACTGTGTAGTAGCGGCGATGACATTCAGGCACCTAGACAAAATCTGAAGAGACTAAAAAAACAGGGGACGAGGGAAAAAGTACAAGATCATAAGGGGAATCGGTAACATTGCGAGTCGAAGGACAGATAAAGTTTAGAGACAATAAAAAATCGTCCATGTAAAGTCTCATGTGGCAACCTCCACGACGGGAGCGGAGAAAGGTGACGGTGCAGCAGAGACGCTAGTGTATGCCAGCTTCTTGAAAATCTAGATAGGAGAAAAAGTAAGGTTGAATAGGCTGTGGAGAGAGGTTCTTGGGAAAGCTCACCTGAACAAAGACCTCTGAAGACTGGCCACCATTTAGCACCCATTTTCCATCAATGACAGTCATCGGGATACCGGTAACACCCTTGGCCTTGGCTTCTCGGCACAGTCTATCAACCTCTTCCTCTAACTCATTTGATTTGAGGAAATCGATTGCCTACACCAACTACATTAGCGACTGAAACGAAAACGCGGTGCAAAAAACGTACCTCTTGTTTGGTCATCATGCCTACTTCTGCAGCTGCATCCGACAAGATGTCTATATCAGAAATATCCTTTCCCTCCTCCAAATGCACACGGAACAAGGCGCATAAAAGAGGAAGCTGTTTCTCCTGACCGCCCATCTTGTATGCTTTACGAGAGAGTCGATGCGCACGGGTTGACTGACACATCACACCATTAAACGATCTGTAAAAAAAAATGTCGGCCAAGCCGAAGATACAAAATCCTGCTACATACATAGGTATCCCCTTTTCCTGTCCCCATTTTGAGATTGTAGCTTCCATCGCAGTAAAGTTATCTTTGCCGACGCAGTTGGTAAAGAATTCAACTTTCGAAACTTTCGGCATATCCTCGTTCAGTATAGTAGTCGGAATGAGCCTAAAAGGCATGAATTCGACTTGGAATGTTAAAGGAAGATGTAGAGTATCTTGACAATACGAAATTGCGCTGATCAGCTCGTGCTGTCCAATGTTGCAGTTGGGACAAATCTGTGGAGAAGATTATCGACGCGAAAGTAGATGAAAAGGATAGTCCTGCCCACCACATCACTGATCACGGTTAGCTTAACAGCTCGATTAAAGGCAGACATCGCTCTATGCAGCCAAAATGGGCGATAGGGCCACTAGGTGACAGAGAAAATCGTAAAGCTGGCCCAGTGATTAAGAAATAAAGTTGAGAATAAGAATGAGAAATGTTCAGTGCAGGGGAAGCGGAAGGTCGGGGGAGGACATATGGAATTGCTCGGGATGACTGAGCTGACACATAAATTGATGTTCGGCCGGATGCTGACAGAAAATGCGACACGATGTGACACAACTGTCACATATGTTTGTCAGAAACACTTACCACTGGAGCCAATTAACGTCATCGTATTTTACATGCTTGCACTGGACACATATACACTGGCATGTTACAGTATTAGTATACAACAATTATGAGCGTTATACAATTGCAATTCTCATAGGTTAATTTGTTATGATTACTTCGGAGCTTCGGGTGGAAGTACCAACACAGAGTCAGACCAGGACGGACTCAAGACGGAGTGGTTGGCATTAAAATTTAAATACTAACGAGGCTATCACCAATGCATCTTCAGTGATTCCCACTGTCCGACTCGCAGGAAACGTGCGAGCTTCAGAATTCGGGCACACCTCGGGAAATGAGGGAAGCCATCACTGCCCGTCAGCTTCTAGATTCAAGACCCTTTCCTTGTGATAGCGAACACGCCACAGTTAAAGCTACATACACCTAGAATGCATCATCCTCGTCTTCATACCCGAGGTCTGCAGGCCAATGATCCATGTCATCATCATCATCAACGGGAAGCAAAGCTTTCAAGTCATCAAACACCCCCTTCCGCCGAAGGGTTTGTCTGCTCTTCCTATCGAGGTAAATTCTGACCAGTGGATGTCCCATAGACTCGCGGTAATTGACAAAGTCGGCTAGGAGAGTCGGATTGCCAATAATCTGCATTTCTCGAAGGGACACCACCTTCAACTTCGGCCACCAGAGAGGTATTTCTTGGCCCACGAGTGCCGATATTATTGCCAGAGGCATGCACTCCGCCGTCAAGGCTATGACCGACGGAAACGCAAGCTTGTAATTAATGATTTCCGTCGGGTGGAAGTAACAGGCATTGAGGGTGAGGTCCTGAACATTGGGGAACACGGTAGACCCCAGAATTTCCACCTGGCTAAGAACAAGTGACTCTAGACTTGTCAAGGGTAGTACGCCTACCAAGTTGACAACAGAGAAATGTGATGCTGAGTTCGGGCGTAAACGAAGCGATCGAAGCCATGGAAGCTGAATGGATGGGGAGTGGTCAGGAGGTATCGAATCATTGCCCGTCGGCTCCAGCACGCCTATTTCTTGTAGAGACAGGTTCACTAGATTAGGTACAGCATTGAGAAGGTCACAGTATTCCCGAGTTGTCAAGGGCTCCATATAGACGCCATCAAGGTGCAATGTAGTGACTTTGGAAAGAGGAGGTTGAAGAGAGCCAGCTATGCCGGTGATGCGGACAAAAGTGAGCGAGGGTGCACCCCCCGTGAAAATGACCGGAGATATCACCACGAACTGCGTCAAATCGATATCGTGTGTATGCATCCAGTATCGGATGTGTATTGAAAGATACTCTAGATTAGGAGCCACCCAGGACTCGAGTGACCGCTGCAGAACGTGGCGCGCATTGGGGTGGTTTGCAATGACAACAGACAGTCGACTGCACCGCCAGATGTGTACAGCAAGGATATCCAAAGCCTTCAAGAGATCGTGGTTTCCATTCACGTCTAGCCTGAAGTTGAAATGGCTGGTGCGTGTACGTGCCAGATACGTTTGAAGCTTTCGGTATCTGACGTCTAAAGACGAAGCATGGCGAGCCTCGGTTGGTTTCAATTGGAATGTAACATCTTTCCAGAGCAGAGGACTCCCAATAGCCACACTCCTCCAACCGCTACATACATGCGACGCTATGACGCAAAACGATTTAGATTGCTCCTGACATATCAAGAAGACATACGAAAGCAGCTCGGGAGGTAGGCTGGCAATTGGTGTGCTTTCGTTCAAAACGCGCGCACGCTCGACCGTTGCATTCTGTATCTGTGCTTCAAGGTCCTCAAGCTCGCAGAGGAGCTTGGTTTTCCTGTCTTGCAAGCTCTTCAGCAGAGAATTGATGTCGTGAAGCCTTGATCCTGAGGTCTCGGTCAAATTCAAAAGGTCGTTTGTGAAGACTACAAGATCCATGGAGCGTTAAGAGCGGTAAAATGCTGCACAATAGACATATTAACGAGTTGCATTGCGAAAAGCGTGTCCCAGCGCGTACCAAACGACTGTGGTGGTGACACGCGTTGTTCTAGTCGGGGTTTCGGAGATAGCGGCCGAAGTGAAGCTTGTCTAGCAGGTGTGATTAATACAAGAAAATATATTCTGGCGCACATACTGTATGTACGTGGTAAGTATAAGATAAATAACACAGTAAATTAATCCCTGTTTGTCTCAGCGAACAGCAGACTGCGGAGATGTACCTCGGCTATTCGCCCATCGTGAAAGATAACCTTAACGAGTCACCGACGCGCCTCCTGGGTCACCCGTGCAGTCGGCACAGCATATTTGGGCGCTCTCTCGATCAAATCCTGGCTTTTCAAAGCCTTCAGCCCACGCCGAAGAAAGTCGGTTTCGTGGCTTAGAAGCCTCTCAGTGCATGTAGGGAATGTAAATCACCGAAACACTCGATCACGGTATGAGTGGTAAACCGGTAAGCACATCAACATGAAGCTTCAAGTTCGTCTACGCCTCAGCCTCAAGGCGAATTTGATATGAACGGTAACGGAAAGTGCGCATACGTGGACTGAATTGCCCGCCAGTCCGGATCGGTGGCGTTGAAATAGATTCAGCGATCGCGACACTGATGTTTCTTGAAACGAATGGACTCGGAGAAACGCTTCTGGCTGAAAAGGCAGCTGCATAGGCTATTTGCAGACGACACGAACCGCTTCAATGAGGATGCGATGCATCTAAGGATACACGGGGGGAGTACAAGATTGACACCAGGAAGCAATGAGCAAGCGAAGAAACATTCGAGACACCAGCAAGGACGAATACACCAGGTGTACGATTCCGAATCGACAAATTTGACGGTACAGCAGCGCAGTAAAGCATCAGCTGAGCGATCGACTATGATACATGTTGAAACACTAGATAGAGATTGACGGTCATTTCATTCAAATTGCTGTTTCTCCAACTTACGTACTTAACGGGGCAGTAGGACGAGAACGATCTAGTCTTGGTAAGGCCGTGTTGAGCGGGACGTCTGTGTTGGATGCCTTTAGACGGTTAGCAGCAGCATGCAAGAAAAGAAAATCCCTGTCTACGATAGAGTACAAGTCGAAGGTTGGAAGTTGAAAGTAGAGAGCCAAGTGCCGTCCAGGAACAGTGGAGACGGCTGAACTTGAAGCCACGTGGAATAGTACAGAATATCAAAGTCCGACCATCCCAAGCCATCCAGCGATTCACCGTTTTATTCCTCCCCCCTTCCACCCCGGCTCCTCTCCAGTCCCTTCCACCATTTCTTCCACTTCCAAGGGCCGGTTTCTTTCTCTTATTATCTTATAGCAATGACCACTCCACATGTAATTGCTTCTTCTTCTCCTCATCCGTCTCAGTCGGCCACTTCCAATGGTATAGTAGGGAGCCACTACAAGGTTGGAAAGAAAATTGGAGAGGGCTCGTTCGGTGTTGTTTTTGAAGGTGTGTTCTTCTGCTAAATATGTTTCTTTTCTTGTCTCTGCGTGAAGTGTGCATAGGAAGACTCCCTGTCATCCCGGTTTAGCGGCTGTGTGGTGGTTGGAGGGACAATAGGCGCCTTTGCTATCCTGCAATTTGCTCAACCTCACGCTGCCGGTTTCTACCCATTTGGCTGTTTCCTTCATTAGTTGTATCTGACATGAAATGATGTTTCCTTTGTAGGCTACAAGACGCTCACCAACACGCCGGTAGCCATTAAATTCGTACGTTTCATCTGTATCTTATGTTCGCCCTTCATTTATAGGTACCAATGCTTTAGGAACCTCGAAAATCTGACGCACCCCAGCTTCGGGATGAGTTCCGGTCATACAGGACCTTGAACGGCACTCGTTCGTCAATGTCTTTTCAGGACTGAGCATCAGGCGCTAATGCTCCATCTCTTTTTCAGCTGGTGTCCCTCAGGTTCATCACTTCGGTCAGGAGGGTCTGCACAATGTTTTAGTCATTGATTTGCTTGGTCCGAACTTGGAGGATCTGTTTGACATGTGTGGTCGCAAGTTCAGCATCAAGACTGTCTGTATGGCTGCCAAGCAAATGGTAGGTTTCTTTTGCTTCTCTTATGTCTTGACCGCTTGTCACTTTACGCACGTCTGAAAATATTGACGATTGGAAAATCTCTATTTTGGGCGATGTCGGTGCTGGAGCCCTTGCATTCATTACCTCACAATTGCTCTCGGTTCTGGCCTCGAAATTCTGATGGACATTTCTCTACATCTAGGTCACTCGCGTTCAAGCAATTCACGACAAGTCTTTAATATACCGAGACATTAAACCAGACAATTTTTTGATCGGTGTACCGGGCACGAAGAATGCGAACACGATACATGTCATAGGTGATTATGTCGTCTCCATTGCTATTAATTCATCTCAGCGTCTAGTGCTGAGGCAGATTCATTTGGATCTGCTCACGCTCTCTTTGCGGTCTTCTGCTTCTCCGGGCGTTTCCTTTTCTGACGTCACATTTTCATCGTGTTACAGACTTTGGCATGGCAAAACATTACCGCGATCCGAAAACGAAAGTGCATATACCCTACCGAGAACGCAAGTCTCTCTCGGGTACCGCTCGTTACATGTCAATCAATACGCATCTCGGCCGTGAACAATCCAGAAGGGACGATTTAGAGTCACTTGGACACGTTTTCATGTACTTTCTTCGAGGGGGTCTACCGTGGCAGGGTCTAAGGGCCGCTACCAACAAGCAGAAGTATGAGAAGATTGGTGAGAAAAAGCAGAGCACGGCTATCCCAGAGCTGTGCGAAGGTTTTCCAGGTACTTGATAAAATTGACCTTGAGCGATCAACTGATCTTCATATAATTCAATGAAACAGAGGAATTTGCGATCTATATGAACTATGTTCGGAAGCTTGGGTTCGAAGAAAATCCGGACTACGACTTCCTTCGGGAGCTTTTCACCAAGGTACTCAAGACCCTTAACGAACCAGAAGACGGAGTTTATGACTGGATGTTACTGAACGGCGGTAAAGGCTGGGAAGCTAGCAATGTAAGCGTATCCCATTTTCCCGTGTTTTGCATCCATCATTTAATCTCGCCGCAGGCTCATGCGAGCACCTCGTCACCTCACGGCCACCGTGAGCACCGTCGTGAACGTGACCACGGCGCACGGCGTGGTTCTCGTCAACCCCAAGACAGTTCAAACGCCGCTTCTCCCCTTGTCCTGAGTCCACCCCCTGCCCACGTCAAAGGTAGTACCCGAAGACCTGCAACTGGTGAACGAGGAAATTCTTCCCGTGATATCGGCAGCGTACAGCCTTTGGCGCCTGCCAGCCGACGTGCAAGTCAACAGCAGCAGCGAGAAGCAAGTGCCATGGCTAGCGTTGGTCTATCAAGTCCTCATCCATATGCAACTGCTCCTAGTCCCAATGGATATCGTACTGGCACAGAGCGCGGCGCATACGGGCGCAATTCGCCTAACCTTGGAAGCACCCCGCTGCCCAATGGCAACGGATTGATTAATAACGGCTCCGAGTCGTTCTTGTACGGACAGATCCCAGGAAAGAACGCGGGTACTAATTCGCGAGAGGGAACTACAACGGGTGGAACGGGGACAAGAGAAATGCAGGCGCCCGCCCCGGTCAGGGGAATGACTGTTTACGATCGCGAGCAGATGCAGAGAGTAGGCGAGCAAGATGAGGATGGTGGTCACGGCAGGAGAAAGGGATTCTGGAGTGCGCTGTGCTGTAGGGCATAGTAGAGTTATGAGGGGAAAGCCGCTACTGGGTAGCGGTATTGTTGTTATATCTATGCCTCCAGACTGTCCTGACTGACCTTTATTCGGTACGTACGCTAACAATGTTTTTTCTTCTGCCACTGACGTCTTTGCTTTCCAGGGCTTTTCACTTAGATTCGCATGACTACCCTATAGCTTCTGGAGCACTCACTGATAATTGATCAAGCAGTCTACGTCCATTCACGATCTCTTCCCGAGTCTCTCTCTCACTCAGCTAATCTCTTTGTCTTGATTTCCATTCTCACGTCTTCACGCTGTCGTTTCAGTTTGCATTTGCATTGTAGTTTATCTTCTTCAAGTCTCTTCATCCATACGCATACCACCTTTGTTTTCAAGTCCAAAGTCTGTCGCCCTCTACCTTGTTGCGCCCTCACATCCTCACATCCGCGGCGGTACCGGTGCTATCGAGTTTCAGCTTTCTATAACCTTTTTTCACTCTCTTTCATTGTATTATTCAGGACGCATAAATCCTCGCATGGTAAAGACTATCATAAGTTGATATACTCCGTGATGGAGGAGAATGCTGCTCCCAGTTCGTGCACAAGTCTTTATATATCGTACATCTTAATAGGGACGACGGGTCTTGATGGCTCTGCGTTTGACGTGAATCAACTCGTGCATACACTTCGTAAAATCATACTATTCAAGGACGGAATTGAGATATATATTGTACATGGACAATGCAACTTGTAGCATACATGCGAAGGAATGAAAAATACATATGAAAAAATCAAGATGAAGAGAGAAAGTTTTGAGCAAGAATGAAGAACGAAGCAGGAGCATGAGCATGGCATGCGTGCATAATGATAAGTCAAAGAAAGAATAATCCAAGAGAGGAAGCGGAAGCACAGGAACAGTCAACATTAGTCCTCGAGTGCATCTAGAAAGGTCCCCGCGGCGGTAGATGCCTCCTTGGCTCTAGAATCCCTCGCCTTCACCTCCTTAGCTATCCTTGTTTCCTCCCACCTCCAGATCGCTCGGACTTCCTCCTCCTTGATGTCACAGGGCTGGCTTACATCACTACTGACGGGATCAGTCATTACTCCTAGTCCCCTCAGCACTTCATCAGCCCACACCCCCGGTGCTAATTTGACTTCCCCGGCAGAAGCTGCACCCCCGACTTGCCCAAATGACGCCGAGCGACCAAATTTTTTCTTCTTGGTCGGAGATGACGTCAACGACGAAGAAATGCACCCGACACTGATTAATCCCATTCCCTCAAGCATTCCAGCAAGGTCATTGAACTCGCTTCTCGATACAGGAGCACAGACTGCCACACCATCCGAAGCGCGCCTCAGCATCCCCGAGTAATAGGCATGCAACTGGTTCATATCGAAACCTGCCGCTTTCCCAGCAAGACCGAAATTAAACTGCAATGCAGAATGGGTGCGCTTGATAGGGGATGGAGTCGGTGAAGATGAATTCGAGGAGGGGCTGAGACCGGCCTCGATTCGTTTTGAAACCAGTAGCAGAGCAAGCAAAGCAAGGCGCGGCTGCAAACCAAGAGAACGTATTTTGGTTACGGTTTCACTATTGGAACGAGGAGTTGTTGGTGCCGACGATGACGAGGTCGGGGACGACCTAGCACCATGAGGTTGTTTACCAGAAGGGCTGTAGGCTTTCAATGCAGCCAAAACATGAGCAGGCGTCACCTTGTACGCTGGTTCGTCAGGAACTGTGTCCTGTGTTCCATTTAGACTGTCCGTAACCGAGGACGGAGCAGAGGAATCTAGGGAAGAAGACGACGATGCCACTGCCAAATCAATTGATCCTCTCAGTACCTCTAACAGAGTGCGTACGTCTCCAGTCAATGCTGCGACCTTTTTGGTGAGCAGTGCTAGCGTAGGTACCGATAAGAACTTTTTCATTGCATTAATATCATCTGTCGCAGCTAGCTCGCTATCGGATAATGGTGCAAGACGTGAATGAAGGATTTGAAGCAGTTGCATCGGGGTGTAAGGAGCAAAATGCACGGTGCGGATATGGGAAGACGAAGCAAGCGAGGACGTGGGTGTGGTCAGGGTGTGGGTATTGGCAATACCGATCACGCACACAGACTGGGACTCGGACAAGGCAAGGAGAGATGTGACGGATTGCGAATTAGATGCGATGTGATCCAATTCATCAAGTACAACGATACTGAAAGCTCCGTGTCAGTATATCATGATCCGAAAGAGAACGAAAGTAATCACCATTTTGTTCTAATTCCAGAAAGCAGATTTTCAACCGCTTCACGTCCTTTCAGTTTTCCCGCCCGCGAACCGACCTTCCGCTTTTTCTGGATGTGTGTAACCTGCTGGAGTTCCTCACGTATCCGATCCCAGAGCGAGTCTATACTGTTGAGAGCCATGCAGTTTACATGGACGACCTTCGTGTCTCCAAGCGAACCCTCGAAGGAGTAGAGCACGGAGTTGACGAGAGCTGTTTTCCCGGATCCTGGAGATCCAGAAATATACAGACTCTGACACGCCTCCTTTGAAATACCGCTGATGAAGGCGGAAATGAAGTTCGAAATAATATCACGTTCAGTATCACGTCCTGGCATAACATTCATATCGTCGCAGGTAGCACGAAGCAAGGCACGGGCGCGCGCGTGGAATGATAGGCGAATTGTAGGAGTTGGAGGTGGAGTAGCAATTGACGGATCAGTCACGAAACTGACTGCAGAGACGGAAGCACGTCTTTTGAGAGCTGTAGACAAATTCACAACCATACTCGTAAGGCAGATACTTCTCAAGTACTCACAAGGTTTGGGGCGTGGAGGAGTGACGAGAGCGGCGTCTGTTGCATTGCGACGAAGCGCTCTATTTGCCCTAGCAAGTATTGGTGACGCGTCTCCACCGTTCAGCGCTGTCAGTTTAAGAGGAGGCACGTTCTCCTTGTTTCCGACGCCGTCGAGCGCCGACAAGGAGACACGAGCGCGCTTTGGGTTTGGCGTTGCATCTGGCGTCCGCAGCTGTTCACAGGACGACGACGAAGCAAGTTCTGGACGTTGTGCACGCTTCCCAAGGACAGAAGACCGTGTTGAGGGAGATGTCTGCATGTCGATGAACAGCGAAAGTGATGGTCAAGGGCAAGAGATATAAGGATCACAAATAACTGCAAACAGGCTCTTAATCAACGAGGCGCGCGACGCGTCAGTCACGTGATCATATCATCCCACCTGATGAGTCACGTTAAGGAAGTCAGCAACCTCCGAGTACGAGTCTGGAATTCAGGAAAGCTCGAATAAGACTCGGTACAGCTGTGATTGTAGCAATGACCTAACATTTCAAAAAAAAATTATGTTTTACAAGTCCCAACCTCTGAACATATGAAGTAAATGCTGTTCGTCAAAGCCATACTTTTCTGGGAAAAGCTCCCACGGCGAACTCTAAATTCTGATTCTTCCACATAGCGGACCGATACCATCATGGCGAGCTCTGGGTTACCCTCCATTTCCACACCAAGTGCTTCACGCGAAATTGTAACCAATATCAATCTCGCAGCAGATGCTCTCGCAAAAATGCAAGCTTCTGGCGAGCTTGCTCCTGTTGCCACCTTGACGGGGACACCCAAATCACCCAACATACCTCCAGCTATGTTCGGGGCCGGAGGACCCATGTCAGTGTATCACAGGAGAAACATCTTCGGCAGTGATCGATGTACTCATCATATTGCCATCAGGTTGAAACAATTCGATGAATCTACTGTTACGAGCAGAAAAGGCTCACAGGCACCAAGCCCGCCTCCCTCGGTGAAGGGCATCGGGAAGAAAGGTTTGAATTCGTATTTCTTGACGCGATGGTCTCATGATCTTTATCTTCCTAGTTGCCAAACCCGACTACTCGGAAAACAAGATTGTCGTAGCTATGGTCAGATCGCCCAACTGAACCGAGAGATACCTTCATCTGACTGCTTCCTTCATCACGGCGAAATCAGGTCGGCCTTCCAGCTCGCGGAAAGTCATATCTTAGTAATAAACTCATGATCTATCTTAGAGTGCGTCTCCTACTTGCCATTCCTGCTTTGCTCGACTAACCATCCACTACACAGTGGCTTGAGTTCGACGTTAAGGTTAGCGCAGCATCACCGTCGGTTCCATTGTACTGGAAACTCAGAAACAACAGGTGTTCAACGTTGGACAATTGAGAAGAACACGAGCAAGGCAAAAGGCGCAAAGGTGAGAGCTGCTTCACCCAGACCTAGGAACACCTTCTCATAGGCCACAGACTCGGAATCAAGGAAGATCACACCGCATCATTCTTCAGCCACAGCAATGCTGAGGCTACGCAGAATCGCGACAGCCTCGCGGAAGATAGTTTGGAGATGCTCATTCAATGGTTGAAGGAAGGCGGAAACGTGGGTATACATGGTCCGTACTCCGCTAAAGGAGCTTCACCTGTTCTCTAAAAAGCATCTTGCATTCCTAGATGCAACCAATAGTACTAAGAGCAGGAGGTACGTCTCGCGGCCTGGTGGAGCTTCGTGCACAACTCATGCAGCACAGAGCCAAGATCGAAGCCCGCGTGGCCAAAGAAAAGGGCATGATTCTTATCTTCCTTGAATCAATATGTGACGACCCGGCGACCATCGCCGCCAATGTTGCCCTCAAAGTTTCTCAAGGTGATCCCGATTACAAAGATATGTCTCCCGACGAGGCCAAACGGGACTTTTTGAGGCGTATCAGCGAGTACGAGAAGGTCTATGAGACCATAACCGAACCTCACCTATGCTACCTCAAGATAAGGAATGTAGGAGAAGACGTGACGATGAATAGAATCAACGGATACCTTTCAAGTCGTATTGCGTTTTATTTAATGAATTTACACATCAAGCCCAGAAATATCTTCTTTTCACGGGTAAGGTTTTTCTGTCCCTCTAAGAATGTACTCATACTTTGACGCAGCACGGAGAAAGTCAATACAATGTAGAAGGCAAGATTGGTGGGGATTCGCTCCTTTCATCTCGTGGGCTGCAATATGCCAAAGCGTTACCTGCCCTCATCACTGATAATATCGGTGACAAACCTTTGACGGTCAGTCAGTGCTACTCGGATTCTTCTCGCTGTACTGAAGGCTGTTCCTTCTGCTCAGGTCTGGACGTCAACCCTTAAGCGTACCATTCAGACCGCTCAATATTTGCCATACACTAAACTCACCTGGAAATCGCTGGACGAACTCGACGCTGGGGTGTGCGATGGGATGTCGTACGAGGAAATTGAAGTTAGTCTTTCTTTTCTGTTGTGCGAACAATTGGAAACTCAAACATACATTGAATATATAGCAAGCCTACCCAGATGACTTTGCCAATCGTGATGAAGATAAATTCAATTACCGATACCGTGGAGGTGAATCCTATCGGGACGTCGTCGTCCGCCTAGAGCCAGTCATCATGGAACTCGAGCGACAGGAGAACATCCTCATCATTGGACACCAGGTGAGAATTATCTGAGCACGGTGCTAGCTGCGCACCTGACCACAACATTTTCCCGTAGGCTATCTTGCGCTGTTTGTAAGAGACTTTTGATTATACTGCCTGCTCATGATGCACTGCACTTACGCGACGTTTCAGATACGCGTACTTCCACCATCTACCCCAAGCTGACCTGCCGTACATCAAGATCCCCTTGCACACAGTCATCAAGCTTACCCCAAAGGCATACGGTTGTGACGAAGAACGGTAAGTAACGTATTCAATTGAAGCTGCCCGGTCTACCTCGTCCTGATTTATCATTCACCACTCAGGTACACCCTGCCTATCAATGCAGTAGACACGCATCGCCCCAAGCCGAAAGCAGCAAAGCAACCCGAGGTGCAAGTATCAACGAAGAGGCAATATTTCGTCGATGATAAGCAGAAGGCTTGATGGTCAAAATGGATACTGCGCGTGGATGAATAGAAAGAAGAAATGAAATGAAATGAAAGAAGAATCAGCGAAAAAGCGCGATGGTGTAGAAGGAATTAGAATATATTCTATATTGTTTCTGTTAATGCTGTAGAACGGTGTATGATAATCTACATAGTAGTCGTCTAGCTGAGGTTGATGCGTGAGAAGTACCTCTTCCTTGTATTCTTTCATCTACCATGTTTACAATTTACTACACCTTCAAGTTTTCCAAGACCCAATCATCCACGTTTTTAACAGGAACACGATTCTTCCAATTGAATGTTTCTTCAAAATTCCAAGCAACACCTACGCCCTTGGCAAACACAAGCCTGTACTTGGCCAACCCATCGTTCGGATTTTGTTGCAGGGCATTCTTCAAATCGTCGACAGTCAAGACCTCCTTCTGAACTGGTTTCTGAATTGCCTTGGACACTAGATTCGCCAACCGTTCAAAGGTAACCGTATCACCAGCAACGAACACAACCTGGTTTTTAACCCTCGGTTCATGCACGAGAATCCTCGCCGTCAATAGTCCAACGTCCTCCACAGTCGTAAGTGTAACTTGATTTTCCCATCCGCCCAACGCTCTAACCACTGGACTCGCTCCTAAGTCAACTATCCCAAACCACTCTTCAAACAGAAAGCCCATGAACATGCCAGTAGACACAATCACCCACTCCACACCACTTTGCTCCGCCTCCTTCCTCAACAAAGCCCTCACATCCAACTGCTCATCAAATAAGTCTTGCCCACTTCCTCTTCCAATAACATCATAATCAACACCAAATTGCCACGGAAAGTACCTCCTGCCTACCCTTCCACCTCCCCTTGCTTTGTCTATCTCAGCAGCCTCAAGCACCGCTCTCGCGATCTTCAACTGCAACCCCTTCTCCGAGCCAAATCCCGTACACCCAACAATGACGTCGTATGGCGCAAAAAGCGTCGCGAGCCCAGACTGCGAAGTACCGACGAGGTCCCCTGGCAATACACGCACTCCAAGCTCTTTCACCCAAGGACTTTGAGCTGTTTTCGAATCGGATCGGAGGAGTACAGTCAGCGATGCTATTTGCTGTGGGCTAGTGGTTTTTTGAGTGTGCAGAGCACGAATAACAGATGAACCGAGTTCTCCTGCGCCGAGGATGAGGATGGATGTCATGCCTAGGGAAGATGTCTAGCGATGAATGAGTAATACAGTAGATGTCTTAATCAGCTCTAGAGAAGTGTGGCGCGCTTCGAGTGTCGTTTAGGTGGTGAACAATCTGCTTGCCTCATGCTACCATCTTGGCTTCTCATCTGGCTCTGCGTTGGAGATAAGTAGGTATCGTACATCGTTGATCAGCGCAAAGCTTTTCAAAGTAATTGTACTACCGAAAGACCTGCGAAATCGAGCCATTTGGAGTATCTTCGCTACCAATAAATAACGATATCTGGTGATTTACCCTGTCCAAATGGCAACGTTACTGATTAAATTGGCTGATAACCTGGTCCCAGACTGAGAGGCAATATTTAAATCCGAAAAAGGCAACTATATCGCGCTCCCCCAAGTTTCCCAGGAAGGATATACGGAGGCTTATAATCCCTCTTGTCACCTGAATACGCTTCTCATTCCCCCATGTCTTCCTTTGCCACCGTCTCTCGTGTCCTCAGACCTGTTTTCCTCTCTCGCTCTTTTCATTCTCCCTTTGCTCTTCTTGCAAATTCAAATCTCGCTTCTCCTCCTCCTCCTTCCTCCAATATTACCCCATTCACATACGACAAACAGTCAGATGTATCTCCAGAGCCCACCCACTCTCATTACGGGCCTCGTACATATGTCGTCTCCCAGCCAGACCCTGCAGATACATATTATCACGTCCCTTCAGGTGCATATCCAGTAAGTCTCGAGTCTCGACCTCTCTCGGTCTCAGACACGTTATTGATCCATCTTCTCTAGACCAGCCTTCCATACGTTAATTTCACACCAACCGAGGCACCTGAGAGCGTCCCAATGAGCTCTTCTAGCTCCACCCCTGCTCACCCCGTCCTCACGCGCGCAGTCCCGCAGAACGAGTCAGGTGTAGGTGAGAGTGCTGCCGTACGCTTCGCTGAAGCACCAGGTGCCATGGGCGCCCGCGGTGGAAGCTACGGCGGCGCAGGTCTCGTCGATAAAGAGGGAACAAAACCTGGTCTTGGTAGCTTGGCCGACAGGAATCCACCTCCCATCGAAAGCGAGGTTGTAGAAAAGTTTTCAAAAATGGGCAACCAGGAAGCTTGGAAGGCTAGGAAATGAGTTTGCTTTTGTTTTTTGATCGTCGCTGTGTCGCTGGAAGGAGAAACTTTTTACTTTTGGATCGAGTGACCCCTACTTGGTGGTTGACTCGTGTGTTAGCCTACTTGCTGTATGATTAGTTGTCTTGAGAAGTAGCGCATAGTAATTGTATTTGTGTCGTTTAATGCTTGTTCCTCGTTGTTTTGCAAATATTATAATATCTTGATTCTTCTTGCAACCAACACAGGATTGCCGTTTCGCTTTGACGCTTCCAGAGCCATGCAAGTCCAGTAATTGTGTTTTGAAGAGGATAACAAAGCGGAAGCCAGTTTATTGTTGGGAGTCAAAAGCAAAGAGTCAAAGCAACATAGCACTGCCATTTCAGGAAACGGCTCTGCGGAACCGGCACACAGGGCCACAAACACAACCCTCTTATAACACGACCGCCAGGATCTACCTTTTGGACGCGATTCACTCTATACTTGTTACGCCATGTCTTTCTTTGGCGCTGCCTCTACGACGGCAAACACGTCGGCTTCTGGCGACAAAGATATCGAAATGGCCGATCCACCAACCGATTCGATTTCTTCAATGGCTTTCTCAAGCCAGGCGGATTATCTAGCTGTTGGGAGTTGGGACAATAGTGTACGTCGCATCAGACTCCTCAAAGTATCAAACTCTTTCCTGACCAAAGTGTTTAGTGTGAGAATCTATGAAGTGATGAGTGGTGGACAAACACAAGGCAAGGCGATGTATCAACATCAAGGACCAGTCTTGTCTGTATGTTGGAATAAGGCGCGTCTCTTCTCCGTTCTACTAATTGTCATTCAAATCTCACTCGCTCCTTTCTACAGGAAGGAAACAAAATTTTCTCCGGAGGCGCTGACAATGCTGGGCGCATGTTCGACGTTTCAACAGGCCAAGCAACTCAAGTAGCTCAACACGACGCGCCCATCAGAGTCGTCAAATGGGTTGATGCTCAATCCGGTATCCTTGCAACAGGAAGCTGGGATAAAACAATAAAGGTGTGTTCCTTTTCGACGCGCTTCTACCACCTTCTAGCAGTCTCAGACTCTCTCTAGTATTGGGATCTTCGTTCATCTACACCAGCCGCTAGCGTAACGCTTCCTGAGAGATGCTACACACTCGACGTTCAGTACCCTCTCATGGTCGTCGGCACAGCCGAGCGTCATATCCAGATTTTCAACCTTTCGAACCCCACCACGGCGTATAAAACCATAACCTCTCCTCTCAAATGGCAAACGCGGGTAGTGTCTTGTTTCACTGCTTCTCCCAACAGTGGCTTTGCGGTGGGTAGTATCGAAGGAAGAGTGGCTATTCAGTGCGTACTCTCTCACTATAACTTTTGCCCCGTGTCCAAAACCGATGCCACTCTGGAACAGATACGTCGAAGATAAAGACAGCGCGTGAGTTATACTCTCAATATTAAAATGCACAAGTGCTTATCGGTATTTCCTTTACAGCAACAACTTTTCTTTCAAATGTCACCGACGAGACTCCGTCCCCAACTCAAAAGACCAGTCAATGGTCTACGCAGTTAACGACATCTCCTTCCACCCAGTTCATGGGACATTCTCTACATGTGGTACGCCCGACCATCTGAAAACTAAAGCTTCTAGTCTTCCCCTAACCTTCCTTTTACCCAGGATCGGACGGAACGATCCACTTCTGGGACAAAGATGCTCGAACTAGGCTGAAGAGTTGGTTCTCCCTCCCTCCTTTTTTTTCTCCCTTCTCACTCCTCCCTCTTTCTTCCTTCTTCTAGCTTTCGAACCTGCCCCGGGCCCAATCACCTGCAGCGCCTTCAGCCGTACAGGCTCGATCTTTGCGTACGCGATATCATATGACTGGTCTAAAGGTCATTCGGGCATGACGCCTGGTCATCCGAATAAGCTTATGTTGCATGCGTGTAAAGATGATGAGGTTAAGAAGAGGCCGAGGAAGTAGTTGTGTGTAAAATGTGTTTGCTGTTGTCGGTTGTGCGACGACGCGTTGCGGACACGATGTAGGTCATATGTGTACACGTTGAATGAAGCTTGTTAGTCCCGACTCATGGAGCGGAGACTCAGGCTCGAGGGTTGTTGTGATTCACTCCGCTGTCTGGTACATACATATCTGTTTCTTTACTTAGTTGTCAATGCATCTTTTACTTTTTAGTTTGCTCCCTTTCTTTTTGCTTCCGGATACCCCGGCCCGGTCAAATTTTCGTGTTTCCCTTCCATCATGACTGAGGAAGAACCCAATGCAGCCGACCAAACCAAGGTAACAGTTTCAGTTCTCACTCGATCTACCTACATCCTATTCATCCTGAATTCTCACCAGTCTTTCAGGGCAAAACAAAAGCAAAACAGCGTTATCTCAAACGCAAGAAGGAGCGTCGGAAGATAAATAAAAAGTCCAAAGGGTCAGTTCGAGAACCTAGCACCTTAGAACGAGGCGACGACGACGACGACGATGACGAGAACGAAGACGACAGTGAAGGTGAAGATGAAAAGGCAGCACAGGCTGCTGTCGCAGATGAAGCACCTCCACAGGGTGAAAAACTGCACAGGGACAAACGACCCAAGAAACGACGGAAAATCGCTGCTGAGCCTGAACTTGAACCTGAACTCGAACCCGAGGCAGTAAATTCAGAACCAGAAGCAACCGACGATGTCGAAATGCAAGTCGACGAATCAAAATCACGAAAATCCCCAACACCCCCAGTCGCTCTTCCTTCATTTCCTCTCCCCGTCCTCCCCGACGCGCCCTCCAAGTCAACACTCGCATTACAAGGCCTAGATCAAGCTCTAGTAGACGCGGAGATCATCTCTCCTTCCACCGTGCTTCCCATCTCAACTAGCCTCGGTACAGACACTGCTCTAGCGGGTCTGAGCGAGAAAATGCGTAAACGGTTGAACGAACTTGGGATCTCAGAGCTCTTTGCTGGTATGTGCACTGCACGTCTTGTATATACCTTGAACTTATATCGTGTGTAGTTCAAACGGCCCTACTTCCATTTCTTCTACCAAAAGACCCATTTTCGAGGGCTTTGTACCAGCCTTATAACCCACCTCGTGATGTATGCGTCTCTGCGCCGACTGGAAGTGGGAAGACACTCGCATACGCTGTACCTATCGTTGAGGTGAGCGCGTATACATCACTCTCATTTTTTTTCCAATTTCAAACGTTAATAGTTTCGTTCCTGTAGATTCTCTCCACGCGAATTGTCACTCGTCTACGAGCATTAATCATACTCCCCACTCGAGATCTCGTAACGCAGGTCCGAGAGACATTTGAAGCTCTTTGTAAAGGTCGAAGCTTAAAGGTGTGTATATAAGATGTAGTTTTTCACTTCGCAGGAGCTCATGTACTACCAGATTGGAACGGCAACAGGACAGCATTCGTTTTCCCATGAACAAGCGCAGTTGATCGCGGACCGGTCAACTAGGTACAAAGCAATCCATTCCTTCACATTCATGTGCTCACAAGCATATCTAGTCTGTCCGGAGGTTCAAGTAAAGTCGACATACTGATATGCACACCCGGGAGGCTCATGGACCATCTAAGTGAGACACCCAACTTCTCATTACAGCATCTCCGATTCCTCGTAAGTCTTTATTTCAACCTGTCTTTTGACGGACGAGCTTTATATGTTCCTGTGGGGTCAATCCAGGTCATCGACGAAGCGGATCGCCTTCTCGCGCAGTCCTTCCAAGACTGGCTCGTACGAGTGCTAGCTGCTACCCGGCCACCAAAACACATTCTTCGTCACAGCATATCAGACCTCTTTTCATCCTCGGACCCCAATGCCACCTCTTCAAAAAGCATTATAAACGATGATACCTCAAAATCAACGTCAGCGTTACCCAGACATGACGCCGTAGCCCCAGCCTTCCTTCACCTACTGCCTTATCCTGACATTCCTTCATTCATCACCGAGAGAAAAGAAACTTCTTGCCAGAAGCTCCTGTTTTCTGCTACTTTGACTCGCGACCCGAGTAAGATCGCTACTCTGGAGTTGAGAAATCCAAAGTACTTTGTTGTCCATGGTGGCAAGGACGGCGACACAGCAGAGTCGGGTGTGTTGGATGTGGTTACGGAGAAGTTTAGCATGCCTACAACCCTCAGGGTAGGTTTCCCATTTCCTGCAATAAGTTGTTCCATCGTAGCTTATGCCACCTTTTGTGCAGGAACATATGATTGTCTGCGAAACCTCCCAAAAACCTCTTCTATTTTTCCACCTCGTCCACGCTCACAACGTCGTCAACGCGCTAGTTTTCACTAAATCTACAGAATCTACAACGCGGCTCGTTAGGTTATTCCAGTTTTTCGAAAATTCTGTTGCCGGTGATCAAAGTTCCAACAAGCCCATCGCCATTCGGGCGTATTCGAGTGACTTGGGCGTGGCAGAGCGAAGGGCTATTTTTGATAACTTCAAATCGCAGGAGATTCAAATGTATGTACCACCACAAGCCTTCCATGACATTCAGCTGAATGAGCTTTCGATTAACAGACTCGTATGCTCCGATCTAATTTCTCGCGGTATCGACATAAGCCACGTATCTCACGTCGTCAACTACGACGCCCCCGTCGACATGCGCAAGTACGTCCATCGTGCCGGGCGGACTGCCAGAGCGGGTAGAGAAGGTGACGCCTGGACGCTAGTTGAAGAACAAGAGGCGAGGTATTTCAAGAATATGATGAAGGAAGCTGATCATTTTGGGAAAGTGAAGAGACTTAGAGTGAGCGAGCAGGAGCTTGCGCCGTTGCTTTCGCATTACGATGTACGTGCAGTTATATATGTTTATAGTGTTATGTGTTGTCTGATGCTGGTGATATTGATAGACTGCGTTGAGCCAGTTGAAGGAGGAGTACTCCCGTCAGTAGTTGCGTGTTTGTTTGTGGTGTCGATACGCTTGCGGAAAGAATCACTACATTGTAAAGCAATTGAGCGTCTCGTTTGGCTTGCAAGAGCGCACTTTGTATCTTGGCCATGCTATCTATGTTACTCGTTGTGAGAGAACTGAGATAGAAGTGGAAGAAAATCGTGTTTGCTCTCGCGAGGGTCCCACCGGACCGGCCCGATCAACATTCAACGATGCTCTTAACCGCATTTTCACCATCTGTGTTGCCCTTGAATCTCGTGAAAGAACTTTCAGCTTTAGGGATCACCACAACTTCTGATCTTCTCTTTGCACATCACAAAGGACTCGAGTCTCCGCTGGATATATACAAGCGTTTACCACCTGGAACTATCTCACTCCGGGAACTCGACAGCTGCATCACCGCAGTAGCGACTAAAATCGCCTCACAAGGAGTCTGTATAGCAGATATCGCTAGTGAAGTAAAATATGATCTCGTTCTGAAATCTTTCCCTGCTTTGGACGACATACTAGGCGGAGGCTTCTATCCTCCTCATGTCATAGAGGTATCTGGGGACAAAGGTTCCGGGAAAAGCGTGCGTATCATCTAAATATTTGCGGGACGAATGATCGGTCTAACTTGACACGTAAGACGCTAGTCTTGAATGTGGTCTTGCGATTTCTTGCTGAGAACATCAAATCTGAAGCCTTGTGGATCGATACTACGGGAGCTTTCTCCGTAGAGCAAGCCGTTCAAGTTCTAGAGTCTCATCCTACAATGCAATCTCATTCACAGGTTAGCTGAATGAGATTCTACCCGCATTGTATTGTTCCTGACGGAGGTTCTTGAAGGGTTTTACTGAGAAGGACGAATTCACTGATGCAGGACTTGCACGGCTCCATCTTTCGGCCATCTTCGATATTGAAGGTGTTCAGGTACTGCTGGAAGCCCTACGCATACGGCTTTCTCATACTGTCGGTGTTTCTATTGAAACAACGTCTGAGTTCATTCTTGACTATATGGTCTCACAGTCCGAACATCAGGCAAGAATACGTTGCATCGTTATCGACACCATATCACCTCTTCTGGGACCCTATTTGAGCGCGGTCTCTTCTCAAGGACATGCAATCATGACTGGTTTCATGCGGCATCTGCGCCAGCTTGCCATCAGTTATTCTTTAGTCATATTCGTATGTATCCAATATACTCTTCCCCGCACTCCCACTGCAACTGCTCACAGGTCATCAATAACGCAACACCGTTCAGACCCCACTTCGGAGACCGAGATAGAACAGGAACGGCGCCGGCGGCACCTGTACCCATCTCGAATCCCAGTTCTGCATTCTCTTCAACAACCAAGAAACCTGCACTAGGACCGTCGTTTCCTTTTCTAACGGACGCTACCTTGTGGTTATCGTCTTGGCCTCATGAGCGAAAGCCTGAAGGAGATTCCGAGGTGGCTGTCGTAGATGACACTACGTTCCATACTGTTGAAATTTTTCGTTCAAAATTTTGTGTGCGTCAGATACGTTGTCCTTACCATTTTGGGCTGATGTCAGTGATGATGGGCCAGCCGTCAAAGACATGGACTACATTTCAAATCAAACATGGGATGATTAGTCAATGTTGACACTTCGGACTCCACGATAGGTTGGTTTGCTTTACCTTCATCTCCACAGGATAATTGAACCAGCACACTTGACAGCGATTGACATGAAGAACTTGTTCTTGAAGACTGGAGGCCAGGAGCCCTCGTGTCTAACCGGCGGTTCAGCCAACAGCCCACGTTTTCCACCGCTGGTGTCATTCCGCAATAGACTGTTTTGAAAATGGGGTTTAGATGGCTTTTCTTGGAGGAGAACTTCAGCATAAAGTGTAACCGGCTAAGGGTTTACCCAAAGAGTCGCTCAAGCACATCCTCCGCCTCGCGAGCTGAGCAGGGAGGGGGAGTAAAAATTCCGCTCATTGAGCTGGTTAAAGGGCACTATAGATGTGATGTCATATTTAGACGTCCTACCAAGGGAATGCCTTGACGCTGCGAAGAACTGGGCCAAAGTCTACTGCATCATTTAGTATTTGCCCTTCTCAGCTTGCGCCCACCCTCCTTCCCCAGTCTGCACCGGACCGTATACAATGTACCCGGTCAGAAGTTCTTAATTTTATGAAATGTTTCGGCAGGTACGTAGGACCAGCCTTTCTGAGATCTTCCCTTCTCATATTGCTATCGATTGGTCCAGTCGAAAGAAGCGCGAGTTCACGGCAGACTTCTTGCGAGTTAATTACACGTGTCAAGTCTTCAACCATAGGATATCACTTGCAACATTCGAAAGTTGTGCTCGCCGCCTCAAGCTTCTTTCAAGTAGAGCTTGGCCGAAGAGCTGAGTTTTTTTTGACATTGTTCGTATCACATAATCAAGTCAAAATGCCGTTTTGCGCTATACCTCGCCCATACACGCTTCTCCTTGAGTGAAGCCTAAAGGGCATGCTATCTTCTACTCATTATACTAGAGACCGGAAACAGCCGATTAGAAACGCGGCTCGTCTTTGTAATATGACTTCAAGGTTGTCTTTGAACGCCTATTGGTGGAAATCGAATAGCAAAGATGGGTAATGCATGGTCAGGCAGGCCAATATCACCCTACTTACTGGCCTCCTTCTTCAAGTTTTTCTCCCACGACATCACAATGACATGGCGGCTATACAATGTCAGCTTTAATATTTGGGGCGTATGCAAACCGGGTGTCCCTCTCGAAATCCGTCTCATCGATCTGGTCGACATATCAGATGGAAGCCAAGAACCCGAACGCGATGCCTCTTTCGCTCAAGAATGTGGAAGAAGGCCGGCCTCTTTGTTAAAGGGCCCAGCTCTATATACTACCTTACTTTTAGCGCGGCTAGAGATCTTGCGAGATCCATTAGCGAGGAAGGCATGTCGTGCAACTCTATAAATCAGGCTCTAGACTGACCATGCTACAGGATATTCTCTGATGTTCCTTTACTTGTGTTCTTGTCTAGCGTCCCTTGTGTTCATAGCACTCAGTGTTTTCTACACGACACGGAGGAATCTTAGACTTCCTCCAGGTCCTTCAGGCCTATCCTATCTCAAAGCTTTGTCGTCTCTCTGGCGGGGAAAAGTTTGGTTGCATTTCACGGAGTGGAAGGCGCAATATGGTACGTGAGAGTCTGTTAATTGGCCAGTTCTTGCTCACGCACTGTGTACCTGAAGGCCCAGTGGTATGCTTAAAGATAGCCGGCAGGACGATAATAGTCTTGAATACACATAAGGCTGCCATTGACCTTCTCGGTGAGTCGTACCTTATGTTGACCCCTACACTGGTGTACAAAATGCTCGTATCTCTAGAAAGACGCGGCAAGAACTATGACCACCGTCCTCGGTCCATCCTGAGTAGCGAAATAATGACGGGTGGACTCGCGTTTCCATTAGTCGGCTATGGCAGCATGTAAGCTATTAGAATCGAGGGGGCCATGCCAGTGCTAATTATAATGAGCGCTTAGGTGGAAGAGACATCGCCGGGCAGCTCACAGTCTGCTAAATCCCCGCGTAGTGGGAAAGTATCGTCCCGTTCAAGAGCAAACGGCACGCGTGCTCGTTCAAGCCATAGCTCGAGAACCCGAGAAATGGCCGTCTCATATTCAAGAGTAGGCATCTTTTCAGTCCCCGCCCCCTCCCTCTCTTCAATTCTGTCTTTGCAGCTCCCTTTACGTCTCCTTTCGAGCGATAGGATATGGATATTCGTCGAATGATCCTGTGTTTGACAAAGACGCTAAGTCCATGCAGTTAGAAACTTTCATGGAACGGATTGTCCAAGCCACAATACCCGGCACGTCAATGGTTGATTTCTTTCCCATACTAGCATCGCTTCCAAGTTGGTTAGCAAGATGGAAGCATGATTTGCTTCAACAATTCCAAAAGGATAGCAGCTTGTTCGAGAGTTTTTTTTCAGGCGCTCGATCAGATTCCGGTAACGGTAGCGGGTTGAACTCAATGTCTAGTATCCTACAAGGAGACAAAGAGAATTTGAGCACTATTGAATCTGCCTGGCTTATTGCAGTATTGTGGTACACTCCGTTCTTTCTCTCCTAGCAATCTCCACTGACCTAGACATCTGCTTAGCGGCGTAGGAGCCGAAGTGGTTGGTCGACCCCTTCCAAACATTGGTATCTGAGCTGAACGCGAGGGTAGACGTCCTCCGTTCTGCCAATATTCATCTTAGCTATGGTGCTTTATCCCGACGTACAACATCGTGCTCAAGTAGAAATCGATGAAATGATAGGCAGGGATCGGCATCCCAGCTTTCAGGATTACGACAAACTTCCCTACGTTCAAGCTCTTGTTCAAGAGACTCTCAGGTGGAGACCAATAGGCCCAATCGGTAAATATTAAATTCACTTGCGGTCAGCCACAGTTCTAACGTACTTCTCAGGTTTCCCAAGATGCAGCCTTGAGGTATGTTGCCAGCCCGTATGAAAGTTCTATGTATGAAGCATGTTCCATGTGGTGTTGAATCATAGGATGACATCTACATGGGCTATCTGATCCCCGCAGGCAAGTACACCAATTCAATCGATGAGTAATTCTCGCTGACGGTGCATTTCCTAGGTTCCATCATCGTTCCGAATATCTGGTGCGTAGTTCCAACTAGGCACCCCCGAGTATAGTCTACTGAGTGGCTACTGCGTTTAGGGCCATGAACCGAGACCCTCTACATTATCCTGATTATGATAAATTTCGTCCCGAGCGTTTTCTTGAAAGTTCATCGCTGTTTGGTCCCGAGACTCACGGTCAAGGACATGTCTCGTATGTGTTACCTCAAATGTGTATTTCTCTCCTTTTTGAGATGGTGGTTCTCTCACTCAGATACGGCTTTGGAGATCGGTAATTTGGTTACATTTCTATATTAATTCATCAGTTTGACATTCGTTCCTCACAATTTAGCATCTGTAGCGGGATGCACTTAGCTAACAGTGCTCTATTCATCAACATTGCTTTCCTGCTCTGGGCGGTCAATATCGAGAAAGCCATTGATTCGGAAGGGAACAATATATCGCCTTCCCGAGACGCATTTGATGAACTTGGTATAGTGACGTGAGTCTGTTATCTGGTATGGTACGTTAGACTCGCGGCGAGCTCACATTTTTTTGCCATTAAAGCCGGCCTTCTCTGTTCCCTTGCGAAATCAAGCCTCGCCATAATGTATCGGCAATATGAAAACACGATCAAGGAACTGAGCTCAGCTCAGCTCGTGGGTACATAGACTTATTCTCGGTGTGCAGTGGTGCTCCTTGGGTACTTAGGATTATGAATTCACCACTAATCTTCATGGTGAACGTGCCTGTCAGAATTTTCGGCTTTCGTATTACTCTTCTCTAGCGTTGGTACTTGCTGGTCACTACAGAATTTCTCCTTTATATCAAAGAACTGTCTTGACTCTTGGTCGCGTGTATCTCCTTGCCACAGGGAATCTCTTTGGAATTGGGGAAATTAGCGAAATCTGACAACAGAGTGAAAGAGCAGTGGTGAGCTTTTGCCTGCCAAGAGGCTGGAACAGTAGGCCGCATCCATTACTTCATTGCAAAGCAATGTATGGCAGGGCGTACCTGAGCTCGCACACCTAGTCAATCAGAGGGTCAATGGCTATATGTACGGATAACGAGAGAAGAGAACCAGGTGTTTAGGTTCGCAGCAATGAGGGTGAAGGCATGCACCATACAATCTAATCATGGTGCAGCTGCCAAAGTGGCTCCGCTATTTTTGTTAATGAACCCATACGGTCTCAGGCTCAGTCACAGAATCTTTCGCCTGAGAATGCGCTGTACAGGTTATGAGCTGTATCCTGACTTACACGATCCTTCAGCGGTCAAGGGGGCAAAATGAAACTCTGCGGGATATAGCACATGAGCGCACCGTGAAATGTACAAGTACTCACCACGTTTTTAAGCATAGAACCTGATACACTGATACAGTCGCCAGTGGTGGAAAACAGGGAGGGGGCGTGCGGTGGGGTTGACTGGGTCAAGCGTACACCCCATGCATATATTTTTCGCCACAGACTCTGCACCCAAAACCATTGCAGATGCACTGAACATCTTTTCAAATGACAACGACTACTTGATTAGGCAGAATATGGATATCAGGACAATTCACCCCAGTGGATTCCACAAAATTCGCTTTGGTGTTCGGGGTTCAGACTGAAAGCGACGATGAGACGCGATTGAAGGAGCAAATATCGTGCGTGCAGAAGAAGGCATATGCAGCAAATGATTTTCGTTCTATGCTTTCATGACGTGAATTGATAGGTGCATCCATATCTTTGTATTCAAAGATTCAGATTTACAAGGTGCGACAATAGTGCTTGGCCACTGGGTTATACTCTGAGCAGATTGACTATTACGCGCCTCCCGGCTTACAAATGCGTTCTGGAGCTTGCTCAAACTCGCCATAGCGCATTTTTCTTGAATATTAGTTGTTGCTGTGAGCCGTGCGCGTGATGCTTCACCGTGAGCCAAGTCGGACAGGCTTCCAGGAAACTCGTCACAGACGGATTCACCATACAGAACGTGATCGCGTCCGACCTTCGTCAAGGTGAACATCAATTTTTATCTCTGTTCCGACAAGAATAAGACTGACCTGCTCGCGATACGGGGACAGGTTTCTGGGATATCGATTTTTGGTCACGAACTCTTCTGTTCTAGACGCCTGAATCGTTCCCTGTTGCATTCGTAGTACGGGATTTTTGACGAGCCTGTGTAGGGGGCTCCTGCTGATACACCTCCCATAATTGTCAAGTCTCTGCTGAACGCATTTCAAGGACGACTACCTGCCATCGGCCTTCTTTCACCTATTGAATGAAGACAAGGAAGAGGACCTGGCCTACAGGATGGCCAGTCTGTTTCCACCGGAGACTAGCTTACGGTTTTTTCAAATTTCATATTGGAGGAGCTCCAACCAAAGATTTCTTTCAGAGTTCCACTGGATTCGCTAAAGATATTCAGTAAAGGAACAGTGAAGGTTGCATGTGGCTTCGCACCTGGCGACAAACGGAACATTATGTGGCGGGGTGTCACCCATCCTTGATTCTAGATTCGTGGTTGCGACCAGAAACGGAGATTTCGTGCCTGTATTGAATATTCTTGTTTCAGTTTGTTTCTGATATAGTAGTCGTTCCTGTAGAATATGGTTAGATAAATCATTTTTGCGCAAGCTCATCTTAATTCAACCGAGTGTTGTACTCTACTCAAGATCCTTCCACGCTCGACTGATAGCACGTATCGCAACCGAAGGCATAAGCGATTAGGCCTGTCCTTGATATATGCCTTCATTGCCAAAGGCCTTCTGGGAGAGGCCGGAAAATGTACAAGTTCGAACAATGATATCGTACAGATTGACATTCGCATATGCTAGTGCTCCATAGCGTCGCCGCCTTTTCCCGTCTTTGTCAGTTCATTCCTTCAACCATGCGGTAAGTCAAAATGTAATGATAACACAGTATAAGAAAGCGCACCGTAGCTGGACACTAAACTCATCCTCGATATCGTCATCATCCCAGTTATCTTCCCACAGTTTATCTCCCCCAGACTTAGCTGCACCAGGTGCAGCACTACCAAGGTGCGCTAGGTCTGTTTGCGAGTCATCCCAATCTGTTTCCAATTCAGCAAGTAAATACAGGACAGAACGGCCAAAAACATGCCTGCAGCAGCAAACTCCTCAAACTCATCATCTTCTTCTAGAACGCCTAAGTGAGGTCGGGCCTCTTGTTTCTTCTCATCTTTCTCAGTTTTCTCCTCTGGTTTCGACTTGGAACTGGAGGCTGCGGACGACATGGTGAATGAGGACAGATGAGGACGCGTCACGAACTGTCACGAATAAGAAGCGTAATCACGTGATATCGATGAGGAAGCCTTCTTCAAGTTCTTGAAGGATTTTCAGCTGGTTTCCTGACTAAAACTTCCAGTGTTCGACCTGCCCAATTTGTAGTGGTTTTCTTTTGTTCTTCTGTTTTCCATCCTCAAAGGTCTTGATTGCCGCCAATAGTCCTTCAATGTTCCAGATGAACAAGATCGTACCAAATCTTCCGTTCGCTTTGCGCCGGGTGCGCGGATACCAGCGATGGGACGCGTTTGGCTTTCCGTGCTCGGACAACATTAACCGACTTATAGCCGTCCTTTGAAGCAACTTGGGTCCGCCAATTTACTCGCGTAGCCCTTTGCAATAACTGTGCATCATACAAAATTTCAATGTGCAACTGTGATGAACATTACATACAGCGGTTGGTCTTTCTCGCAGGCTCGCAGCTCTTGCAAGAGCCTGTGAGTCAGTCGGTTATTTGTGAACCTAGACTTGGTACGTGCAAAGACTCTAGACATCGAACAAGAAGCCTCTAACTAAATAACAGAAGACAGAAGTATCAGAAGTATGGTGTCGGCTTCCGTGCCACATGGGCGCTTAGCTTAGATAAATCAATGAACTTCGTAGAGCTTTTCGATGTGCTTTTCTGCTGGCGGTACACAAAGTTCGGAAGCTCGTCAAGGGGAACATAGGCGAACGTCCATACTTCACGGAACGTTGTTCATCAAGTGCCATTTGCGAGGCTGAACCTGACATGGAAAGACACGAACCCCATATATATCCTGAGCGCTCCAGGAGTCTCACTGTTACACAGATAGTCGTCTATTGGGATACCCCCTTGTCTTGTTAGTCAAGCTTAGCCTCACCACTCGTACCCGAATAGGCTCTTAAGGAAGTGCGATTATCTGAAGTATACATACTCCTTGATGATATTAATTAGACTTACCCCCTATTGTTATGTTCACTTCATGTTCACAGGCTATCGTTGATCATATGTCTCATTGTCATATCAAGGCGTATAAATACACGAAAGGTATCTGATGAAGCTACCCCCAGCAAAATGTCAACTCTTACTGTTGGGCTGTACCTCTTATTGGCTTGGATTGTCTTCAAACTCTTCAAGATGGGGCGCCGTGGTCCACATCTTCCTCCTGGACCACCCACACGGCCAATAATCGGCAATTTGCATATTTTTCCAACAGTCGATGCTCATTACCAGTGCGGTGCTTACTTTCGTGCTGTTGACCATACAATTCAACATTTCTCCCAAGGTTCTCTGAATGGGCCCGCAAATACGGGGACATAATTTCGGTAACGCAATCGCTTACTGTCTCCCGAGACTTTCTCAAGAGCGGGCTTCTTCCTCTCAGCTCATGATTAGCTCCGATGTGGTCATCGTCATTACAAGTATGAAAGCCGTCAAAGAATTGATGGACCAACAGAGTGCTATTACATCGGATCGTCCTGCTAGCTTCATGATAGATGCTATAACAGATGGAAATCACTTGGCACTAGCCAGATATTGTGCGTATCACCTTCCGTGTTTCCTCGGATATATACCGAACTTCTCGTTATAGCTGATGTATGGAGAAGTCAGCGCAGAGCGGCTCATGCAATCTTAACACCCAATGCCGTAGTATCTCATCAGCCAATTCAAGTGAGCATGAAATTCTAACTTGGTTCTAACTTTTGGCTACAAATAACATAACTTTCTTTGCATATCAGACTGCAGAATCAACCCAGTTGATGTTCGATCTACTGAAAACCCCTGAGGTACTTATCTTCTTCGTATGAAGATGTCATCTTTGTCAACGTTCTGTGCAGGATTTCCATGACCACATTCGGCGTTACTCGGCCTCCGTCATCGTATCGGTCGTCTTTGGGAAACGCTGTCCAAGATATACAACCCCGGAGGTCACAGCCATGTTTAAGGCTCAAGAGATATTGGATAAATGCTTCGAACCCGGCGCGCACCCGCCCGTTGATGCTTTGCCATTCTTAAACTACATACCGGAGCGATGGGCCCCGTGGAAGCGGATGGCGAAAGATGCAAAGAGTGCTCAACAGTCTCTTTACTTTGGGCTATTGAAGGAGTGTGAGGACCGACTCCAGCGGGGAGACGAAAACGGCTGCTATATGGAGGAGGTCATTAAGCGTAGAATCGAATACGGAATTACTAGGGAGATGGTCGGGTATGTTTTGAGCTTAGTATGATGCTCTGTCTGTTCTAACTTGTTATGGAGGTACCTGGGTGGCGTCTTGCTTGAAGGAGGAGGGCATACTACTACAGCTTTCCTTTGCTCATTTATACTTCTAATGACGGCCTTCCCGGATGTCCAAAGGAAAGCGCAGCAGGAAATTGACAGAGTGATCGGGGAATATCGTACTCCTCACATCGACGATATTGCTAACCTTCCGTACTGTCAAGCAGTTATTAAAGAGGTCAGTCTACACTCATACCATCCTGTCCGTGGTGTCCAACGTCTAGGCATAGGTGCATCGATTCAGGCCCATTGCCCCGCTTGCTCTCCCGCATGCGATGTCTGCCCAGGGAACTGTACGTGTCTCAACTTTATTAGCTCTCGGGCATCATGAAAGTAATGTTGTAATAATTCAGTATCGTGACTACGTCCTGCCTGCGGGTGCTACTGTCTTCGTGAATACTTGTAAGTTCCTTCTACCCGGGTACTACGACGATACACCTAACTATATGGTGATTAGGGGGGATCTACCACGATCCTGGTGAGGCGAATGATCCTATGACTATTACTTCGTGATGACTTTCTCACTGCGCGCCCACAGATCTCTTTGAGGACCCTGAAATCTTCAACCCCGATAGGTACCTACTCAATCCACACGGCACGAAACCTGGAGTCGATACCAGCGATTTCAGAGATACGCTTATGTTTGGAAGTGCTAGAGTGAGTGTGTCCAAGCTTTCTCCGTGCATAAGGCGCTCATCTGCCCGTCCACCGACATTGGCAGAGAATTTGTCCAGGAATGCATATCGCAAATAATTCTGTGGTGAGCTCGTATTCATATTGGAGGTCTCCGTGTTACTTAGCACCTGTTATCAGGGACTCAACGTCATGTCACTACTCTGGTCTTTCGAATTCTCGCCAAGCAAAGATCCCAAAACGCACTCGCCCATACCAGTTGATGTGTCGGCCTCCGCATACGCAAAGGTGATCACATTTCGCAACATAGTCCGTTCAATTCGACGATAACACTTGAAATAGGGTACTTTTTCCCATCCTCAACCATACACTTGTAGCATCAAACCACGCAGCGCGGCCAAAGCGGGTATTATCGAGACCGAGTATATTGCAGCAGCGGACGCATTCGCAAAGTATGAGCAGGAAATGCACCCGGACGATAAAGAGTGGCTTGCACAGACGCGGGGCCGATGAATAGGTATAAAAAGATAATTTATATTTCACCCATCTACTTTTTATTATTTTTTAAATTGTTTATGTGATTATTGTGGTTCACTGGTAAAGCATGAAACTTGTCCGCTTCTACTTGGCTTCCAGCGGCCTCCCACCGAACAATCATCGATGGTCAACGCATGGGTGGTTTGAACGGCGAACCTTGATCTCCAACAAATGAGCAAGGGAAACCATCTTCACGAGATGTCGGTTTTCAGCACTCGATTGACTTTGGACTTCGGTACAGGAGCTGATGAGGACGGTAAGAAATTACATCGTTAGCGAAAGCGAAGAAAATACCATGCGTGTTCTCTGTGATATAGAACCTCCGCAGAATCATGATAGCATCTTCCCTGCAGAATCCACCTGTAGCTCGATACGGCGGATGAGCAGGATGGTCAAGCCTATATAATACATTCAGTTTTCTCAGTAAAGCGAATGGGATCCCAGACGTACGCGCTATTTACACCCAGTACACTTCCACAGCCCCCGAAGCGATCATTGCCGCATCCATAGAACACTTCGCGTATCCCTAGCTGTCGCAAGGCAGAAGCACACATTATGCATGGCTCTACAGTTACATAGAGAGTAGTAGTTGAAAGAGGATATTGCGATAGTTCCGGGGTCAAGGCTTTATCAGATAAAATATCGTCAATGGCCTCAAGCTCAGCGTGTCGAGTTGCCTGCGTATCTATTCGTCAATCACTTCAGTGTTTTAGTCAATTAAAATGCTTACATTTCGCAACTCGTTCGTCCGATTCCTAGCTTTCGCAATGATCTTGTCGTCGCGCACGAAAACGCACCCGACAGGTACTTCACCGGCCGCCAAAGCTTCTTCCGCCTGACATCATGTTTCGAGTAAGGACACTAGTCTCCATACTTGATAAAAATGCTTTGACCATAGCCATTGCTTGTTGCATCCACTGCAAATGGTCCTCCGAGCACATGCTTCAATAATAATTTGAGAGCAAAGGTGGCGCGTTATGATTACATAAGTAACTTGCCTCCTGCTAGATGGCCAAGACGATTGGAAATGGACGACAATATTCGCCAGATATTCCACTGGAGGTCATCGAGGCCATTATTGACCATATTCAATGGCCCGATTACCCATCATTATACAAAGGCTGGCTCTGTCATTCTCTCACTCCTAACACCATTGAAGCACTGGGAAGGTGCAGTTTAGTAGCCAGAGCTTGGGTCCCTCGATGTCGATCTCGGTTATTTCGTTGTATCGACGTTAAACTGTCTCCAAAACATCATCGTCGTCGAATGGCTCTAATTCATCTCCTCCAATCGCCTCTCTCGACGATTCCTCGCTGGGTGCAGAGTGTCGGCATCATGGAGTCGCCTGAGTTGGACAACCTCCTTCTCGGGAAGGGAAACTGGTTCTCACAACTCAGGGAGCGGTGGGCAAGATCCAAATGCTGTCGATCCAAACAGGATATACTGAGGCAATTCGATGCTGGATTTTCTGGTGTCCAGTCACTGGTAGTTTTCCATGTATCATTCACTTCCGTTCCACTGTTTCAATCTTTCGAAAAATGCCAACGACTTCAGAGCATTGTAATGGAACAGAATGTTATTTCGGACTTTGGCGCTTTTGCAAGAGGGCTGAGCGCATGCTCTTCATTGCAGCGGCTGATGCTTTCATCGAACGTTTTGAAAGATGCCGCAGCTAATTCGCTGACTTTAGCGGATCATTGGAGTCTTCCACCACCCCCGTCCAATCTTCGCCATCTCCGATTGTACAAATCCTTCTCCGACATTATGCTGAGATGGCTACTCTTGGATGGAAAATCTCTCAGCCAACTGCAATCACTTGATATTGCTACGACACGGACGAATCCCCGTCTCTTGTCTCAGTTCCTGCGTTCCGTTGGATCAAGTCTCGAAAATCTGGAAATAACTTTTTTTCATAGCGTCCTATTATTGGAATCAGAGCAGGGATCTCCCGAAGGTGCGTTGTGTGTTTACCTTTCCACCTGGTTATGCATGACCCTTACAATGTTCACAGTTGAAAACTTTGGAGAGAATCTTGACCTCTCGTGCAATACTCAACTACGAGTTATAACTTTGGATATGTTCGCCGTCGGGCTTTTGGATCTTGACAGTACCATACACCAGTTTCTCAATTACGTGCCCAGAATTCTCTCAGCAATACCTTCCTCTTCTATGGAAAAAATAGTGCTGAACTTTGGGGGACTATTTCATTACATTCCTCCAGACAGCATAATAGTAGATTGGGCAAAAATTTCTGACATCCTCTGCCAGGACAACTACAGTAATTTGCAGAGGGTACGTATTTATACAAGCTTCGCTGATATTACCTTGCTTTCGGAGCGCCTTTCGAGACTGAAAAGTCGCGGTATTCTAGAGCTATATCCCTACTAGCGTGCTGCCTCATGTCGTATGGTCGTATGTACATAATTATGCTCCTGCTCGTAAGTACCGAGTCGTTGTTGTCTTTTGAAGTACACATCGAGGATACTGACTGGCACCAAGTACCTTGAAGAACATACACGTGTCGTTGCTTCATTGAAGTTCACCGGAAGCAGTACATGACGTTCAACGAATGCTTTATCTCGCTTTGCAAAATCAGATAGATATCAGTCAACATGTACCATTTAAAGAAAATCTACTGAGAATCAGCCATGCCTCTCGTATCATGAACAGGAAACACGAATCGCACAACAAAACGCCTCCCATGACCTTTCAAATGGCCCGGCCAGCGTGAAAAGATGCTCGTAGGTGAATCAACTGACTCGTGAGCTCCCACTTCTCAACGACAAGCGATTGACAGGTGAACGGCATTATATTCTTCTGATAACCAAGAAACGAGTAGACAAGCTGAGATTGCAAGGCCAACGAGAGACATGATGGAAGTTTTGAAAAGAAAATGTTCCCGTTTCCCGCGCCACATGTGTGGTCCAAGCTTCAGGTTGAGTGCGACAGCCTCCTGTTCTTTGCACCTCCTTCTTTGACTTGAACTCCCATCCCCCGCATGACCCTGTTCCTCCCTCTGGAGGGTACGGCCCCTTTACCACAATCCCCATCTTTTATAGTCAAATCACCCGATCCTCAGGCTCAGGTCTCGAAATTAATCAAAACAATTCTGAAAGCGAGACGAATTGTAGTTATATGTGGCAAGTCTCGAGTACCATCGATGTTTGTGTATACAGCTAATTCCCAGCTTTCCCCTCGATTTTTATTGTTCTAGGTGCTGGGATTTCTGTGCAAGCAGGAATTCCTGATTTCAGATCACCCGAAGGGCTTTTTCAGACGCTAAGGCGAGACAACCCCAAGGATGCGCTGTCGTCAGGCAAGGACCTGTTTGATGCATCCGTTTTCAATGTGAGTCTGGGATTCATGTACTGTTCTTCTATCGCGCCGCGCGAATTTGTGGTTACAGATTCTCATGTAAACCAGGTGCTAACGAATGGATTCACTGTTTTCTAGTCCGAGCATATGACCTCACTCTTTTGTCAAATGATCTCTCGCTTGTCCAACCTCTCCGAATCTGCAGAACCAACATCGTTCCACAAATTTCTTCGCGCCCTTGACGACAGCGGGCGACTTCTACGTGTTTATACACAAAATATCGATGCAATTGAATCAAAGTGTGGTCTCTCATTCGGTCTTCCGGATACCGAAGGAAAGCGGACAAAAACGCGTGCCAGGCCATCTGCCGATGAATTGAACGAAGTTGGCGATCCAGGCCCTTCAACCAGTGCGAGCAGACACTCTACCCCCTCACCAACTCCCCGTTGTATACCCCTTCATGGAACGCTTCAAAATGCCCACTGCCAAATTTGTACCCATTCCTTCCCTCTTACGGATTACTTGTCTTCTTTTGCTGCCGGCGTTCCTCCACAATGCCCTGAATGCACTTCTATGGAGAGAACTCGGCAGCTCGTCGGTAAGCGTGCTCGAGGCGTAGGAAAGCTGCGGCCCAGTGTCGTCTTGTACAATGAAATGCATAAGGATGGTGAGGGGGTTGGCGAGATTGTCAGAAGAGACTTGGTCGGGTCCAAAGGCCGGAGTGGTGCGGATTTATTATTGGTCGTTGGGACGAGCTTGAGGGTGCCTGGAACAAAGCGGATGGTGCGAGAGTTTGCGAAGGCGGTCAACGCGAGAGGATCCAGTTCTAAGGAAGGGACGCCGACCAAGGAGAAGGAGAAGGACGAGGAACAAGCTCCACAGCAGCCGTTAAAAGCGCTCTACTTAAATTTGGATTTTCCCGTGCCCACGCGAGAGTGGGAGGGTGTGTTTGACGCGTGGGTACAGGGAGATGCGCAGACGTTTGCACGGATGATGCAGGAGGAGATGAGTCGAGAAGCGCGAGCCAAGCAGTTGGCGATCGAGAAGCGGAAGAAGCGGGAGCAAGAACTAGCAATGGCTGCACTATTAGGAGAGCCGCTGCCGAAAGCTAGATCTAAAGCCGGTTCAAAGGATGGCACGCCGAAGAAAAGAAAGAGTATACCCAAGACACATGACAGCGACGCTGGTGCGAAACGGAGAAAGATGGTTGCAGGGCTTCCAACGCCGCCACACAGTACGAATAAGACTCAAATGAATGATCGCTCCCCGCACCATAGCTCTTCACACCGTCCTACTTCTAATCCGCCCTCACCCCCGCCATCTCCATCTTGCCTTATTCTCCGTATTCCTCCTCGACCTCGTGTGGATCCACTAGCATCCCACAATAAAAAGAAGATCCTCGTACCAGAGGTGGTCTTGTCTCCCATGTCTCCGCTGACGCCAATGCAAAATTCACGGTCTAGTATTGGCGCTCATCCTCCTACTCCGGAAGGTTCACCACCACCCCGCGCTTCAGGTTCTTTGAGTCAGAAGCGGTTCTTGCCAGTCGAATCTTCAAACTTTTCAGTCCCCAATTCCTATCCACATACTCAGCCTAGCTCTCGCATCTCCGGTCAGCGAAGCCTACCCCCTTCGCACTCACGATCACTGAGTCCTGGTTCGGGTTCTGTTTCCAGTCTGTCGTCGTGTGAGAGCGAAAGTGACGAATCGGATGAGTCATTGACCAAACATTTCAAGCAGGGGTGGGCTCAGAGCAGCGGTATGGGCTATCGCTATGGGAGATACAACTTGCCTACAACGGGGAATGGATGCTTGCGAGATGAAGGTCTGAACATGGCGATGGACGCGGACGAGTTGAGGAGTCGGTTGGGTACTTCTTGTATACGGACTACACAGTTTGAAGTAGGAGCCTGATGGTTGATGTTTGCTGGCTTGAGACGGCCTGGTGTGCGGCTCTGTTCTCTGAGATGCATGAAGCCCTCTCGTTGAACTCCCCTGTACATAGATAACTTATCTCATAATATTGTACTTTACTTGATTTGTGCTTAATTTTATTTCCTCTTCCCTTAAATTCAGCACTTTCGAGTCAGGAAAACGTTTTTTTGGTAGGTATATTCATATTGATACAGCATAAAACTTAGATCATCGCTACATATGAAAAGTTACAAGGAGCTGGACCGAGCGCACTTGATGGTATCATGCGATTAGTGAAGCATGGATGTGGTCCGCCGCCTACGAGTTCAATGGCGCCTCAAGATCGCCCAAACCGTCAGTCCAATGACAATGCCAACCAGCAACAGCACACAAAGCGCCAGCAGACATCTCCTGGCCCACTTGACCTCTGTCGCACGCATCTTTTCGATTATCTCCCGTCGCTCAGACTCTGTTTTTTCTGGCAGCCAGGCTAACCCTTCGCTGGGTTCTGGTTCACGAAGAGGGGAGAAGAGTATCAGGGCACCCATTATCCAGAATGGGGGGAATACTGGTGGAAATACACAATCAACATCCGCGAAAATCAAAAATAGTGTTATTCACTCACAAATGCCAAATTTAAAAAGGTACATGGCGAGCGTGACTGGCTCATTCGGTCCTGACAACGAATAAGCCGGGGGTTCTTCTAGATAAGGCGGCAGGGCCTCGGGCTCTGCGGCGCCAGAACTGCAGTTCCCCAAGTCATCCTCTGCCCCGCTGAGTTCATGAATGATGATATTCATTTCAAGGGGTACATTCGCGCCTACTATCTGGTGAATAGGTCGCACTATGGTACTTTGAGCTTCACTGGAGAGACCGACACGGCTAGATAGTGCCTCAGCGACGATAGGTGAAGGAACAGCCTGTGCAGACATCTCAAGAAACTGGGTGCGCCGGACGATTCAGTTCAGATTTCTTCGGTGGTTGAGTCGGACCAGTCGACGGGGAACAGGAAAAGGTTCTAAGAACAGCATGAAACGCTGGGACCCTTCCTTAAGTATATACAGCAATAAGCTATGGTGTCCAATCCACAATTCTGCTCTGGCGGTCACGGTTTTAGCAAAGACCCACAAGAATCAACACTTGTAAACTCACTTGCTTTGTGCCAATCCTCAGTTGTAATGGAGTATCCCGTGTTCTTTGACAAAGGAAAGAGAGAAGCTAGCAACGGGATACACTGGCTTCAAAGCGTATTTGAAAAATTTGAAGCCGAACATGGTAGTATGCAGTAGAGGTGCGAGTGCGGAAACTTGCCATATATGTGAAACACAAAATTCCCTTTTTTGGCAGATTTATCATTTGTGAGTGGCGAATGATTATGTAATAACGCTGGCAACGACTTCTTCACCTACAACCTCCCTCAGCTCATTCACTGCGCAGTATGCACCATATGAATCTTCATGGATTTCTCTTGGAGCTTACTCAAGCTTCAGAGTGAAGACACTTGTTGTTATCATGTTTTGAAGTTGGAATCAGAACTCGAGGCGTAATTCATTCGACTACATCGGGCTCAGGAATACAATCGCAGGACCCGGTTTTGTCAGGATTGGTACTAATCGACTTTCCCTCCGAATCACTATCATTTAACGACCACGAGGTCTGGCTTGGATGGAGTGACCGCCGCCGGCCAACGTCGCCATCGTATGTTGTCACTCGTGATCGCAAATGCGATAGACACTAGAAGAGCTCCGGATAAAGTTAGCACTTAAGGCAAGGCTAAATCTATCCTCATTCAACCTAACTTCACTTACAAGTATGATGCTACCCCACCAGAGCTTTGCCAGAGAACTCCGCTGGTCTGGTAGTCTTAGACTTGCGCAAAACATAGCCATTGCGAATTCATGCACATGTCTGTGTGGAAGCTCTCCTGGAAAATTCGATGCGCTAGCCCTATCCACTCGTTCTCACTTCAGAATGAGTTGAGGCGAGAATTCATCTACGCGAGTGCTTCCACAAGTACTAGGTGCTGCAACCATCCTTCTCTAATGGTACGTAACCAGCAATGTTGCTCCATGGATAAATTACAGGAATGTTTAATATTCCCATATCCGTACAGCCAGATTCGAGAAGTCTCCGAAATGTCATGGAAGCGCTAGTAATGGCATCGGACAAGTCAAACGCCACCGTGCCTTCACCGGTCATCGATAACCTGGTCCCACTATTGGTTGTGCAATTGTATCTGCTCTATTCATCGTCGCATTCTCCGTTGCACGCCGATTCTTCTCTAACACTAAAAATGATATCACAACCAAGTCCATTATCTCCTTTGCTCGTGCGTCGAGCATCAGAGTTGCGGGCGTCCATCGCGGTGCATTGCTCTGCAATTCGATACTCGGAGAACCTCGGTTTCTATGTGATTTCATGAATCGCGCTACAGGATGTCTCTTGTCGTCCTCGCTGTAAAGCTGCCAAAGATAGGGGTCAGTTCATGATTGCCGGAGAATACTCGTGGACACTAACCTCGAGCGGTAAACCAGGAGCGTTACCCTTCCACTTGAACGTTCGACCGGAATGGTCTTGGAATGTCACCGTACTTCCAGGAATCAATCAGTGCTCTGAACACGCAGTTACTCCATTTCACTCACTCCTTGAACGGCACCACACTCTTCTTCAACCATGCGCTAACCGAGACTGGCGGTCCATTTCCGAGTGTTATTTTGTCGGACCTCATGTCTCTCCATTCCCATGAAGCAATAGTGTCACCATAGACGTTCCGCACCCTCGTCACTGGCTCCTTCCCGCTATGCTGAGTGACCACCTGGTACATTATCCTTCCGTCGTCGCTGTCGGAAATGTTCGTATTCACCGGGTTATCGGGGTCGAGTATCAAAGTGAGCGGTGTAGACGATGAAGACGATGGTAGCATTGTTTCCGGTGCTCGAAGAGTTTTTGACGCTTAAAGCAGCTGCTAGCGATTTGTGCAATGACTACGAGTCATACACATCGTCCTTTTAAATGCGAGACAGCCCATCTTGGTGCTCGAGCTTCTTTCATTAACCTATGTATATCGAGATACTTTTTTTAAGACTCAGAGACAAACATCGAATTGCCAACTGCGGAGCGCGCCAGGGCCAGAATCGTCTGCGAAAAAGCCGGATAGGGAGGGCCCGTGATGCTGTTCTGCTCGAATGTAGGCACTTGAACCTTAGCTTGACATGTCAATTGATCTATGTTATCTGATCGGGTTTCCTAGTCACCGTATATCTGCCGCCTTTCGAAGTCTGGCATCGCATATTTCCAGATCGCTTTGCATGATCTACAAAGTCAAAAGAGATCGCGGCTGCTTAGCAGTGTGAGAAGGAGAACGGGGTGATGAAATCTCTCTACGTGTCGGATTTTCTGGAATACAGGCATTTTTGACTATTATGGTCTGTGGCATACTTATGTCTCGTATGGATAAATCAGGCGCACGGACAAATGGACAAAAGGCGGCATCAGTAGAAGAGCAGCCTTCATTCAAGCGGGGACCAATAAACGCTCATAACTTGATATCATAATCCGGCTCAAAGAACACTGGCAGTACGATAAGTGGTACTTCTTACTTATTATTCAAATCACCTGGCTCAGCAAATGAGATCTGTCTGCTTTGTCTAGCCTTGAGGCGTATAACAGGACCAACTCGGAATGATTCGAGGTGTGACCGGGGATAAGCACTCCAGATAATCAAGCTGTCACCCAAGGATGCCCTCTGGCACGTCGTATCAATGGGGTGTAGATTCCTGAAAACTTTCTGGGTAAGTATGAGCCGTCCGAGGGTCATTCACATATGGGCTCTTCAGGGTTCCGGAGGCACCCTATACTTACGACAGTCATTTTTGTTCATTCACATCCTCGCCTGTCGAACTTGAAAGACCTTCAATTTTGTAGAGTGATCAGTGTTCGGGAATGACGGTGACAGGAAACTCTGTTGCGGGTTTCCTTGACGAGTAAGTAGAACAAGGGTGAGAGGCAACATTCATCTACTTGAACGGGAGAGGGTGACATCGAGACGTCATTTCATCGAAGTCGCAATCTGAGTAGGTTACGAGAAACTCAACGAGGACAATGCCGAGATGAGCATCAAGAAGATTGTTCCTCAAAGTTTGTCCCTCAAACTGTAGGGAAGAAAAGTAAACCTGATCGTGTGGAGAATTAGAGAAAAAGAGTGCCTGTATAGCTTTTGAGCCATATGAACATTATTGGAATACAACAGCTTTGTTCTCACAAAAACATGCTGTATACCACGAAAGCCGCCGATCCTGAAAAGCTCCGAGGTGACAGATTCAGTCAAAACTTCTGGCAATTCAGTCATTCTTCATAAATCAGAGCATGTAGCTGTAGATAATTACAAGGTGTTCATGAACATCAAACACGAGGCCGAATACTAGACATTCAGCACATACACGGAACAGAGCAACAACCAGCATGTCAGAAAATTGTTCGGTACAAGAGAATATGTTGAAAGAGAAGACGTCTGTGTACATTCAAATGATATGTCAAATCTAGAAACGAACAGTTTTATCTCCAGTGAGAGGCGACATGTCAAATGGGTGAGGGTGATACGTGGATTTATGCGGAGCAGTTATGAAACTTTACTTGCAGCAATTTTGGATCACCACAGAAGAAGCGGTAGAAGATTCGTATGCAGGAAACAGATTCTACGGTGGTAGCTTGAACATGGGAGCGAATCGGAAGAGTTGATGCTTATGTAAAACACGCTCTGCCGCTCTGCCGCCACAACTTTGCAAGCACCCACCAACTTGAAGTTGCAGTAGCGCGTCGTTCGTAACAGATGTGCTCCAAAATTCAAATTCAAGAGTCTCCGTGAGTGTGTATCTCATGAATCTCATAGTCTGTGGGAACTCAAAAATTTGTAGGATTAGTTGAAATGGCAAGTGGCGAGAGAATGCGTTCATTCGAGTTTGATTGAAAACTACCGCAGACGAATTCTTGACGCCTTGAAAATCTACCAGACCCTTGGGTTCTGCTTTCCCCGGTACAGTTGAACGACTTGATACATTCATTGTTGGCCGCTAATCGCCTATAGCATTGAAAAACACATCAAGTAACAGGAGTTCCGCGTCTATACTTGTGTTATCAAAAGGACCTTTCATTTAAACGCTCGGACTCCGGAAATAAGACTGGGATGGGCGACTTCTGTACCTCGGCGTTAACTGAATGATTTGTGGATACTGTACTTTAATTGAACGGAAGGTACACATTGGATCGTTCCTCACCGTGTACGCACTGACGATGCTGAATGCAGTCGGCAGATGACCGCAACTTGGGAATTTCTAGCCCTTGCATCTCGCTGCTCTGCCCGTCGGTCAAATTTCGAGCTAGAGCATTCAGCAGGTGGACTCTCAAAAAATGAACGTCGATCTCAGGGTGCATGATACACGTAAATTACTTGAATGAAACGCGATATACGTTGCACTTTCAAGTCTTCATTCTCCCGAGTACTACAGCCAAAAACAGGAGATGATGGCCAGTCTGTCACCGCGCAATCGTGCTGCTAATATGCGAGTGTCTCGAACACCGCTCTTATTCTTTGAAAACGCTCGGCGGACTTGACCTCTGCTGTAATCGAACAAATGTGATACCGCCTTGTTCTCAGATGGTGGTTGCCAAGGGTCCGTTGGTTTATTCAGGAGGTCTTTTTGGGTTGGGCAAACGATACCATTGGCGACCGCAAGCCATGGTTCCCAGCTTACTGTAACTTATGCTTCACATTGACTCGGAGATAATGGCTCGTGACAGTCGAATCATGTTATTGCTTGCCTTCTCACGTTCATCTGAAGCTAATTAGTTCTGAGGTGAGTCGATGGTGACGAGGTGTACAAGAACAATTGTCCTGACCTGTCTAATCTTCGCAGGAACTGTTAGATTGCAATGCCCCGTACATAAATGCTTATCGATCGCTCGTCTTCTGTGCGTACAAGTTTCAAGGTTTGAAGGACGACACTGGTAAAATTGGGCATAAGTTTGGAACGTAGGCCGCCATCGGCATTAATATCTCTCGCTACTCAAAGGGTCTTGTCATTTCAGCGCTACGAGTAGTGCATGTAAGCAGAGATCGTTCTGTATCAAGGCTATACCACGTTACTTGGTATTCCTATCGGCCCCGCTCATTCATGTGCTTCTATCCCTACCTTTGAAGAGAACGGTGAAAGCGAATGGCTCAACTTGGACGACTTGCCCTCTCTATGCAGTCCCAGTGGTCCGGTACGTACTCTGTGCCTCTATTTCGATTGCTATCGTTGATCAGCAGACAGCATGATGGACCTAGTCTTCACTAATTCATCCTTCGATCTGCTCGCCGTCCTGGTGGTCCGGTTCTGGCCCTGGCTATCTAGTACGAGCAGTGTGGCGTCCATTGCGTTGATGCTTGTATTCTGTGGCGATGATTGGAATCAACTTCTGGTCAAAACCAACGTATACCGTTGAAATCGTCAAATCACAAACCCGTCAATGCCGATGGATTCTCACTGTGCAGCCGGGCAATGATGACTCCTTATGCAGGATATATTCTACAAGACTATGAGCACAAGACCTCGCTGCAAGGTTTAATATTACTTCTTCACAAGTGAGTAGGGCTCACACGACCATGAACCCTAACTCATTTGAGTTGCTCTGCTAGTCCCACCCCTGTTACCTTCAGGTGAAATATCGTCATCAAGCAGGCCTTACTACGAAACAATTAAGCATTTGGTTCCGAATAAATCATCTTCCTCCTAGTTTATTCTACATGCCAGGTATGTCCCGTCTGTCATATACATTCTATATGCATTCTTGTTGAAGAACAGGCTTTCCTTAGGGCGAGCAGCAAGACTCCCCCACTGTCAAATATTTTCGTCCATACTCCATCCTAAATATACTCAAGTGAGGGCATACCATTCTAGAATTACCCCAATGCTTACACATAATTCTATTTGCGCAGATTTCTGGACTGATTTCACCATGTCAATCATCCACTTCATCATGAACGGACTCTATAAAGACAGTTGTTTTTTACCCTGAATTGTTCTCGTTCTCTGTAATTAGTCGAAAATGGTCCGTGCTTCATTTTAAAAAAGGGTCAAGCGCTTCACAGACACTTCAGACATCACCACCCTTCGCTGTATGTCAATCTTCTACTTCTTCTGCAGCCTCGTGGTGAACGAACTCGAACGCTCACTTATATTGATTTCCTACAATGGTTAGGTTGCGTACGGTATCTTCTCGAGTCCTCGGGCAGGTCGATTCGTTCCGTGTCAAGTCTATATATGCGCTCAACGTAATCCTCGCGTTTGATTGGCCTTGGAAGCTGTTCCAGAAATTTGGCCAGTAAAAACAATCTCTATTTAGTACAACAATTTGAGGACAGTCCGGAACTGAAGGTCGCTGTCAAAACTTATGGCGCAATTGTTGGGACATGGGGTGAGCATGATGTTGCTTCACTGCTGAACTTGCACTAATTATGTCTCACGTCTCCCTCTCAGAACCATGTCGACCGTGTCACACTTCTCAACATGAGTCCCGCATATAATTGACGGCGAGAACGAACACACCAGACATTCAGCTTGTATAGCTGGAAATGTTGAGCAGGTGGTATTTATTGACGCCGGAATGTCAGAAGGTTCTCTGTAATTCGCAGAAGCACCAGATCATTCATATTAGGCGCTTCGCTGTCCCTAATGCACTCGTCATCTCTCCTTATTCGGCTGTTGATCCATATTGGAATCACACAGATGGACGTGGGGGTATGTTCTATTCAAATTCAAAGCACCAACATTAACCTTGATAACAAGTTCACCGAGGATCTCGAAGAGAATGGTTGATATGACTCAGATGGGTCTTGGAAGTAAGCTACAACCGTGATTTCTCTTCTGCTGAAGAAACGGTCGCTGAGTAGATGCACACATCCAAGAATTTTACGCTGGCAGCAGATGATTCTCCGCGGCAGAATAAAAGATCGAAAACCTTCTGAATCTGAATGACACAGGCGGAGGTCGAGGTACTTATGTTCATACTTCTGTTCAAAGATCCAATAGTATTCCTCGAGCGAGTAACTCGAAGGCTCCACGCTTCCAGGACTTTTCCGCTGACAGCATTATTTCAGTGATATCCTGAGGCCTTGATGAATTCAGCCGTCGTGACTCGCTACATATTCCACAACTTGACTCGTTGCGCATGAAATGCTGACAACTGCGCACGCAGCGGCAGTGCAGTACCGAATCTGGTCGCAATCCGGGTTAGACGGTGACCTCAATTTTAGTGTGCCGTAATGTGATGGGACTTACTGCAGTTACGTATGTCGGGACCCCAGGATACATTACTCAGCAGCAGGAGTTTCGAGGAGTTTCGGTCAACGCGCCACATACACAGAAACAGTGCTGAGTCGTCGCGGCTCTCGAGATTTCTATGATTCACGCTCAATGATGATGCATAGATCTTCTGTACGCGACGACGGGTGGCGACTTCTCTCCTATATGTCAAGGTTGTGATTGAGAACGCCGGCGCATACCTGCGCATGTACATGAGAGCAACCCAAATCAAGGACGACATGGTGTCACCGATTCCGAAGTTCCGTCTGGCTAGAGTAAGTATCAATGCAATATTAATATCAATATCCTCATCAATTAGGATCCGAAGACTGAGAAACTTACTGCAGAAGGGGAATTCAAGCGCATTTCTCTGTAAATTGGCTCACGTACAGTAGCCACAAATGTGCATAAGTTCATCTGTTAACAAGTCACCCAGCTTTTATCAAGTTTGATGAAATTCCAAGTAAGAAGAGCACGTGTAGAAAAAATTAAAGTGCGAATGGCAAATGCAGAGAACTTACTTTATCCTTAGTCCACTAAATACCGAACAGAAATGTTGAAATGTTGACTGACACTGGGGGGACCACAAGGGACTGTTGCTCTGGAGTCAGAAGAGCATATGCTCTGAACGAACGTGTGTAACAAATCAATGGAATCAGCTCCGAATCAGGGTCGGTACTACTGTACCTTAAGCTTCTGGCCCCCCGAATACCGCTGATGGAGATGGTCGTAAATACTCCAGTTCATCAAAGATGTCCTAGCGTTTGCTCCTCTGTTAGTTTCAGCCATGGCACTCGTAGCGACCCGACCATCCTTGCGAGAGCGTATTCAAAGCGTCTCGCTCATTTTCGCGTATGTCCTTCACGTTCATTGGTGTACAAGCCAGTTTCATTGAACGATACGATTAGTTGTGGAACAGCCTTATTTTCAGATGGTAATTTCTTTATCTCGTTGAGTACTGTAGGGTGAAAACTCACGATACCTAAGGCTTTGCGAACGGCGTTATGAGTGATGGTAAGTATTCTGTTCATCTGCGTTAGACATGCACTCACCTATTCCGTTTATAGTCAATATCCGTCAGTTGCACTTGGTTTTTTGCTTCCGTTTTGCATCCATTGATACCTGATTCACAGTACTGAAACGAATTTATGGAGACGAAGTGACCAAACATAACTACACTACTGTAGTAAGTAGCGTGGTCTTTGCTGGAACTGTAGTTGGAATGCTTATCTTCGGTAAGTGCTGTTGTAAAATGAAATATACCATAGCAATTGACATTCTCCAGGCTACCTTTCCGATAAAATTGGTCGTAAATTCGGGATGATGCTTGCCACCGGAATCGTTGCCTTCTTCTCTCTTCTTTCCGCTGCATCCGAAGGAGCCCATCACAGTGTTGGCGGAACCCTTGCTATGCTGAGCGCCTGCCGGTACTATGTCTCATCCTGGCTTTCGAAGGACTTGTGCTGAAAGCAAATCTCGCGTAGTTTCCTGCTCGGTATCGGTGTTGGAGCCGAGTATCCTTGTGGCTCCGTCTCCGCCTCTGAACAGACAGAACAAGCAAACATCAGCAAAATGGCGCAGCATCGATGGTTTGCTCTTGCCACCAGTAAGCTCTACATTTCTTCAACCACAATTACATTGATAACTAAGATCATTCCTATCAAAAGACACTATGATAGATTTTGGTTTCGTTGCATCGACCTTCGTCCCGCTTGTTCTTTACTGGATTTTTGGACCTAACCATCTACGAGCAGTATGGCGTTTGTCCGTCGGTCTAGGTGCTATACCTGCTTGCCTCGTGTTCTTGTGGCGGCTTGGTATGCAGGAGCCTGAGAGATATAAGAAGGACTCGATGAAGAACGTCAAGATTCCGTATATGCTAGTTATCCGTCGATACTGGAAGTCACTGGCTGCGATCTCGTTCACTTGGTTCCTATACGACTTCATCACGTATGTCCTTATTGACCTTGTAATGTGCGCGTTTCTAATCATTCCTTTCTCGCAGGTATCCTGTAAGCTGCTTCAGATGAGAATACCTTGTCCACCTAATGATCATAATTTTCTAGTTCGGCATCTACTCCTCAACAGTCGTGGACAAGTTCGTCGTTCTCATTACATGGTAGTCTGTGTCTGACTATGCGTCCCATAGCGTTACCGGAAACTCTACTTCTCTCACTGTTGTTTTCGGATGGAATGTCGTTATCAAGTAAGCCTTCACTCGCTCTACGAGACTTCTCGCGGCTAATCTCTTTTCTCCTTTAGCTTGTTCTACATGCCAGGTCTGTAAAAGCACACATACCAATATTCCTCTCCTCCTTTCTGACTCTTCCATCAGGTACAATCGGTGGTGCTTTCCTCGTCGACTACCTCGGTCCCAAATACACAATGGTAACGAAACTCTTCACTTTCTGCAACAATTCCCCTCCGAAACAATGACGTTTCTCTCTTTAGATACTCGGCTTGATGTCACAAGCCGTCATCGGATTTATCATGAGCGGGCTATACGAAAAGTAAGCCCATTCTCAAGAGAGGTCAGCGCATATAGTCAACTAAATAATACCCATCTATCCCCAAGGCTCACCGCACATATTGCTGCTTTCGCCGTAAGTCACCCTCTCCAGCGGCGAGATCCGTTCGCACGACTGTGCCCTAGTATTGACTAAGTCGTCTGACAATAGGTTGTATACGGTATCTTCCTTAGTCTCGGTGAAGTTGGTGCGTGGTAGTTTCGTACATTGCCCATTCATTCATAACCTATGCTAAACTCACGACAACTCGCGCCATCTTTTAGGTCCCGGAAACTGTCTCGGCCTCTTGGCCAGTAAAACAAGTCCAACTGCCATCAGAGGTCAATTCTATGGAATCGCCGCAGCCATTGGTAAAATCGGCGCTTTCGTTGGTACTTGGGGTAAGCCTTGATTTTATCCCCTGTCAAACGCATGCAATTGCTCATACGTGATTTCTATAGTATTCCCGCCTATAATCGAGGGTAAGATAGACCACCCGAGCCCCCTACGTCCATATAACGAACGACTGATATCCAAACGTGCTGTTCTCACATAGCTTTCGGTGGGCCTACATCGACCCGTGGAAACACTGGGCCTTTCTGGATCGGCAGTGCCCTCGCTGTCCTCAGTGCCATCGTCACCCTCGTTTTCATCCGACCTCTAAGCCACGATGGAATGGCCGCTGAAGACGCTAAGGTGCGTTACAAATATCCCCCCCCCCCCTCTTCTTTGATCCTTATTCACTGATTTACATCCCCCATCTTCGTTCTATTGTATATGCAGTTCCGCGAATACCTCGACGCGCACGGGTTCGACACTAGCCAGATGGGTTTCGGAAGCGCTACTACCACTGTCGTCGACGATGCATCTTCATCGCACGAGAAGGAGAAAGAGGTTGTCTGAGTAGGGTGAAAGTGATCTTCTTCCACCCAATACAGTTCCTTTGTTGGTGTACCTAATGACTTGGATTCAATGATTTCATGAGCTTACAGATGCTAAGCGATGGGTTTGTGTGCTATGACTTGCTACGCGATGGGCTTGTGTGTTGTGATTTGCTATTGTAACGGGATAGTGTATATTTGTATGAATTCGGATAGCATATTTTTGCTGAATTTCAATAATATTCATACGAAGAATATTCATACTGGTTTATGTATTGGACGACGGGGCAATTATTTTTAAGACACATTTCAACGACGCATTGATCAGATTTGTCCTGAGTTTAACTACATCGCCGTCACTTCATACGTTACATAGTAAAACATGAGTATTATCGAATTGTACGATTACAACGGACACAAGAAAAAAGAGTTTTGTTCATTATAAACAGCGCCTGCCAATCATTTACGCGAGAAAATACGCGGCCAGAAAACTGGAACGTTCCTGCGATGTATTTAAGCCTCGCAAAAACAGCATAATGATCAAACTCACCTTTTATACTCCTGCCACTTAGGATCGTTCCCAAACTTCTTATCACCCGCTTGCTCAAGTGGCGGCACACCAGAGAGTCTTGTGACCAAAAAGTATGTGAACAGCGGACTGGCTGCAGCTAACGCAACAGATCCGGTAGGGAAATAAGGCGTCTGTAACGCGGCTGTCGAGAGACTCCAAATCCCAGTCCATATACCGACTTCTCCAACATAACTGTGGAAAGTGTCAAAACGAAAGCAGGAAGATGAAGAAGTAATATCAACTTGGGATGCCTGCTGAAACCCCACAGACCGGAGGTAATGAATTTTTCATCATGTTCCTTTGCATCTTTCTCGCGCCTCCACTTCGACTTTTGTCGATCTGCGATTACTTCAAACAATAATGAACCAGCAAATAGACCAAATGCTCCGTAATCTCGGAGTCCGAGTGGTGGGTGGGCGCTGGCTGGGAGAGAGTTGGCCAGATATACAGGAAGACCGACGAGAAAGACCCATGTTGCTGAGAAGGGAAAAGGGAATGAGGGACATTAAATTTGAGGATATGATAATAAGTACCTTGTGCCATCCAGAAAAAGGTGAATGTTCCAGGTTTATGCTTGACCTCATCAAACCTGGAGTCGCCGCCTGCTTTCATCGCCCTCTACACAATGTCATACTTGCAGCAATTGACTTGAGGAACAACATACCTGAACTAAGTGAGATCCAAGCCTGGTGATCCAGATACCAAGTGCAGCAGACAACAACAGTTGCCTAGGTGCAAATGATGAAAGCGGTGGGAAAGGCAGCGGCTTCCTGGCCATGAAACTTGCTCTCAAGTGTGGGTAATACAGCGATACAAATGTTGTTGAGAGAAACCCAACAGCGCCTCCAAAATCGTAGAACTTTTCATTTTGCAAGGGCACAAAAACCAACGCGAAAGCTGTAAGAAACAAATTCAATCTCAAGATCGCAACGAGAAAGTTGAAATTACCAGCTTGAACCGCGTAAGATGTGGCCAACGAGGGGACTAGCTTTGAGAACACTGTGGGCATTGTGTAGTATATAAGCTGGTAAAGAAATAAAGGCTCACTTATATGCATCCCAGCCTCACTGATAGTTTCAGATCCAACCACGCCGACTTGCTACATGGATGACGTCAACGATGTGAACTTCCACGTGACTGACGCGTCCCGATCTTGAGCTGGCCGATCCCGGAGCCGGACCAGTGTCACATACGTCACAATGTGACAAAAGGGCGGAGACTGTCGGGGGATGAAAAAACGTAGGAATTGTTGACTGAATCTTATCCTTTGCTCATCATCGCCGGCGGTGAGCTCGCTTTATTCTGCTTGCGTGCACGACTGACACAAAATACAGAGGGCTAATTTTCCTTTGAAACGGTCGCAGGGGAAGTTTGAAAGAAGAACTCTGTAGGTGTAGTTGTTTCTATTTTGTTTTATGTTGATATACACGTATGTTTATACCCCCGTCATTTTATCGGCGTACAGGGAACGTCACGGCTCGCCGGATTTGCGTCTACTTACTGGCGAAGCTTCACACTTTCTCAAAGTGTGCGCCTCAAATATATCTCGACTTGCAATCATCCGAGTGTTTTCTGTGAGCTCATCGTTGTGGTCGTCGTCCATCGACATCTCTCGCATTTTATTTCCATTTTTTCTATGGACAATCCTCAATATTACCAACCATTGTCCCATGCGTTACACCCTCCGAGAAGTGCCCAGGGCCACTATCCTTCCACCGTGTACAAGCCGACTTCAGATAACAGACCCGAAGACGATGACACCGATGACGACGACGAAGGAATGGTAGAGGAACAATTAAACCGGAACGACCAAGCCAGTGACCCGTCTCCCTCTTCACCGCGGCAGAAGGCAGCCAGGTATATTCCGTTCCATGCTGGTGTATTTATGTCTAATACCCATGCGGCAGCACGACTGAACCGCCTGTACAGTCTACTTCCCAACCCGTCTCCCCGCTCCAAGAAGCCGAACCAAAGCGTCGTCCAGGCCGTCCACGCGGTTCTAAAAACAGGCGCACTCGTGCTAGCACCTCAAAAACTCAGCCACCGCAGCCTAGTCATCCCCCATTACATCCTTCAGGGCAGGCGACTAATCCCCCTCAACTGCCGGAAGTAAATGCACAAAATCAACAATACTATGAATTTCAATGGCGTGTGTTGAACCTGTGCGCTGAATTCTATGGCGCAGCCGAAGAACTTGTTGTAAGTCACTTGCTAGTCGATGTTGGCCTTCTTGGTGGTCATAGCCTAAATGCTTTGTAGAAAGCTACCCCAGCTTTGGTGATAGCGCAATGCTATCAGATGGGTCCTGGTAGCAAAGTTGACCCCATAAGTATGTTGACTGAAGCAAAACGCAATTGCGATACGCTCGTACGTTCATCTATTGACACCTATTCACACACCCTGAATTGAATTGAAATTGTAATAGCTTGCGAATCCCTCTCAATTAATATCAAGCCCTCCACCACCTTTGTATCCTGTTGTACCCCCCATATACCAGCCACCGTCTGTCGCTCCTATGCCTGCAGCGTCAGGGTCCTCGAGTAAATCCACAACTCCCGCTACCGTTATCAATCAACCTCAATCCTTCGTAGTATCTATGGGCACGTCTTACCCTGTATATGCTTCTACCCACCAGTATCCCACTACGCCCTATTATCAGTATTCGTATGCACACCCCGGACCAGCCTTCTACGCTGCACCACCAGTTCAGGCAGCACCTTCGGCCCAACCTACTCAGCCATCAACACAACCGACGGCCACTGTACCCTCTTCTGTTTCAGGCGTTGGAAATCAGGGTACCTGGTCTGACGAAGAAACGGAACGTTTGAGAAAACTAGCGGAGGAGTACAAAGGAAGCTCCGGCGAAATTGACTGGGATCGGGTTGTGACTCAGTGGGGCAATGGTCGCACAAGGTGCGGGTTTATGATTCGAGGTCCAAGATAAGAGTTCTTATTACTTCCCTTTAGGCACCAGATTCTTATCAAGGCGACACAAATGGGTCTCAAAGAAAGCAGCACCGGCCGTGGTGTCAAGCGACGACGAGAAACGGAGGGCCCGGGTGATGCAGGTAGTCCAGCCACACCATCAGCAACTACAGTCGCCGCAGCCACTTCTACATCTTCCCCCTCCTCCACACCCGTCGCATCACCTTCCATCCAAAATCAACAGCGCCCGCCGACTACCAAAGGCGCTACGACATCCTCCGTCTCTGTCACTCCCGCGCCGACGACAGCTTCGAACATGCCTTGGCCGATGCCTACTGTCGCAGCTCCGGATCATCGCTCAACAAGCTATTATCGTCCACGGCCGACAGAAACTTCTTCGAAGCCACCTTCAGGGACGCAGCTAGGCACGAGTCATCATTACATGTATCAGCCCAACGGACGTCACGAAAGCTCGAAGTAATTTATGTCAACTTTTTGTTTTCGCCCTCTCTTTACGACCCACCCCTTCTCCCTTCCTGCTCCTCTTTATGTGGTCTCTCTTCCTGGTGCCGGCCGCGTATGTAGTTTAATATTTATCTAAGATAGGTGGGACTGGTTAATACTCTTGTTCTACCTCAGTTGCGTCTGTGTTGTATGCTTTCGCTTTTCGCTTATGGTCATTTGGTTAGGAGTCTTTATTCTCGAGTCTCGATGCGCAACTTGAGGGGCTGTACTCATTACTTGATTATCGCGCAAATATCTATACTACACCCTCTACTTATTGCAGTTTGTTACCTAGTGAAGTTATTTTTCCCCTCTTCCTCTTGTGCTTGTTAATTGTATCTTGCTTGTTTGGATGCGTTGACCTATGGGCTATCAAGTAGTTCATCTAGAAATGGTCACTGGTTCGGAGCAGCATAGAAAATCGTGTACTTCAAGATATCAATACACGAATATCCATTGTACGATACATAAACCGCATACTCAACTTCACGATGAAATTTAGAATCTACAAAAGACGTTGTTAAATAGCCTTGCTCCAGTAAGGCTTCAGGACATTCATCCCAACGATAAGCACTGAATATTGAATCCCTGAAATGACTGCTGGTAATCAGAAAGCGGCTTCAATTGAGATCGAGCTCTATCGGACGGTATCGAGTCCGATTGGTATAAGAGCTTTGGTGTTTGATGCATTGAAAGATCCGATGTACACTACAATGTCGATGTAACTTCACATATAAGTAAGAGCGTTTGTAAGTGGTGGTTTATGTTGAAGATACGTTCAATCCGGCTGGCCCGACGAAATGACTCGGATATTCATCCTCTCGGAGGGCGCGGCTACTTACTATATCGAGCCATACATATGGCTGGAAGAATGAGCGTACATTTTTCATCTCAAGCGCGCGCGCCGCCTATGAACACTAGCTTGCATTCACGAAAGTCACTAGAGCTTCTGCTCAGTGATACCAAAGCCGCATGCACCAACTTTCCTCCTCGACTTCCGGAATAACGACGAAAAATTCATCCCCTCGAATCACTTGTTCGAGATCAGTTTATTGCTACAGTTCGTATTACATTGACATTCATCACATACATAACATTACCTAAATACCCTTCTCATATCATAGTTGGTATACACCACGACATGTCAGTTCATCATCTAGTCAAGCTCATCAAGTCTATATTGCACGGTCAGTGAAATATCTTCACAAAATGGGTACAATGAACTTACACTGTCGCCCACCGACGCCCAATGCTAGGAGTCGACGTAGCAGACGCGTCAGCATCATCTGTCGCACTAGAGACACTATCCGTATCCGAATCGTCTGTGTCACTACCCGTAGGAGTAGCCTCCGCGCTACTATCTGTAGAAGTCGCAGTGTCCGACGTCACACCTGTAGGCAAAGAAGCAGGTGCACCGGTTGGTACACCAGTGGGGGCCGCACCAGGAACAGGATGACCGAACTGGTGACCACCGGGCGCACCAGTCGGATGACCATGCATACCTAGCCTCGTACCCGTCGGGTGAGGGAACTCATTATGTGCTCCGCCGGGTTGCTGCTGGCCCTGCGATTGCTCATGATCTTCAGCACGCTGCTGGTGACCGTGAGGGTGAGACTGGCCATGAGATTCCTCATGGCCTTCAGATTGCTGGTGACCTGGCGAGTGCTCATGGCCTTCAGGTTGCTGCTGACCTGACGAGTGCTCATGGCCTTCAGGTTGCTGCTGACCTGGCGAGTGCTCATGGCCTTCAGGTTGCTGATGACCATGCGAGTGCTCATGGCCCTGAGGTCGCTGTTGGCCATGCGAGTGCTCGTGGCTCTTAGGTTGCTGATGGCCTTGTGAGTGCTGATGACCTTGAGGTCGCTCCTGGTCTTCCTCATGGCCTTCCGCACGCTGGTGGTGGCCATGCGAGTGCTCGTGGCTCTTGGGTCGCTGATGACCATGCGAGTGCGAGTGTTTGGGTCGCTGATGGCCTTGCGAGTGCTTATGGCCTTCGGCACGCTGGTGGTGACCTTGATGGTGAGAATGATGATGAGGTTGCTCATGGCCATGAGAATGCTCGTGGCCGTGAGGGTGGAACGCGCCATGATGCTCGTGGCCATGGCCATGAGAGAGCTCTGCGTGAGGGGGAGGGCCATGAGATTGCTCAAAGCCGTGATGGTGCCCCTCGCCATGTTCATGGCCGTGATGGCCTTGATGGTGATGCTGACCATGCGGTTGCTCGTGTCCTTGAGGGTGATTCTGAAGCTCGCCATGGGAATGCTCGTGGCCTTGAGGTCGCTGCTGTTCGGGCGAGTGCTCGTCATTGTTGTGACCATGGTGACCATGATGACCTTTTTTGAGGGGTCTACAAAGATGCATTAGATTCCGCTTCGCAAATGTAGGTGGAAGATACATACGCAGCGTTCGCAAGCGGTGCGGAAACAAGGAAAGCAGCGACGGTGGCAGCGAGAATCGTACGAGAAGAAACGTTGACCATTTTGAATTAATGAAAAGGTAGTGTTAATAGATGAATAGAGTCGTGAAATAGAAATGTAGCAAGTGAACTGTAGTGTGATTCCTAGTGTCCGGCACTAGGTGTGTTGAGTGTGAGGGGGAGGCCTGCTGAAGAACATCGACCGTCTACCATGGTGGTTTTATACCCTGCATAACACAGACTTTGGAAGATAATTGATGCGTCGCTGATGCGTCGTCTCGTCGTCAATGAAACAGATACACCACGAAACGCGCATGAAGCGGATGGTGTGAGCCAAAAATACAACGGTTTGATGTGTTTTGATGCGAAAACTCAGCAAGTATACTGCGCAATGCGTGGTGTCGCAGGTACACAGATTGCTCCGAGAACATGCGTTCTGGATCTATGTAGTCTCTGGAATATCAATTCCTTCTCCCAGTCCCGTTCAGGTCCGTTATGTTTAGAGCAAGCAATTCAAAGCCGAGAGTAGTTCACCATCGAAGACGAAGTTGCGATTGAACGCAAGTGACCACTCCAGAGACCTCAAGCTACATCCTAACGAAACAGTATGCGATTTGGCTCATTCAATTTCAATTTCAATATGTGATAATGATAATAAAGCTCACTGAAGCGCGCTCGAAAGCTTGAATCTGTTGATGCATCGTACTGCCCCAAGTTAGACTCGGGAACAAATTGTCAGAGACTCCTGAAACAATGCCATCAGCCGATCACAAGAAAGCGGTGAAGAAGGAGGGAGGACCTTACTGTTCATATGTGATTAGCGCTTGAGAGCTTGTCAAGTAACACTAGCAGGATTTGGACTATTGCTGCGCGCGCGATGATAGGGAAGTACTGTACATAGCAATGTGCACTGCCATAACCTTGGGTCCAGTATTGCGTTGAAGATTGTACTAAATGTATGTAGCTTTATCCAGATTCCAAGCACTGCAGATTTCGTGGTGAAAGACGAGGATATTGAAGAGTAGAATAAGATGCAATGAAAAAGTGTAAATCGCGCTTGCTGGAGTTCAGGTGCAGAAACGCACGCCACGCGCCTACACTGACAGTATGTAATATTGAATGTTCTGCTTTGCCATTTCCCAAATTAGGACTGCCGTGTCACCTCGCGACATTCATTGAGGTGCATACAAGTTGAAATATGCCAGGAGAATGGCACCATTTTTGACACCAAAGGTTGTGTTATCAGAATTCAAAGAAAAGATTGACTCTTTGGTTGTGCAAGGTATGTGTTCTGCAACAGAATCAGGCTGAAGCTCATGGATAAGTGCAGGCGATAGGATATACTTGGGAACTGCTACAGGCAATCTACACATTTACAGCCTTGGTACCTCAGAAGGAGATGATGAATCTCTCTCCTTCGTTGAAGTGAGGAAGAATCTGACCAGGAGGTCCATTGAACAGTTGGGTTTTGTTAAGGACGTCAATTCTCTCGTGGTACTGTCAGGTACGTACATATTTATATCTCTACATTTCGACGATTTTGATTTCTTTATAAGAGTCTACTGTGAGCTTACTACCATTGCCATCTTTCGCACCTCCCACCGTCCTTGCTGGCGCCAAAGCCAATGCATTCTCCTTCGGCATACATTCCTGCATTCAGCACGTAGAATCTAAGGCAAAGACGGACAGTGAATTCTCCAAGCCAACATCCATACCCACCCTGATCACTCATTTGGTTGTTGGATGCCGTCGGAAGGTGATTATATATTCGTGGAAGGACGGGGATGCCCAAGACGTCAAGGTGCGATCGATCCTCTCAGTCGGCAGCCTCCTGCTGAATTGTAACCCAAGGAATGTCCCTTACCGCACTCTCCTCGCGTCATCACCTTCATAGATGATAAGCATGCATGTTTTGCGTACTCTGCTACCGAATACGCCGTATTTTCTATTCCACACATGTCCGTGACGGATGTGTCAATGCCTGCGCCCACTGCAACGGCACCCTCAGGCATGGGTGCTCTCACTGGCCTGACAGGATACATGACTCTTGGTCTTGGAGCCAAAGTGAAGCCTGCGGTCATCCAACTTAATGACACGGATACCCTCATAGTCAAAGAAAGTATGCCATCATCATTACTATCATTTTCAGTAACTTATCAGGCCTAGACGAGGGCATTATCATCGGTAAAGATGCGAAGCCTTCAAAATCATCTTCTATCCAATGGCCAGTCCCGCCGGAGGAAATAGGTATTTCTCTTTGCAATCTTTCCTAGTGCTCATCTAATGTCTGCTTCTAGCATTCGTCAAGCCTTACTTTTTCTCTGTTCTCCCCCCTGGTGCCATCAATACCTCAGAGGCCGATAATTCAATCTTCAACACCACTACCGTCGTCCAGATCCGGTCTGCTATCTCCTTGCTCCCTATACAAGCCTTCCAGTATCCTTTCAACACTCCTCCAACGTCCATCTTGTCCCCGCTACCTTCTACCCTGCCAGCTAACGCGACGGCTCGACTTTTGACTTCATCACCTTCTTCAAAATCTCCTCTTTTCCTCGTCACCACACCCACAGAACGGGCTGCGGCTGCGGCTGAAGGTAGCTCAATATGGCAATTTACCATGAGGCCGTGGACCGAGCAGATAGACGAACTGGTTTTAGCTGGCCAGTATTCTGATGCGCTGAAGTTATTAGATACGATTGAACCAGGCTTGCTTCCTGATGGGGTGAGTGTTATTTACATATCAAGGACGCAGTCTAACTCTAAATCACTCCTCCATGACAGGAGCAGCGAAGAATATACATACGGGCTCTGGACGCTGTCTCACAATTCCGAGCAGGCCAATTTGATACTGCTATAGATACCTTCATCGAGCTCAACGTAAACCCAGCAAAGGTGGTAGCATTATATCCAGAGTCGATTTCTGGTCGTCTTTCTGTTCCACCGGAAAGATGGATCGCTCTATATGGTGGTCCCGTACAACAGACAACAGACGGTGCCAATTCTACAGCTAGTATAAACTCCAATGGAAAGGACGAGAAGGGCGATGTGAAGGATGATGGAGGACACACTCAAGAGAGATCGATGGCTTCAAGCGCAGGTGATGTATTAGAGAACTTTGGATTACATGGAGGAACAGGGGCCATGGCCAGCCGATTAAAGACTGGTTTGGGTGTATTCATGGGTTCTGTACAGAAGGATGATGACGCAGCATCGATGCGGTCGCAACCTCCGGTTCCAAGCAAACCAAAGAAGCCCGAGGTTCATGGTACGCAAATACACTGTCTATCATTCTCTACGCTTCGCTCAAATGTTCACCATGCAGACGATCACCATCGTTCTGTTGAAACGCTCGTCCGTTTTCTTCCTGACCGACGTGTCAAGCTTGCTGCAGCCCTCGCTGCAGTGGGCATAACCCCCGCTAACCAAGCTCACGAGATTGCTCCCCTATCCGCAACATCCGTCGAAGACCTCTATGCTCTGCCCGATGCAGCGATGTCCCAGTTGACACCTGAACAACTCCTTCGGTACGCGCAGATTGTCGACACGGCGCTATTCAAATCGTACCTGGCTGTCCGGCCAATTCTTGCGGGGTCGCTATTCAGAGTCCCCAATTGGTGCGAGGTAGAGGAAGTCGAGGAGGTATTGCGCACACGTGGGGTACGTTGGTGTGCTTCTGGGGGTTCAGACGGGCGTGTTGACAATTCTGATTCAGATGTTCCGCGATCTCAAGGATTTGTATCACCAGAAGAAGATGCATCGTCAGGCCCTACAGTTGCTGCGCCAGTGAGTGCTGTTTTTCGTAGCCGTGTGTTTCGCTTCATGACCAGTTCAAAGACTAGGAGAAAAGGAGGATGATGTGGATGAGCGACTGTATGATACTATCCAGTATCTTCGCAAACTTGGCCCGGAATACCTGGATCAGATTTTCGAATCCGCCCGTTGGGTGTTTGAGCAAGATCCCAAGAAAGCCTTAGAGGTCACTTTTTCTCAATTCCATAAACAGTATATCTTCTTCTAACTTTCCTCTATAAATGCAGATCTTCAAGTCCGATGACGTCGAGCTACCTAGGCAAGCTGTGGCCGACTATTTAGAAAACCTCGATCCCATGTTTTGTACATGGTATTTAGAGTATCTCATTGAGGAATTGGGAGACGAGTCTCGGGTCTTCCATGATCGTTTAGTTGAGTTGTATTCGAAGATGACGCTCTCAGCGAAAAAGCGAGGTGATGACCGTGCGTGACTGATCGATATTTCATGTTGCTAAAAAACGACTCATGCGGATGTTTGTGCTTTCATAGGAACCCGGAAGGACATGTATGCGAAGCTGTTACACTTCATTGACACCACAGATCATTACAGCGTAGATGAGCTGTATGGGTTATTGTCCTCAGAAGGTCTTTCTGTAAACCGCTGTAGTCGATTTGCTACTCTACTAACTCGTGTGTTCATTCAGATCTATTCGAGGCTCGAGCAATCCTACTGGGCAAGTTGGGTCGACATGACCAGGCTTTGGAGCTCTATGTCTATCATCTGCATGATTATCGCAGGGCCGAAGAGTAAGTTATTACCTCGCTCACGATAACCTGTATCAGATTCTGACTCTGTCGACAGGTACTGCAAACGATATCATCAAGCTGGAACACCCACCAGCAACGTCTTCCTAATACTACTCCGCATATATCTCCGTCCAACTGTCAAAACCTCTCACGATCTCTTACAGCCAGCCCTAGACCTGATTTGCCGCCACAGTCCACGTCTCGACACTGTAGAGGCTCTACAACTCCTTCCCCCGCTAGTGACATTACAGGATGTCCGAACGTTCCTCATTGAAGGTTCAAGGATACCGGTCTTCGATACGCATGTTGTGAAGCAGATAAGTAGAGCAAGGAATGATCAACTAGCACGGAAGTTGATGGCTCTGCAGACGAGGAGGGTCAAGGTGACCGACAGTAGGATGTACGTCTCCTATCTTGTTTGTCGTGAGTGTTGCTAATGATACATCAAAGATGCCCACAGTGTCATAAACGTATAGGGAACAGTGTCATTGCTGTTCATAGTCCTAGGTATCATCTCAGCGTGTTGCTTTTCGAGATCTGTTCATGCTGATTTTGTTTTAACAGAGGTGAAGTGACTCATTATCAATGTCGGGAGGCCTTCTCGAGAAAATTGAACCTCGAACGGAGATAGGATATACCCTAATCTATAGTACTTGCATTGATTTGATGCGCCTGGTCTACAAATGCAATGGAAGATGTATGTTTTAAGCATCCTCTCTCCAACGAATCGAGGGCCCATAGAAGTGAGCCACGATGACAGAAATTTACGCACTGTGCATTCTGGGTAGTTCAGTTTCTGCCGCTTCTGTGAATCAACGAAGGCACATTTTACTCCGAGAAAAGACTCCTACATCATGATTCGGTGTTCATACTACTTTTTTGGACTCATGCTTCATTCTACGTAGCATCAATGATGGAGGTCCTCCAGGTAGTCTCAATCAACATTGGCGTAAGACAAGGGTGATCTCAAGTGGAAGACGCATTAGAAGGATCTATTGTAGTTGTGGATGTACTAGTAGAAATTCGTTTACAACTCCGTCCGTGTACTATCAGACGCCTCTCCCTCAGCCGACCAACGCATGAAGAATTCTAGCGACTTCAATCTCGACCACATACCATCAGCACAACCAGTAGCGCCATCTATACAACGACGAAATACATTCCTAGTAAAGGTGTTCTGAACATCGTGAGGAAATGTTAACATCGTACACAATCTTTGCTTTCAGTGAGCTTGCCTGGTTATGCGCATCCATAACCTCCTCATCAGTCTCGTTTTCCGATGGATTCCTCTTTAGCCACATCCTTCTGAATTGTTGCGCTGCACTCAAGCTCTCGCTGAATCGAGTAAGGGTATGAAAAAGTGCCACAATTTCGGACCTTCGCAGAGCAATATCAGTACGCGAATCCAGACCTGCAGTACTACAAAGTCATCAGTCAACATCTACTTAGCATCAAATTTGGAACAGAATAGATATCCACCTGGAAGCATTGTCGTCCATCTCGAAAAGTATCTTCAAAGCAGTCGCAACACCTGTCGTCTGCACCTTACCCCAAAGGCGACATTGGTCACAATCGATACAGTCCATTATCCGCGAGACGTTCCGGAAATGAGATTTGAATTCCTCTTTCAATGCCCTAGAGCAAACCTTGCTCAACATTGTGTCACGCAGATGCAAAACCCAAATAAAAACACATGCCCTAGCATTGGCTCCACTGAACAACATGCTCTCGTCAAACTTGCCAGATTGTTCTGCAATACGAAGCACACTCTCAAGTCTTTTGCTGTTCGCTTCCATCACATTCGCGTCGTGGTTCCCCGAACCCATGGTACCGAGGTGATAGTCGTACTGGTCAAGATGCCGTCGAAGGCGGGCTACAGCCCTGAGTAATAGAACAGTGTTGAAGTAAATGTACTCTAGTCGTTCAGGATGCGAGGCAACGCGGGTAAGATAGCATTGTAAACTCGGACCCTAAAAAATTCAAGGTAAGAGATCATCACGACGTTCATATTTATTTCCTGGATGAGACTTACCCATTCGCCAGTAGTCTGATTAAGATAATCGAGACAGATATGGGTTGAAATCGACGCATGAAGTCCTGCAATGACTATGATTAATTTGGTCCTCTGACACGTTGAAACAGAGAAAGATCAACTTGCCAGAAATCAGTTTTCGGTAGACTTTTGCTTCCAAGCATACACCCTCTGAAGTTTCCGCATGCGAAGTTAGCGCATCGGAAGCAGACGTGGATTCGCCGCTGAAGCAATTGTCCTCATAAATTGATTTCCAGATCTGTCGTGCACCAGGGCCACTGTAGCCCGTATATCGTTCAGGTATGCTGGACAAATCGAAATATTCTGCTACTATATGACATAACGTATTCCGTTCAGCCTCTGAATAGAGTTAGAATTGAAGCGTAACATACCTTTAGAATCTTCCAAGAAGCAGAAATCTGTATCTCGGTAGTAGCAACCTGCTAATTCGTCGTACTGAGAAAAGGATCGTTAAATGGATCCTAATGAGAGACGAGGAATTTACATTATGAGTTACAGAGTCGACTTTACTCAAAACATTCGTCCTCCATTGTTCGGGTATCTCGCTCTAAGGAGAATCAATACAAAGAACGAAAAGACAAAATTACAGAGAAACGCACTTCGTCAATAGCGCCTATAGAACAACTTGAACTAGTGCACATCGCATCTTCCTCCCAAAAGGGACATCCACGATACAAATCCAACTAAGAACAAAATCTTGAGTTTCACAAAACCTCTTTCAACGCCAGACGCGAACTTGCAAATACTTGAAGAAGGGTATCTTGACAAGCTCTCGAAGATCTGTAAGGAGTCCTTCATTGATACTTTCTATGTTTTCGTAGTCACATGAAGTAGCGTCTATAGGACCAGTGTGCTAAAACTCGTTTGTTCAGACCAGACTACAGATAGATTTAGATTATCACTCACCTTCGGACATTCAAACTGCCCACTATTCAGAATTTGTTCTTCCGTTCTATCTCGCGGAGGCTCTTTAGTAGAGGTTTGTTGAAGAGAAGGGATATCAGAAGCCGATGCTATCCAAGACAACGAAGAATGAGCCAGGAGAGCAATCGCAAGAACTTGCTTCATTCGAAAGGCGAGCAAGAAGTTGTTTGTAGATGAGGTTGATACAGGAATACACGGAACTTCAAGCCGGCCACGTATGAGCTCTACGCCACCCTTGGCTGAGGTCGTGTCCTTGACGGTCCAGGTCACATTCCAGAATCAGATCTCCGCAACTTGAATTGCATCGCCTTTGAAAACTTGTAGGTGTTCGACGTGGTCGAATCTATCAATTGTAAAGGTGCATTGTATGCCAATTAGGTCGCTATGTATAGTCCGGTCACAAGGTAAGCTGCAGTTGAGCTGCACATAACTTTTGACGCGTGCGGCTGTGGGCGTTTTGCTTGGCCGCGTTCTCATCGGCACGTACGCTCATCACGATTGCCTGAATTTCTCAACTTCACAATGGATGTATTTCAGTGTATGATAACGTTTGGAAGCTTAGGCGGACAGCTATTCGGCGAATGAGAGAGCTTACTCGTTCATCTGTCATGAAGGTGTGTTGTATCGTAAATAACCTGTTACTTTTGACCTCAATCAGTTTTCGTACTCGTGTAGCGTCTGCTTTCACTTGCGACACTTGGGTACTACATAGTGTAAATGAATGCACTTCCCATTTCAACTTCCTCGAGGCACACGACCAATATTACGGACTCAATGTTCACAGCTCTCTCTTCTATCTGACCTCCTTGCTGATGTTGTTTCGACATCAGGCATAATCCACGGGGCATCACACTGACACGGTTTACCCTAAGACAACTCCTAGATTCAAGAGATTGAATGGCACCGTTATTCCCATCATATGACAGACACCCTTCGCCTCGCTCGCCTCCTCACAATCTCTGATCTGCGGTGATACGTCTGGGCAACTGGTGAACCAAACAAGTCCCAATGTTCTTCGGGTACATACTGCTTCGATTGCCTTGACGAAAAATTTATTAAGGCCTACATACGAGAGCGGAAAGTGGATTCGTCGCGCCAAGTCATGATTGTGGAGAGGTGATTGTGGAGAGGTTATAGAGAGGTTACCGGCATCCTCAGGGAAGAAACTCGGCCCTCGTCCTAATGGGCAAGAAAAGTGTTTTGCTGCTTGCCTTGGATACTTCAGTTGCCGTCTTTGGCCCCTCTCACCGTCTTTGCTGGTGTCTCTGCTTCCCCACCTCTCTACCTACTCGTGGCGCCGGTGCTGCGAATAGAAATGTATAGGGGACGATAACTGCGAAGAGCGTATCCCAGAAGCACAGATGTTTCTGCTAAGGAAATGCGAAGAGTCGCACGATGCGGTCAAAAGAGACCTCCGTCCCTATTTCTTTCACCAGCGGTTACTCGCACTCCGTGTCTCAAATTCTATTACCATCCTACTCCATCCCGCGATATCACTTTTGGCGGAGTTTAGCAATGCAATCCTTTTCGGATATATCCAGCTCAAACACAGCCAGGACTCAGGAGCTCAACTCCCACCGATAATCTGCTCTGGCAAGGCCGAGGCCCCACGTCAATCGCTGAGCGGTGAACGACGCTGATGTACTCGTCGTGACCATGGCAATCATGAGGGCACAGCGCAGCGCTGAGAGCACATCGTTGCTCTCGTGATTAGTGGATGGTGGTGGATCCGGTGCACTCAACCAGCGTCTTGCTTTCGGTGGTATTGAGTCCCTTCAGTATGATGAAAGCACATTCATTCCGGACCTCGGTCAGAGACGCAGCGGGAAGTACTACTTAGTAGAGGGAAGTAGATCGAGACTCAGCATCACCTCGATTGCAACCGTTCTATTTTCGAGACGCATGCACAGTGTATGGTTATTAGCGCTCAGCGGGGAAACCTACCAAGGCTTTGACTGGTCTTAAGTCGAAGTTACTGTCCTTCTGCTTATCTAACTGACATCAAGTTACCCTGTTGTTCCCGTCTTCATGTCACCGAGGCTTAAGGTCGGCTTTGAATGAGTGCCGTTGGTGACCATTTCTGCGTCAGAAGGTAAATTCATACTTGCTTAAGTATTCTAGCATTCATCAGTTTCCGGCCAACTTTATCCTTCCAGCGCCCGGTGTCTGCGTTTAAATAATTTAGACTATGTATAGCAAGCGCGCAGTTATTTAAATCTCAGGTAGTTTTGCGTCGGTAATCCTATGCCTTGATGTGGCCTGCGAACCGCAGCGATAACTCCCAGGTCTCAAGAGAGATGAGTTGTTGACATAGCGGTATGCACCAGAGTGAGTGTCTGAAGATAGCCATTTAATTGTGTAAGTACGTAGCTCGATTCTCCGGGACTCTCGAGTCCCACCAACGCCATAACAACGTGTTAAGAAAAAGCCAAATGGAGAGAGAGAAGGTTGATTCGCTGCGGTAGATACGACACGTCGGTTAATGTTGATGCTGCCTCGCTGCTGCCATGCCGTATGTATATATAGAGAAACCCCTGAGCAAATTATGTTCCTTCATTGCGACTTTCGTCAGCATCAAGCAGTCTGCGTCTGACCTCAACTTTCAAGTGTAAGCTATATCCACATATCCACAGGTGTTTTTTTCTAGCTGTACTAAACTATCACTATTATATTATTATAGCTTTTTTCAAGCAAGACTCGGAGGAAGTGCGCAGCGCTGCTGGTTCGACTTTGTTGGCGTCTTTGGCGATTTGGAATAATTTGTCTCTCCTTCAACCCCCCTCACTCTTTCAACCAGATATGAATCCATCGTCCGCAACCCCTTCTATCACAACCCGCGATGTTCAAGCTCGCGCTACTCCAGTAGTAGACCCCGGCTTGCTCATGTACCACATCGACCTCGTTCTTTTGGCCTTATTCGGAGTAGTCGTCCTCTTCAGAATCCGGAGACCTCTTGCTCGCTTATGGAGTACATCCGAATGGACGACGGGCCACCTACTTCATCACGTTCCAACTTCAAGACGTTCCAGAAGAAAATTGCAGTTCAACTCCGACAATGGTCCAAATCATCACGATCTCGCCACTGAGGACACTCACTGGCATCATCCCGTGCAACGTATCAACGAGAAAGGTGCACAGGTAGAACCTTGTTACCCGCCTCACGTCGTTTCGTGTCCCAGGCTCTTACGACCCCTACTCACCTTCCTTCATGGTCGCCTAGTCTCAGGCGTCTCGAGACTCGATATCCTCATAATGGGGATCTACCTTGTGGTGTTGATGTATCCAACGTTTTACCAAACAAACGTGTTCACTGACCCTCTGCGGTACGGCTGGATCGCACTATCACAGCTTCCCTTGGTATTTGCTTTCGCTACGAAAAACAATGTTCTTGGCCTTCTGCTTGGAGCCGGCTACGAGAAGGTACCGCAGTTCATACACCAAGTTGATGTCATTCTGAAAATCCCATCCAGTTGAATTTTATGCATCGGTTCATTGGCCGTGTCGTCGTTTTAGCGGTCAATGTCCACAGTCTAGGTTACAGTAAGTCGTCTTTCGTCCGAAGACTGGTGTTTGGTCCCTGAATTTGTGGATTTTAGTCTACAAATGGAGTTTACAAGGCGACTTCACGAAGAACATCGCAAACCCGACGTTCTACTGGGGTTTAATCGCAACCGTATGCGTAGACTGCCTGTTTTTCTTCTCTACAAAGTTCTGGAGGACAATAGCATATAACCTCTTCCTCACAACCCATATTACGAGCTTTATTCTATTACTCCCCGCGGTTTGTGCCTATTCTCTATCAAACCTCTTTCTTCAATACTCATCTATTCACAGGTTTGTGTTCATACCGGTACCAAGACCACACTCCCATACGTTTACGCCTGTTTGGCCCTTTACCTCGCCGATATGCTCCACCGTTTGATCAAGACGAAACTCACCACCGCCACTCTTCTTCCGCTACCTGAACTTGGCGTTACCCGCGTAAAGATACCTGGAATTAACGCAGGGTGGCGTGCAGGCCAGCACGTCCGCCTGCGCGTGCTCTCTTCGGGGATGGGATTTCTAGGCTGGTCTGAAGTTCATCCATTCACGATCGCTTCTGTCACCGAAGGAGAGGAAGGTCTTGTCCTCTTATGTAAGAAGGCAGGAGATTGGACGAACAACCTGTTCGACTTGGCCAAGTTGGGTGGGTATGAGGGCAGTGGTGAAGGCAGGAAAGTAAAGGTTTGGGTAGAAGGCCCTTATGGTAGGAAAATTCATCTGGTTTTTATTCAAATTCCCAATCTCATACCTTCACCCGTTCTTCACTAGGCGGACCAGGCCATCGGATATTCGCCAGTTATTCCGCCGCCGTGTTCGTCGCTGGTGGTAGCGGAATCACGTTTGCTCTATCCTCGATCCAAGAGCTCATCCGGCAAGATCTGGAAGGCCGCAGTCGTGTCAAAGTGATACAACTCGTCTGGAGTATACAAGATCCATGTACGCGGATTAACTTCCTCTAATCACTTTCTGTCGTTAATCTCGAATCATTTCAGCATCCCTGGTACCTTTGCTTCCACTGTTAACCTCCATGGTACAACAGAGTGTCTTCACACCACTGCGAATCTCGGTTTTCTACACCAGCGCGCCTATCGGAAAGTTCCCTTTTTCAGACGACTTTTTCCGCTCAACTGCACTCACGCTGTCTCCTGGCCGTCCCAAAATTTCAAAGATTCTCGAAGCGGCTATCAGTAAAGCAGTTAGCTTGGGATCGGGCGTCAAGGACCATGAGAAGATAAATGGAATGATAGTAGGCGTATGTGGGCCAGTCGGTATGGTCGACACTGTTTTCGAGGAAGTAGGCAAGGTAGATTCGGTCAGGAGAGACCAAGTCAATGGTGTAGAAGTTCATGAAGAGTGAGTGGTATACTCGATTCCGTGGTGATGTAGCATTGACACACCCCCGAACAGAACATTTGGATGGTAATCCATCTTTTAGTCTATAACTCTATTTCATTTATTTGTCTTCAAGACCCGCCAGCGTGTAGCCTGAGCTCGGTCACTTTTTTGTTATTGCATTATTTACCACACTCGACGTGTATCTTTTCTGGAGCTGACGCGACGCGGGCTGAAACGCGTCAAGACTTTTGCCCAGAGTCATATTGACTATGATCCAGTCATTACAGCTATCCCGAATACTTTAGATCATGATGAGAATGTATATAGACAGGTCGTATACATACAATGACAAGTCCTTTGCTATAGACTGGCCTTGAAACGATCCACATCAAATAATTAGACGACGATGTACAAGTAAAAAGCCACAGCAGATAGAACAGGTGTGATGATAAGTATATACATTACAAGTTAGAGAGTGGTTGAATAACTGAGGAAAGAAATAAAATGCACAACACACAACCTCGGTCCACATTCTTCAATTCGTCCAAAAGAGATCCTTCCAAGATACATCTCAGCCGCTGTTTTCATCCGTCCTAAATCTTTTTCTCGGTTGGCCGCCGCCGCCTTGCATGAACGCTGGGTTGAAATGACCTTGGCCTCTTCCACCGGCCATACCCATCATATTATTAGGCGTCATACCCATACCTAAAACAACAAAGCCCCATAGAAATACAGAGCCCAATAGTAAGCACAACATGCGAAACACGTATTCTAAACGAAGGAAAACTAAAAACTCGTACCCATACCCATCATGCCGCCACCACGGCCACCCATCATCCCTCCTCTGGGTCCTTGAGGCACCATGCCTCCACCCCGACTGAATGCAGGACCGCCCATGAAGCCGCCCATACCCATGTTACCCATGCCCATACCGCCCATCATGTTGCCCATACCCATACCACCCATCATATTGCCCATCCCCAGATTACCCATTCCCATGTTCGGCACACCCATGTTTGCATTATTCGCCAACATCCCGCCGCCCCCTCGCATACCACCGCGACCACCACGGAAGGTGCCGCTTCCGCGAGGATTGACGTTCTGAACAGGGAGACTTTGTTGGTTTTGTTGTCGAGAGGGGGGTTCTACGCAACGTAGGTCAGCAAGAGGCTTGATTTGAAGACACAAGCCATACCTTTGGGGAGGGTACGGAAAGGATTGCCTTGGGCCGAGCCCGTCAGTGTGGCAGATGCCTTACGGTTTTGAAAGTCACTATAGCAAGATGTCAGTACCAGAATAGTGTATAGGGGCTAAATCACACACTTGTTGTCAAACCAATTTTTAATCATCAATGCATTTTCGGAGCTTCCGCATTCTATGTATGCAATTCTAGCAAAGGACGTTAAAACTAAGGAGACATATAATGACAACCCAATCGTACCCCTTGCTCTTCCCATTCACTTTGTGTTCAGAAAAGGTGATGTCCTTATGGTCAAGATTGATGCCGATATTGAGAGCAACTTGGCGGAGATCTTCATCTGTCGTCCACTGAATACACGACCATTTCAGAACAAATGTGCATATGGAACTAAGTAATAAGACAAACAGACCCATTGTAGATCACCAATATACAAAGCATCAGAACCCGTTCCACCGTCCGTAACTTGCCCATTCACTATGCCGTTCATCTGCTGAATATTGGCGTTCATTGGGTCCTACGCGTCCATCATCAAGATTGTGGAGGTAAAGCAGGAATAGGACACTCACGGCTGTATTGTCGGGATAGTCTTCTACCTCTTTTGAGTCCTCTCTCTCGCGCTTCTGACCGACAGTGGGTTCCGTCCTTGAAACCTCAGTGGGCACTGGTTGAGGATCTTCCTCATAAGCAGTTTCATTCATCTTCGAAAAGTAGAAAGCACATCAGTGACCGCTCAAACTTCACAGAACTCACCCCAAACCGCGCATACACCTACCTCATTACTTGGCTGTTGTTGAACGTCTTCGCCGTAGATATCGAAATCGTCTTCAGGCATGATCAATGAATATTGGCTGTGGTCAACTTAAAAGCTGAGCAATGTGGAAATGCGTTCGACGAAAATCTTTCCGAGGTTAAAATATAATTCTCTCTTGCTCTGCAAAAGGTCATGAAATCACAAGAAAGAGCGTTGTTTAGTATACGACAACAGGACAAACAATGACAGAAAAGGTAGCGAATAGAGGAAAACAACAAAGCGTCAGAATACAGGGTGACAGGCGCCCTACAGCCCGCTGGAGAAACAGTGTAGTAGAGCTTACATGCGATATTGATACAGGAAAGTAGGCTTTATACAAGCGTTTTAGCGTCCTTCACGTCAGAAAGAATACAGAATGAGAGCAAACAGAATAACGATGATAGAGTTAGCAAAGCGGAGGAGAAGCGTCGTGGGTGGTAAAGAACAAGTTACGCGCCGCCCAAGGCGACCTCAATTTATATGATTTGTGTTTATGCTTATTTGACTAGCGCCAAAACATGAATCGGTCCGATCGGCGGTATATGGCGGTATTCTAGTTTTATACATGTTCTATGATACACGAGCTGCATTCTCTTTCAATACACCTTGTACAATACTCTCCTGCTGCGCCAACCAAAGCCCAAATGCTGGGGTCTTCAGCCATCTGTAGATGCGTGAAAGTGAGGAACCGATTACTTTCACCGCCGCAAATGACCTACCTCTCATAAAATTCTTTCCGTTTACTTGTCGACCTGAAAGGTAGGGTCGACCCATGCGCCTTCAAAGACGCGAAAAAGTTTGACGAATTGAAAGGTTTCAATCGCAAGGCCCCGCCTTTCGTTTCCAGGTCTGCCATCTCAGATGGCGTGGGTATAAGTGAATTAAGGTATCTGGTGAGAGGGAGAAGAAGTTCGTTTGTCCGGGTGCAGAAATGTATACGAAGAAGAAGAGATGCATCAAGTCCTAGATCCGTATTCAGCAAATTTCAGCAGGAATAATCCAAAGAATGACTGACTTTGTTGTTCTGTACCCCGACAAGCGCCCTCCAGCTGTTTGAGAAGCACATGATCTTTGGAGATGTACCTCTTATGTAGTTTAGTCTTCCACCCAGGTGGTGGTCCTGGCGCTGCAGAAGAAGTTGTCTTTGTTGCGGTATTGAGGCTGTTTTGCGACAAGTCAGAAACCAATGGGACTGCAAATCCCCAGACGACCTACGGTATCTTCCGCCCAAGGCTAAGTATATGCGGCCAATGCGAGCATGAACGATCAAAGAAAGGGTTTGTCACACCAATTATGACACCAGATTTTGGCGGGAGTTTGTTAACCAGCGAGGAATGATCCTTATCGTGAATAGTGAAATACGGTCGAATGTCTCCAGCAAGAGGTATCTATGTGGGCTTAATTGAACATCGCAATGCATTCAATAACAAGTTACTCTCACCGGTCGTAAGAGATCTCGAAACCACCATATCGCCTGGCTAGTCTGGGCTGGCGATGATCCAAATACGAGGATTGGTTCGCATAATACGACACATTCCCATATTGACCATAGATGCGATAAACATGCCTCGAACAGAAGAAGTGGCGGCGGAGTTAAAGGCGCAGTGGAAGCAAGGATCTAAAGACTGATGAGTGTTGAACACCAATATGGTCCAGAGAACTCACATGCAATTTGGGATCATATTTCTCTTTGATGTTGGAGGTATTGGTTAATTGTTGGGTATCTGTGGAATGCGGAAGTTCGACATGAAACACGGTTCCCAGAAATCCAAGTTCAAGGGTTGCTCCAGGCGTTGGGTCAGGCCATGTCGCAATGTTATGACATGCGGCTTCAAGCATTGGTATTCCATGTGCTTGAAACAGCGGCCCAAATATTGACGAGACAGCAGTGAAAAGGGCGGGATACTGGTGATGAGTCAAGATTACAAGAGAACGCTAGTGAATCATGAGAAAAGAAACGGATGCCAAACTTTTTCAACACTCACTTGTTCGTAACCTCGCTTTGACTTTGTATCCCTTCTCTGCGTAAAATGCGAATATCCGTAAATGAACCCATCTCTGCTTGCCGGCCTCTTGACGCTTGCTACAGATATCTGATCTTCACGTATTCGAAATGAATGGGTTTGAGAGCCTTGGTCAAACTGCAAAGAATCGGGGAATGCAGAGAACGCGCTGATTTATTTTGTCTCAGAGTCAGACCGAATAATACAAAGTTGAGGATACTCACACATTCTCTGACTCATTTGGGAACAGAACTAATGGAGGGAACACTCCATCAAGTACTGGTCCCTCATCCAGGTCAAAGTCAACTAGCGACATAATTCAGGCAATGTAACTCAGCATTTACGGAGTGACACACCAATTGCAATCCCAAGTATCCAACGTCGGATTTTAGCGATTACTGACGACTCGACCTCCAACGTTTCAAGGTCATATTTCAGTATCCTGTTCTTGACCTCTATTTGAGGAACCCTTGGCAAAGTTCGGGACCTTGACAAAGGCCATGGCCTATCGACCTTCAAAAGTTCTGGAGATGACGGCGAACTGAGCTGGCTAAGGCTAGTCTTTCGAGATAGATTTGGCGCTACTTGTGGTACATCGAAAGAACTAGGCGACGTCCTGTGGCGTGCGGGGGTAATGCCAGAGGGAGAGGCGAATGTTGAAGAGGTTGTCGAAAGCACAGAGATTCCTGTCCGAAAATCTGCGAAATCAATCTCCACATCATCGAAGACATCGTCAAGCCTTAGATTTGGCTTTGGCATCGCTATACGCTTCAGTTTCAAGAGTCAAGAGTGTTACACGGAAAAGTTTCACAAATTCAAGTTCAACTTTAAGTTGTCCATAACGACAAGTGGCCCGTGCGCTGCATGCAATACTTATATTGACCACGTGCAAGAGGTCTGTCGATTCACGTCTTTCCAGTATCCTGCCCGCTGCAAGCATTTAAATAAAAATAATAAACCAGTTATCAATTGCTCTGAAACCTGTTCCTAGAGTGTTGTTTTCCACAGGTCGTTATCAAGCGTAAAGTAATCGTAAAAAAGTCCACAATCTATGATGTATAAAGAATGAAATTCTGCCTTTAGGGATGTAAGAAATGGGTCCATCAGCTTGGCTCAAGAATCCAGGAACATCAAACCCACATACCATGAACGATCTTATGAAGCTCACGCCATGTTCAGTCTACGAGGACGATGAGAAAACGTCCGTCGAATTAAGCGACGACTCGACAATGAAGGATTTGACGAGGCATCTGCAGAAGGGGAAGGTGATGCACTGGCCCCGTCACCACTGCCATCAGAGCTGGTGTCAGAGGAGCCGTCGCTGGAGTCGCTGGAGTCGCTAGGAGAGCTAGTGTCATCGGTTGCAGACGAAGAGGTAGGATCGGTCTGAGTGCCATCAGAGCTGGTGTCAGAGGAGCCGTCGCTGGAGTCACTGGAGTCGCTAAGAGAGCTAGTGTCATCGGTTGCAGACGAAGAGGTAGGATCGGTCTGAGAAGAACCATCAGTTGGTGATGAGGACGCAGCGGAATCTGCATTGGAGGGGGCGGAACCATCGTTGGGTGACCCGCTAGAGTTGGAGTCCCCTGAGCCAGGAGATGTGGCTCCCGAGCTAGGGTCCGCGGTACTGCCGGTAGGAGTTGCTCCAGAATCTGCAGTACTGGAATCTCCTGTGAGGGGAGGAGATCCGGCACTACTGCTACTGGTAAGTCCAGACGTTCCACCAGAAGAACCTCCTCCGCATGTACACCGTTTCTTCTTTTTCAGCGCCTTCGGGGCACACTGCCTCTTCTTTACGGGTGTCGGCCCTGTGCTAGGGCTGCGTGGTATTGTCGACACAGTTCGGGGATCTGCGCGCTTGTTTCGAGCTTCGAGGTCCGACATAACGTCTCTGGCAACTTTGGACCTGTCACTAGAACGTTGCCGGTGTACTTCGTGAGAGTGGCGGTGGGGAAATTTGCGCGCCTCTAATGGTAGAGGCGGCGTATCGCGAGCTGTGTTGCTACTGGAGCCAGGCTGAGGGTATCTGCGACCAATTTTCATCGCTCTCTTGCCTGGTAGCTGAATGTCGACATGACGAGCCTCTATGTCGGGACCGTCACGAGCGACAACCATCATGGCGCCTGTTGCTGGAGCCCTGCGGAAACTTTCAATTACTGTTGGAAAGAGTGAGGTTATACTTCACGTACCTGACAGGAGCGCCCAGTGTAGAGACTGCGCTGAGTACAACAGCAGCCAACAGAACGGCAGGGGAAGATATCATCTTATACATTGTGGACTGAGTGAGATGAATCAAGATTGAACAAAAGTCAGGAGTCTTTGAGTCGTTGGGAGTATACTTCGCCTGGAAGATACGACTTGTGTGGAAAGACAGACTCTAGGCAACCGGCGCCAGAGGGAGTATGAGCTCAGCTGAGGAACCAGATACTCCAGACCTTCTTTTATACCTCTCGGTAGAGTGCACCGCACGGATAGGCTAAGCACTGATCCCGATGCCCCTTGGAAACATAGATCATTAGAACATCTTAGCGTCAGGATCATTGTCGCAGGCCTCTATATGTGGGTAATCATGGCGGTGCCAATGAATCCTATGTTTCGTGGGGGAACGCGTGATTGTCTGCCGCTAAGCCCGCCCGAAGTCATGAATACGACAAGAGTGCGCTGCAACCGATAGCGTAGAGGACAGCAGTAAGAAATGTTCTACCTGTTAGACCTCGAGCTCAACTCAGGTTTGGGCAAAGTAGTGGAAGCCCGGTGGGAGCGCGGAAGTACAGTCGCACCAGCGCTTGATCGCCGGAAATTTGCTTGATGCCGGCACTCCATCTCGGCTTGCTTGTTGACCTAAAATTCTGATTCCGGCTCTGCACAAATTCCAGCCTGTTCCAGCGTGCTATTTGAGAACCTGCTGCGGACTCGGAGGTGCCTCAGGTTGTGATGGAACGTTAAATCTATAATTACTGTACATAGCTCTCGCCCGCCGGGGCTGCTGCAAGATTGCTTTGATGAAGGGCAAGGTTGCAGTGCATCTCGGGATACTCTGTTTCAGGCAGGTGGTGTTAGTACGGTACCTGTTCCTGCCAATAAATTTGAATTCGACGCACATTCGTACAATACTGGATACAACTTACTGAAGTGGTCTTCCGCAGCTAAGTTGAATACTTACTTAACATATGCGTAACGTCGCTTCAGCAACAATTGCCAACAGTGCATCCGTATATGCGCTTGACGAGGCTTTTTACTGCCATAGCATATCCATACTTCCTATTTCCCTTGAAAGGCATATCCGATTCATCAGTCACCTTGGTCCTTCGGTCAGCTTCGGTCACTCGTAACATCGTAACGATGCAATCGTGTCCCTCAAACGGAGTCAAACCGGAAACTGGAGATCCTCAGGCCTCATGCTCTGCTCGCCAGGCACCCTGGTTGTCGCGCACTAAGAAATCAAACAAGCACGACACAAGAGATTCAGCCACAAATCAGCGCATGGTTCAACATTCAAGGCAAAGTACAAAGTCAAGTTCGAAATATTCCCATAATATCTTGCCGTGTCCTTGTAGATAATAAACATCACTATTTTTGGAACGCATTAAACACCGTCTGCGTATTGAGGAAGGTGGTCCTGTTGGTATCAAAATCTAATATCATGTATACATTTTAGTTCGAAGGCGCAGGAGAGGCTGTAGAGAAATTCACCGTCAGGTATCAAAGTGATATTGTCTCTCATGAGCTGCAAGACTTGATTCTTCTCGTTCGAGAACAGTGGCCAGTCGGCTGAAATTCAAAAGAATTAGGCAAGAATTAGGATGAGCTCAAAAATACGACAAACGACAAACGCACCTCCAGGATTGAGATCGTTAATGAAATTGATGTAAAAATCAAGATACGTATTCGCAAAATCATCCTCTACACTGGCCGGCACAGGTCCAAATAACAGCACGAGCTCAGAAGCATGGAAAACTGCGAAAGCCCCAACATCCCTCGAAGTCAGCCTCGCGACGAAAAAAACATATCGAGACTCGCCTCCCAGTGAAGGATCATTTCCCGGAATGAACTCCCTAAAGTGATACGCAAACGTCGGTTGAAGCGTCGATGCACGTTCAAAGAAAAACCTCCTCGGCGCAAGGAACATCGCATCGGTGTACCACGCCGCGGCACGATCGAACAACGAGTCGCCTGTGTTAAACGGAGCACCTTCCCGTGGGTCATTCGCAGGCCAATTCTCCAAGATCTCGTCATAAAGGTCTTGTGTGATTGTACTATTATCGATGAACAGGTGCCCGACGAAGTTCTTGAATGCAGCATCTTGGGCGGAACCCGTGAGGTTCAGTCCTCTGACTGACCCGCTAAAAGTCGTGCCTTCGTTCAGCTAATATTCAATAGCGTCGCTGAACATCAAATCGTGTAATCTGCGAATAGAGCTCAAATTACGCACATTAGTCCCAGCCAAGTAAGGAACATGCACGAAATCGCCACTTTGAATCTTAGTCGAGGCTCTGACGGACGCAAAGCTACCCTTTGGGCCAATTGAGGGTTGCCATAGCTGACTGTTAAGAGTCGAATCGATCATTGCGTTACTAATGTTCAAAAGAGTCTGCAAAATGTTCCATATTGTAGGCAGATTTCAGCTCGCAAGAAAATAATTACTAACCTCAAAGGGAACATCTTGCAGGCACGATATGGCAGAAGGGCCAAAGCTGCATCCAGTTGCTGAGAGGAGCCGACTGAAGGGCAGACCAGTTTTGTCGTACGTGCTTGCGGGCGGAGAACTTTTACTAAAATATGTGTTGCTCTTAATATAACATACAACAAAATTAATCGGGAAGTGTCGCTTAAAAGGTCCCGTAGAAGAATCTGCGATTCCAGCTCGGAAAAGCGGTCTTTCGGAAGGAAACAGGAAATGAGACTCGACACTCCCAGCACCTGCAGACTGACACGCCCAGAGTCAGTACACTTGCTTGAATCGGCAGACGAATGAAACGCATACCTGGCCCCAAATCGTGACCTATGTAGATGATATTGAGTGAGGGACATTAATTCGCTCTGCTGTACTCACTTTGCTTGGATCGCCACCGAACGCAGCAATGTTATCTTGTACGAACGTCATCGCCATACGCTGATCCAATAGACCGGCATTCAAATCCTCGGGGGCCATAAGTGAGCTGGAAAGCTGTCACGTAGTCAGATATTTCCAGAACGCGCGACTGGAATATTCTTCAAGTGGCACTCACGAATCCGAATGTGTTGACTCGGTAATTTCTGTATCGGTGCAGTGAGAAGCTGGTTGTTACCAAATAACAAATATCGGTACCCACATCGAAACAAAGACGATAGGTTTATTGACTGCAACACTCCTTCCGACAATTCCTACATCAGGTGTGAGTGAAAAACGCGTAAAAAGAACTTATATTACGCAAGTGACATACGGGTCGGGTCATACGAGGGTTGGGAAGCTGCACTTTTGCACGACATAACTGTCAGATGGTTCGATGAACTGTGATACCCAAAAACAATTCACCCATTTGTGTAAGCACCTCCCTAGAAAGCCGGATACTTATCAGTCGTACTGATACGAAGCGTGGAAGTGTGGAAGTATTTCTCACATGTATCCAGAGTAAGACAGGCAACCTTGCGTTCTCCGCCGTATTTTCTGGACGCCACACCTATAATCCGCGAGGTACGTACCCTATTATTAGCCAGGACGCTTCGAAAAGATAGAACGGGGCTTCTCACATTGAGGAAGAGACAGTCTTCGCCAAGTGGAGCACCCAAACCATCGCCCGGAGGCTGAGGGCAAGCGTTTCCGAACGTAGACGCGTTCTTGACCGTGTTGCTGGCATGGACAATCGGCTGGGGAGCTTTGAAACGCAGTGATCCTACAGGCGGGAGGGCATACGGAATACCTAACCATTTCTCCGTAGCATTAGGTGTAGCGACGCCTCTGAACGTCCCAGTTCGCAGGTGCACGTCCAGAGAGCCCGACACGAAGGGTGCAAGGAACAAAAACCATACGAAGTGCAGGATGCTTTGACAGAAAAGCCTTTGAAGAGACTCCATGGTTGTTGGGGTTCTGAGTAATCTCTTTGGGAAAAATATATGTTAGATTTGCTATACGTACATCATAGGACAGCTGACTGTCAGTGTCATGCATGCCGGAGAACGTGCATCGACGGTCCGGTCGAAGGGGGCAAGAACTAAAACAATCTGAGTGACGCTGTGAACCGTGAATTACAGATACAGATGAATGAAATTGAAATATCGAATACATCGGGCAAGTTGAAATAGAGATACAGCTTCATATGTATCATGCAGTTAGAGCGGCGATGTCCTTCTTCACACCATCTAACATTTTCTGTGCCTCTGTGGAAATTGTATGAGCCATCTGTGAGAGTGCCAGATAAATATCCGCACCTGTCTTAAGCTTTCCTTCAGACAAATCGACAGCGTTCTTCAATGCATCCTGGATGGCTGCCAGTCCTGCGCGTTTTCCTTCCTCCCGCTTAGCAGGGTCGACATCAATCAAGCTCTCCTCTCCAAAGGCCTCCATCAAGGCCTCCGCCAGCCTAATCCATGCCTTCCCCCACCTCTCTTCCAATGCCATCGCCTTCTGCGCATCCTGCAGCGCCTTGGGCCTCAATTTATTCCTTTCTTTCACATCCATACCCGGCACCAGTAGCTGCTTCAAGTAAGCCTGCGCGCGATTCGCATACAACACAGCTGAATCGGGAGACAAGTCTATAGCGTGTGAATACAACTCCGCAGCCCTCTTGTAATCTTTTTGTTTGAATGCCTCATTGCCCTCATTCTTCGCTTTTTCCGCCTCGGTCGAAGCCAGCACCAACGACGGCGCATACGCATGACTTGCGTGGGTACTCACCAACCTATAGAGGCCTTGTGTATCAGCTCCCTTTAGGAGATCAACCTGCTCGCCCTTCTCTGCATCCGGTGTCTTCTTCTTAATCACGATAAACGTTGGCATGGCGCTGATAGCATATTTCGCTGCGATAGCTCTCGTCCCTGGCCCATCGACATCAACGCGAAGGAAGTAGGTGAACGGATATTGAGATGCGAGGTGACTGTATGTGGGTGCAATGACTTTACAAGGCCCACACCACTGAGCGTGGAAATCGACGATGACGGTGAGAGACTGAGAGTGCGCATGCCGAAGGGCCTGATTCCACTCGGATACAGAGGCTATTTCGATAGGTGTGCCACTACCTGGTTCCGGGACAGACATTGTCGACGATCAGATATTGATTGGAGGGTAAATTAGGCCTGAAGCTTAGCAAGCAAATTTATATAGCAAAAGTCAGGGTAGAATGTTCTAGATATAAGTACTGCTTTGACGTTGAATCCTTGTTCAAGGATATTTTATCTGGTATTCCAAACAACATTGACAATTTCAGATCAATGTCAGACTGAGAGAATATCCTTCGATTTTTTGGATCAAACAAATTTAATTCAACCCATCCGTCCATCTTTACGCCAGGCCGAGCTGAGTCTATCGCTCAACATAGGTCCCACGTTTGAAGAACTTGAATCCAGCGTGAACCCACATGAATCTGAGTCCAGAATAGCACGAATCTGCCATATCTTTGGGCTAATGAATACCAGAACGGGACACGAAGAATACGTAGAGTGAAACACGCTGCCAGAAAACAGGCCGGTGGTCAAGGCAATAGCTTCCAGTGCACTTCTAAAGGTAGCAAGCATCCTAGTTTATTTCCCGTTCATTGGTCGAACTGGACACTGCTATCGTTGCTTTGATAACACAAAGATTCAGCCGGAAATTGGGTACAACTTGGCATTTCAGTTCCACCGGAACATCACATTCCCGTTGATACGACCATCTTGAAAGTTTCAGCTCAGACCTGGCTTAGGGGTTCAGCTGAAGCCTGAAGTCACCGGCGGTGTCAAAGCAGTGTTTACACGTGACGAGACTGCTACTTGAAATTGATGAGGCGACATCTTTTCTTCTTCCATCTACCATACACATACAATGTCTCTCTTCAAGCGCAAAGAAAAGAATCTCATTCCTCCTCTCGAATCCGAGATTCAAAGCAAGAAACTCACTAAATCTCCATCGTCTGGAACTTCACCCTCTTCTACCACCCCCTCTTATCGCTCCAGCGCAACCACCTATGTTGCTAGCAGAGATGGCGACCCTTACAGCACCAGCCCGCACAGTTCCACTCGTTCATCCTCCCAGAATCTCCAGGGCTCTAAAGGACCCGACGACTTTGACTACCGGGACAAGTACAGCAGGAGCAGAGGCGTAGGAGATGCCTATTCCCGCGCTGGCGCGGATAATAGCGCTATAGAACAGGACCGCAACGAGCTCTTCTCTGGGTACGACCCCAAGAAGGGCGGCTCTGGGAGGTTCTTTGATGGGCCGCAGCCTGGTCGTGAGCCTGAGCCTGGGGAGGAGAACGATGAAGATGTGGAAGCTATTAAAGTGCAGACTCGATTCATCAAGCAGGAGAGTGTCAATTCTTCACGAAATGCATTGATGCTTGCCAGACAAGCGGAGGACACCGCTCGAGGCACGTTGTCCAAGCTAGGTGACCAGTCCGGTAAGCCAATGTCTTGATCTTTCTTTCGCTTGAATATCTACTCATTCGCCTCGTGTGTTTTTGTACGTTGTATTACATAGAGAGACTCGCCAACACGGAGATGCACCTCGACCTGGCTAAATCCCATGGTACGAAGGCAGCCGACAGGACAGACGAGCTGAAGAAGCTCAATCGCTCCATCTTCCGACCTGCCATCACTTTTAACAAGGATGCCAAGCGTCGCGCTCACGATGCCAAGATCCAGGAGCGGTATGAGGAAGAGCGATCGGAGCGCGAGAGGGCCATGATGGACGTCAGAGAGACTCAAAACCGTCTTGGACGTGCCGCCACGTACGGTCGTACTGCTGACGAGGAGAACCTCCTATACAACGGCAGTGAGCAAGGTGATACGGCCGGCACTGGCTCTAGCCGATTCCGACGGAGTGAAGCGCAGAGGCAAGAAAGGCGCGCACAGAATTCCCGTTACAGGTTCGAGGCTACTGCTTCTGATGACGAAATGGAGGATGAGTTGGATGAGAATTTGGATGAGATTTCGGACGTAACTAAGAGATTGAAGGCTTTGGGTTCGGCTATGGGTCAGGAACTTGATAGTCAGAATAAGAGGCTTGATACTATCACTGGGAAGACTGATGGTTTGGATATTAATTTGGCTAACCTTACGAGAAGGGTAGGTTTCCTCTTTGTTCTTATTCATTCCTTGCCCCGTGTACTGATGATCTTCAACAGCAAAAGAAATTCTAAGACGCTTTGTCTGTCTCTATTTGAAAGGTCTGCATACCCATATTCCTGTTATTACTTCAAATTCAACGCCGACTGCCCCTTGCCTCAAGAACAATACACTCAATGGACGTTGCTTTGATGATGATGGACTGATACAATTTGTCGATAATCATATATACAATGGATCTTCTGTTTCTACTCCTCCACACCCTGCATGGAAATGATATGCCTTGCAAGAATTGCACCTTGATATGAGACGTGAGTTTTTTGTACTAGAAACTAGTATGAGCGATACATGTTCTATTCATCCACACACCAGTCAAACATTAATAAAATGTCAATCGGCATCATCCTCCTCATCATCATCATCATCCGCAAAAAGTCTAGGACCCTGCACAAGTACACTCGTATGCATTTCCTGACCCACCCTCACGTTTGTTAATCCACCAGTTAAATTCACCTGGTTCGCACTCAAGGTCGAACAATGAATTTGTGTTTCCGAGTCGTTCATCTTGACAACAGGAAGGTGTCCAGGTAAATTACTCGAATCCTCTTCCGGATGTAAACCAACGTCACGGCCTATTCCTTCTGTTGTTTCTTGATCGAAAGGTGTATTATCGCAACGTTCTTGTGGTAGAAATACGAGGCTTTGCCTTGGTGAACAAGTATCTTGTCGGACTAGCGGTAGTGAAGGGTTGAGGTCGAGTTTGGGTGAGATACTGCAGTTTGGGATTTTAGCAGTAGCGTTGGCGCGAGCAGCGAGTAAAGTCGGTTTGGTATCGAAAGCATTGGCGTTGAAAGTAGGACTGTTACATTGAGCAGGCGAAGTGAACGTAGTCTGCACCAGTGATTCTCCATTCTTGATTTTGTCGTTGAGGTAATTAGGAATGGGACATAAATCCAGCGGAGCATGGGCGTTGTCCGTCATATGTCTAGCAAGCGGGGAATTTGAAGCATAAGCAGGAGGGTTTGAAGTAACATTTGAACTGGCTTTAGATTTCGCAGAAAGCCAAAACTTCAGCATTGGGCTACTTGATGACCTAGCAGGAGTGTGCGGGGAAGACGCTGTTGTTAGTCTTGGAGCTGTTTTAGTTAGGTTGATTTCTTGTTTTAGGTCTGTTCTACCATTCGAAGAATTGAATAACATTTGAGGCTCGGGATTACAGGGACGAACCGGTCCAGGCTGTCGAGAACTAAAAGGAGTCAATTGTGTTGGTTTGAAGAAGGCATCATTAGGAGCCACGGCGAAACTTCTACAGTCTTCAATAGGCAGTTGAGGATCCATAGGGCCACCTTCATCTCCATCGTCCAAAAATGTTGCAGTAACTTCACGAGTGTTTGTTCTTGAAGAACCTCCGGAGGCAGGACACGGCGAAGAGGTAGCGGTAGAGAGGGAAGTAATACGTTGCTCCATGGGGGGATCATATAACAAGTCTGTGCGTTCGGGCGAGCAACAGAATAGCGATTCGACACCATGACAACCGAGGGACTGTGGACGAGACGGCACCAAACAGGATCTTGAAGGAGACGCAAACACGGGTGAAGAGATTCCAATGCCTTGGAGCTGTCTTTGTGATTCTAGATCTTCCGCCTCTTCAATTATGTACGCTTCTCCTGCCCCTTCCTCGTCGTCGACAGGTTGCACCGCCGTTTCATACATCAGCTTTGATGAATCTTGATCCATAAAAACGCCCATACGACGGGTTGAGAGTTCTCTTCTAGCATATTCTTGATCACGACCGCGAGTTGGGGTATATGGGGCATCGGAGCTTCGATTGGATCCCGACTCTGAACCTGAATATGGTACTAGGGTATCATGGTAGCGCTCCATGATGCGACGACTAGACGTCAAGGGTCCCGCAAAGCGACGCGGCTTGTGATGAGCAGGATAGGAACGAGGAAATGCGGGGAAAGGCACTGCTCGTATAGAATTGCTCGGACTTGAAGATGAAGCATATCTATCTGAGACGCTGTCACCGCAGATCGCTGATGAGGACCTCTGCCGGGGCAAATATCTCTCGACACTCTGAGGACCTCCATCTCTTCCGTGCCAGGTGTTCTCCGTGAACTCATCGCTGTCATCCTTTTCCGGTATCCCTTCCAGTAGCATAGCAAAGTCCCGCTTCTTGACCGGACTATAGGAGGACATCTTCTCCACACCTAACACGACCCCCACGGCCTTCCAAGGGTCTTCGTAGTCAAATATGTTGCCAGAGAAGGAAGGCAGGGAGTCAGAAGAAAGTGATTGAAGAGAGCGACTCTGGGAATATGGAGAAGAGTTAACATCTGGGTGAACATAATGATTTGAGAACCGTCGCGAGGAGTGCTGAGAGTTATTACTACAAGATGTCAACTGTTCGCCCGAGGAGTACAGGATGGCTCGAGAACCAGAAGAAGCACTATTGGGAGAACATAGATTGGAGGATATATGCTGGCCTTCTTCCTTAGAACACATGGAGTAGCTCTGCGCCTCATCAATGTTCCATGAGGGGGCGAACGCTGCGAAAAATTTAGATCAATGTAGTATGGAGCGAAAAAGCTGCAGATCCCACTCTTATGGTCGTCGTAATTTCTCTCGACTTCACCGTCACTCGCATCTGCACCCATACTAAAGCGATTGTCGTCCTCTGAGCTCGTGATGGACCGAGATCGGCGAGGATACGGGCTGGTGAGCACTGTAGCTTGACTAGTGGACTGCGGAGAAACAGGTAGATATCCAGTGTTCTAGTGAGATGCGTTTATGATGATCACTAATGCAGAAGCCTACTCATACCTTGCGTTTGAGATTTGGTGAATGGGGGCAAGGAGAACTAGAAGACGCTGGACGCTTCACTGTCTTGATCTTGATGCACTTTTTCTGGTCTTGCCATGTTGTCAGACCAGCCAAGTCCTTCATAGAAAGCAGCTTATTCATTGCAGCTCGTAAGGATATCGCTAATTCGAAAGGTCAGATTCAGGACTACAGCTACGGTCACGAGTAGTTGAAATTTGAGACATACGTTCAGAAGTGTCCAAAGCCTGCAAAACCTTTGAAGGCCGATTCCGACAATCATCGGATGATTCACCTTCTGAAGAAAGTTTCGATAGGCGTAACTTGGATTTGGGTGTGCAAGGAGACACATGGATGGGGTCAGGAATGTATTCATTGCGATTATATGTTTCTTCAGTCCCTCGCTTCGCATGGGCAAGGTTTATGTCGGAGATAGATCCAGCACTGACTGCTCCTTTCTGCGCGGTCGTTGCATTGCAACCGAGTGCAAGTTTGAGTCTTTGTCTCCCAAAAAAACGCTTTTCAGCCCGTCCGGTCGTATCTCTAGTTCGAGCTTTGGCCGCATTGCTAGAAGGAGAACCTGGTTAGATAATAGTAAGTTATTCAAGAAACATTCAAACCGTTTACCACCCATATAGTTTGCACCGACCATGCTAAGGTCGGCCAAAGCAGTAAGTACTGCTCTAAAAGTCCGGCGAAGTACTGATTCGTCTGTCAGTTTCGAGAAAAAAACGTGACTTGCTGAGTCAGCAACGGGGACTTGACGCTTTTTTAATTCTTGCCGACGGCCCTTTCTTTTCTTTACTCATTCCACAGAGTTCATCCTAAAAAATTCAAAATGCACCGTCTGTCGACCACTTCTTCAAGGTCTCTCCGCCGTGCCGCAGCTAAAGCTGCAAAGCCCTCGTTAAGTCGTGGAGCTCACAAGGAGATCAAGTTTTCGAACGAGGGCAGAGCTAGTATTTTGAAAGGTGTCGACGTTCTTGCCAACGCTGTCAGCGTTACTCTCGGCCCTAAAGGTATGTTTTTATCACAAGACTGCTTTTACCTTCTAACTTAAGGTGCTTAGGTCGCAATGTCATCATTGAACAGTCGTTTGGTGGTCCCAAAATTACCAAGGGTAAGTACAGTTTCGTGTGAAGTCGGCTCTCACTCTGACACGCGAATTTTTTACAGACGGTGTGACTGTCGCAAAGTCTATCTCACTTCAGGACAAGTTTGAGAACCTTGGTGCTCGGTAAGCTTACATTCCAAGGTCCCAGAGCTTGTTTTTGACGTACATCCATAAAGTCTCGTTCAGGACGTTGCTCAGAAAACTAACGAAATTGCTGGTGACGGTACTACCACCGCTACCGTTCTTGCGCGCGCCATCTACTCCGAGGGTGTTAAGAATGTCGCTGCTGGATGCAACCCTATGGACCTCCGTCGTGGTTCCCAAGCTGCCGTTGACCGGGTAGTGGAGTTCCTTTCCTCCCAAACTAAAACTATCACCACGACCGCGGAGATCGCTCAGGTCGCCACTATCTCCGCAAATGGTGATACCCACGTCGGTAATCTCATTGCTCAGGCAATGGAAAAAGTTGGAAAGGAGGGTGTGATTACTGTGAAAGAAGGCAAGACTATTGATGACGAGATTGAGGTTACGGAGGGTATGCGCTTCGACCGTGGCTTCATTTCGCCTTACTTCATCACCGATGTGAAGGGTCAGAAGGTCGAGTTCGAGAAGCCTATCATACTTTTGTCTGAGAAGAAGATTTCTGCTCTTCAAGACATTCTCCCCTCACTCGAGTTCGCTGTTCAGTCTCGTCGTCCGCTGGTCATCATTGCGGAGGACGTCGACGGTGAGGCGCTTGCTGCTTGTATCCTCAACAAGCTTCGGGGTCAGCTCGCTGTTGCCGCGGTCAAGGCTCCAGGCTTTGGCGATAACCGCAAATCCATCCTCGGTGACCTCGCCATCCTCACCGGCGGTACCGTCTTCACTGACGAGCTTGACGTCAAACTTGAGAAGGCTACTCCCGACCTTTTCGGTACCACGGGTAGCATCACTATCACCAAGGAGGACACTATCCTCCTCAATGGTGAAGGTTCCAAGGATTCTATCCAGGCCCGATGTGAGCAGCTTCGTGCCCTCATCGCTGACCCTACCACGTCCGACTACGACCGCACTCGTCTCCAGGAACGTCTAGCCAAACTTTCCGGCGGTGTTGCTGTCATCAAGGTTGGTGGCTCCAGTGAGGTCGAGGTCGGTGAGAAGAAGGACCGCTACGACGATGCTTTGAACGCCACCCGTGCTGCCGTTGAGGAGGGTATTCTTCCTGGAGGTGGTGTTGCACTCCTCAAAGCTTCTTTAATGCTTAGCACTACTTCTCCTTCCCCCTCTTCTTCTGCCTCCGTCCCCGTTTCCCCGAACGCCGTTCCCATCCCCACTGCGAACTTCGACCAAGATCTCGGTGTTTCTATCATCCGCCGCGCGCTCTCCGGCCCCTCGCGCGCGATTCTTAACAACGCCGGTGAAGAATCAAGTGTCATTGTCGGGACTCTTCTTTCGAACTATGGTACCCCTGACAAGTTTTCTTGGGGTTACGACGCCAGCAAGGGCGAGTATGTGGATATGATCAAAGCCGGTATCGTCGACCCCTTAAAGGTCGTCAGGACTGCACTTGTTGATGCTAGTGGTGTTGCTAGTCTGTTAACCACCAGCGAGTGCTGTGTTGTTGATGCGCCAGAGGAGAAGGGTCCTGCACCCCCTATGGGAGGCATGGGCGGTATGGGAGGAATGGGCGGGTTCTAAGCTTCATCTCGCTAATTCTCCTGTGGTCTCTCTTGGTTCTTGCGTCCCACTGTGGATGGAAGCTTGTTGCCGCCAGTGGTCCATAGTAGTGTGCTCGTCTATGGCTCGTCTTTAGATGCTGCTGGCAGAAATAGTGTGAAAAGTGCTTCATGGCATATCTTCTTTTCTTAGGGAATCTCGTGCGCAGTCATTCATCCAACAGACATTCGACGCTTTCTGTATTAACATAACAGATCCACTTATGATGTATCTTATATTGCTTAATGACCCTCAATACAACCCCTACTCATCGATTTTTGCTGAGAGCGAGTGTTATAGCTTGAGTCCTTCGAAGTCATGACAGCCTACTGGTGTAGGTTTGTGCTAGAAGTATGTAACTGGATCCGACCTTCTTTGTGTTCTATTTTCACCACATACTAGTCTGTTATTAGATTTGACGTCCTAACAGCGGCATCTTTGTAACAGTAACTCCTTCCTGTGTTTCAACATATATGGAGTTCCTTTAGATGTAGAGCGTACTCTCGAGCATAAAGAAGGATGGGAAGGCTTGTTTAAAGTTCCCAGCAAAACTTCAACCTCTCCATTGATAGTATGTATAAAGAGACGTGTAAACGAACCAATACATATAAGAGTTACAAAGGTATACATACAGAATAAAGTTACACATATTACAACATAAGTATACTTTTGTACGCACAAAATGTACATCTACTTCACAAACAACAAATTTCACAAAGTTTTACACGTAAGTCCTTCGTTTTACACCTCGAATAACTTCTTTGATAGTCCGAAGCCATCCAACAACTTTTTCAATTTCACCTAACGCGCCGTCTTGTCTGGCCTCAATTTTGCGCAGTAACAAACGGCGAATTGCCTTGATATCTTCGTCGTCGTTTTCAGCGAGGATGCCTCCGAAAGAGATTTTGGACGTATAGGACCGAACTGAAGAAACGGAAGAGAGAGAAGTGAAACTCGGTTTTGGGGAGAGATGGTGCGAGGATTGGTTTGAGGAATGTAGACCGCTTGAAGGGTCAGATACGGGGCGAATGAAGAGATCGTCGTCGTCGTCGAATTCATCATCCGTCACGCGAAGATCTTTCACAATCTGGATTCTGGCCTAGTTGAAAGATCGTGTCAATACCTGGTGCACGAAGAATAGCGAACCGACAAACCTTGACGGCTCTGTCAATAATCCGTTCAGCCCTGAGAATAGAGCGGGTCGCGGAATCCATGAATTGTTTAGCCTACCAGTATATTTAGAACTGACCAAGCGCTTGCAAGTCGAGAAAAAACTCACGGAAAAAAGGCACTCCTTGATACTGACTAGATCTCGCTCCGCCGCCCCGAGGACTACATGAGATATCTGTAGCGCAGAATCAACAGGGATCTCGAGGGAGCGGTAAATATCATCCGAGTCTTCTTCGGACAGACTGGCCCGTGGTCCTTGAGTGACCTCCTTAATGACCGCTGACTCAGCCCCAGACGTATTCGTCGATGCACCATCCGTTGCTGACTTGGCTGTACGCTTCAACCAGCTCATAAGTCTCGACGCCGAAAACGAGACGGACTTCGTTTCGACCCCGATCTTTGATTTCTTCACCACCAAGTCATTCTTTGCAGTCTTTCCATTTGAACCCGAGAGTGATTCGGTGGATCGTGATCTTTCGGAAATACTCGAAGGTGTAGGGGGCGGGGTTCCAAACGGAGTACACACTGCAGTCATTTGAGAATCTTCCGAGTCTCTATTTGGGAGCCTCCGAGGACTAATCGCCACCAACCCTCGATCTCTCAATTTGTTGTCTACCAACAGTGATATGCTCTCCAACAGAGAACTAGTGTCATCGACATCCACTTCCAGATCGTGTAACGCCTGCGATGTTTCTTCTGCACGCGTTCGGAAGTAGCTCAGAGTAGCGCTACTGAGCTGCTCGGTTTCGCGCAAGATCATCCCCAGGTGGTTCAAGTGATGAGAATCAGCATTATGATGTATGAAAGGAGAGGTTATACGCAAATTGTCGATGAGTTGGGGGGAAGCAGTGGCAATGTCGAAGTCAGAACAGATGATAGAGTCCCCATCGTCATCCTGGTCACGACCAACAGAAGTGTTCCAATCAGAGAAGGATTTGAGGGAGGAGAATGAAGTGACGGGGCGAATAGTCAGGGTAGAGAAAGCAGACTCAGGTCGAAACCTTTCCGCGTCGACTCCGAAGGCTGCCCGAAACTCGGGTTGAGCAACTTCTAAAGCTGTGAATCTGAACACGGGTCAGTGAAAATACGCATAGTCCACCAAGTTGACAACTCACCCCCTCGAGTTCCGCAACTCGCGTACACTGCCAGTGGTATCACATTCAAGAAGAAATTGCATCAATTCAAAAGAGTGACCGTGTTCGGCAGCTATGTGAATACAAGTTTCACCTTGCATATCCCTTGCTGACAGAGGGGCACGCAAATCGCGAACAAGGTGAACAATGAACTGGCACAAGGAAGACGTAGTGTCCATAGTCACTTCATCGGGATGATAAGACATCGCAATACAGTGAAGAGCGGTGTAGTGCTCTTTGACAGTGAACAACGCTATATCGGCTCCAGCACAGTAGAGTGCGTCCAAAACGTCAACACGCGGATGTGGTGCAGAAGCGCAGTAATGGATAGGGCTCCAGCCCTCCGTATCCGGACTATTTACAAGGAGAGGACATGATAAAGGATACAGGGAGGGAGGAGCCGACGGTGGAAGGGGCGGTGAAAACAGTAGGGAATGTAGAAACTGTATGTCTGAGGACAACACAGATTGCACGATGGTTTCGGTTGCTTTCGTGAGAGTTACAGGCATAAATGTGGAAGGGGAAGGAGGCCGGAGACCACTTGACGACGATATTGAAGATATACATAATTCCAGAAGCAAGTTTGTCTCGGGAATTTCTTTGCCATGCGTAGACGACTGTAGCTGGTCTGTTAGTAGCTATTAAAACCATCAAGTTTACTCGACTTGCCTTTAATTCACGCAAACGATGTCGCCGTAAAATAGACTCGCAGAGATATAGTATTTGAGGGTGTTGAAGCGCGTACTGAATGGACGTCCGATGATTTCTATCCCGAAAATCAGGCCTAGCGCCGTGAAGAAGCTTGCGGAATTATGAGCGAGCAGTTCTATTGCTAGCATTAAAAGCAACATACCAGCATCTGTACTATTTCCATACTGCCATCTCGAGCCGCGTCTATAAGGAGTTCCGATCGTGAGTAATTGGATACACTATGAGACAGTTGCACTCACACATCAAGGGAGTTGCACCGTGCATATCCATGCAGTTCACAGAGACTGTACCCAAACTCTCGTCGAGGAGAACACGGACCGCGTCCGGCATATCCAACCAAGCTGCCATCTCCAACGGTGTAGCATCATTGAAAGCACTTTGCGGCGCGTTCAGTGTTGACAGGGATATATTGGGCTGCATGAGCAGAATCTCAATAGCCTTCAATCGGCGCTCCGTCATGAATGAGGGTCCATGCGATACTTTCACATCATTCCAACTGAACAACACCCAAACGTGAATACTTCGAATGCAAGACGCGTTAAAATGCAGACTCACTGTTCCCCTGCTATTGCACACATCAACGCGGTCCTTCCTGACGCGTCAAACGCGTTGACATTTGCGCCAGAATCTATTGCTCCTTGGACACCTTCGTCATCTCCCACCAAAGCAAAGGATTGTAAACCAAAGTTATCCAAGGAACGAGCCGAAGTCGATTGTTTCGTCATGAGTAAAGACAGATGTCAAGTCGCGAGAATTATACAAGGTGAGGAAAGCAAAGAGTGTAGAAAGACAGATAAAACACAAGAGAGCTTCCCAGAAACCACAAGAAACCACAGTGTTGAAGAGAATACCAGAAAAGAGATTGAGTCTTGAGTTCCTTCAAAGGATACGATAAACAGAACCTCCGTTTACCCAAATCCCTATATATGCGGGCATTTGGACGGACGGGGGAAGAACTGCAACGAGGCATAAATACATAACGTCGAATGCTCATCAGAAAACGAACCCTGAGGTAAGATGGTGCTTACCTGTGACCTGGTGTGGGCGCGACATACTTAATTCCGACACCGCACGTCTATAGCTAGCCGTTGCCTCGAGGCTTCCTTCACCCATTGATGGAAATGACCCAGTCTAGGACTGTCGGCTCACTCAAACGGACAGTCGCGTATAACAGCGTATAACCGCATACAATTCAACGGAATAAAATAGTCGTTTATTTCGGAGCAGCTATGTGACGGAAATGGCTTGAACACGAGGCTAGTTGAAGAATATACCCGGTCCGGTGACGACTTGAGAAGTAAGGTTTGGAGACAAATGGTTCTCAATTTCGTGGATTCCTTTGCAGTCTTGAATTTCAGCGTAATATCAGCTGGGCGTGATTGTTGATAAATCGCCCGTGCTAGAAGTCAAACCTTCAGTGATAGCTGGAAGGCATCGCGAAACCAACCTTCAAGAATGTGATTGGGAATTCTCAACGTTGTGTGACAAGGGCGTGCAGGGGCGTAATTTTTTTGAGCATGCTGTCCAGAAAACGGCTGTGAAATGGTGAAATTTCTGTGAGGAAGTTTTCTGCGGGTTGCACGGAGATAAATAATGCATTTACAAGTTTCAGACTGGCAAGAATTTCGAGGAAGACTTACCTTACCTAAACACAAATCATCAAACAAATTTCCTCATTCGTAGACCGTCGAATTCGAAGCAACCATCGAACAGCAGAATTAACCAATTGGAACAGCTATCGTGTTAGCAGATTCTGTACACCAGTTAATTTCGAAGTTCGAGGTGCAATTCCGGATCCGAACACTGGTGAACTTGGAACTCTGGGCTCGGAATATAGATATCAAGGATGTCATAACCTACAAATATTTTATTGCATGCATGCAGTTGGATTGGGGTTGGGGCTGTGTACAGTAATGCGATCGTGCTAAAGGAAAGAGACAAACAAGAGATTCGAAAATACTGGATAGCGTGTTATGGAAATGATAGTAATATAAAAATGGTGAAAGGACTACGAGACGATGCGACAATGCGATAATGGGATTCGACGAGGATGAACCCATTCAATATTCTATACATGTACTCCGAGAATTTCGCGTACTTTCCAATGGCTTTACAAGAATGCGTCCCTTGATAGAGTACCCTGGTTTATGAAATGTATATCAGTAATTGCGAACCTCCGTGTAAAGATGTCAATGGAAGCGACGGATCACCACCTCGGAATCAACACGAGGACGGGATCCGTAAACAACAGGCGTAATAGCAAGCGAGCAGTGCACAAACACTGAAGCTGGCCCGAAAGGAAACTGTGATAAACACATACCTTCACTTCATTGAAATTATTCACAGCTTTCTCAAAGTCCCAACCATTGCTCGTTAGGCAGTCAATCGCAAATTGCACGTTCAATCCAGTGCGTGCACAAACTTGCACAACAAGCGATCGCTGAGGCTCGGGCTAAAGGAACAGCATGATGAGCGGACCTGATGCATAGCATCTCGGAGATTGACAACTCACTATCGAATTAAGAACGGCCTGCTGTTCTGGCGTCAACTTTGACAAAACATTGACGGACGCATCTTTTGGTAGCTGACGGGGAGGCAATTTGTCGGGCTGAACCACCATCGGACCTGGTCTCCAGGCTTCAAAGCTGGAGTAAGCTCGTATCGTCCACTGGTCGGAAATGATGACAACGTCCCAGCCACTCAGTTTCGCCCGAGAAGCCTCATGAGTGAGAAAAGATTCAGTATCACAGAACACGACTAGAAGACTCACCGAGAACCGTCGGGTGCAGGTATCAAGATGAACGTCCTATCGAATGATCGCAATCCTTCCGAAGGTACTAATGATAGAATTTAGCGACCTTGATTCAAACAAAATATTGCAAAATACGCACATTCGGTAAACTCTCCATGTACAACCACTAGTAAACCCATCATTCCCGCATGAACTACCGGGAAACAATCCACGCAGAATTTCTCTGGTGGGCCAGAGATATCGTGCTTCGTCTTTGGCAGTGCCTCAACGGCCTTCGCGATTGCTGGGCCCCCGGAGAGCAGACGCTGAACCTGTTTGTCAGGTGACTGCGCGAGTCGCAGGAGATTCCGTGAGCCGGCTGCGCCAATTGAGAGCCAAGGTGCCCATTCAAGCTTTTTCTGATTCGGAAGCTTATGTTGTAGGCCCTGTATTCTGGCTCGCTCGGGGATAGAGGTATTACATGAATAGGAAAAGGTAGCCGCAGCATCGTACACATCTTGAAGTGCAGCTCGCTGAGTATCAAAAGCAGAGAAAAACCTGTACTACCAGTCAGTCAAGGTAAAATACTGAGATACCCACCACGTACCGTGAAAGGAAAGTGCTGAGCAACGAGCCGTCCACGCCTACTATGAAAGATGCCCCCATTTCTACTGGGAAGGTCGTTGCGGACGGTTTTTCTACCGTACCGCTCGGTATCGGCGTTTGCGAGACATCAAACGAAATTTGAGCTATTGTCTGTCCATCAAGCATCGCAAGCGAAGGAAAGCGCCGCGAGACCTCACTTACAAAAGAGTTATGAACTGCTTTCCAGTGCAACAGGTAAAGACCTACATTTTGAACTTCTCGGCATCCTTCTTCATTGCATCTTCCCTCAATGGATTCCCTGACAAGATCAGCTCCCTTAGAGCAACGAGCTTGTCCTTCTTCCCTGACATAAAGTCCATGTCCCTGTACGTCTTGAAGTCATTGTCTTGCAGTGATAGGTTGGCCAGCTGCGGAAGGTAATGACCGAGAAGAGACAGGTGCTGGCCTTGAAGTCGGTTTCTAGATAAGTCTAGAGATTGCACCTGGTATAATACGATATGAGCACACGAGTCAATGATGAGATTCGAGAATATCACCTCAGGCTTCAATTGGCTTGCAAGTTTGAATAATACTGCTGCATCACGAGCATTGCCGCCATACCCGGGAGGCATGAGATTATACTTCTTGACAATTTCATCCTCGATCATATTCTATCCAGATAATAGTATTACAAAAAGCACTACGTAGCATAATGCCAAGCAGAACTCACACTGAGATCCAACAATCTTATTTCAGGATTCCATCGTTTCTGGACCAACTTTCTCCATGGCTCGACGCTGTTCTTGAGCGTTGCTCCACGCTGGTGTACCGGTATTAGTGAGGGACCAGTGGAAGGGCCGGGACCAGCATTTCGACGGAGGCGACCAAGAGCAGTAGGACGTGATGCGCCACGAATAGACAACGGGTCTGATGATCCAGGTTGCGAAGTATTGGAGCGAGCAACGAGCTGAGAGTGTGAGATCAGAGTGGTGCGTAAGTTGTCTGTTTGCAGCAGGATGGAATGATAAACACGGGAAGGACCAGGAATTCAATGCGCGTGACGACGACTTGAACTCGAGCCCTGGAGTTTCAAAGAAGAGTTAATAACAATGACAATTACCGATCTACTGGGACCCTGATCCTTAAAAGCATCTATTGCACGAGGTCGATGAGCACGAAACTTCGACGCTCCTTTGCGGCCTCCAGGCTTGTCGGTGGCATCCCGCATCTTGCTGTCTCGGTCTCGGTCGATAAGACCGGCTTTGCGAAGAGCATTGGAAGCCAATGTCCTCGAGCCTGGAGCAGGTGTAGGACTTGAGAACATGTCACAAGAGAAAAACACTGGCTGGTTCAACGTTAATGAGCCAGAAAGGTGGTGGTTGCAATTTAAGATTGCCTGGGCCTCCGTTAAGGCCGGCCCCGAAAAAGCGATGTCACACCTTCCCACGATGAGCCTCCCTTTCTTAGCGATATTAGGGTTATCTCTAGGGTTAAAGCCACGTTTTACCGGCGCTTTTGCGATCTGAGTCAATCCTACTAACTTGACTCAACTCGTCCGGATGATGCTCTGGGCTAGTTGACGAGCGACGCAAGGCTGAGCGAATGCAGTTGGCTGTACTTGAATATAAGTCACCTATGCCTGCTATTTACAGTAGAATTATCCAAGTATGTACATCGTTTGCAAATTAGATATTGATTAAGTATATGCAAGGCCCTACTATACAACAACACTCAAATATGTACACCTTCACGCACGCAGTAATCCAAGCTTCCCTCTCTCAAGATTGACATAGAAGCCGCTCAAGACTTCACTACGGAAGTTATGTTTGTAGTCGAACATAACACCTAGCGCCTTGTCCGAGTTCACCTTCCAAAGTACCTGTTTGGCCTCTTCATCGTCCCCTGCCATCGCCTCCACGTCCTTCGGGTTCATCAAAGCCGCGTGAGGAGCGAGTAGGTCGGGGTTAATGCGTTGAGATACGTTCTTCAGCATTTCAGGATCAGAAGGAGCGATTGCATGTTGGCAAAATTCTAGCGCTTCGTTCAGCTCCCTCTCCGTAAGATGAGGATCTGCTTCGGTAGCCCCTTGGATCACTGTCATTGCCAATCAGTATGATTGCTAGTGTACCGGGCAAGGAGAGATCCAGATACCTGGCCGCAGAAAGTCAAAAGCTCGATCGAAATTGTCTTCATCAACCTCTGATAGGACGGGGGAAGATTGAGATTTCATCTGCTTGTATGCAGCCCATACTACAACGAGAAAGCTGAACAGACACATGACATCAGCATGTGTGGTATACTCAAGATCGACCATGAGATATATACCGTGTATAGGACGTTCCGACCTTCTCATCGTGAAATTTGATTGCTTCATCCTCCGTGCACTGATTACGAATCGAAGCAGCGATAGTGCTAGCAGCGGATAGTCCTCCGCTGAATGCTAGATGCATCCCCGAGGAAAACAAGGGGTCGATGAATGCTGTCCAATTCACCATAAACAAAGATAGAAACGTGAACCAGAGTATAGCTCACCTCCCGCATCCCCGACGATACGATAATTAGGTCCAGCATATTGATTACCCGCGCTTGAGTAACTATAATCACCAGCGCTCTTGACGGAGCCACTGAACTTGGCTTTCTGCAGAAGCCGTCCTACTCCCGGAGCTAACTTGAGCTGTCTGAGATAGTGGGCCACCGTAAGGTCTTGGTCAGGCCGGACTTTAAGGTTGGATTTCTTGATGCGATTAGACTTCTCGGACACCACAACGCCCACCGAGACCGTTCCGTTGGAGATGCCATGTCAGTGGCTATACAAGTGTATGAACAATTTATATTCACCGTTGTGAAGGGGGATAAACCACGCCCATCCAGTTTCATCTATGGATATAGCGTATCCCCAACTCAGCAAACAGGTAGTCAAAAAGGTGTTTGATACGAACCCGTCAATGCTTCGAACCACGGTGCGTTCTCCCGATTCGTTCCCGGTGAGTACACACCAACTTCACCCGTCCAGTACCCCCAATACGCGATATTGCGGAGGGACTCCGTAAAGCGACGGTTCCTAAGATACTTGGTTGACATGATTCCCGTTCTTCCAGATGCATCTACTAGCCAATCAAAGGAGATGTTCCCACTCTGACCGCCTTTGGATATCCATGACGCAGAAATAGGTTGATTTGGATTAGTACTGGCAAATTGAATCTCGGTAACGCTGACACCCTGGTATACATTGACGCCACACTCGGCGGCATGATCCAACAGGACTTTATCGAACTCTGAACGAACCTACGAGGACACTTATTCAGTTGAAATTTGGTAAGCAAGTAATAAGACATACGACGTTCCAAGTGCTATTGCTCTCATCGAAAGCAATAAAGTTTGTATCTGATTCAAAGCAATCAATCGCGCCAATATTGACTGATAATGCGCGAAAAAAGCATACATCCTTCTTTCTTGAATTGATTGAGTTTAATCGCTGCTCCAGGCTTTGCACAAAAATATGTCAGAGATAGTGGAAGCATTCAATCATGCGCCCCTACCTTCCTCACAAAACCGCACTTTTTGACCTTCTCTTGAGCATCAATGAATGACATGAAAGAGTTGAACGATGGTAGCATGCTCTCTCCGATATGATATCGAGGAAAGCATTCCTTTTCGAGAAGAGTGACTTGGAAGCCTTCTGTTCGCAGATTTCCGTGCTTTCAATATTCAACAAGCACTATGATTTGAGAGATCCTTACCTCTTGCCAGGACACAAGATGTGTAAGCACCTGCAGGCCCGCCGCCGATGACGAGGATCGGAGTAGAAGGAGGCTAATGCACAGGAAGATAAAAGAAAGGTACTGGAAGAGAGATGTGGCACGTACAATGTAAGTCATGTTCGTTGTGCGCATGGTGTAGGAAGTAGAAAGGTAATCTTGCTGTTGTCAAGTACCAGCCTCCCTTATATACGGCTCTTGACATACAAAAATAACAGACCTGGGGCTGGAACTAAGAACGCGGAGTTCATCCACTACCAGTCTCCGCATCGTATGATTAGAGATTGAGTCACGATTGCTAGCCTAAATGGAGGACGTGGAATCATTCTAATAAAATTCAGGCTGTGTCGCGGGTTGTTCACTTCCTGAAAATATTCTGAAGAAGTTACGCGGGTTAGTCTTTGAAAGCGGGCTAGTGGACCATAGCTCACCGGTGAGCTTATCGAACAACATTCCAATCCCAGAGAGGAATAAAGAGATACGTTACTCTTTACTATTTGCTGACCCAACTTAGAAAGGCGTTGAGTAGATGTATTGCACACGAGCCAACTATCGCCCAAAGTGGTCAAAACACTATGACGAACGAAAAACATGCTTTAGACGCAAGTAACACATCTTCGGCATGATTACTGACCTAAGACCTTAAGAGAAGGGTCAGATGGCTCAGATAGTTCGGTTTTACCGTTCCGGAGCAGAAACAACTCAAACAAACTACCGGTGATAAAGATTGATACAAGCGTTTCAACCTACTTTGCGGAGTACCATTCAGGTCTACAATCGCCGCTGCAGCAATCAGTGCCAGTGAACGAGCTGAGGGAAAGATCGAAAATTGATGAGATGGAAAAGCATGGTTGGTAAGTTCCTGTTCAGAAAAGTATGGAGATCTAAGCTCAAAATGATCAGTTCCGTAGCGCAAAATGAATTCCAGCATTTCCGAGATCTCTTCGTCATAGGAATGAAGGAGGCTTTCCGTATGTCTGCTTGATCCGTAGTATAAATCGTTATCATTGCAACTGGGGATGAAAGCGGCGAAAGCCTAGTTTGTTGACTTGTTGAATCCACATAGCCTAGCACCATTTACGCGTTCCAAACGGACGTTAGTCTAACTAGTGACATAGATGAGAAATGAAGATCTTACGGAAACAATTATGCGCTAGTTGGAATATTCAACGGGTCAAGTAGACGCGTCCCGGTTTTCATTTTTTCGTCTTGCCCAGAACGAAATTGAAGTGTCCTTCACCAGTAGCGCGAGATTGTAATTGCTCGCAAGTAGCATGCTGATTGACAGTTACGTTGTGCCAGGTCCATGGGCAGCTCTAGTGTGTTCGAGTGTGTTGCATAAGGTTGTGTAGTGTAGCTGCAACTTGCGCCAGACTCGATTCGCCACACGAGTGTCACGGTCCTCATGACTATTGGGGGTTCACTGCGACAGCCCTCACCCAACTCTATTGACGAGCCTGCACATCCCAAAAAGCACCGACACTAGGAGCCGTCTTCGATGTTCATCCACACGAACTGACACCCATGCTGACTTGAGAGTGACAGAATGACTGGGCCATGACCGACTCTGCCGTCAAGGTGTGGGCGGTATCGAAATCGGATACCTCATCTCATTTGAACTGTTTCGAGATGAAATAGAGATAATTTGCCACGATTGCGAAGGAAAACAGAGTTTGATCAACCTGAGCAGATGGAAGTTCATCACAAAGGAACCGCATCACACCATGCACATTACAATTTCAAGCTGTGGTCTCCCGTGAAGTTATGTAGAGCATGTGTGAGTTACAGATTGCCAGTAGTACAAATACATGTGTGAAGTAAATACGGCATTGAATGGATAATGATAGTTGGCTTGAACAATAGGTACACTAGATACATAATGGCTTTTGTTGCAACAGATCTACAAGTACAAGTGAAATGTAATGAAGGTTATATAGGTGGCAAGTATATAGGTATTGTATGAATATGTGCGAGAATCCGAGATGTGAGGACTTTGTATGTTATAGAGATGTTGTACTAAGCAAGCAAGACGAAGATCTAAACTGCCGAAAAGAAAGGGGGAACAAACTGCGAGTAGCACCATTATACACCCTATGTAGAGTATGCGAAGTGGAGAGAAACACATAGTCTTGAAACACATAGTCTTTCTGATTCCAAGGAGAAACAGATACACACTCCCCAAGGTCGGAATGACGAACAAACGAAGAATCATGGACGCGACGACAGCCTGCGCCTCTTTTTCTCTTCTTCGTGACGTCTCTCAGCTTCCTGTGCTTCCATGTCTTCCCGTTTGGCAAGGCGAGCACTAGAGTGAGTGAATCAGCATCCAACTCGACATCTACTTCCACAGACACTGACCTCATTTTCTCTTCTCGCTCAAGAGCTCTGGCATCGGCCTCCATATCCTCGTCGTCACTGAAGACATCCATCTTGACATAATCGCTCCGCTTTTTACCCATGAGACCCCAGATAAGACCACTAACATCCAACCTCTCCCCATCCTCCTCTTCGTCGTCGTCATCGAGTTCTTCCGATCTCGCTCGTTTCTTCGAATACGGAGATTCCGACCTACTCAAGGAACGAGCTCGTTTCTTTGGTAACGCGGAAGAGGGGCGGGAGGAAGCAGAATTAGAGGTCTTCGGTTTCGAGGTCGCTTTAGAGCTTGCGGCTTTCTCAGACCTCTCGACGGGTCGTGCAACGGGTCTCGTTGTCGATGACTTGGGTATGGGTTTTGAACTAGCGGTATTCAACGGTCTAGAAGGTGCTGCTTTCTTCGAAGAACCGGGAACGGTCGGTGTAGAGCCATGTCCACTACTTCCCTCTGGAGAGAATTTCACGAAATTCAAAGCTATTGGTGACGAAGAGTACAAAACACTCACGCAACGCCGGGGTCGATGATTTAGGAGTATTAGCACCAGACGTAGGAGCTGCAGAGCCGGGCCGAGATTTATCCTTCTTCTTACCGGATCCGAACCAGTCATTGAACGCAAGGGCCTCGTCCCCATCTAAAGTCTTATGTTCCCGAGCTTTCGCTCGGTCCTGCAAAATTTCATCGATAGTCCTGGTATCTCGTTTGACGGTATTGAGCTTCGTCAACGTATTAGGCATGGCAGCAAGCCGTTCTTTCACCGACTGAGAACCAGAGCCTGTCGAGACCTGAGGGCCACTCGTAGTAAGATCGACGGCACCACCTGGAAGACGTCGACCTGGTTTATGGTATGACCCAGTCGTCGTCGAGCGTTTAGCAGTAGTAAAAGTCCGCCGAAGCTCAGCTTGAAGTTTCCTCTCTCGTAGCTCTTCTCTAGTGAGAGGCTCCGATCTAGGGCCGTCGTCGTTGTCGTCCTCAGAGGGCGGTTTGCGTCGACGAGCTTCTTCACGATGCTGTGAAGAAGAAGAAGAAGGCCACTTGGGTGCGCCATCTGATTTTCCCTTCTTGGGACCATAGAGGAGAGCATTTCGATGCTCTTCCTCTCGCCGTTGGCGCTCAGCCTCCAAAGCCTTTCTTTCAGCCTCTTTCCGCTGTTTCCGCTCCTCCTCACGCTTCAACTCCTCAAAGTGTCTAGCTCGCATTTTAGCCGCATTCTCTCTATCCTTCTTGTCTTGTTCCTCCTGCTTCTTCCGCTTTAGCTCCTCTTTGCGCTGGCGCTCGGCGAGCTGTACATCGACGGCGCTCTGCCGTTCTTGAGTTTGCGTGGCGCTGAGAGCCATAAGAGAGGCGAAGCTGGTCATAATTGCGACCACAAGCAGAGAAGCGGGCAGGTATCGACAAAGGTATAGCAAAAAGTAAGATGAAAGGATGAAGAACAGCTGTCGTGTTCGCTGTCCCTTTATAAGTACCACTGGCAGTGCCTGTTTACAATTGCTGACAAAGCCGGCATCAGTCCTGGCAGGACAATGGAATTTTGGGTATTGTGACTGAACAGTGAACGAAATACTCTTCTAAAGTAATGGTTATCCTGCTTATAACTATTTTTTGTACCACAGATCGCTGCAAATATAAAATTTAAAACTACGTCCAAACTTGTCGAGGAAGCATAGACGCTGCTACCAAGGCCAAGCCCGAAATGCCCAGAAGCACACAGTAGACGAGGTTGCCACCGAGATAGTGATGTTTTATGGATAATGAGAACAGCGAATTCGCTGCAGCAGGACCGATTGCCCGCATTACACTCACGGACATTTGGCTGAGACCATTAGTAGCACCGAGCGAAGCTCGGTTTGGTGAGGCAGCCGATATATAGATGAAAATCGCTCCTGCGAGTTTGAACACATAGCCATCAGCAAGGGACGAGAGCAAAATACGATAGCACGTACCATAAGAGAAGCTGGTTAAAATTGATATAACAATCTGGAATGCTACCAGTACCCATACAAGGGAGGTAAGACCTTGAGTTCTCACCAGATAACTGATCAAGGGGAACGTCAAGAATATTGGTACCATCGCCGCAATTCCAACGGTAAAGGTCTTTTTCGATCCCCATTTATCATGCAGCTTCGCAAAAAAGAAGATCTGGACTACTCCGTTAAGCAGACCGAATACAGAAAGAATGTTACCGATGCTAGATGGCGGTAAACCTAAACCACCGAGGTGAACAGGTGTAGAGAGAAACAGGGGTTGTATGGCACGATATGTGATGTCCACGAGAGAGAGGCAAGCATAATTGCCAGCAGCAATCAGAACTCGAGGAATAAGAAGTTTGCGTAGGGGTATAGGTTTTTCGCTGTTGGGAATAATTTTCGTGATGTCATCAGAGTTCGGCTCGGAGGTAGAAGTAGGTTCTTGAGATGCAACAACATTCTGCAAGGTCAAGTTCGCTTTACTTCGCCTAAGTTTGAAGATTCGTGATAATGAAACGGGAGAGTGTACAGTCTCTTTGAGAAAGAGAAGCGTCACGAGCCACGCAATCGCAGAAAAGGTGGCTGGTACAGCACAGGGTAAGAAGTAGGGGTATTTCTTCAAGAATTCATTGTGCCCAAATAAGTTAGGAAATTGCTCAGCAGGTCGCGACAACGCGCCACCGATTATAGGTCCGAGAACGCCTCCGGTGGACCATGCAATTGGCATGTACGAATATGCCTGTCTTCGAAGTCAGAGTCTGCGATGGAGAGCCGAAAAACAAGCAACTAACCTGAGCTATATTCGTTGAGTCTGTCATTTCAGCCATGATACTATAAATGACAAGCAATGTTAACCCGAAGTCATCACGCGACAATCAGTAAGTAAACCTTTTTATTACCCCAATGTTTCCATCTGATTAAGAAAGGCCGTAAGTCAGGTGTGAGAACAGAGATGGTAGAAGTAGCGAATACATACTGAGGGCGCCATTCAGACTTCGGCTGCAGGTTACGCGATGAGTACAGAAGGAGTAAGAATCGTAATGTGGAATAATACGTACCTCATGACAAGTCCCCAGAAAGTGGTCGACAGACCGAAGCAATACATAGACAAGGAAAGTCCAAACAATCCCGTCAAGATAACAGGCTTTCGACCCACACGATCGGAAATCCGACTCCAATGTAAAACGGTCATAGCCTGAGTCAAGAAGAAGAGTGATTGCTATTCCACCATGTAAATTCCCCTTACTGTACTGTTCACCAATTAAAGAATACGCACCAAAAGTCCAACGTAGTGTCCCACTTTCGTTTCATCTCCGTGTGTTATACCGATATCACGAATAAGCTGCAAACAAAAAGGATCTTAGTTTGTCACGAAATGACAAATACCACTATGTACATACCTGAGGCGTGAACGGGTAGATAACTTGAGATGTCAATGGTTCAGCCAATTGCAAGAACAGAACAATCGTGAACTGGAACCAGGGAAGAGGCGTTCGCTTCGGCTTGGCTTGCTGCGACCGCAGCAGAGGCGTTTCCTCATCGACCTGGGGGGACATAAAGAGTATGAAGGAGAGGGTAGAAGAGGGGGGAGTGTGAAGCGGGCGCTCTGTATTTATGGAGAATTTAAAGAGTCATATCGTTTTAGTACTTACTAATCGGCAAATGGAACGATAAACAGTCCAAATCAGAAATGACTGACTTGATCGATTTCATTTTGCAAATGACAATGTTGTCTCCTTCGAGATGACCTTAACTTGGAAGAGCAGGTAAAGGTCCATTGCCAACATGTCTTAACAAGGTAGATTCAGCGAAGGAGACTGGTGGAAGGCTGGAAATAAATACATCGTTGGGAATAGAAGGCGTTGGCCAGCGAATCAACACCCTCTATCACTGTCAGATGGTCTCGAGTCTCGAGCATTCATAGCTTTAATGAATAGGTGCGTATTTCCATCTAACGACATACTCACTACATTCTGACCGTTTTTTCTTTTTCTTTTGAATAAGGAGGTACCAGAACTTCAAGAAGCAGCCACGCTTTGCCTCGGCCGACTTCAACGATTAAATGTAGAGTGACACCTTGCTTGAGTCAAGATTGCGTCAAAGCTACGCAACCTTCTACGATGGATTCATGGGGAATAGGTGCGACTCTTACTATAAGTATAACTGGTGACGGTGAAGGTAGAGGTCGGAGTTTCTCAGGAGATTCTGATGGAAAAACAACAACGGTATGTCGGTCCGCGTTACCCCTTTGCCATGGGACGCCACTCTTCTTCAGGCTTTGACCTTCGTTGACAATCGACCAGCAGCACTTCTTTGTTTTACGGCAATGACTTTACGGTGCACTGTTCAACCTTGCATTCGTCGATTTGATTCACAAGCGAGCACTTTGTTTAGTTGGCTGTGGCCCAATTTGTTAGGCTTTCATTGTGCTTTCGCGACCGCGACCTGTGGACGTAGAAATTTCCTTACCCAGTAAACCAAAGCCTTTGGGATCTCAAAAGCTTCATGTTCAAGCTACGCTATAAATCCCCGGGTTTTTTTCGGGGGCTTTTCTGAAATCAACCTTTCTGAAAACAAACCCCAAGAACAAACATTAACTCAATCAACTTTAACCTCACCTTGATCCTACCGAATCATGTTTCCTCAAATATACGATACAGAAACCTGGAAGGCATTTCACGAATACCGATCGGAGAGAGCTCACGCCGATGCTATGGCCAGGGCGAAAGCCGAAGCAGATGCGAAAGCTCTCGCTATCGAAACAAAGACAAAGGCAGAAAGCAGCGTCACCAAGGTAAAGTTATCCTTTCATTATCACTTTTTACACTGTGTCCAAAGCTCATTATGTTCATTCACTGCAACATAGGCCACAACTAGCCGTCCAAACCCTGTGAACGCGCGCGAAGAAAGATTTAAAACACGGGATTTGTTTCTGGTAAGATATCTCCTCTTCTTCTTCTCTACCCATCTTGTATAGTGTGGCTCATCGACGCGTACTTCTTGCTCTCTAGGCTCGCACACAATCTCAAAATCACAACCGTGAACAAACCGATAACTCTTCTGCTTCCGAAGACCAATCTCTTACTAAAGAGCAACAGTTACGAAAAGCACGCCGCCACCGACCTGCCCAGCTTTATTTCACGCGTCCAAGGCTCATGGATACACCAGAAAGCAACGAGAGTCCTCTCCCGAACGAAGATTCTGTTGACTTGATTGATATGTTGGAAATCACGGGTATACACTCGTCGCGTATCGTGCACGACAACGGATTCGAGTGGCGGGATGCTGGACGTGTGGCACCTGATCTGGTATGTTTCCTCGTTTATCATGATTCATCCGAGTTTGTGTTTATGTTCTCTGTTTTAGCGTTCTAATACGTCGCCGTATGGTGTTCCTATTGCAGCTGTTCCTCAGTCTGCCCCTGCGATCGGAAGGACGCGTTCTATCACGAGTGAGGACCCACGCTTCAACTCAAGCACCTCCTTGGAGAGTACCTCACATACGGTAGCGGGTGAATTTGATGCGTCCCCAAAGAGGGTGAAAAAGTGGGGTCTGTTCAGATCAAAGTATGTTGTCACTCTCTTTGTCCATCCACTCTCTTTTCTGAATAGATGCTTGGTATAGGACGGAAAAAGATCCTGGCAGCATCAAAACCGACATCGATGACCACAAATCAAAGTTGGACTTGCCCACGAAGTCATTCAAATTACTGAAGAAAGGCAAGGATAAAGCTAGTACTCCTCGCGATCCGCCTGCATCGGCCAAGGATTTTGAGAAGGAAAACACGAAGGCCAACTTGAAGTCTCCGGAAGCTGTTACTTTTAATCACCCAGGCGCCGAACCTGTTTTGACAGCAGAAGAGCTTGGGAAGGTCAATGCGTATTTCGCACCTTCCCCGAAAATCACCCCGAGGGCAACTGCTAAGCTCACGCCGTCGAATGTTCATGCTCCAGTCTCCGCGGGGAACCACCCTGTCACACCTACTCTGTCGACTGAGGAACTCGCCAAGGTGAACGTACATTATTCGCCCAAGGCAAAGGGGAAAACTACTCCGTCGAATGTTCATGATCCAGTCCCCGTGGGGAACCCCGTCATACCTACGCTGTCGACTGAGGAGCTCGCCAAGGTGAACGTACACTATTCGCCCAAGGCAAAAGGCAAAACTACTCCGTCCCGCGACCACAATGTAGGAAACGTTCAACAACCGTCCCGTGCGCCAGCAAAGGCGGCGCCGGCTCCTACTCAGCAAGTCACTTCACCTGCTGAGACCTCCACTGTACAACACGGCCCTAAGTACTACCCTCCTGGTACTCCAATCGATTTTCCCGTCCTGCGTAACCCTCCTCGTCACACGCCCGATGTACCCGTTGATGTCGATGAATTCGAAGACGATTTCGATAACCTCAATGACAATTACCAGAGTCCGATTTTCTTCACGATGGGAGACTTTGATCCTTCTGAGGGTGATGAAGTAGAATGCTTCTTCCTCGACAAGGATCCTTATGCTGAAGCTAGTACTACTACTCGCGGCGGGCATTCGGACAATGACCATCGTCAAGGCAGTCTCGGGTTTCCGGATGTCAATAAATTGCGCATTTCGGAGTCTTCTGCCCACCAGCAAGGCGGAGCTACTATTACGGCCCTGCCGAAGAGGGTTACGACCCTGCCGAAGAGGTTCATTAGTGTCAAGCCTATCGATGAGATGACTGATGATGATTTGGATAGTCAGTAGAATGCTATGAGGGAAGGCTTCTTCTACTACTAGCTGAGGCAGTGGTACGGAACCGGACTTTTGAGCTTTTGAGCTATCGCCTTGCATTGACCTGTTGTGATGCTGTACGATTCATGATTACACCCTTGCATTTATTATTATCTCTACTTATCTATCGTGTATTTTACACAGACTTGCACACTCCTTTGAATCGCATTTCTTTTTGTCCGCAGCCCTGTACGTGTATTTATCGCGTTTACGACAACCCTCTGGTGTGACGGTCCCCTCAAAAGTATGACCCTGCATAAATAAAAGTCACAAGACCGTGTTTTCTGTTTTGCCGGCGGGGTCAACTTGACCGTGACTGTCAACGCAGCCCCTTGAACCCAATTTTGGTTACCTGTCTGTTTTCTCTACTTACAATCATTCGCTTCGGCTTCCTTCCTTCCAGGCTAACATTAATGCATACATTTCATTCAAACTCACCATTGTAAATATGTCCTTCTCAGCAATCCTGCTAGCAGAAAAAGCAGCTTGGACCCTTTGAATGATCTATCGAGGGGGACTTACATACAAGAAATCCAGCTCCCAAGGGGAAGGTCTATTTTTTGTAACCGAAATTTCAGAGTCAATAAGAGTGCAGTTCAGTTTCCTAAAAGAAATTACAAAAGGGCTAAAAGCGCGTTGGAGGGGACACCTCACATTGTTCCTGGTAAGTTACTTAACCGATCCTTCCTTTTCAGAAGTATTTGTAGATTCCCCTTTGTTTTTTTTTATAAAAGAAACAAGTGGGATAACGACCCTGACTGCATACACTCCTCTCTTACTTCTCAGTCCCCTCCTCGTCCTTCCGTCATGATTGCCACTCATCGTCCTCTTCCGATATTTCCTTCCCCATTCTTGTCACAGGAATTCTCTGAAAAGACGTTAGTGCCCTCAACGCCGCATTTATCGTCGAAAAGAGCGTTTCTGAGCAAGGAAAATGTAAACCGTGATGGTGCTGGTGGAAGTAGCAAGCGTATGAGGAGTGGTGGTGGTGGTGGTGTGTCGGAGCGCCAGTCTGGACTTGGCAAGTTTACTACTTTGGTTGACCATGGTACGTGAATTTTTTTTAGGGATACTTCGGAATATGTATTGACAACGACGACGACAGATACATTCTCACCAAAAGCACCTTCTGTAAACTATACCGCTGGACAAGGACGTTTCCCAACGTCCATTTTACGAAGCAAACCGGATTGCTTAGACTTGTTCCAAGGTACGCCACCCTTCCGTGTCAAACCCTCCACCACCCCCTCATACTTACCTCACTAGACAGAGAAAACGTCGGTATCATCAACACCCCAATAATACGTCCAAAATCATTACCAACCATTCGTTCGACACCCACCTCACTCTGGCAAGTAACGAGTCACCTAGGCGGCGGCGGCGGCACCGACTCGGGATCAAAATCAAGTATCCGATTTAATCCTGACGCTCTTCGACTTGCTCTGACTCATCCTACTGCTGTAAACGACAAACCCAAACCACGAGATCACCGCCCGGCTTTGGTTCCCATTGGGACGGAAAGGCAACACAGGTTCCCGCTCAAGTCCGCTACTTGGGGGGGTGTAGACACGACTCCATCGGGTTCAAAATCAACGTCAACCTTCACATGGTCCTGTTCTAATACAGGACGACCATGCTCCAGCTTGGGTCTACTAACTTCACCTCTTACCACTTCCACTTCCCCTTCCACAAACACATCCACATCCACAACATTCTACGATCACCCACACGACCTCCCCTACGACTTTCCCGAATGCAGCTGCGTACTCGTCGACGACACCCCCGTACTCCTCCCCACGCAATTCAAACATCTCCTGCACAATGTGAAACGGAAAAACCCCAACGCTCCACACATGCCTTCTCCACTCAACCCCATTCGCAAACACGCACCTGTGGGATTCTGGAATAACATTGAACCGAATTTGGATAATCCGAAGAGTAAACGGACGTGGAATTTTCAGAAGGAGTGGTTTCCTGTTTTGCGGTCTAGGAGGTATGTATCCTTCGTTTTCGTTTTTTTTTGTTGTTTTCCTGAAAATAGCTAATAATTGTTCTTCGCCACATGAATAGATTCTGCGAAATTTCAAGTTCCCGATACGGTCCTTCATATGCCGACTCCAACCACTGCGTGAGATGTAAAAAGGACACATTATACAAGAAACTTCTCGTAATGAGGCATTGGAAATCCCGAGACCGAATTACTCTTGGTCAATCCACCCCCGTTGACGTTAATGGGAGTGGATACGGGTATCCGGGCGACGGTGATGACGAATACACTTTGACGACGATGGACATTGACGCTGCTGCTGCCGCCGCCGTCGTCGGGGGTGTATTGAATATCACTGGTAACCTAGCGAGGGAGTTAAGTTGTGTTATTGATTCGGATTCGGAGTTGATATGGGATGAGAAATTGTTGGAGTCACCTGTTTTGCGTGATTTGGATGATTTTGACGAATCGGAAGAGGAGGTTGAGTTTTCATGATTGTCATGGACAGAGGTTGGGATTATATGTTTCTTAAAGTTTTTCAACGCGTTGCGATGGTCATTCCCTTGATGTATTGGTTTTCCTTCCTTTTATTCAGGTACACTCTCTTTACTCACTGGATTTACTCATTCACATACATATACCAAAAGTCTCTCATTTACTATACAACTTGAAAAGCACTACACATACATACCTACATACATAACTGTTCTTATAACACCCTTGTACTCATACCGCCTATATAGTGTTGCTTGTATTACTAGTACTTTCTGATCAAATTGTCTTGATTTGCGACTCTTCACACAACTCACAATTCAGTTTCCCACAAACCTCATCTGTACAGCTTTGACATTTCGTTAGGGGCTCACAAGGAATTGATCAGAATTGATCAGGTATGTACGACTCAATAGACGGCAAAGGCTTCGAACACAACGTTCCATGTCGTCTCGGGTGCAACAGTAAGTTACAAACAACTCCCCAATTCCCTTCTTATCATTAATAACTGTAACCTCACTCCAGAGTGAAAAACTTTTCTTCCTCTTTAGGCCACGAACTCGTCAGGCGGTCTCGCAGATTCCAGTACCAGTACCTTTCCAAGAGTAAAATCAGGAATTCACGACTCCACGTCGCGCCCTCGATAGCCTTGAAACCTTCAAGTGTATAGTAGGTGGAATAGCGATAGGAGCAAAGTTTTACGAGTCATCAAGGATATCATGCCTAGATTCGAATGATGTAGGCGCGTTCATTGGGGACTCAGACTGTGAGGCGCAGTGTACGCTGGGACTCGGAGGAACTCCTATGATGGGAATGGTGATGCCATGAAGTAGGTCCAGGAATTGTTTTGGGGTATGGTGCATTGCGATGAGCCGTGGCGTACGGTTTGGCGTTGAAAATGAAATACTGTAAAACAGCACGGAGACGGACTCGGAGAGACATGATGTTACGTCCGTCTTGAGTCGACTGGGATGAGGAAGGTAGAATGGGAGGTACTTTGGGCGGCATTAGAAATTGATCATAGCTGCGGGTGAACTTGTCTGTTTGTCAGATCGTTGTGAACTGAGGACGGTCCTTTCCTTCGCCTTGACCTTGTGTTCAGCACGATGTAACTCGCATCGTCGTTGTGGTCCAGTCCACCTTGTTACGCGTCCCTGGGATTCATCCAGCAAGGTATGCTTTCGGAATTGAAGACGCCGTGGATGGCCAGATTGCATCGATTGTTCAAAGAAAGGAGTTATCTGGACAAAACAGAAACTAGTGCAGACTCACTGTTGACACACTCAAAAAAGACTGACTTGATCCTCACACAACACAGGTATTAATGATAGACGAGATAGCTGGAGATGGAGAAAGGAAAATACATACAATTGAAACGCGTGAACAACATGATGGTTACGGTTCATACAAGCGCTTATTCTACATGTCTTATCTCTAACCTTCACAATGCATCTCCTCCCTCGAGAAGAATCAAAACTAATCTTACACCAGGTATCCAGCACCCAATAACCACTTTCTTACTATAATTACAATTCACCCAGGCAGGCTCACTAGCCCAAAAACGTCTCGCCCGTGGTATACGTCTAAACAAAACAGAAGCGATAGCACTCATCGCGTCTCAGCTCCAAGAGCGTATTCGAGATGGTCGACACTCCGTTGCTGAACTTATGCAGCATGGTAAAGATTTACTTGGAAGAAGACATGTCTTACCTGAAGTCCCGGCATTGTTGAAGGAGATTCAGGTGGAAGGGACGTTTGTAGATGGGTGGGTTATTCCGAGTCCTTCTTTCGCAAAGCATCCATGGATATCTAAAGATGATCTTTGATCTTTTTAAAGCGTATTCCTTGTAACTGTACACGATCCAATATGTACACATTCTGGAAACATCGAATCAGCGCTCTATGGATCATTCCTACCTATCCCTCCTTCAAGTGCTTTCCCCGTAGTCGATGAATCAGAGTACGAAAAGGAAAAACTCCCAGGTGCTGTTATAGTCAAGAAAGAACGTATCATCATCAATAAAGGCAGAGAACGCGTCAAACTTCGAGTAACGAACAATGGTGATCGACCGATACAGGTAAACTAAACACTAGTTATCGCTCTACCTACACCCCCGCACTCACACACGCCATACGTAGATCGGCTCTCACTACCACTTCATCGAAACCAACCCCCTCCTTTCCTTCGACCGCTCAAAAGCCTACGGCAAACGACTCGACATACCCTCCGGTACCGCCGTACGTTTCGAACCAGGCGATATCCGCACAGTCACTCTATGTTCTATATCCGGCGCACGTATCATTTCCGGTGGGAATAGCCTTGCGTCTGGTCCTTACGATCCTTCGCGGACGTACGAGATCATCAGTGGGTTGGTTCAGAGGGGATTCGGGCATGTACCTGAACCTGGGGCGTTGGAGGTAAAGGAGGATACGGATATAGGGAGAGAGGCGTATGCGTCTATGTATGGGCCTACGACGGGTGATAGGGTTAGGCTTGGGGATACGGAGTTGTGGGTTGAGGTTGAGCATGATGAGGTATGTGAGGATGATCCCAATGGGTTTGGTTATGTGCTTTTCTTTTTCTTTTCTAGACTGTGTATGGCGATGAAGTCAAATTCGGTGGAGGTACGTACGTCTTCCCTCGTAACAACAATTTACTGAAGTTGCTACAGGAAAAACCATCCGAGAAGGAATGGGTCAATCGACCAATCGATCCTCCACTACCGCCCTCGATCTCGTAATAACCAACGCCCTCATAATCGACTGGTCCGGGATATACAAAGCCGATATCGGTATCAAAGCAGGTCTTATCTGCGGGATCGGGAAAGCCGGTAACCCAGATACAATGTCCTCCGTACACCCCTGCCTAATCATCGGCTCCTCAACCGAAGTCATCGCAGGCGAGAAACTTATCGTAACACCAGGCGCCATCGACGCACACGTGCATTACATCTGTCCACAACTAGTCGAGGAGGCTCTCGCTGCTGGTACGACGACGATGATCGGTGGTGGAACGGGTCCGAGTGCGGGGACGAATGCTACGACGTGTACGAGTAGTCCGTTTTATGTGCAGCATATGCTTGCTGCTACTGATGGGTTACCTATGAATTTCGCGTTTACGGGTAAAGGGAATGATGCGGGGCCCAAGGCGCTTGAGGAGGTTGTTAAGGCTGGTGCGGCTGGGTTGAAGTTGCATGAGGATTGGGGGAGTACGCCGGCTACGATTAGGAATGCGTTGGATGTTGCGGATGAGTTTGATGTGCAGGTTAATATACATACTGATACGCTTAATGAGAGTGGGTTTGTTGAAAGTAGGTTTTTTGTTTTTTTTTTTTTGTTTGGGGTTGAGATGTGTTGCTGATGGGTGTTGGGATAGGTACGATTGAGGCATTTGGAAATCGGACGATCCATACTTATCATACGGAAGGAGCAGGTGAGGATTGTGTTCTTTGTACCAAAGATTCTTGCTCACTCATGACCTGTTTAAAGGCGGTGGGCATGCACCGGATATCATCGTCGTCTGTGGACAACAAAACGTCCTTCCATCATCAACTAACCCAACCCGACCGTACACTAAAAACACTCTAGACGAGCATCTCGACGTAAGTCACTCTGTACGTTCAAGAAGAATTACCCACTTAAACCCCCTCCCAACTTCCCCAGATGTTAATGGTCTGCCACCACCTCGACAAATCAATCCCCGAAGACCTCGCCTTCGCCGAATCCCGCATCCGCGCCGAAACCGTCGCAGCCGAAGACGTCCTACACGATCTCGGATCAATCTCTATGATATCCTCCGATTCACAAGCGATGGGACGCGTAGGCGAGGTTGTATCACGGACCTGGCGGACTGCTTCGAAGATGCGTGCGCATCGTGGGCCTTTGACGGAGTTGGGTGATATGGAAGGAAAGGATAATGGGAGAGTGAAGAGGTATGTTGCGAAGTATACTGTTAATCCTGCTATTACGCATGGGATTGGACATTTGGTGGGGAGTGTTGGGGTTGGGATGATGGCGGATTTGGTACTTTGGCAGCCTGAGAGGTTTGGTGCGAAACCGGAGATGGTGGTTAAAGGTGGTGTTATTGCTTGGGCGCAGGTGGGGGTGTATTTTTCTTTTTCTTTTGTAACAAAAAGTGTAATTCACATCCCTTCGTTCTTTTTAGATGGGCGACGCAAATGCTTCAATCCCAACTGTGCAGCCATCTCTCTCGAAACACATGTGGGGATACAAACCAGGTTCAGCAGCTCTGAATTCTATCTCGTTCGTATCGCAAGTATCTATTACGTCTGGTACGATCGGTTCTTATGGATTGAAGAAACGTGTGGAGGGTGTGAAGGGGTGCAGGGGAATTGGTAAGAAGGATATGAAGTGGAATGATACGACGCCAAAGATGGAGGTTGATGCGGAGACTTATGCAGTGAAAGCTGATGGGGTACTTATGGATGTTAGTCCAGCTGAGAAGGTGCCGCTTGCGAGGAGTTACAATCTGTTTTGAAGTTTTGAAAGTGTAATAAAATCAGTGTACTTGTACTTACGTAATATACTTGCTACTTTCCTTTCACCGCCACAGTGAGATCCGAAGGCAGCTGAGTCATCAATACACCTCGGAGTCAATTCACGTGACTTACTGGGTGGCAATTGGAGCTTGTCGGAGTGGCTGTCTTTTTAACAACCACTTTGCGTCTTTTCAATGTCTGTTGCGTTTGCCACTCCCACTCTTTCTCTTTCTCCGATTCTTCCACCACCTTCTTCTTCGTCTAATCCAACTCGCAAACGCACCAGTTCTTTTTGCTCTTCTCAAATTCCTTCAAAGGCTCCTAGGACAGACAAGATGGGCATGCTGCGTCGTTCAGAGTCTTTCGTCAGTCTACCTGAGCTAGAGAGCAAAGCATCGACATCTACGAGTTTCACGGCTGTACCTTATAAACGATCTTTGAGGTGTTGTAAAGATCAGAAGGAGAAACGGAAAGCGCTTTTACAGCGTGCTGCGACTTGTCAACCTCTTTCTCCACCTCCACCTCTTCCTACACTTCCATCCACCACCACCACCACCGCAGACGCTGCCGATGCCTCCACACAACTCACAATGCGTACACAGAAATCGATACCGAAACAGTATCCAGCCTCATCATCCGCATGTCGCGTCACATCACCCCTTTCCCCAGTCCGCGCAGTTCTCCCCGCTCGTCCCTCCTTCCCTCGTTCGAAACAAGAGCCAGATCTTTATCGACAGGCTATTACAACTCGTATGAGATGTACACCCGAGGGTCAAAAAATTTTACATATGGGTCCTAGACTTGCGTTGTCTATTATGTCTGCTACTAAGGAGCTTGAGCGGATTGTTGCTGCGCAGGCTCAGGTTCAGGTTCAGGCGCAAGGGGATAAAGAGAGGGAGAGGGATGGTGATGTTGTTATGGGTGATTCGGGGGATGGTGTGATGAATACGATGAATACTCCTCCGGCGTTGGCGTTGAGTAGTTCTTGGGTTATTGTTGATGATTGGGAGATGATTGATTGTGGTGCTTGATGAGATGTCGACACATCAAATTCATCGAGTCATTATCTCCGTATCCCCTGTTTTGCTTTGCTCCGTCTCGCTTCGCTTCGGGGGAGGTGGGATGGACCCTGAAGAGATGATGGAGCGTTCCTCCGACCTTGCTCGAGCCTCGGAGTCGATGGTCAACGAAATATTTCTTTCCTCATGTTTCTATGCATGAATCTCGTCGTTTAATAAGGCGTAACTTATTTCGAGTCTTTCTCTATGCCTTTGGGGAACTAGGTTCCCTTTTTTCCTTCCTATAATTTACACCTCTCCTCCCTACCTCCCTCCTACTCTCGTCGCCCCTCGGTCGCTTTAGCCTTTGCACGCCGCACGCCTTCGGGTCTTGGGAGGCGTGGATGGTGGCGTGGCTTGGTGTGGTGTCACTGCCACTGCCACTGCCACTGCCACTCCTGACTCGAGCTCTCAGCTGACCATTGCCACGCCGCCCCGCGGACGAAGTATAGTCTTGCTGTTTCTCACCGGGACTCCGACTCCGACTTCCCGATCCCCGACGTAATGACCGCGCGATGGAGTCGGTCCCGCTGGGTACTATCTCCGCCGCGGTGCTACATACACGCGAACACACTGGTCATTATAGTCGGTCGGTCGGTGGCGACTGCTTAATTCTCAACAACCCTCGTTTGCTTTCGATGTTTTTTCGGTTGTGATATTAATTAATGTTTGAATTGATCTCTTTTGTGCTTGGAGTACGTTACGTTTCTCTTTCGTTACGTACGGTAATAAGTAGGATACGATGTGGTTTTTTTTGTTTCTACATACGGTCTATGCTCTGTTTCTTTTCTTTCCTTTTTTTTTTTTTGAAAATTCTCTTACTTAGTTGCACATACTTTTATTTGGATATCTGGGACTGTTTCTTCTTCTTCTGTCTTTTGACCTTTTTTGTTTTTTTTTTTGTTTTGGCTTTTGGCTTTTGGTTTGTACTTTACGAAATTGGAATAGCTATAGTTGGTGGCTTGATACTGATACTGATACTGATAACTGATACTGATATACTGATATGGGTACATACTGATTGTATTGAATATACATACGTTACTAGTCGAAATTTTGTGTTTGTGAGCTTGATTGAAACTACTGCTACTGTGATTTGTGGGAATTGGGACATGTTTCGCGTTTGTGATTTTCCCAAGTTCGTTGTATGTATTGTCGTTTTTGCGATAGCTTCGTCGTTTCGTTTCTTGATATCACTACTCCGAATCGATGCGCAGTGATGAATATATGTACCATGTAAGAGTAAGTACATAGTAGCCTACCGTCGCATCGGATTTATGATGGTTTCAGTGAGTCGATCAAATCATTAGAGTTAGAGGCTCAGTCACGGTAAGTACATACCATACGTCAACGCCCTGTAAATCTAACCAAAATTTACCTCCCACTTAGCTTGAGGCTATGTTCTCCGAGTCCGAGTCACTACTTATTGATCAACAGCGGAACAGGGTATGTATGTATACTCAGACGACGGCGCTGTATTCATGTATTCATTCAGAATCACGTTCAATGTATGGTATATGAGTATGCCCATGTAACTATCTATCTGTCTATCTATGAATGATATACTTACTGTATTCAACATGACCATACCCACTTTCATAGACATCCGAGTTGGCCTATCAAACGACTCCCACAGTAATAGTACCAAGTACGACTCATCTAATCTATCATCGTTCAAGTTTGTTCCGACGTGGTTCAGTTGGTACCTATCCAAGAACACCAACACCAGCAGTCATGATCTGACGACTCGGAAGTTGAGCCTCCGTCGCTTTTGATTTGCAGCTCTGGGTCCGAGACTTCGACTCGAGTCCTGTCCGCGCGCGGTGTATAATTATCATCCTCTGGAAGAATTGTGTGTAGATCCGAGTCCGACGAGTCATCCCATCGCCGGATCTCTGTTCTTCTCCGAGTCTGATTCCGAGTCTCATGATCCCATTCAAGAGATATCATCGAAACCATGGGATTCGGAAACCCTGCCAGAGCCAAGGTTACGGGTAGTAGACTGTGTAGACCATCATGACGGGGGAGTCCGAGGGGCCTGTGATCATGAATCTCGCTTCGTACCTCGCGTTTAAACCTCAGTATGTAGATCCATACACTTCGCATGCGTGTATACCGGGTATGATTATCCGTGCATCTTCTACGGGCAGGTCTTGATCACAACTTGAAGTGCGTTTTGTGTTGTGTTCAACACTTGTGCAGTAACAGATTGACTCAGAGATATCCCCATGATACTTGGGGGTCGAGCGAGAGATGCCGCACGCACGCGTGAATACTTGACACGAATGATCTGAATGATTGACCCCTTCCTTCACAATCGGTCGTCCAAGTAGCATTGTAGGTATAGTTAATCTTGCGTCACGTACATCATGTTGGCATCTCGAGACATTGAGCAATACATGATAGTTGATACCATCCGTCAACCGTCGAAGGTTTTTCCTGGAAATTTTAATCAACTGAGATACTCTTTTGAAAAATAGCCAGAAGATGAGGTCATAGTGATGTTTTGGTCCTGGGGAGGGGAGCTCGAGGGAGCACGAGAACAACTTTGAAAAACTCCAATGCTTGATTCCTGCCTTGGCGCGAGGCTAGCACATTCCAGGACCGGCGAAACACCACTTGCTGAATAAATTGCAATGGCTTCCCCTCGAGACGCAAGAAAAAACGACATGAGGATCATGATCATGATGTATGATTTGGGGCGGGCGGTGATAGGAATTCAAAGTCGGAGCGAGAGGAGAATTTTGAGGAGACGAGGTAATGTATGTTAGGATCTGATGGTGTCGTTGATCGTTGTAGAGGTGTCACCGTAGAAAGAGGTATATTGGAGATGTTCATGTACTATACCTTGTCTAGTACAGGCATAGTCTATAGTCCCTCGGAGTAGAATAAACCGATGAATTCGCCAACTTTTTCCAAGGTTCCTGAACGTTCGTGTTGGGCTGTGCTTGCAAGGGATTCCGGATCAGTCTTCACAAACTTCAACTTCAAGTTGAATATCAGTCAGTACCAGCGCTGGAACGTTTATGTATGACTTACATGTTCAAACCTCATACGGAGATGAGTGAAACGGCATCAACTGTGCTGGGCGTCATTAAGGCCAGGCCTTCAGGTTCATGAATACCGCACAGGCTGACGAAACTTGAGATCCAAAGTTTGAAAGACTGGTGAATTGAAGCCTCCAAGTCTTCGTGTTTGCTCGAGATATTTCCAGGTAAGGTAAAGAACAAGACGATCCCCAGTCGAACTTCAAGTTCTTTGAGCTTTGAGAGCTATCTGCAATAAAACTAATTTCCTCGACAGTGAGCGTTGGTGGACCGGGATATCCCGGCAAACTCGTCAAAAAGATTTCCTTTATGTAAACCACCATGGACGCGACTTGACTTGACGCGACGTCTGGACCCTGCAGGGCGAACCAGTTGAACTTCTTCCCCTGACCGTTCAATATTCAATTCCTAGCGCCTATCATCCCGTCATGGTGAAAATCTCAGAAAAATGCGGGCCGCCAAACGCGCCAAAAACGAGTTCATGCATGGGTACAACGAAAGAATGGGTGGAGAGAACGACTACAATTACCCAGACTTTTCTAAATTACAACTCGAAGACGCGTCGTTGATGCGTTGGGACCATATTACGCTCCAGAAAATACGCGACGATCGACCTGCTCCTTCTCCTGAAAGACTTTGTCTTATGATTGACGAGATGGAGGAGCTTAACAAGGAGAAACATATGTACTAGTGACTCCTCCAATGATCAGAAATTTCGGAAGGCTCCAAAGTTCATGCATGCTACGATTAGGAAGGAAGAAGGGACGGTGCTGTTTAAGGCCAGGAAGTACTCTGATGCTATTGAGAAGTACATTGAAGCGATGCATTTTGTCCTGGACGATTCCGGCTCTGGACCTACATCAATAATTCCTTCACCGACTTATTTCAATCAAAAATATCTTGAAATCGGTGCTTTGTGTCTTGATGGTACATGGATGGAGTATCTCGACATGCTTGCCTTGGCCGGCAATGTCGCTCAGTGCCACAAGAAATTGGGCGATCGTATAAAGGTAACTTCTCACCTGCTCTGTCCGAGTTAGAAGCACGTTCATTTCTAGATTCTTAGACTATCGACTGGCTCCAGGAAGTCGAAGTTCTTCTGCTCAATCAAAGGCACGCGATGATGAAGAATCAGCCGTACTCCGTACACCCTGCCCATATTCACCTCTTTCGTCGTTCTCTTCAGTTTCGGATTAAAAACTAAATCCGCCAATATCATGAGTTTTTAACTCTCGGGAACACATCTCTTGCTACACATTTTGCGTCAGGAGCACTCGGCGAGTACCTTCGACCTAACTCAGAGCAATACCCTCGTTTCTTGGCGTTAGAACCGGAAATCGAGGAGCTCGTGAAGATGTTTAATTACAGGCAAGTCGTTCTTCGGATTGTGGTACACCGACCTCTGCTGACATTAACCGACTATAGGCACCCCGAGCCGAATCTTCTCGACGAGACGCCCCTGGTCTGTCCTGGAATCCAGGTGCGAGGCATTTGGGAGAAACTTTCGTATGCGCCTGGAACACGACCGAGCGGTCGATGCTCTCATTCAAGCTGGATTTGGAATGGCAGGTTGTATATCTGCGGTGGAGTCAATGAATGGCAGATGGAGATAGAAGATAAACTCTGGTGAGTTGGTTCTTGCAAGGGCTGCTTTATGATTTATTAGATGGCTGACAACTCGCAAGGCGTCTCGAACTTAAAACTGGTGTTTGGAAACAACTTCCGAATCCTCCGAATCCTCCAACGAAGTTACCTATCGCTGGATTATCGTCTATTCGGCCTATCCGGGTGTATAAAGACAAGGCATATTTCTTCGTTGGAACTTTCATTTTGCATGTGTTTGACCTCAAGACCGAGAGTTGGTCTCTCCTCAAGACTTCCATTTCTGGGGGTTTAAAATTGTGGCCCTACTCAGCTGACTACCAGCTCTTGGCTGCCTTCAACACCGCCCTGCTAGACGACAAGTTATACGTCTTCGGCGGTGACGATAACAACACAACAGTTACCTAGGTGAGTTTCGTTGAAAAACAGAAAATGCATTTTCCTGACAGAGGGGAACAAAGGTCAAAACATCTTCCTTTCCCTCAACCTCACCACCAACCCAATGGGACCACATAAGTGGCACAACTAACAATGTCCCATGCTCATTCGAGCCCAACCTCCGCACATTACCCTCCATGTGGGCCGTTCCAGACTAGCGTAAGATCTACGTCATGCACGGAAGTGCTAATCGTACGGGTGCAAAGCAAAGATGAAACATAAAGCTGGTGCGGGGGAATACGACTATGTACGACGATCTCTGGAGCTTTGATGTCGATCAACGCAAGTGGGAGCGAGAGCGACTCAGAGGTAACTTTCCTTCGCCTCGAACTGAAACTGGTTCGGATTATTGTAGTTTGGCGGGAAGAGCTGTGATTTACGGTGGTTATCATGGAAGCATGAAAACGATTGAGATGAGTAATGTCATTCATCAAGCGATGTTTGAGTTTGCGTTCTTTGGGGATACGTTTGTGTATGATCCAAAGACGAAGTTGTGGCAGCATGTGTTGGTTTCTGGGTTTCCTTCGTATAGGTTCGTTCATGATTCATCTCAAGTCCGCGCCACATACACTGATGGGTGTATTATTGTCAAAATTCAGGGAAATGGCTCCAATCATCTGCGATCCAGATACCGGCAAAATCTAATTATTCGGTGGTAAGTATCCATTTCACTTCCACGACACGAAAAGATACTAAAATAACACTCACAGCATATGATACACAAATTCAGACTACGTATCCGCAAAGAACTTCATGTCACGCGTTTACTATGATCTCTGGCATCTACATAAACTCGACATGGCAGGTGGAGACTGGAACCCAGAGGATCTACAACGAGACATCCACGCGGAACGTATGGGTCCTTGGATGCGCTGTTTCACGTGCGGTAATTGTGGTATCACCTGGCAGAAATGTGCTGGATCGTGTGGGGGAAAATATTACTTTTGTTCCAAGGATTGTCAGAGGGAAGGATGGAAGGAAGGAACATAAACAGAAGCATGGGTGTAGGAAGATCTAGAGGTAGATATATAGAGGGTATCTTATTTCCTTTTTATTTCTTGTTTCTCTATTGTAGCCCTATTTGTTCCCTGCCTGAATGCGTCATAGCATAAAGGCGTCGAAATATTTTCCCATATCCTCTCGGGATGGTCGCTGGGTGTAATACCAAATCATACATGAAAGTTTGATTCGTTGACCTAAACTTCTTATGTGGCGCTGAACCTCCCGAAAATGAATACATCAATCGCTTGATGGGCTATGTATAGCGCTTGTCCTGGATTTCATCACCTCAAATCTAAGCTGTTGTATCAAACAATCAAGCTTTCAAGGCCAACAAAGGAAGTATTGTATAGAACGTGCTGTAACCGTGGATTTCTGAGCTTTTGTGTGATCGGCAATATGTAGTTGATCAGTCCACCCTTTCTAAAACCTCAGAAGCGTCCTTGTGGCAGATACTATAAAATACACATTACAAGCGCACAAACGTGTAACCAATACACATAAAATCACAAAGAACCACATTCCCTACCACGGCCTGATCATTACCTACTAACTTCTGACGTGACACGGAGCGATTGCACATCCGGGACTCCCTACATCTTCCTCGCAGCAACTCCACATAGTAATATTCTTCAACACTTTCATGTCACGACCTTCTGGAGTCTTATATATAAACTCAAACACGTCGGCCTCGAGTTCCCCTGCCAACACAATCGTCCCTCAACTGGAATTAGGCAAGCAAGCAAGTTACTAACCTGGATGATAGAAACATTCATCGGTGGAAGGACCTGGCGTATTGAACTGTCCACCACAATTCAAGCACGTTTGTAGAGAGGCAACGGTGTCAGCTTTTGAAGCACCGCGCATTCTACTTCTACGCCGCCGTTTCGACTTCCGGTGAGTTGTCGGTGTTGTCGGTGTTTGTACAGTGTCTTTCGTTGAAGCCCTCAACTCCCTCGCGACAGCATACCGAAAGGTGTAATTATATCCTATCACCTTCGATATCGCTGCGCGCAGTTGCGCTTCTGGAGCAGTGGCGACTATCGACTGCAGGTCCAGACAGTCCAGAACGCCGGAAACCTCTTCCAAATCCGATCCGGAGTCGGAGTCAGGCCGAGGTGAGGGAGAGGAACATGCGCTCGAAGAGGCATTTGACCTGTAGTATTCGTCCTCGAAGGTAGCAACGTGGGAAGATTGTGAGGGTCCATTCAATGGCGCGCGTAAAGTAGAGTTTAGAATCGTCCTGTGATGGGTCATCTGGCCTGACAGTTAGGTCTAGATTTGTGGGGTTAGAGTCAGACCTAGGAGCGAAGGGTGCTACGCGAGAAAAGTATACACACATAGAATTGGAGGGTTATAGGAAGATGACAAGATGGGGGGTGGCAAGAGGGTGCAAAGATTTCGCGGCAGTTATATAGAACATTTTTACAAAGGGGGAGGGTCAAAGTCAAAGGCCGTGTCGCACGCCACTCAGAGTGGGGGGTCGATTCCCAATTATTACGCCCGTGGTATAGACAGCGCCCAAAAGCCATCGAATAGTGTTGACGAGTATGGTACAGTATGCTGTTGACGGTTACATTAAAGTTCCGCCACATCTAAAATATGTCATCACCATCCGCCATCGGAACCTATGTATCAACAGAAGACTTACTATAAAATTCAGAATCCCTATACAGCCATCATACGACGTCTCTTTGAAGGATTTCCAGGTTCATGATGACCACGTACACAGCCTTGACTCAAACCATCTTCATCACAACACGACCACGAAAAGTTCTCTGGAAACTCTGCTCGAGTATTTTCTGCGTTGATAGGTCCATGTACGTTTTCATCCCAGTCATCAAAGCTATCGTAATCTGGTTCCAGTGAGCCTGGATTGGGAAAGGAAATGAAACTGGGTGGGATATTCGGAGTGTTAGGAATTTGGGACGTACCTGGATGGAATTTACACTCGTCTTCCTCCCGTTCACTCGTCGAATCATACTCTTCATTACATTTGACGCATAGCTGGTACCGAATTATCAGCTCGTCGCTATCTGGCTTGCGTTTCCGCGAAACCAATTCCTTTGTCAAAGCCTGCTCGATGGCTGGCGACTGCTCTATCAATTGCACGAGAATATCGCGAAGCCGATCCCCAGAAAGAGTGCGCAAAGCATCGTATAGCTGCGCGCGCGAGCTCTGGTCAAGAATCACTTCTTCCTCGGACTCCTCGACAGTTTCTTCCTCAGATTCGTCTTCGCTAGACGACTCGGTTATTCCAGTCAGGTCAATGACCTCAATTTCGTCCGAATTCTGAGGCATTGATAGAACCCTTGAAATGTCAGTTAGAATAAGCCTATACGATTGCGAGTAAATTAACGAACAGTAAGACGTTGAAGTTAGTCTGAGAACAAAGGTAATTATTCGACCTTGGTGTCGCGATGAGAATAGCAGTCTCACTGGTTCCTGAAGAGGCACGTGACCGCCTTTGTCCAACTTCCGCCGGAAAATGCACAGCTTCTCACGTGAGCTGATTCGCCGTAAAGTCCGGACTCCGCGGCGTTGAGATCTCTCTGTGGACTACCTCCATCATGGCGATGCTGCCATGTCTTTACCTGCTATTCCATCTTGGACTTGTACTTTCCAATCAGATACCCTTGAAAATACCCGAAAGCAAGACAAGATCAACGGCGAATGTGCTTATTACGCCCGAAATTGACCAATTTGTTGATTCTGTGCTAAAAGATTACGGTTCACCTGGCCTTTCTGTCGCTGTCGTCCGTCGTAATGACTCTTATCCTAACGGTTGGCTCATGGAATTCGGTTCGTATGGTGTCGCACAAGCTGATGGTTTGCCTGTGACACCGGATTCACTGTTTGCTATCGCGTCAAACAGCAAGTTGTTCTTAGCCTTTTCAGTTGGGTTACTCATTCAGAACGAGACTCTTGCTGAGGAAAGAGGAGAGAAACTCTCGTGGTCGACCAAGGCAAAAGGCTTGATACCGGAGTGGGAACTTATGGATAAGGATATGGAGAGGATCGTGAACTTGCAGGATATGCTGTCGCATAGGACTGGTCTGCCCAGACATGACTTTTCAGGGAAGGTACGAAAGGGTGGTGTGCTGGAAATGGTAAAGATCTCATTTCCGCTCCTCAATATAGTAGACTAACAATTCATATCCTCTAGATCTCGACACTCCGTTATCTTCGACCTTCAACGGAAGTACGAGAAACGTTCCAGTATAACAACCTGATGTACGAGACTCTCTCGTACCTTCCAACCCTCTTCTTCAATCAGTCATACGAATCTTACATCGCCGAAACTCTCTTTGATCCTCTCAACATGACAGGGACAACCTACTCAATTGCTGTTGCCGAATCTTCGGGTAATCTTGCTCATGGTTATCAGCGTTCCATGCGGGACTTGATAGCAGGCGTAAACGGCACCCTCACCCCAATTGTGCCTTACTTTTCTCGCCCCGGGGAAGAAATCATCTGGGCCGGTGCCGGAGGAGTCATATCGAGTGCAAGGGATTTGGCTAAGTGGGTCGCGATGTTACTCTCAGATGGGAGGCATCCGTTCACGAACCAGACGGTCGTTCCTGAGGAGGTGGTAAAACATGTTGCGGAAGGAGTAACTCTAAGGGATTCTAAGCTGTCGTATCCCGAATTGGTACCTTGTCTTCTTTGGTTTTGCACTAGTTTCAGCAAATTCACTGACCTAACTCGTAGAGCGCAACGACGTATGGTGCGGGACAAATGCGATACAGCTACCGAGGACACGATCTTATAGAACATGGAGGATCCAATCCTGGTTTCAAAACGCAGGTGTGTACATCGACCATCCTGACTGTTGGCTTTTATGTGATATATATTCATAGGTTTTACGGTACCCAAATGACAACCTTGGAATCGTGATTCTTTCCAATGATGAAGAGTATGGGTCTGACATACATGAAATGGTCAAGTGGCGAATTACAGACGAGATTCTTGGGCTCGAGAAGATTGACTGGAAATCTAGGTGGGTTACGAACACAAAACCCTTTATCATGTCAATACTAAACATATCGTACAGAATAGATGCTAAGAACGCCAAATTCCTTTCCGAGGAGATAGCCGGTGCTCTACCACGTCCTTCAAACCCTTCCCCACCGACGAACCCTGTCCAGAGCATAGAAGGAAAGAAATTCTATCATCCCACTTACGGCTCGTTATTGCCGTGCTATATCGGACCAAAGACGGCTGCCAGCGCTTCTTCGATGTCATCTTCTCATTGCTCCAGAGTCACCTCCGATCCTGTCGTCAGAAAGATCGTGAAAAGCCCTTTCACAAGGGACACTGACGACGAGATTCACGACGACCTCGAGACACCAACCATTGTCATTCCTATAGATCAGTTTTTCACTACCCATATTCTGCTACGACATTTCTCTGGAGACTTGTTCAACGCAAGCACCATTTGGAGTAACCGTGATACCAGGCTTAAAGAAGGGTACCCTGACTCTAGTGATGTGATCGGTGGATTTGACGATAGGTTCGAGGTGGAATGGGTTTCGGGAGAAGGTGAGCTCAGGGAAGAGGGATTAGCCTTTAAGGGTGGGTTCTGGGGTAAAGGTAAGCTAGCGAAGGCGCCGGGTGGGATGGGGAAGGAGAGTGCGGAGGTGTGGTTTGAACGGGTAATGTGAAAGGACCTATGTATGTCTTTGCTCTAGACCATCCACGGACGAGTTGCGGCAAAAGAAGAGTTGGAGCTCAGGAATACGTTCAGGAATATCTTGCTTTCCACCAAGCTGAATGCCAGCGAAAAGTTCAGAATCTGATGCCTAAAGTTACAACAGCTTCTATGATCGTCGCAGGACGCATGCTGATGTTCAAAGCTCAGATAAGATACGTGCAGAAGTTGAGTAGATGCGGATACTTTATAGATCTCAGGTGTATCAGAAACGCCATTGACATACATACGCGATTACATAGATCGACTGTGTATTTCCGCGAGCGTTTCAAACATACCGTGTCCTTTGTCGAATATTCTTTACGATATATCACAATCAACGACAATTGAAAGCAAACTTCTTGACATAAGTATGTACTCGCTTTCCGTTGTCAGAATTCATTTCCGCAACCATTTACGTGCAAAGAAGAGAGAGAAGAGGAACTTCCGAATTTCCGGAAAGGCCGTAAAAGGCACGGACAGGCCGGCTAAAAAAAAGCTTCCAAAGAATTCGATCGGTAACAAACGAATTACACAATTCAGCTGTTTGCAGATAAGAGCCGTCCGTCTCGTCCTGAAATGTTGCGTCTCGCCCCCACATTTCACCCTTTTCCTCCTTCTCTCACTTCATCATGACCGCTGAGCACGTCGACGAAGAGACTGCTCTACTAACGAATGCTAATGTCAAGAAACGAACTCCTACGCCTCTTCCAAAAGTACAGATTTCGATTTTGATGCTGCTTCAGATATGTGAGCCTATTACTAGCCAGTCAATATACCCGTATATAAATCAGGTTGGGATCTTTTATCTTTTGACAATTCGATCTGGGATATGTCTCTGACTGTGCTTACAATGTCTAGCTTGTCAGTGAACTTGATATTACCGGTGGGGATGAAAGAAAAGTAGGGTACTATGCTGGCCTTATTGTGCGTCAAAACACGATCTTTTTGGTGTTGAGCATCGCGTTTATTCGTGTTCTCGTCAGGAATCTTTATTCTTCGTAACCGAAGCCATGACAGTTTTGCAATGGAGCCGGGCTTCGGACATCGTAGGCAGAAAACCTATTCTCTTGATTGGATTGGCGGGGACGGTAGCATCAATGATATGTTTCGGTTTGTCGAGGACGTTTTTGACTTTAATCATCAGGTAGGAGTTGTCAATTTCTCACTGCATTGAATGCCGAACTAGATACTGATCGTATATGCTATGTACTTAGTCGATGTTTGACAGGTCTTTTGAATGGGAACATTGGTTCGCTCTTTGGTACCTCCACATTCAAGAGTTGAGGGCTAAATATTGCATTTCAGGTGTGATGAAAAGTACAGTGGGTGACCTTACAGATTCAAGCAATAGAGCCGAAGGTGTCGCCATGCTACCAGTAGTCTGGTCTCTTGGAGCAACTTTGGGGTAAGTCAGCAGTATAAGAACTCTAGCCCACTAGGCAAATTAAAGCATCTAATCCTTCTCTTCTTACCTAGCCCTCTGATCGGCGGTACTTTTGCCAGACCTCACGAGCGGTTTCCCAAAGTATTCACAGCAACCTTCTGGAAAGACTTTCCCTATTTCTTACCATGTCTTGTGACAGCGAGTTACGTTTTCGTGGCATTCCTCATTACTCTATTTATCTTCAAAGAGGTGAGTTTCCCACTTCACAGAAATCCGACGTCGGGCCTGCGAATGTTCGGTTTATGTGTTTTCCTCGGCAGAGTGTACCAAAAAACTTGAAGCGACGATCTCGGCCTTCGTCAAGTGCTTCACCTACCGATTATCAAGCTATTCCTACCATTGGAACAATTAACGACCAGCCTGTGACTTATGACGGGCCTCTCCCTCTCCGAGAACTCTTCACCTACCCCGTCATCCTCTCCATATCCAACTACGTCACACTAGCCTTCCTCAACATCGCTTTCAACGCCCTTCTCCCCCTCTTTCTTGCGATGCCCCTGGATATTGGTGGCCTAGATTTACCCCCTTCTACGATTGGTTATATCATGGGCGGGTACGGAGCCGCGACGGGCATATACCAGTTTTTCTTCTTTGCAAAAGTCAGCCGGTATCTAGGCGTTAGGAAGGTTTTCTTGTTCGGGATGGGATCGCTTCCTGCGATGTTCATCTTGTTCCCAGTCATCAGTTTAATCGCTCAAAAATGCGGCGTTGGTCCGATCGTGTGGTTGTTTCTTGTGTTTGACATGATGTTGGCAGTGATCATGGATATGGCATATGGTGAGTGGCGCCACTGCCTGATTTCACGTTCCGTACGCTGGTCAGTTGTGAGATGCTGAGCTTTGGCTTTTTATTCTTTCTCTTTACAGGCGCTATCTTCCTTTACGTGACAGCATCAGCACCCAGCAAAAGCTCCTTAGGAGCTACAAACGGGTTATCCCAGATGGTTGCCTCCATTGCACGAGCTATTGGACCTGCCTTGTCAACTTCTCTCTTTTCGCTTTCCGTGCAAGAGAATTGGATCGGTGGGTATGCCGTGTATTTGTTCCTCTTCGTAATCGCGATCATGGCACTTTTCTTGGCCGCCAAACTACCTGAAAAGGTTTGGGAAGAGGCGGAGGATTGAATTAAAATTGTCTAGAAAACATTTGGTTTGGTAGTACTGCAGGTCCGTAAGTATATCCGTAGATAGCACTACCAAATACAATAGAGTCTCAACCATTACAGGAGTGCCGAGATGAGTGTGCATAGAATCCGCAATCAGGACTTGTGCCCAACTCTCATCAATAAAAACGAATGCGAAGGATTGAATTTTTGTGTGGGTCTGTCTTTGTTTCCGAAATTACTGGAAAAACTCACCACCCCGTTGCTTGGTTAAGAGCTCAGTTCCATTTCAAGAGCCCCCAAAGAGAGAATAATGTACACGGCTGACGCAGCTACGCATTGGAACTTGAAAAGGATTGGCGTTTCAGTGTGTTTCATTCATGGTACAATGCATTTGTCTTTCTCATTTCTTGCTCGGGATATAAGAAAGGGTGCATTTATGCTGCAGCGCACGACATGCAGAACGACCCCGGGCCATGTCGTCGACATATCTACCGTGCGTTTTCGTTCATATGATGTCTTTGCGGATAAGCTTGTGCACAATGATGGGGCTTCCAGATGTACCCGCCGTCGCTCACCTACTGAAGGAGATAATATTTGTTTGTGTCGACTCAAGGACAACCCCTCATGCCTTTGGATTGAAGGATTTCGGTATGGTAGAAACATCATACCCCTGGTCGAGTCCGATATATGTACCTACAGTCAATAGACGACTTTGATCTGTTTTTGAAGTACATGATGATGTGTATTGAACAACAGTTCTCGAAGCTAATAAATACTTGCGACAATAAGCTATACAGCTATCCTAAAATGACAGAGAATGATGGTAAATCATGAAATGTGCGTGAGGCCCTTCCCCCAGCGGCGCCAGAACGAGTACAACTCAAAAGCGGGGCGCACGAACAGCTGCAAGGGGCCTATGCATGAGGTATATGTAGTTCTTCCCCAGCTGCAGATTCATAATCCGGTGGAGCCAAATCCGCCACTTCTCTCAATAACGACTGTTCCCTCTCCTCCAGCTCAACAATCCTCCGCGACATTGCTTCTAGCTGATATTGTGTCTCAGGATCTGTACCACGCACTGAGACTGACTGATCCCCCGTCATCGCCGTTCTTGAATCTGCCAATTGCTGCCGCATATCTACCACACGAGCCTTTTGATCTCGAAGCTGATTCAAGTCTCTTGACAGAGCTGCTTTAGAGCTCATCAACGCTTCACGGGAGGGTTCAGTTTGCAACATTGGTGTTATGAGATTTGGGTTGGAATCCAAAGACCTATTTGCTATGGTCGGATGAATTTGGGAATGAGAAGAACGTAATGCCGTTTATGAAGGAATAACTCACTGGTCGTATCATCAGCGTCGATCTCGAAATGCACCTTTTCCCTGGAATGTCTACGTCGTCTTCTTCGGAAAAGGATGTATAAATGGATAGCAACTAAACAGAAGCCAGCAACGCCACCAACTACACCACCCACAATAGTGCGAACGGGCGTGCCAGAGTGAACCTGGCCAGAAGACGAAGTTGATGTCTGTGACGAGGAAGCAGTGATAACACCGGCGGAGAGAGAGGTATTACTGCTGAAACCTGTACTCGCACTAGAAGTACGCGATGCACTACCAGTGATAAGACTCGAGCTCAGTAGATTCCTGCAGATCATTTTACTCAGCAAAGGGAGGTCATTCCTTCAAATAGGGCTTACGTTGTCGAAGCTACAGCACCAGCTACAACGAATTCTGGGCTGTTAGACAATACATCTAGGATATTGCTATGTAGCTGTTCAGTGACATATCTTCATAGTGCAACAGCGTATCCTTACCCGACCGTGACAGCTTGCATGAAATAGTGCGGACTTATGAAAAGAATTCAATCAGGCGAGGCAGACATTCAAGATCGCAGAATTACGCACCTTCCAGCAACGCCCGACATGTTTTGCACCAGGAACAGAGACGAAGCTTGTATTGCCCGAGCAAACTCGTACGAATCCAGCGTTACATTATTTTGGATTTCTAGCGTAAACTCGGATGGATCTCCGCTCTCTAGAGTCCAAGAAACATTTGCAGGCCCATCGGGGAGTATTGCATCGAAACCTTCAGGAGGCTGAGGAGCATTGAGAATGAGAGCTTGAAGTATTGGAGTGAAAGTGAGCAAAAAAGCACTGGAAACACCATAAGGTAAGCGAGGTTGCGATTTTTTAGAAAAAAAATCTCGTTCAGCGCAAAGCGAATGCAGAAAACAAGCTTGAGGAACGTACAGCGCGGCTGTTAGCTGATTGCACAATCCCCACAGTGAGATATCACGACCGTTCCTCTGCATAGTGCACCCCACTAATGGCACAAAGTTTTGAGGGCGACTTTAGCTGTCCCACTCTGATAAAGATCAGCACCACAATGTGTTACCCAATCATATTATATATCATTATGTAGTCTGTGTCCCCTTACTACTATGTTGATGTACATATCGATCAAGTCGGAGTCGGATAGTAGTCGGATCCTCTGGAAGGGTCGCCAAGGCAAGGGTGAAATCACAACCAGGCAGTCAGAGTTTCAGTGATGCCAGTGTGCGGGGCCAGTCGTTGGCGGCAAGTGAGATGCGACTGTCGACTTTTTATCGACCAGGGTTGCACGTACATGCAGAAGAGCAGAAGATGGGTGGATCGCGAACCAGACGGCCCTAAAGCGCTTACCGCCACATGTAGCAGTACAGCGCGTCGAAATCATATCCTAAAACTTCAGAACTTCAACTTTGATGTACTTACAGTTGAAGATTTTAAGCATAAGCTTCAGCTACTTGCTTGGCCTCAAAGTGTATCAATCTCGGTAATGGATCTTGAGTCACTCTGCAATCGCATTGTGTAGACTAGTACTACAGTACAACTTCCCTACTGTCCAGTCAATGATCAAGACCATCTAACAATTGTCCTTCGTATTCTAATCGTTCAGTCTAGATCCCACGCTACGTTCCTGCGGCGCATCGGAAGGATAGATGGAGCAGCATTCCCGGCGAAAGCACCAGTCGAAGCACCAGAGTCGTCCGGTGAAGTGGAGTCACTGCCGGAGTCGGCGGGAGGCATTGTAGAACCAGGGGCGTCAAAAGGCAATGTAGAGCCCGAGCCGTCGGGAGGCAATGTAGAGCCAGAGGTGTCAGAAGGCAATGTAGAGCCCGAGCCGTCGGGAGGCAATGTAGAGCTAGAGTCGTCGGGGGGCAATGTAGAGCCCGAGCCGTCGGGAGGCAATGTAGAGCTGGAGTCGCTAGGAGAGCCCGAGCCACCGGGAAGTTGTGTAGCACTGGGAATGGCGGAGTCAGAGCCACTGGAAGGCTCAGCAACACCGGTGGGCTCAGCACCACCCTTCGAATGTCCGTGTCCTTTTCCTTTTCCCTTTCCTTTTCCTTTTATGCCTTTCACCTTGCAAAATTTGTCATCCCAATGCTTAGGGTGCTTGGATTTACCGCTTGTGGCGGATGGCATCCCAGTAGGTTCGGCCATCCCAGTAATAGGCTGGAGGGCTCTCTTGAAACCAGATGGCTGGGACCCCTGCGAGAGTCCGAGCAAGCCTGTTTCCGATGCCTCGGGCTCACCAGTCATGGTGCAGTGCTTGTGGTCCCAAGGTCTCTTTGGCTTACCAGAGTGTCCAGATGAATGAGCTCCAGCAGTACCAGTAGGTTCAGCAACGGGAGTCGGCAAACCGCCTGCGGGCCCATCAGGAGTGTCTGACTGACTTGGAATCAACAGACCTCCGGGCCCATCAGGAGTGTCTGACTGAGTCGGAAGTGACATAGTCGGAATCGACATGCGAGTCTCGCTAGAGAACATACGTTGAGTTATGGACGAACACGTCAAAATCGCGAGCAAACTCACATAGGCATGATGGGAGCGGGCAGAGCCATGGTAGAAGCAGCGGTAGCCGCGACGACAAGAGCGACGAATGAAGAACGCATTGTTGTAGAAGAGAGATGTTTGATCGTTAAGATTGAAAAGTAGGTGTAACTAGGCGTCCAGCGTCTAGTAGTTGTGAGTAGGTGAGCTCAGCTGAGGAATTCGAGGTGTGAGCACCAGCCATTTATACCCCGTTCGTTTGGCAAAGCTTGCAAGTGTTTGAGCTAGATATCAAAGTGTGAAAGAGTACGATACCACTTATGCAGTGTAATCCACCGTGCGCGGGACAACAAGGGTGCTGTGAGAGAATATTCAATGAGTATGAATAGAGTAGAATGATGGAATGTAGCATCCGGAGACAGATCCCTTTTCGAATCCTATGCAAAATTCAGCAAGCGAAGATATTGTTTTAATCACATTCCACTTACAATCAAATGAGCTGGTAGCCGTGCAGGCGTTAAGAGAAGAAAACTCTCTTTCTCGTAGATCTGCTGAAGTCCCAGGACGCACTGATTGACCCTAAGATCCTGCACATCTCGCCGAGCTGATCACGGATTGACTGACATAGTGGCATCATCTGTCAACACAGCAGTGCTCCACAGTAGCTAGTTCAACTGAATGAGGAGGATGTCGACGCTATTAATAGAGCCCTTCTTGATGGTAAAGGTACATTGTACTTACAACCAGATCAATGTACGAAACGGGGCGCGCAATCTACTCCATACAGCACCTCAATCATCAGCTCCAATGTCGAGAAAGCAAGCCATAGAAAACTGACATACCCGAAAGCGATAAGCAGTACTATAGATTCCATCATTACAAATATACTCCTCCTACAAAGTTGCCCTAAATGCTACCGCCAAAAATTTCAGTTGCGAATTCCTGGGGTGATGTTGATCAACATACAATGGAAACACGGAAGTCGCGTCCACCTATGTAGTTCATCTGATCGGACAAGCCTATTCTCGTCCTTAAGTTACGACGATAACAAGAAAATAGAACAGCGTCGGTCTAAACGGCGAGATAGGTGCCTTAGAAACAGATTGCTGTGAAGCAGAACAGTGATGTCGGGCTTGAGCTTGAGGACTTCGGATAGTCACGGTAATCCGGGTACAAGCCGAACTGAACCTGTCGAGCACAGAGTATGTTGATTCGGAGGGTAAAGAAGAAACAGTCTCCGGAGTCTCGCCAAAAAAAGCTCTACGAAAAATCCTCGACGTTATTTAGTAACCTTGGCCATCCCGACTCTTGCCACTCGATAATCTTGAATGTAACTGATCTTCGAAGAGTCAGCCAACGTAGAAGCAAGGGTTTGTAGGAGTTCGTGCAAAGTGCCGTCAACGAGGAGTGACACCTCTCTCACCGTTCGACCACCAGTCTTTCCAAGATGCCCCGGATCGCGTACTTGCTTCTCTGTTGCTTCTCGCAGAGTACAACTCGTCATCGTTCTTCGTAAGACCTCAGTGAATCACTAAGAGCTTATTAACAGTTGATCACTGTCTTTGTTTGACTCGAGTCAGAGTGAGTGAGTGTGCACTGTGGGTTAAGATTGCGACAACTGCCGCGGCAGGATGGCGGGCCGGCCAATTGGTGCGCTTAGCGCCAGGAACGCCCGTCCACCTCTAATACTTATGTACTTCGCTTGCACTCGAAAAACCGCCTCAGTACCAGTTTTTCTAGCGGAAACATTGGAGAAATCCGAAAGTCAGTGAGAGGTCATCACTTTCTAAAGTAAGTTTTGGAATATTATTGGTTCAAAAACGGCACTATTTGAAACACTGCAGAACAGAAATAGTGCAGCATGAAGATAGAAATCACTATGGTATAAGCACGCTTCGGGTCCAGGTAATCCGTGCTACGGCAAGAACATATCGACTCAATGCCGTTTGTAAAGCAATTGGAACGCTTACGAGTTGAAACGAGCATCAGACTCAGTCGTCTTTCTCACAGAGAAACTCTGGAACATTTATAGGGCTTCTCTCAAAACCATCGTCCGTACCGAGTTCATCTCTCTGGCCACGAACTCTCGCAATGATTGGGCCATATTATAACGCGTTATACTCTTTGGTGTTTTCGTATTTGTCGTTCAATGGCTCTACTGGACCAATCGTCGATCTTGGTTACGCGCAGTACCAAGGGTTCATTGAACCTTTATCTGGGAATGTCAACTTTCTTGGTATTCGCTATGCAGACGAGCCAACAGGTGCGTGTTTCTTGTATCTCAAAGAATATCCGAATTCTTAAGCAATATCTGTAATACAGGACACCTTCGTTTCAGTGAACCTCACGCGCCTCCGGTAGTAGAAGGTATACAACAAGCCGACGCTCCGCCGCCGGTATGCTATCAAGGAACAATGGGGAATTCACCGTTGAGCTTCGTACGCAGCGGAGAGATGAGCACAAACGTAGCTGTCCCAAACCGACCAGGAAGCTTCTCTGAAGACTGTCTCTTTCTAAAGTACGCAAGCAATATCACCTTTTCCGTTCAACAAACGCTGACATCTTGAGCTTAGCGTCTACGCTCCTGGGAACGATATCGCTGCTGATTCACCGACTGGACTCCTTCCAGTGGTAGTATGGATCCACGGAGGAGGGTAACGAACATCTCACATAACGTCTTGGTCTTGGGACTCATTCAAGTTCATGGGACCTATCTTTGTAGCTACGCGATTGGGGGCACTACAGGCCTATTCGGCTCAGATCCCTTTGATGGGAATGATCTCGTCCGTGAAGCCGGTAATGGAGTGGTGGCCGTTGTCATACAATATCGACTGGGTGCTTTCGGTTTTCTCGGCGGCGAAAAAGTGAAAACAGGAGGCGCTTTGAATGCAGGACTCTGTAAGTCTCTGCTTATATATTCATAGTTCGGTGTATTAATCTCGTGGCTTTTAGTAGATCAGCAGTTCGCACTGCGCTGGGTGCAGGAACATGTAGGTTATTGGAGAACTTCAAGGCGAACTGTGATTCATGAATTGCACAGATCAGCAAATTCGGCGGTGATCCATCGAAAGTAACATTATTTGGTCACTCTGCAGGTCCGTCAAAGTCTTTCTTTCCTCGGTGTGGTCGGATGTTAACCTAAGTGTCCAGGTGCCGACTCAATCATTCAGCATAACATTGCTAACGATGGAAAGACGGATCCACCACTCTTCCGTGCGGGTATGCTGAGTTCCTTCTTCCTGCCTCCACAGTATGAATATAACCATGCTATCGTTGAGGTAGGTCTACAGTGCGCTATAACCTGACGACTTGCTGATTAGGCGCTTAGACCATATACGATGAAGTGGTTAAACAGGCAAAGTCAGTGCTTCTATGATTTCGTATTTCTGGGATACTAAAAGGCCGCTTACAGTTGTTCCGAATCCTCGGATACCTTAGAGTGCCTACGTGGCGTAGACACCAACACCCTTGACAAGGCCAACTACAACATTGCTGTCAGCGGATTCCACGGCAGCTTCACTTTTGTTCCTGTCGTCGATGGCAGTTTTATCATTCGACGACCAATCGAAGCTTTCAAGCAGAAGAAAGTGAACACGGTCAGTTAACTAGACGACCTTGGAAATGTCATTCATCCTGATCTTCTACACTGAACTAGAAAAACATCCTTGCCACCACAACAACCCTTGAAGGCGGGCCGTTCGTCAGTCCAGAAATAGCAGCTAATATGCAAACTTCGGATTACGTGGCACATCTATTCCCCACCTTGAATGAGAAACAAGTCTCTGCAGTCGCAAAGCTTTATCATCGAGCCAAAACAGAATATCCTTCTGTACCGTTTGCAATCATGTCGGAGGGTAAGCGCAATCTCGCAATTCGCTCCTTGGTAGAATATTCACTCTGCTTCTAGCCATATTCGTGTGTCCTTCGTACTATCTGCTTCAAAATGTCGATGGTAATATATACAAGGTAGTTTGAGCAGCCATATCCCTGAGTTCTTCCATCTGATTCAGTGCTAGGGCTTGTTCGCAGTTCCACCAGGGTTCCACGGACAAGAAGTCGGGTACTATTTCCCAGCGTAAGCAGTCATTCCATTTCTGATTAGCTTCTTTCTAAACAACACACAGATCTGTCCCTGGGGGTATCCCGTCCTATAATAACACGGAGTTTCTGAAGGCATTCTCGGGTGCATATATGAACTATGTAATGCATTTGGATCCAAACAAGAAGTGGGAGCCGACTATCACTCCTCGTTGGAGTACATGGAAAGAAAAGGGTGCGCACACCGAGATGCTGTTCAACAGAACGGAGGCTGGCGATCCACTCGTCAAGTCGTTCAGTACTCCGCCTGATGTTATTGATAGATGCAAGTAAGTTCAGATTTTATCTCTCCACTTTGTGAATTCTAGACTAATACACGAGTAGGTTCTGGGAGAGCATTGGTGCATACACGGCACAATGATGTATTAAACACATAGAAAGCAAGTTTAGAAGTCAATAAAATAATAAAAGTCTGCGGGTATTGAGAGGGAGCTGAAAGTAACAAGTGGTGACTGCAGACGTCGCAGCTTTACCTTGAAGACCACTAAACCAGTTGATATTCCTGACAGCGCCGGCGTCCATTTACCGAAACAAAAGATGCTTGTCTAGAGGAGACTTAGTGTCGCCTCCCAAATATCATTCCATAAACCTCCGAGAAATCCATCATCGTATCAATACTGCTGATAGAAGATTCTGTATCTGCACTGCTGACTGACTCAATATCGTCCATTTCGGAAGCAAAGTCGTTGATGATTTGCCAGTCGAAAGGACTAGCATCCGTCCGTGATTCCGAAGTCACCGAGTTATCCGTATAGTCGCTACGCGAGTCCACATTTCTCGCAGAGTTCGCATCTCGTACACGGTCAGGCTGATTGTACGGCAGCATAGTCAGCGAAGACGATTGACGTGGCCCGACTTCGGGAGTGACTGAGGTGGAAACGGAACTCTGTGCACCGTGACGATCATCTGAACTGCGGTAGGTTGGAGATCCCGCCGCCAGCAAATTATCATCTCTAGAGTCGCCGTATGTAGGGGGTGGATTATCCCAGACTTCTTCCGAGTCGGTAGACATGTATTCGGTATCTAGACTTTGCATAGTGACCACTCCATTGCGAGTAACTACGAAGGACCTGTTTGCGCTCGCAGAATAACGGGATTGGGGACCTCTAGGCCGGGTGTTGGACGTCGTCTGAGAGCCATTTACAGTACGCCCTCGCACATTGGTGAATGTTCCATCATTAATCCTGAAGTTTCGCATGCCATACATGTCGGGGGGGTAACCAGCTTCACGCCACGCAGTACCAAAATCTCGGAGAGGCGGTCGTGGAGAGCTCGTATACGTATCCGAGTCGTTCCGTTGGCTTCCTGAATTTGCTACTACGTTGGCTGTCCTCCCGCGACCCCTACGAGCACCTGTGGGCCGTCTGGATGACTCGGAACTGTGGGAATCGTACGAACTGGTTATATGATCAATTAGTATGGGTTTTCTGAAGGGTTGCAGAGACCGTACCGTGTATAATGAACAGAGGTATGATTTCCAGTAACACTAACGAAATTACCACCTGTAATAGTGTAATTGCTCGCGCCCTGGAAAAAGACTGGTTGCATCTTGAGGGATTCCAAACAACCTCTGCAATTTCAAGCCTCTTTATTGACTCCAAGATGTGACAGATATACTCATTCAGCATCAAACAGGGTGGTCAAATACAGCTGCTCGAGCACTGAAAAAAAGGTAGAAAAAGGCTATGGTGGCACTCCAAAACAGCGTGGTGATAGCTATGAAAGTCGCGGATCTGAAAAGTGCATACCAAGAATATTCTCTAAATTTCACAAGATACAGCCTAACAGAGCTTGACGAGAGACCATCGTAGGCGGCGGTAAAGCAGTAATATATACCTTCAGAGACAGCAAGCTGAAAGAAATGATAGTGCCTGTAAATTGTATGGTACTTAGCGGCCGCCGTAACTGATTTATGCAAACAGCTAGAGATATCGAGTTGACGGGACTGGAGTAATACTAAGGACTGCCAGGTTTGATCACGCTGTCTTTTGATCACACAGCCGCAAGGCTGCTTTAGACGCTGACTGGACCGTGACGCGTTTCAATTGATGCGCTAGTACGCTCATCTGTTTCTGCCTGTTTCTGCCAACCATCGCAATCATCAGCATACATAAAAGCTCAAACTGCTTTAAGGATCTTCATTTTCGGTGCTCAGTTTGTTCCCCAGGGATAACTACATCTTCACATCCTCATCTCGTATAGTTCAAATTAGTTCCATTTCAGCGCTTTCATATCTATTTGTGCAAAGGTTCGTGGTACTGCTGTGACTCGGAATTAGTCGCCCGTCGCTGAGATCTTCGTATATTGACAGCATATATGGATGGATAGATATACAAGATTTGTAGCAAGAGCACTGTTAGGAACCCACACGAGCCAGTGTCAGCCGCGGCCCGCCTGATGCGCTGCGCTCATCCCGCGCTGGCATCTTAGTCGGGCTAGAATGCGCTGAATCAATTAATCAGGGCAGCAGGCCTTTCCGTATTGGAATGACGCTCTATGACTGGGCGATATGATAGGAACATAATTTGGTCACTCCATACCAATACTGTGCTTTGTGATTGATTCTCCATCATTGATTCCATTCCTACAAGCTGTGTATATTTCGCTTCTAGTATCACCCTCAGACAGCCCCCAAGGCTCGAGCTCGATCTCTTACGAACGCAGTTGAGCAGGCGGCTGTATGCGCGTCTTCACCACAACTGACGAACGTTTTCACGACAGGTAAGTAATACAAAGAAATAGAGTGACGTGTAGGACTAATGTATCATTAGGTATACGCTTTCAAGAGCCTTAGTATGATTTCTCAATCGTAAGGTCGTACATTTGACGTACGGAACGATGATATCGAGGCTCCGTATGCTAAAGTCTCGGGCCTACACTGTCCGAAATGGTATGTGTTTGGCTGTTTTGGCTGTTTTGGCTGTATATTCACTTTGGAGTTAACCTCATATCGATGCTTCATATAGCAGCGTACATAAATTTGGACTGTTTCGCAATTAGGTAGAAGACACCGACTTTGATGTTCCTGAGCTAAGAAGGGGCGCCAAGACCTGCTGTGAAATACGCCTAGTACAAGCACAATGCTCTTGCCCCCGAGAAAACACCTACTTGGCCCCCGTGAACATGTTTGGAAGGAGGAAGTGGACGTGGTATGCAGAAGATTCATAGCACATTAAAATGGTACGCCATCCAATCCTAGTCGTATCCTCATTTCGCCAGTATTCGCTGTGTTCAACTGAGATTGGATTAGGATCCCTTGATGAACGTGGGCTCTACCAGTGAACTCTCGAGATCGATGTTCGCGAGCAGATATGAAGAGTTCACGCATGATGGACTGTGCCATATGAACCGATTCTCTGACAAGGTTTTCCAAATATGGCGTTCATGCGCCTCGGGACCCTTCACGGACATTCAAATATCAGCTTTAACCAGGACATCATATATCTGGTATGTCACCCATTGCCATAATATCACACACAGAACATGCAGTTAATCCGATAAATCAACGTACGCATCTACAGACTCTCCGCGAAATACCTTCAATACTTCCCTCCTGAGATTCTTGAAGGTTATGGTTTAGTAAGGGTTCTGGAATGTTCAATGTATGCGCGCCAATGTCCGTACCTTAATGACCGAGGACATGACCATATATGCGCTCCTTCATGTTCAGGCTGGGCATATCATCGACATCTGACCTTTCTCTCCTCTTCTGATAATGTTCCAAGTACGTATCTCCGAAGTTTTCAAAGGAAGGCCACATGACAAGTTACTTACTACATCCATCATGCGATTCAACATAATCGTGCTTGGACTTGATTCCAAGACTCTCATCAACACAGGTGGCTCGGAGAAGTCATCCGTTATTGGGGTCAAGCCAAGTACATCACTGTCAACTGATATTAAACATCCTTGTCATCTTTGTTCACAGTCAGTCACTAAAGTAAATGAATTCACACAAGAAAGCTAGCGGTCCGATGACCCCCCTCCAAGTTCCGAATTACAACTTTTCCGTAGAACTTGACCAAAAAACACGGGTTTTTTGTTCATTGAAGAAGGTACGACATATCGCAGTGAGGGCGCCGAAGAACCTGACATACTACTTACCATGCGAATATCAAAGCGTATTGACTGCCTACCGGCGGCAGGTACTCCCGGGTCAGTTGATCAAAGCCTGAGGCCTGAATTAGTATTTCGACGCCCTACTTGCTATTAGCAGGTAGACTAAGTCTCTTGTCCTGCTTCTAGTCCGACGTAAGTGAACAATCCGACGTCGCAGCTTCTCCGATAGAAGTGCAACTCTGTTCATTTGCAATATGAGTGAGTCGCGGAGCAAAGTTCATTACTTTTCTGCGAACATGAACCTGCAGGACAAGTGTACCTACACACATGGGATTCGCTGGAAGGTTACTTTCTTTAGGGTCGCGAGACGTCGGCGTCAAGTACTTACCGCCGCAGATAAGGGTGATCCTCTTGAAGCTTTGAAGCTCAGCAAAGATCATTCCAAGAGCAAGCCTTGTCTATGAAGTACGTAAATACATCTCCAGATATGGGAACGAAAAATCTACGGGGGCCAAGTTCAGTTGCTCTTGCAATTGACTCCCACTCTGTAGTTGTTCAGCTTCAAGCTCGAGAGAATATCCTTCCCTAGGTGATACATTATCGATATAGAGAACGTCAACCAGAGACTATCACAATAAATCAATAACCAGATGACCGGAACGAGAAGAATTCGTCCATACATGTTCGGGAAGACCCAATAGAACATCATTCCAGATAATGTGTTGTGCCCGATAGCACAAAATCCGCAAAAGTACTCTTGAGAGACGTAAAGCAGCGTTTTAGCGAATGTCATGGAAGCTCCGGTGTAGCCTGCCAGAGGCGCGAACTCGGATGATGAAGACCGATTCGTGAGGTAGAGATAGAGGATCTAAATAGGTTTTCCATTGCCCCCAGAGTCAGAAAGTCAGCGACCAACACAGTGTAGATAAGTTGGCTGATGGATTGCACGCACAGCGAAGACGTTCTCAATGACATTCATGACAGCTGACAGAGATGAAGTTTAGTGTTCGATGCCACCATGGGAGGGAGATACCGACGGTGGGATACACTCAGCCGCTGCATTAGCAAAACCCTCCCCATCTTCAAAGGCCTTGACGCCGTAAACCTAGAAAGTCGATCTGAATACCACGTTCATTCCCGCGAACCCTCTCACTGTTCTCACGTAGTCCACTTGACCATAAAGCTCGTAAGGCATCCACAGCCAATGCAAGTCCCCACCGACCATTGAGCGAGGTCTAAGGGGGGGGAGGACGACGTTGATCAGGTAACCGTCGAAGAAAAACTGAAATGATGCTCACCTCATTAGACAATAACCAGCATCCCACAGCATAAGTGGTGCTGTGAGAGAAAACCACCATGAGATCCACTTTCTCTGAACCATCTAAAAGGGGTCGTCGTCGTACGAAGGAAAAGAGGAAAAAGATGGGAGGGGAAAGTGGGAGGGGGAAGATGTCAAGTCAATCGGGATGGGGGGTTGCTGAGCCTAAGCTCGAAGGCACGGTATCGACCTAAAGTACCAGAAATAGAGTTAGCCGTTTGGAAAAAAAAATTGCTGATTTCTCGCATGAAGGCTGCTTCTTGAAGGCAATTTGAGGACAGTTGATTGCCGTTCCATTCGCAGCAGTGGCGAATACATTTTCGAAACCCTTACGTTTCGCAGGGGGTGCCAGGTGCCCAACACTTGGTCCGTGCGTTAGCGTGAGACGGGCGTCTGTAAACCTCTCCCTATAGAGGGTTCCTACCTTCACACACAATTCAACTACATACACTTCACTTATCGGTCCTTCGAAGTCGACTACATCTTCTTTTTCGTTGTTGACTCTTCACGAAGAGTCTCCTTTCTTTCCTTCTCCCCTCGGTAATGTTCGCGGAGTATGTACCTCAACTGCGGCCCATTATCATACACGTTGTCGGTCGGAATGGATTCTCAAAGATCTCCCGCGCACTTGGCCCCCCCTTGACGGGGAAGGATGAGTCGAATCTGATCGCTGTGCCCCCTTCTGATAGTCTTGCTTCAAGCCTCGTGCGGCCAGAATCCTCCGTTGCGTGACGACAAGAGCGTGGCGAGCGGTGTATTCCTACCCTGATGCATGTGTTCGTTAAGCCTGCAACATTCATCGGAATCATCCTTGGGTCCAAGACATACATACCGTTGCAATCGTGGAAGCGGCGTGGGTCGCATGTTTCGATCTCCTGAAAATAGGACGTATGTATTGTGACAAATTTAGATAATAACAACAGGGGGTATAGCTCAGCTGGGAGAGCAGCAGACTGAAGCCCATGAGGTATTCTGAAGGTCCCGCGTTCGATCCGCGGTACCCCCATTGTTTTTGTTTTTAGAACTACTGCTAATACAGTGTAGTAGTCCTGTGTGTTCTGAATTCATTAGCCAGATCGGATGGCAGAAATCAGAGGCAGAGCGACAATTTCGGTGCAGAACAGCATTAGGAGCATAGGTGGCCACAAGGATACTCTACGCTGCTACCGCCATGCTTTCCTCGCTTCATAACATGCTATCCTCACTCAGAGCAAAGTATCATACGTACTCATCAGAAAGGAGAAGGATTCGGCGAATTGCGTTATCCTTTCCGACGAATCCTTCTCCTTTCAGCTATGCAGACATCATAAGAACCGACTTCGAAGAACTCGCGAACGACGAGGAACGAAAGTAAACGTCACATTGCGTTAGTATCAATACACGATCGCTATTTGGTTGCAAATATTTCCCTCGTACCCTTTCCCAACAAACAATTACACACTATCCCTGAATTCTTTCCCTTTCACCACTTCGAATAAGGCAAGAACTTGCCACTACATCGAAAGTACACACACAGAGTTCAGCTTAGCCAAAGAACACCGAAGCGATAACCAAAAATAGAGAGAGAGAGACGTACTCGAAGGTCAGAAGTACGCGATCGCCTTTTGGATGAGGCTTCTTCTCAACATTAACCGTACAATCAATCATAGACATGATCCCATCGCCAAACTGTAACTCGACAATTCGAAAAGAATTAGCTTCGAGATCGTGATCGAGAAACAGGCCTCGATAAGCGAAAACACCGCACCTTTTCGTGGATGATCGCCTAATTAGAGGAGGAGAAAGAGTGAAGTGAAAAGGAAAAGGAGAGCATGATCAGAGAGATGTTTTTCGATTACTCGGCCGGCATAGTTCCATTGGGGAACATGAGGATGAAGAGAAGAGGTTCGGGAAGAGTCTTCGAGAATTCAGCACTCACCTTGATCGAATGACCGTAAACTAAAACCCCCTACAAATAACGAAACGCTTGTCAGGCACACCATTTACACACCCTCCCAAAGATAATGACGCACCTCATACAATCGATAGATGACAGGATCTGTAGGAGGCGATGGTCCAAGTCCACGATAGGGAACCCAGTGATCTCCCAAGTTTCCAGCTAGTTCCGCGTGGTCAAGTTCAAGCACCTGCGACAACTTCTGCAGTTCCTCCTCGGTGAACTTAGCCTAGCAAACGCGTATGATAAGCATGACGTCTTTGGGTGGAAGATAATGGCCCTGCGTACCTGACCATAAAAAGCCGATGCAACCCAGACTTCGTTCTTGCCTATCGCTTGTGCGAGCTGGTCAAAGGTAAGGCCTAAATGATACACTGAGCGTCATTTCCTGGTGGTCCGAGATTTTTACCTTTCCTAGCCTTGGCCTCAAACAACTTTGCGTAGATCGGTGCAAGATCAGCCCAGGGCCCTGAAGAAGACGGAACAATCTAAAAGCTTGTACTCAGACGCGTTGCCCCGATGCATAATCACAGCCAGAACGAAACTTACAGCTGCCTGAGACATTACTGACGATTCGATTCAATATGGGAAAATGTTTGGACTTCAAGACGACTTAAATAGTTAGATAGCACGAAAAGGATCATGACGCGATAGTAACTGTGCCCTCCGGCATATGGTCGATAACGTGACCCGAATTTGGGTCGGACTCGTCGGATCGTTCTTTACAACCTCACACGGACAGTGGATACGAGGTGGAAGCCCTTCACACGGAAACATTAGCGTGGTGCCCGTATGTTGGGTCAAGCGGAATGTAGACGTGCCTGCCCCGAACCTGCCCGATAGCTATGATGGAACAACGACATAGATATTCCAAATCCAAAATCCAAAGAGTTGACTCAAGACTACGATGAACGAGAACCACCCTCGGATTCAGAATCCGAGCCCAAGTCTTGCACTGGCTTCCATACATCCTTCGTGGCATGCATCAACTCATACAATTGTCCGACCTGTTCCGATGACATCTGAAGGGAATTTATGAGGGGACTCAAATATCTTCGATTGTCCAACGGAATACACACCTTCTCTAAAACAAAAGGATCCAGTTTCTTCCCTTGAAACGTTTGTCCTTCATTCCCTGATGGTAATTCCTCCAAGTACATCTTCCACTGCGACAAAAACCCAATGATATGCACGGGATTTGTCACCTGCTTGTGGCGCCGAAACTCTGAGACAAAAATGCCATGAGCCTCTACTATCCCAAGGATAAGAGATGACATACCGGCTTTCACGTAGTCGTCTCCCAGTGATCGCATGTCAATAGGTAAATGCCTATGGGCTCGTAAAAGTCGACGGTACAGCCTACAACGCGTCCGGTCAAAGATGAATGAGAACTCGCTGTTATTTAGAGCCCTCACGGTTTTGGTGGAAGTAAAGCAGCGCTGGTTTCTCGTAGATTCAATGGTTTTGTAGTCACTGATTCAGCGAGACGCGTTAAAGTCCGTTGCATCCTGTGTAGCGAGCTCAACAGCAGCCAAGTTCGCGGTCAAGTGCAACGCGTTTGTCACGTCACGTCACAATCTTCCGTCGTTACTCCTTCAAGCCTCTTCAAGCTTCAAGCTTCTACAGTTGGGGACAATCAAACACGGTAAGTTTTCGGGACCTAATTGTGGGAGGCCGGGAAGCGTCAGGAATCGACAGGAAAGCATACAGAGAGTATTTCTAAACTAGTTAAACGAGATTTCAACGGGCGGATTTGCCTCAAACTAAAATTTATTTTTTTGACCTCAAAAATTTGGCCGTTCACTAAAAAAATCGGGAAAAATCTGAAAAAATGCGCAAACGAACGTTCTCGTTAATCTAATGAGTTTCCCAATAAAATAAATGGGCTCAATCACGACGTGTGGTGCTGCCTAAAAAGGAAATCACCTGCAATCCGCCCGCGTCAACACCTCCGGCGTTTCTGTTTAGGGACCATGCCGTAATACACTTCCTTCCTTCCTTCCGACGAAAATTGTACAGCCAGTGTCCACTACATTTCTGCAGTCATGGGTCATCAATGCCATCCACAAAAACGGAAGTACAACATTTCCGGCTTACTCCAGAATCAACAAAAGCTTAGTTTCCCTTCTGTTGAACAAGAAGTTTCACTGTACTGTGAAGTTAATCCAATTGAAATGGTGGGTGTTTTAACAATTATCTTCATACAAGTGCTAACGAGCTTCATGTTATTGAGGTTGGGTCCTTTGAAATACAGATACTGAGAAGTGACAAAGAAATCATTTGCTGAGGTAAAAGAAATTGAATTCCGCTACTTGAATGCATGCCCAGGAAAGGTGATTCAAAGATTCATCAACCACTCATGGTGTTTCATGAGTGCTTACCAGGCTGTCCGGTGGCAGAAGGCACACAGATCGGTTCCAGCTCGAGCCATGATGCAATTGGACACTGTACTTACTCCATCTTAGGCAAATATTTTGCATTTTTTTGGCCCAAAAATTTGGCCGTACCTAAGAACTCGTGGGAAAAACTTCGGAGGTTGATTTTTAGCATTATCTCGATGGTCTGAGTCCAGAGCCGGTATTAATTTGGCTCCGGAAGCTTTCGTCGGAGCTCAAGCAACTTTACCGTGTTTGATTGTCCCCAACTGTAGCTTCATCGAGGTCGATTCTATCTTAACCTGAACGTCCATCAACGTTCTGGTGATTCAAGTAAACTTTTGCCCTGTATCAAGTGCATACGAGCCATGAACCAATCGGACGAAAAATCTGATAGCAGTATTGCTTTAAGCTCACAGAAATGTACGCCTCAGCTTTGAGATGAACATTCATCGAATATTCATCAGCATAATCTGGCGCATATATTGCCACTATGGCTCCTTTTGGGCCAATGGCGAGCTATGTCCATACCGCACCCCAGGTCTTGCTGATGTTAAACGATTCGATAATTACTGACTGAAGCGTTCCAGTCAACTTCTCTGATGCCGACGTAACCATCCGATCTTCAGACAATGTATTATTTCGCATTCATAAGAAAAATCTCGAATTCGCTACCGGTGGCTTTCCCTCAGCTGATACGCCAACTCTTGATGAACAGATCCCCCTTTCCGAGCCGTCCAAAACGTTGGAGGTCCTCTTTGAGTTCGTGTATCCTCAACGGTACCCGGACCTGGAAGACCTGGCTTTCGAGAGACTGTTACCTCTTGCTGAAGCCGCGGAGAAATACGAAGTTTACGCGGCGATAAGCGTGTGTGTGGCACGAATGAAGTGAGCTGGTTTTCTCTTGCTTTTGCAAAGGTTTATTCACGAAAAGGCGGTAGAGATTTCCTGCACTCTAATTATTCGTGGGAAGTCCTGAAGTTTGCCGCAAAACACGATTACTATCTCCTTATCGAGCAGCTGTTTCCGACCTTTGTCGACAAACAGCTCGCGGAAATCGCCACCGTTTTACCGCCTCATATATATACTCCCTGGGTTAGTTGGCTTTATCTATATCGAGATCTCCGTGATGAATAGATTTCTACAGAGCATCAAAAGAGATAGATGGCTCATGACTCTCTTTACTGCAATCAATGCAGGAGCAAAAACATACTCTCATTATTCATGTTCAACTTGGACCTCCTATCTCTGCATCGTAATGGAAAAATCCAACGGAAAACCAAGTTTTTTGGTGACGGAAAAATTATCAACTATCTTTCAAGATCTGCTGAGGCAAAGTTCGCGTATCTCTACTTGCTCGACTTGTACGCAAAAGGCATCGGAATGGGAGAGGTATATGTTGGATTTCGGCCTTAGAGAGTAAGAAAAGCGACAGAATTCCAGTATAAGCAGGGAACCCGAAGCAAGCGCGTGGGGGTTCCTGGATCACATTAAGACGTATATATGTATCTACGTGAGCTAATCTAGGTACCGAAACGGATGCCCGGCACGATATCGGACCTCCGTAAGTGTCAAGTTTGATCATCATGATCACGTATTTCTACACTCCCCCACAAACTTGGACACGAGAAAAGTGAAAGAAGTCTAAAGGTATATGGGAAGTACTCCCCCAGAATGAAAAGAATATCAAAAGAATTAAAGAACGCACAAAATCAATAAGCAAAATCTTCCTCCGCAATGGTGTCCTCGTCTTCCAGAACAGCATTTGCCTCCCCAGCAGCCACCTTCGATTTCTTCCAAGCCTCAAACTCCTTCATCAGTGGACAATCTCGCTTGAGATGATCACCTGAGCCACAAGCATAGCAGCGATTGAATGACTTAACGGATATAGCAGCAAGAGCAACGTCATTGGAAGTGTGGCCTGTAGCTGTAGAGGAATTGGTGGATTTATCGGCATTGATGTTGACCTCCTCGTTCAACAACTGAATAATAACATAATCGAGTGTGAGCATGGAAGGATGAAGCTGGCCAAATGTTGTGATGATGGTCTTGTACGCAGGAGGAAGACCAGTGGTGAGAGCAAGAATCTGATCGTGGTCAGAAACGGAAATGCCAGCTGCCTGCATCTCGAATGCCTGCGTCTTCACCTCTCCAATCCAATTCACCATCAACTGACCCTTCTTCATCTTCATCGACAAGAACCGCTTCCGAAGGGCAACAGACGTTGCAAAGCCTCGTGCACGGTGCACAGCTCGCAAGTCCTCCCAAACCACCAACGGATCCTTGTCACGCATATGCGCCAACTGACTAGGTTCCACGCGAAGAATCATCTCCGCCCGAGCCTCAGCCATCTTTGTAGCCTTCCTCGCCTTCTTCTTCTTCGCTATCTCCTCTGCGATCTCCTCCTGTGACCGTTCCGCCCCCTTGGCATCAACAAAATCAACAATGATCTCGACAATGTCCAGGAAGAGACTCTTTCGAGTAAGCTCAGCCTCCATCATAAGGGACCAGGTACCATAGTTGGTGTCATTGAGTTTTGGGAAGGAAATGCGTCCAGAATCTTCAGACATAGTGATAGTAGAACAATAGAATCGAGTAGGTGAACAGGAAATAGATGATAAACACCAGCACTAGCGGGACAGTGAGCCTAGCCCAGTCGTTGAATCAAATAGGGGTAACAGCAACAGCGAGTGAGTAAACAGAGTCCCAGACAGTTAGCGAACACTGAGTGACGGCCGGTATGGGTTGTGCTAACGCGCTTGTGTTGGATTTCGGCCTTAGAGAGTAAGAAAAGCGACAGAATTCCAGTATAAGCAGGGAACCCGAAGCAAGCGCGTGGGGGTTCCTGGATCACATTAAGACGTATATATGTATCTACGTGAGCTAATCTAGGTACCGAAACGGATGCCCGGCACGATATCGGACCTCCGTAAGTGTCAAGTTTGATCATCATGATCACGTATTTCTACAGTATATCGGTCAACTTGTAGCCGGAATTCCCCCTTTCACCCTTCCCAATGATCCTCGTTGAGTCGGATTTACACTTGGTAATATATATTGCATTCAAAGACGCTAACGATTTACGCGAGTCTGAGTTTGGAGTATCCCTGTTATATCACTCCTCCCCCTACGTAAAGCAGCGCTGGTTTCTTGCAGGTTCAATGGCTTCGTAAAGTCCGTTGCATCGAGTATGGCGAGCTCAACGGCAGTCAAGTTCGCGGTCAATTGCAACACGCTACAAGACGTCTATCACGTTAGAACACATCTACAATGATGCTTAATGCTGCCTGTCACGAAATCGATATGGCGCAGTTTAGAAGCACTGTACACTGAAATCGATATAGCGCAGTTCAGAAGCACTGTACACTGAAATCGATATGGCGCAGTTCACTACTGCTTAACCTGAACATTCATCTAGTTGCTTCAAGTAAAGTCTTTGCCTCGTTTTCATCCTCATACCTTACTCATACCACCTCAGCTCAGTATCAATTACCAGCGATGAACAGCTCCAGAGAGACACTCGATACCAATACCAGTACTTCCCAGAAGTGTACGCTTGAACTAATGATATTCAACTATCATTGCTGACTGAAGCCTTCTAGTCAATTTTCCCGATGCCGACATAATCATTCGATCTTCAGACAATGTATTATTTCGCATCCACAAGAAAAATCTTGAGTTCGCTACCGGTGGCTTTCCTTCGGCGGATACGCCAACTCTTGATGAATATATCTCTCTTCCCGAGTCATCCAAGACGTTGGAGGTCCTTTTTAAATTCATATATCCTCAACGGTACCCGGACTTGGAAGACATAGCTTTCGAAGAGCTTCTCAACCTTGCTGAAGCTGCGGAGAAATATGAAGTCTACGCCGCGATAAGTGTGTGCATGTCGCGAATGAAGTGAGCTTGTCTTGTCTTGCCTTTTGTACTTTATTCACGGAAGAGCGGTAGAGATTTCATGCACTCGGATCATTCGTGGGCAGTCCTGGACTTCGCCGCAAGGCACGATTACTATTCCCTTATCGTGCAGCTGGCTCCGACCTTTGTCGACAAACCCCTCGAAGAAATCGCTACCATTTTACCGCATCACATCTACGTCCCATGGGTAAGTGGGCTTTGTGATTTATGTCGAATTCACCGTGATGCATTCAATACTTTTACAGAGCATCTACAGAGATCGATGGCTCATGGTACTCGGCACTGCAATCAATACAGGAGTAATGTCATACTACCATTATTCATGTACAACTTGGTGTTCCTATCTCCGCCTCGTAATGGAGAAACTCAACGGAAAACCAAGTTTTTTGGTGAAAGAGAAATTATCAGCTATATTTCAAGATCTGAGACCAGTTTCGCTGCCGCGTGCCCCTACTTGCTCGACTTGTACGCAAAATGCATTGGCATGGGAGACGTATATCGGTCAACTTGTAGCCGGAATTCCTCCCTTCACCCTTCCCAGTGATCCTCGTTGATTTACACTGGTATCTAAATGAAGGTAACACCTTGTTCTCTGTTTTATGACCCTGGCTCCATAATCGACGAATTTCCAAGCTTTCTTGTGAACGATTGTAGTCCCCCACATATGTACATCATGCACACTTGAATATAAATTGCATTCAAAGACCCTGACAAATTTCGTGAGTTGTAGTATTACGCCTCCCTGTGTTCCAGTATCGTAAGGTATGAAGACTGCTGGGCGGAATCTCTTTTCGTCTGAGGGAGTAGACGGTCATTTCTACACCGCATAATGCAAACTAACCCAACAGGCTTAACGTAACGTACTTAACGCATCCCAAGGCAAACGACCTCATTGGTTCCGTCTACAGAATTTACATCAATACTGAAATAACGAGGACAACAAAGAAGTGGTGAAGTGTTGATAGAGAATAAATGCAAAAGAAAAAGCATGCAGTAAGATAAATAGTGAAAGCGATGAGATTTCATGAATTGTCTAAGAATGCGACTAATCTAGAACGATAGAAAACCGGAGAGTGACTGCTGAAAAACCTAAGAGAGACACCTCGGAACATGCCTCTTTAGCGCATCTTCACGTGTAAATGCCTTGGTGCATTTTTTGCATACAAAAGACGGTGCCTTATGAGCGAGTGCCAGCTCGTGTCTCCTCATATCTCCAATGGAAGTTGTCGTCCGATCGCAATCATGGTGAGCGCATCGATAGAGTTTTGCAGTGATGTGGACGTTACGAAAGTGCACAGGAACATCTGCGAGATCTTCGAAAGTTTCATTGCATTCCACCATATAGCAGCGGAAGGCTAATCCAGACCCGGGAGATGGCATAGAGCTCGACGACGAAGAGGGCGTTGAACTTGTGTCAATATCGCGTTCGTGCTTTGTGAAACTTTTGAAGGAATTGGGGGAGAAAGGCACCGTGCGCTCACTGTTAGGATTACCGCGGGTGCGAGGACCAACAAGTCTTGATCCCGAATTCATCGAAAGCGCTGTGGCAGGCGACGCACGGTCTACACGACCAGGTCGTTTCGGGACTTGTGGAATCTTAAAACAAGCGTCCTGAAGCTCTGGCTTCGTCTTCTTTGGGCGAGGCGCAGTGGTCTTTACTGCCTTGCGCTTTCGCTGAGTGTTCTTCGAATTAGCTTCAACAACGGGTGAAAGCAAGTCTACGTATTCGTCGGTACCATCGAGCGGAATGTTCGTCTCCCAACTGCTTCGATCAAGCTGCACTGCATCAGCTATTTCCTTCAAAGGATCCTCTGTGACTATTTCCCGTGGGTCGCAGCACATAACGTCATCCTCTGAACCGGGGCATATTTGCTTTGCGGACATGTGGGATCCGGCAGTGTCCCACGAAAGTCCGTTGGAGGCCTCCGTGTTCGGAAGGACGTACAAGCAAAGTTCATCATCCTGAGGATCGTCGCTGGTCGCAGGTGGTTTTTCATTATTGGAGACGGCGTCCCAAGTGGGAGAAGACCCTGACGTCTTGACAAGTTTGAAACCAGAGACGGTCTGCCATTTCTCATCGCTCGGGACAACGCCAGCAGGGTGCTGTGAAGGAAAAGCGGGAATTTCGTAATCAGAAAGGGCATCACGAAGCTATGATACGTGAACAAATCAACTCTCTGTCCCCGTCGCAAGAAAAGAAGGGGACGTACAGAACTATAGGTTTTTCGCTCTGTCTTCTCAAAAGACTCAATATCAAAACAGTGTTCTTTGGGTACTGGAATCAGAGTGCGTGGGACTTTATCCTTGAGCACTTTCCGTGAATCGAAAACATCATAAGGTGTCATCGAGAGATGAATGTGTGGCTTGCTTTCCACTAACCTCTGATCATTTCGCTCAGGAGATGCAACGATATAGTCGTCAGCGACAAATGGAGCGAACGGATCAAAAGGGTCCTCCCGCTCCGGCTTGCAGACGAAGGTGAATTCGGTATTCCTCGCATCTCCCAGGTGTGAAGAAGTCGAGAGCCCCGCCGTCGGCAGGTGAGATGGAAACTCGGAGATGCAGGTACCCTGGAAGATTCGAATGATGTTGTCTGCGACTGGACGAGGCGTCTTGGGAAAATAGGCTGTAGCGTAAAGATCGACCATTATATCCTCGATTTTCTCCGAATCGAGGTTCGTAACTTGGGCCCGGCCAGCGGGAGCGACAGACTGAACAACTGAGTGAGACATGATGCAGGTAGGATGTGGAGGCAAAGATGCTAAGGAGAAATGCAGGGGAAAGAAATTGTGGATTGCTTGTCTGAGTTAGAGTCAACCCACGCAATAAATATTGTCGAGGACAATGGACAAACTACCCTTCCGCTTTGCCTCCGCTTTGCCTGTGGATGGGGAGGTGGCTTCGTTTGTCAGTCGAAGCCAATGCATATTCCATATATGGCGCATCCTTGGAAATGTCAGGATCATTGTTCGCCATGGAGTGGGAAGTGGGATGGCCACAGGAGACCAAAGCTCGGGAGGCTTATCCACTGAAGCCTTTCATGAAGGGATAATAGCATTGGCCCTCGATCAGTGGCCGGAGCTTGACAGTGCCTGTTCAAAAGGTGAGCATCGCCGGTTCGAAGAACAAGACTAGAATATTGAAAATAACATATCCTGTGTTGGTTTTGTTCACCAGAATATGCTGTGCTGGACATGATCGAAGAGACTCTGGGTGAGGTCAAAGCTGTAACTCTAATTTGTATATTTCCCAAATTGGTAATTCGAACATTGTTGACATGGCCAAAGCCTCTGTGTCGGAAGCTTGCCGTTTTTCAATTGACCTACAGCTCTCCTTCGCCTCTTGGGGGTGTCGGTGATGACGAAACCTGTGCAGATGTGATTTCCACGGAATGCACTTTTTCCTGATTCCCGAGCTCTCCCAACTCTAATGCTGTCGTTTCATCATTTTTCTCTGGCATTTGGCCCACGTATCCAATTCCACGCAAACCAATCAAACATATGACAACACTGACGAGAGAGACACCAAAGAGGGTCCATCCAGCCGCTCGATAGCCTATCGTGAGCACCGCTGGAGACGTCGGAGAGAGCTCTGGATGCATCCTAGAGTATTTTTGTGATACAGCGCTGGAAATAGATGACGTTATAGCAAGTCCGATGGAAGTGCCAAGCTAAGAATATATATCAGCCAAAAGCCACAGTCGAACCGATCTGCACTTACACGAGTAGCGACGTTGTAGATGCCTCCGGCCAAGGCTTGCGAATCTTCATCAAATGACGTGGAGAGATGCAGATTCCCTATCGGGTATATTATGTCCGTACCGACTGAAGTCCTGTTAGCTTCTACTTGAATGCTGGATATCCAACATCATACGCACCAATAAGAATCATGGCCCAAAACAACGACGTCCAGTACGAAGCGTGGACATTCATCACGGCGAAGATGATGGGTGCAGCCTTTGAGCGAGGAAATTAACGAGGTGACACTGCAGAAGAGATTTGTATGCACTGACGATAGTCCCAGATAGACCGAAAAGCATCAGAAGCTGGCTAGGTACATGGTTCATTGCCCATCCAGAGAAAAGATTGGCACCAATGCCAGCTACGACCATCGGAATGAATCGGATAGATGTTTGGACCGTATCAAGTAGTTCAACCTGTTGTATGCTGCAGAATCAGGGCGAAATCTCTCAGTTGTGAATCAGAATGTAGCGGTGAGCTACTTACTAGAGAGTGGAGTAATACGTCAAGACATTAAAATTCCACCTGCATGAATGGCTCAACGCTTTGCACGTTTTGGACATGAAATTAATGGGTTACCATGCGAAGAATACCAGCAGGATAAAAGATTTGAGCTTCGGCCCGTCTTGTTTCCACATACGCGGAGGCATAAGAACAGACAAGTTCTTAGATTCACGCCACACCTCATAATACCAGAATGCCACGATCAGAACAGCAGACGTGCACGTAAGTCCGATTATACGAGGCGTAGCCCACCCCCTAGGAGCAGAAGCAGAGTCGCTACAAGTAGCTTCGTTAGTGAACGCAAAGAGGAACGTGACAAAAAGGCATACGCGAGGCTGTAAGTGAGCAACCCGACTCCTGAAATGCTAAGAAAAGCGCCTCCCAGATCTAGACCTTTTCTATAGTACCTCCTCTGAGTGTCTTTTTCAAAGACGACGTATCCAAGGATAACAAGCAAGGCACCTAGAGCGGCTTGAATGTAGAAGATACCTCTCCAAGTTGCTTTACTTTGCACAATTACACCACCTATAAGATAGTGTGAGCTCAAGACTCAGGGTATCTGATGGATTCGTACCTAGCACTAGTCCAAGGATGAAGCCGACAGGTTGACCTGCTCCGAGAATGCCAAACGCTCTATTTCTTCGTGGACCAGGCGGAAAGTGTTTAGCGATGATGCTAACACCTGCAGGTGTATTCGCGGCTGCTCCAATTCCTTCGAAGGCTAAGAAGAGAATGAACGCTATGTCATTCGGAGCAAATGCCACTCCAAGACTCCTTCAAGGCGATGTTAGATTCATATGTGTTGGGATAAGACTGATTGCGCACCATAATGCAAACCAAGCCGAACCAAGAAGGAACATGATTCTTTCTCCAGCGATATCACTGATACGACCAAACAACAATAGCATACAGCCATAGGAAAGGCTGGAAGAAAGCAAAGAGTAAAAGCATCAGTTCATCAACCCCATACGGAGCATCAGAGTCATAAGTACTTGAACACGTTCAGAGGCCATTGAAGGTCAGACTGAAAGAATTTAGTGTTACGTTTGCGCAATGAATTAGAGTACATACTTGCTTGAACTTGAGGTCTTCACCGATCGTTGGTAGCGCGACAGTCAGCGCGCCCGACAGGAACACCTGAAAGTTTTTCAGATTCAGAAGACGATCTGCAACAATTCGGGCCAGAAAAATTTACACTCAACGTTGTTACACCAGAGACGGCAGCGATGACTGCTGCATCTTTCAAACCGCGGGCCATAGATGGGGTTGAAGACTTCTACTACAGACGTCCGGAGTGCAACACAAAAAATATCGAATGCAGGTCGAATGCAAGGTCCGGTTGCTGCCTTACTCCAGCCTTACTCAGAGTCGCGCTAGACCGCTAGGCGACATTCCATAGCATTCCATGGGTAACCAAGATTAGGCAGCTGTATAGTCATGACTCATGAGAGTGATGCAGACATGAAAATGAAATTCAACTTCAAGCTTACCTGAACTACATCATGCATGCAGAACGACTTTACGAAGTTCGAACCAATAGGGACGCGAATAGAGGATCCGAAGGAAAACTGAAACTTGGGCACTGGATCACTGGAACTTGACACTCGTTTTCGGACTTCCTGAACGCGACAGAGCGCACAGAAAATGAGTATCCAAATGGAGACGAGCATTTGACGAGAAACAGAGCAGCGCTGAAAGCATAGCAAAGATAGAAGAAAGCTAATTTGAGTCCCAACTAGCACATTCAAGATACTTTTGAAGCTGCATGTTCTCTCTCCAGGACGATCCAGTATCAATAATTGCGATGACTGCAGGAATTAAGGACGATTCGCTTATTAGAGTTTAGTCAAACCATCTTACGTCGGGCCTCACCCGGTGATTCCTTAAGAGGCCGAGCAATCAGCGCGCTTAAGGAAGCTTAAGCCAAGCGCCCAAACGTCTTACAGATCTCTATTTAAAAGTTTGTACCTCCTGGAGCAATGTCGCCCTATCAGCACTGCTTGCAGAGGTATATAAACGCTCTAAGCTACTAGAAATAGCATTCCATCATCCTACATACCCGTACGACCATCACTATGTCTCGCGAAGAAACATCACTAAATTCAGGGACCTGTCATAATGGATTATAAGTCCGCGTAATACGTGTAATCTACTGTAACACCAATAATATGATCATAATATTATACATCAAATTGTAAGGAATTTTAACTCATTAGACCTTTGGACTTTTTTCGACAATTATTATACTTCATTTATACAACACACAAAATCTATGTCAAGACAGCACAATAAGAAATTTTTCTCGGATATCCTCATATTGAGCTAACAAATATATCTTATTCAATACAATAATAAATATATCTTGAGACCTTGCACACATTCAAATATAATAAAAATTGTATATCATTGCGCAGGGTAGACTATATACAAGAGTATTTAACTACATGCGACGCTCCTGTGTACATGCGAGGCAAGCTAAAATTGAATATTAAGTGCCGAGCATCACCATAAATAGAATAGTGCACGTACCAGATAATATGTATGTCCTATCAAGTCTACTTCAGCCAATTAGTAAAAAAAAAAATTTGCGAAAGAGATTGAATGACATACTTGTCTGCCCACTTCAAAAAGTCCTACAATAAAGTATCTGTGAGAAAACAGGATGTGAGGAATAAAGAAATTTGAGACATAAAAGCCAACATACTATTTTCAGACTGCCCACTTCACAGTCCTACAATATAGTATCTGGTTGAGGGCCAGGATGTGAGAAATAAATAAGTTTGAGATATAAGAAACCAACGTACTATTCCCAGAATTGTTGCGGAGGTGGTGGTTGGAGGAAGAGAAGGAGATGGAAATAAATCAACGAAGTCACGGCCTTTTGTAATGCCCGTATGTTGGCCAGTCACCTGATCGCGTTGCGGAATGCCGGTCTATGCCGGTGCGCGGTTACTTATCGGGTGGTGCTTATCATTTTCCAGCTCCGACTTCTTAGAAATTTTACTAAGTGCGTGTGCATCGCTTGTGACTCGAGCATCGAGCTCGTTCGAAATAATTCCATAATTTTCAAGGCTGAGATCCAGCTAACAGTCTCTGAGCTATGTGCTACACAAAAGCTTCTTACTGTAGGAATTCTTCACATATGTGCAAAGGCTACATTAGTGACATATTGGCTGGTGGTCACTTGGTATTTTATAATCAACTCGTAAATTGTATGAGGAAAGGTAAGTGTGTACAATATTGCAAAATACATACAGCACAAATATACAGCAGTATAGATATGTAAAATAAATCCTTCAAATTCTCACCAATCATGGTAGTGAAATAATAATTACTGGCACCTGTAATATTGTACAATTGTGGCAGCAAGATTATAACATGTCAAAATTTCGAGTAATTCTGATGCCATCCATATATGGTATAACAATCCGTGATCATGACATATCTTATCTACATCAAAACTCAAATTCCCACAACGCCTCACCATGTTTCCCCCGATTTAGTGATGCAATCCACGAAATCCCCTTTATTCACAACGGTGTCACATACAAGACTTGGTCTAAGGTCGTTGGCGATCTCAATGACCGTACTCGTACCCCATTGATCGTTGTACACGGTGGTCCAGGTAGGCTTCATCCTGAATCTTACTGAATGTTATCAGTAATCCAATCCACTCTTACCCCCTCAGGGCTTTCGCATGATTATCTACTCCCTCACTCTTCACTTGCAGCATCGGCTTCTATCCCAATCATCTTATATGACCAAATCGGAGGTGCCAGGTCCTCCCACTTCGTCAAATACAAAGGTGTCGCTCCGAGTCCTGCATCGAAAAACATCACCATCAACATCAACCTATTCATTGACGAACTTATCAATCTCATCAACTACTATAAAGTTTCCGATTCATTCGACATCCTCGGACACTCCTGGGGCGGCATTTTGGGCATAGAACTCGCCTCGCGGCGCCAACCTACTGGATTGAAGCATCTGATCCTTGCGGACTCACTAGCTACTATGGCTTTATGGTCTCAGTCTGTCGTTCAGCTCACCCAGGAGCTTCCCGAGGATGTCCGGAATGGCATTCTCATACCGAGTGGCGATCTAGCGAAGGATAGGAAAGCTTTGGATGAGCTCCATGATCGTCATGGGTGTCTATGTGTGCCTCGGCCAAAAGAAATGATTCAGTCTCTGGACTACGCCCTTAGTGCGACCGCTGATTGTGATACTACTGTTCCTGATGCCATGTAAGTAAGCACCACTTATAATCTCGGCTTATTCCTGGTGCCTACGCATTGTCTAGGTTTAAAGGTGAACTTGGTACATGGTCATCTATCGACCACCTCGACCGCATCCTCGTTCCGACTTTCGTGATTCACGGACTCAAAGATATAGCCCAGGATTTCGTGGTCGAGCCGTTATTTAAAGGGATATCCAAAGTCAAATGGGTTACGTTACCGAATTCCAGTCATCTCCCCTGGTTTGAAGAGCCGGATCGTTATTTGTATTTAGTTGACGAATTTTTGAAGATTTGAAGTGATTGCTACCCATGTAGAAGTAGATCGACCTATTGGATTCGAGAATTCTAATTTTCGACATAAGACAGACATGTCTCCAGGACATCACTGTCGTCCTTGAATCGCCTACGTTTCATAACTGATATTCAAAAGAACTTCTATTCATTTTGTATCTATACCTGCCACAGACAATCCGAAAACCAGTATAAGTTTTGTTTTGGCTCAAATCTAGAATCTAGTCAACACTCGTGTTTTTTTTTGTTTCCTCAATGCACGACAGATACCGTCTTCTGACCGTTTCTAACAGCGAAGACAGAAAGTATGAGAGAGCCTCCCAACAAGCCACACGAAGCAAACAACGCAGCCTAAGAAAATATAAAACAATGAATATGCTATAAAATCAATAGTTATACCGGAATTTTGAATCGCACCTGATACCCTCTCATGATAGAAGTTGGATCACTTGGATTCAACTGTCGTTTTAGTACGCTCTCATTGACCACAGACGTAATAGCCAATCCGAACCCAGAACCAACCTGGAACGCTGTATTGATCTAAAAACCAGTCAGTCGCAGTTGGAAAAAAAACCCATTTATATGAGAAGTTTCACGCACCAGTCCACCAGCCAAAGATTTCGCGACGGGAGGAACGGCGGAAACTAAAGCGATAGAAGCAACATTATAGATCATCGTTGCTCCAATGGCCGAAATTATAGAGGTCGGGAACACCATACTGGAAAAGAACAGCCGACTTCAGGTCAGAAGAAAACGCTAGAATCTCAGGATGGATGATGCACATACGTGAAGAAATTGTCTCCCACCTTCACGAACGCCGCAGGAAACGTACCAACCAGAGCAACGACAAACCCCAGAATGAAAAGATGCTTGATCTGGAATTTCTCTACCATCACACCCATCAGGAGACTCGTTACGAAACTTACTACTCCCATCGGCTGCACGCAATCGGATTGTATTAGACCCAAACCAAAAGATAGGTATTCAAGAAACGTCATACAATCAGATAAAGACCAGTTACGAGAGGGCTCAGGAGGAGAACTTCTTGCGCTACCAGGGATAAATAGTACGCCACGGAAGCCCACCTGTGATAATATGATGATGATGAGTCGAGTTCACATTTCAACGCACGAGAGTGTCATAAGTAGCATACCAGCAATACAGCAGGAATCCTGAGCACCAGATACCCGCGAATGAAGGCAGCTGAGCGAGGACATGAGTGGATTGTCAAACAAGATGCATCCCAATTTCTTCACCTTCCAGAGGTACGCAGGCTATCGCAATACAATACACGTGACTTCACTATTCAAACCTTAGACGCGTTGCTCACCATGATAGGATTCACGGTCTACTCAATCCGCAAGAATCAGCTAGGGAAATTCTCAGAGCGGTGATACTCACCTTCCGCTCAACCCATGTGAAACCCAGTAACACGAATACGCTGTGAAACGAGGTCAAGCACCATTCGCCTCGAGTTCGTCGAACCAGATGTTTCGCCTGAACGAAGAAAAAGGACGTACGAGAGGACTAGGGTGACAATAACGACAGGCTTGTTCCATCCGGAGGCTTGGGACTGACTCAATGCAAATGTCATGAGGATGATACCACTGTTGTGATTTTCATACATGTAAGCACTCATATACGATTGAGAGAATCGTTGACCCAAACCTCGTGCCTAGACCCGCGCCCAAAAAGTCCAACGACGATTTCTTGCCTGTACTCAAGACCTCCGCAGGGAAGGAAAACCATCCAACAATTGACACGATGAACATGAGAGGGGCATTGATGTAGAATGTATATCTAGGAAGGTTTTCGAATCATCACAGATACAGACAAACCTCCAGAGATTTTAACGAATACGCACCGCCAACCAAGGGAGCCAGAGAGGATACCTAAATAATAGGATAAGAACCTTAATTAACATTACAGCCCAAATACACTCACCCCCCATGACAAGACCTACAACATAGCCTATCAAAAAGATTATCAGACTCAATCTGGCATCGTTAGGGAGTAAGATTACGACGAACCCAAGGCCCCTGCAGCTCCGAACAAACTCAGAGCCCTATGGCGCTCATGACCAACAAAATAAGTTGATAAGACGCCTATAGAACTAGGAACAGAGGCGGCAGCACCCAACCCCTGCAAAGCTCGGAAGATGATGAACTGCACCCCAGTTTGACTGACCCCTGCCGCGATTGATACAATGGCCAACCATAACATACCACCGCTAAACATCATCCGACGTCCGAAGCGGTCCGAGAGCATGCCAGCAAGTAGAAGAAAACCACCGAACGTAAGAGTATACGCCGAGACAGGCCACGATTGAGCCCCTGATATGTTTCTGCTTCTCAGTAACGATAGTTTATTTCAACAAGGAACACGTTTCAAGTTCACCTTGAGCTAGCTTAAAGTCTTCTGAGACTTTTGGGACGGCAATAGTGATAGAAGACATCCAGATGTCGTCCAGAAATTGTGCAAAACATGCAGTGCCCTAAAGAAGCAACCTTGAGGAATCAAATCAAACCACCAAGATGGTAATTAGTGAACATACCAGAATGATCCCGCCTCTCCAACTTGCGATCTTTCCCGTACTTCGCAAATCTTCTTCCCCTTTCGCCTCAATCGTTGAAGGCTGATTAGCGGGAATGGACGGTTCATCTTTTACCTCTATGATATGGTGATTGTTCGCAAAAGCGAGCTCTGACATGGTATTTCCATACACCGGAGCTGCTTCTGCGTTCATCACTTGATGCTCTCTAGACTGATTCCACGCAGAGATAACAGATTCGCCCTTATGAAGTGCCGGCAATGTTGTAACGGGATCATTCACGACATGCCCTTCTCCGTTGTTTATGGAATTGTTGAAACGCCGATTGGTGCTTGATGTGTGAAGGCCGGAAGTGGTAATTGCAAGGCTTATGTTGGACGTGAATGATCCCTTTCTATGCTCTGCGGGAGCAGGCCCGGATCCCCTTCGTACTGAAAGAAAACTTCCTCGTCCAGAGCGATCGGTATTCCGTGTCATGGCATGGGTGGTAGTACCATCACGAACGGTTTCGTTGTCGGATGAATCGTCGAGGGCCGACTCATCATGACTAGAATACTTTTCTATATCCTGAGTGGCAAACGTATCGAGAAGCATATCGCTAGACTCCCTGCAGAAAAAAAATCAGAATGCGAGCAAATTTGATCAAGAAAGACGAACATTCTGACAGGACGCTTCACAGACGCGTTCAAAAAAACAAAAGCTTCCTGCTTGCGAGAACAAGGAAGAGAATTGAAGCAAGAGGGTTGCTTCCTGGCCTTTTAACTCATAGCCAAGAATTTAGGTTTACATCGTGAGATTCGAAAGAGTAGAAGGAATCAGGATGTGATCACATCATCAATACATTGCATTGTTGGTGACCACCGAGTCAGAGCCAAATCATAAGGAAATGCTTCTGCCATTTTCAATATTGAACGCGAGTAGATAACGAGCGACTACGCAGGTATTGTCCTATGATAAGGTGGATCCATATGCGATGCCTATGCAGTCACCAGTGAGGAAATACTGCAACAACTTCAAGGATGTTCATGAGGTCATTCAAGGGCTGACTTACCTAAATATCCTGAATGCCGCCAGTGAGAAGCCAGTGAGATCATATCAGGACACATTTGCAGCTTCTTAGATACACATAGGCGAATTCAGTTCCAGCATAACGATACAGGCGTACGACAACTTTTTGCTTCCTGGACTTTCTTCATTCGGAGTATCGATCCGAAACTAACGTTCGATTTCCTATCAGCGCAGTCATCCTAGTAGAATAAAACCCGGAGATCAAGACAGTATGTACTCACCTGCGTAAAGACTAAAGATAACTACCCCAAGCTTCGTGAGCTTACTGGATCAACTCCTAAGGCCACGCGAGTGCCCGCCCCTTCTATTGGTACGGCGTTCTTTGGGCGGAGCATATCTGAAGCTCACGACAGTTGGAGTTGAACCGACAACTTTGCACCACCAGAATCCACAGAGTCGGAAGGATAAGACCAGCCTCGTTACTAAAAATGATTGATTGTTGGAGTCCACATCTACTACAGGGCAGAGGTTAACTGAGGCTTCAATTAGAGGGGCCGCTTCAACTCACAGCTACTAAGGGCTGCATATGTACCTAATTAGCAGACGGCAATAGAAGTTGAAGCTGGAAGCGGGGAAAGAACATGGTGGTTCAAGCCATACACGCGAAAGGTCGTTTACGTCAGAACAGGATTGAGCGCTGACTGAGCGCTAAAAAGCAGAAAGTGTTGACTTGCATACGAATTCTACACACAGCCCAAAACCCAAATTTCTAGTAAGGCATATTCAATTCTGAAAGGGAAAAAAGTAAGTATCTAAAAATTCTGAATCTCGCAATGAATATGAATTGGCTCTTAAGTCATTAAACTGTTTAATCATTCCCCACTCATCATCAATGAACCACCATCGTCGACACTGTTTGTTGACCTTTTCTAATCGTAAAAATAGACAAAAGAAGGGACCCTCCAACAAGACCACACGAAGTGAACAAAGCAGCCTACAACATTAATGACGATGCACTGAATGAATGCCGCAACAATCACATCACATAGGAATCGTGAAACTGACCTGGTATCCCTTCATGATAGATGTTGGGTCATTCGGATTCATTTGTTGCTTCAATACATTCTCGTTAACCACGGACGTGATGGCCAGCCCGAACCCCGAGCCAATTTGAAACGCTGTGTTAATCTAAAGACATCGTGAGACGGCAGAAAGGCACGTTCGAAGGGACAATCCGCATACCAGCCCGCCAGCTAATGACTTTGCAACAGGAGGAACAGCTGTAACCAGCGCGATCGACGCAACGTTATAGCTAATGGACACCCCCACAACTGTAATCAAAGTAGTTGGGAAGACCAGGCTAAGAGAAAGACGGCATCAGGAACGATACAATCAGCTCAGGCTGAGAGACCTACGTGAAAAAATTGCCTCCTGCTTTGACGAATGCTGCAGGCAGTGTCCCAATAACAGCAACAAAGAAGCCTGCAATAAAAAGATGCTTCATCTGAACTGTCTCCACCATTCTACCCATTAGAAGACTAGTCACGAAGCCAGATACACCCATTGGCTAGAAACATGCACGTCAGATCCCGACAGGATATAATAGGACATTTTGCTTTGCTTACAATCATGTACAAGCCTGTAGTGAGAGGGCTGAGGAAAAGCACCTCCTGTGCGATCAAGGATAGGTAATACACCACGGACGCCCACCTGTGACGTTAGGTTTAGGGTGAGCCAGAACCAGTACAATACTAGCATACCAGCAATATAGAAGGAATCCAGAGCACCAGATACCTGCGAAGGAAGGCAGCTAAACAATGGGTGAGTGAACAATACACAATAGGTGGGTATGAGATTAGTACCTTCCAGAGATATGTCGGCTATATTTCAATGCAAGTACCTCAATGAGACCTTGGTTTTCTCTTGCGAACAAAATTGCCTACCATGATAGGATTCGGAACCTACAGGTTCAGAAATACCAGTCAAAAACCTGACCCAGCTCATAGATCCATAGATCAATACCTACTTTTCGTTCAGCCCAAGTAAAGCCCAACAATACAAAGACACTAGTGAATATAAATCAATCGATCCATTGAGTTCAAAACTGAATCAGGGTTTGAATGCTTGGGTGAAGCAAATAGCAAGACGTACGAGACTATGAGGGTAACCAGAACAACAGGCTTATTCCAGCCAGATACCTCGGATTGACTTAATGCAAACGTCATGAGGACAATACCACTGGGGAAGAGTCGACATTAGCATCAAGGTATATCTATCTAGAGGCAGACGACACGAACCTCGTGCCAAGACCAGCACCCAGGAAATCCAACGACGGCCTCTTGCCTGTGTGTCTGACTTCCTTGGGGAAAGAGAACCAGCCGGTCAATGATAACACGAAGATGAGAGGGGCGTTGATGTAGAAAATATAACTAGAAGAATTTTGATTAGGGATATTTCTACAGACCCATGCTGAATACGTACCGCCAGCCGAGGGAGCCACTGAGTATACCTGAGCAAGAATCAAGAACCTTCAACGCTTTCCGCTACATCTTCGGGACGGGATTTCACTCACCTCCCAGAATAAGACCGACGACAAAGCCTAGACGATAAGCACTGTGAAGTGAATCGCGTCTTGTGAAAAGGAGAAAATACTACGAACCCACTGCACCCGCGGCTCCGAACATACTCAGTGCCCTGTGGCGCTCATTCCCAGTAAAGAAATTCGATAGAACACCAATAGCGCTCGGAACAGAGGCAGCTGCACCGAGTCCCTGTAGTGCTCGAAATATGATACATTGCACACCGGATCTACTGACACCGGCTGCGATAGAGAAAAGAGCGAGCCACATCATACCGCCGCTAAACAAAAGTCGGCGTCCGAAGCGGTCCGAAAGCACACCAGCAAGAAGAAGAAAGCCGCCAAACGTAAGGGTATATGCAGACACGAGCCATGATTGAGACCCTGGATTTTGACATAATTAATCAGCAGACAATTAGAAAGCCGTGTCAAGGTAGCGGCGATACTTGCCTTCCACAAGATCAAATTCTTCTGCGATTTTTGGAACAGCGATATTTATGGATGTCATCCAAATATTATCCAACAGCTGCGCAAAACATGCAGTACCCTGAACGAAGAGTTGAGGATGAGAAGAAAAATGCTAAAACGAAAAGCGAGCATCACCAGGATAACTCCGCCTCTCCAGCTTGCAATCTTTCCAGTAGCTCGTAAATCCTCCGGATCCCTCACTTCGAAAGTCGTAAGCTCGTTCGCAGGAGTAGGTGGCACAGTGTCCACTTCCATGATACTATCTTTCGCAAAGATCGGATCAGGCCTTGCAATTCCATGCCCAGAAGCTAGCTCCTCATTCATAATCTGAGTCGTCCTGGACATCCTCCGCGCCGATAAAGTGCCCTCGCTCTTAAGAAGTGCCGGTAAGGTTGCGAGAGGATTGTCAATATCATTATGCACATCTCCTTTGTTCGTTGAATTGCTCAAGCGGCGACCGGATCCAGAAGCTTGAACGCTGGAAGAGATAGCTGCAAGACTTATGTTGGATGTAATCGAGCCCTCACGGGGTTTCTTGTGTGTTGAGGGGGCAACGCTAGATCCTCGTCGTCCTCGAAGAAAACTTCCGAGTCTGCTACGATCGGTATTTGCCTCCGGCAAGGCAGTAGCAGTGAAGGCAGACTCGTCATCAGAAGCGTCGTCGAGAGCCGACTCGTCATTAAGATACTTTTCCTTGCTTTGCTCGACGAAAGCGTCATTAACTGGGGGTTCGGACCTGCAACAAGACTCATCAGACCTCTGAGTCATACGAGATTCGGATTAGAACAAACATTTTATTGGTAGGTCACTTCAACGACTTTACCAGCAGGAAGAGAGGAAAGAATGGAGAGCTGTAACAAGTTCCGAACGTTGTTGGTTTTAAACTGAACTGATTCTTACTCGAGTTCAGGATCCGGACGTTTACATCATGTCCTTGGGAATTACGATGAAGCGCAAACTTCAAAAGAACCAATCAAGTGTGTTTTTATCGCTTGTGGGTGTCGGTCCGGGGCATTAAATTCTGGGGAAGCTGTAATTCCGATACTTAAATCCATGCAGAAAAGACTTTTATCTTGTCTATAGGGACCAAAGGAGTAAAATATGGCAGCCTGCTACCTGCGCCGCGGGGACGAGGACCCTTGAATGCTCAAGCTCTTGCAACCCGCAAAACTCGTCTCTGTCATCTGCTAGCATATGTTGTAAAATTTTTACCGATGTGACTGCATCTGGTATGATTGGCGGAGGGTACCGTAGCCTACCGTGGCTCATGTAGGGGGGACTATGCAGCTGGTGAAGACTGTCCGCGTACAGGTCGCGTACTTCCGCAGGACGCCCGTATTACAGATATAACGCCGTCATTCCCACGCCGATTCATCTCGGCCTAACATTACACTAAGGTACATAAGTCCATCGATAAAGCTGAAGCGCTGAGCGCTGAAGGTTCATTATCATAGCCCACGAGAATTGTTCATAATTACATTTAATTTGGTTCAACTGAAATTGCATTAAGATTACAGCGCATACTATGTAATTAACGCAAGTGATAACGGAGAGAAAAATAAGTATGGTAAAGTAGCGAATGGTCGAAGAACGCGAAACGAATCATCAGTTAGTGAAAGCGACAGAAGGTATAAGGCATATCCAAGCGAACATCGAGCGTTCGAAGAATAAAGCACAAGAGAGAGAGATAAATAACAAAGAACATACAACCGCATCCAAAAAAGAAAAAGAGTCAAAGTCAAGAATAATAAAAGTACAAATGCCCCCCAATACCCACACAATTCACGACCTGCGTTTCACCAAATCTTTGATACCCTTCCCAATCTTCTTCATCTGGAACTTCATCGAACCCCTCCTCTCCCTCTCATCAGAATCACGATAAACATACCCCTCATCAGCCCTAACATCCTTCCCTCCAACTTCTCTGGCAAGTGCCATCCTAAGCTTAATCTCATCACCCTTCGAGAACTCAGGGGAAGTATGTCGGCGGGCCTTCCGAGAGAAGGGTAGAGCGAGAGTAAAATGCTTAAGACTCGTGCTCGAAGTAGAGTTCGTCCGTTTCAGTCCAGGCTCGAGCATGGTATCAGGGTTTAGCCCGAATGGAGTAAACGGGAAGAGGGTGCTGCTGGCCGCCGAAAGGTTGTTGGACGATGGCGATAACAATGGGGGAACTGCAAACGTAGCAGTACTGGGCAGATCAACACCGATATCGAAGCCGATCGATGAGCCAGAACCAGGAAGGAACGTGAGCGGCGGGGCACCAAAGAGAATAGGTGAGGACGCTCGGGAGTTTGGTCTAGAATGATAATCCAACGCCGAACTGGGGCGTGACATATCTGCGCGCAGGGCGGTGTAATATGGTCGATTAGGGTGGCCCAAGTGAACATCATGTTGGGATGCGGAATGGTAGCCATTGTACATTTGAGACTTCGTGATAGGCATAGGGCCTGTATGATTATCAGGCAACGTAGATGGTAAAGGCATAGTTGGTTGCGATTGAGGTCGTGCAGGAAGTGGAACCTTCGATTCCGTCTCTGTGCATGAAGACGGAGGCGCCGACATATGGAGAGCGGACTGACGCTTCTTCCGACGCAGAGTGCGCTGCGTCACGGAGAGATCAGAGGACGCCACAGGCAAGTCTTTGAAGTTGGCCTCGTGCGGAGAGCCATTGCGTAAATCAACAACGATATGAGAGGACAGGGAGCGTGAAGACGTCATGGTTAATCTGGTCATAGAGTTCATAACTGGATTCTCGACAACGGGTGACTTGCGCTCAACGCAGTCTGTACTAGAAGAAGAAGATGCGCGTTCAAGACTCTGCCTTGGATTATGATCGCCTCCAATCGCGCTCGAGACTTTCGAGGCAGACTGGGGATCCGCGCCTGGGTCGTCGGATGAACCCGCAAAAGGTCGTGAGGTGAAAGTCGAGCAAGAGGGCTAGTAAACAGAGCAATTTTCAGAATTTCGAATACTTATAAATGATCCACCACATCGTCAAGATAGCATTTGCACATACCAATACAGTTGCTGTGACGACATCTCCATGCACAACCGCAGCCTGGCTGGCGCGTTTCACTTGGTTTGGACCGTGTGAAGGTGTTATCGCCGAAGATATGTTGCGAACCATATTGATACCATCTTCTTCGACCTTTGGGAGTGTATTTCCGGCGAAGAGGAGACGAGGTGACGTTGGTCGTGTATTTCCGGTGAAAAGGAGACGAGGTAACGTTGGTCTATTTCCATCTAAAGTATTTCGGCCCCGTGCTGTGTTCAAATAAAACCTCGAAAGGGCACGCGGAGATACAGGACGAGGAGATAACTTGAGAGGAAGGGAACTCCGGCGTGGCGTGCTAGTCGTATGTTGCGAGTTTTGCCAGCACAGCAACATTGCGGGAGCACTGACTCGCCTTCGGCGGTACAAAAACTGACTTTCGCGCCCATCCTCCTTTGCCTCTCTCTCTAAATTCGGGGGACACCATAAGCATCTTTCCGCACGTGAATTTGAAAATCCACAAGAGTCGCAAGTGTAGAATGGTCGTTCATGGGGTATCAGCGCCAAGTCTGGAAGTGAGTCGGAAGCTTGAAGGTACTGTTGGAATTTGAAACATTAGATACACCGCAAACTGAGAACTAATTCTGCCAAAGACTGACTGGTTTGAATAACTTCCAGGTCCTACGCAAGTATCGCGGTCGAGACAATAAGTTATACTGGGACTTCGATCTAGTCTCTATCATTTCATTCACTGGCATTTCAATTTCGTTGAAACGTTCAAGGTCGTATGTGTATCGTGATCTCTAAAGTCTATAGAGAAGGAGGTCGTCAAAGTCGTATACGTTCCGTGGCACAGCTCAGAGGAACATGCAGAGATTAGATGAAGAACGGGGGGAGGCACCTACCATTGAGTCGCTCGTATTTACTTTATTTAAGCCTCAGTGGGTCAGACCATGAGCCTTCCCGATAAAGACTGTGAAAGGGACCTGCATTAAGACGCGCTGCATGCATGACTCGAACAATGGCGACAAAAGAATGGCACGAAGCAGACACAAGGTCGCCGCATGATCCAAGCGAGGTGGAAGGAGGCGTGAAGTACTCGTGGCTGTGTAAACTCTTTTCTTGGTTCTTCGATGGCTCATTCGCGGTCCGAAGTGGGCGACAATGGTAGAATATTGCATTGAAGAACGTAGACATTTGTATGTATACCGATGTGTCAGGACTTTGTCAAAGGATATCTATACCAAATCTCTTCTCAACATTGGAGACTCGGATGAATCGTAGTCGGTATGTGGCCAGCCGCTGGGCTCGTGACATATAGCAGGCCTTCTGAACCGGGAGCTTTCAGCCGGGCAAGCGCAGTAGTCGTGCTACATGGTGAGCTCCAGGAGAATGGGTCAATTGCGGGAGAAGCTGTGATTTGGTGTTCACAATTTATGTACTACCGCCGTGTAACACTTACGGAGTTGAGAACTTGTCATTGTCAACGACCTAAGTTTAGTCACGCCCAAGCGAAGTAGATGAAATGGTATAAGTAAATGCTATCGCTACAGTATTCTAACTCACAAACCCCAAGAATCCCTATTAACACATACTTTTTACAGAATGAGCATCGGTTGTCGATGATGTGAGCCGGTCACATCTCTACATCTCCACTCATTCATCACTTCGCCCAAACAGCGGCCAATTCGAACGACGACGACTGCCGGTGTCGAGATTGAGTGATCCCTCCTCCCTGCGTAATGCGCGCAATTGCCGACGATGCCAATGAGCCGCAATCCGGCTTCGTTTCCAACCCTCAGAACGCGACGCCAAGACGCTGCGCGCGTTATTGGTTGAATTACCTTTAGAGCTGTGGAGAGGAGAGACGTTTGTCAGTATTCAAACGCATCCAACAAAATGTAGGCGAAAGAAAAAAGACTCACTGGCAAGGTTGCCGTGTCGAAGTATTAGCCGAAATGGACGTGGACGACAATAAATCGACATTGCTTGTAGTACTATTGATGGTAGCGTTCCCTTGCTTCAGAATGATGATTGGAACACCTGGGATAGTAAGATTCGCCAACAGAGGCAAAGCCGCAACCGGAGATGGCTCGGGTATCGAGTCGTAAGAATCCACAAATATGTCGTTCTGAGCGCCGTCAGCAAAGTTGTAAAGGTCATTATAGAATGGAGGGGCTTGAACGTCTTCAAACATCTATATAACCGAAACGGGATAAATCAGTATTGGGAAACTTGAGAGAGCGTTCAAGACCCACGGTATTTTTCTCCGTCTGGTCCCAATAGAAAGGCTGCTTAGCACCGTAGGTGCAGTTGGCGGGAGCAGAAAATAGACGGTGTCCAAGGAGATCAGCGCCGCATCGTCGAGGAACCTTTGATTCGGCCAAAGCAACGTTGGAAGTTGACCCGGTGATATTGCATTTAAACCCATTCATATAATCTAACATAGAAAGCTGTTAGCCAACGAAACGGGTGCACAGGAAAATTAAAATCACTTTGTTCACTGCCGCTATCAGGCTATCAGGGAGCGAATCAGCTTCCGTTCAACTAAATACGAGGTCGAAAACGCTTACTGCATGGATCCAGAAAAACGCACAGGTACAACCACCCTCAGGACACGGCGGCATCCTCTCCGGAACCTGAAAATCGGTGAACCTAGTCCACACACACGTCTGATTCACGCTAAACACGGTAAAATCCTCTGGTTGCACGTCCTTCGCGTCGTTCTTGTATGCAATAGCAAGCGCACACCCCCTAACATCCTCAAAATTGTTCGCGTGGAACTCCTTCGTAGGTTGTCCAGGACAGACGTTATCGCCCTGGCGGATATCTCCCCCTTGGGATGAGTTGAACCAGGTCGTAGCGCCTTTGTCGCATGCAATCTCCGTGGTGGCAGTTTTGCCTGCGGGAAGCTCGAATATGTCGCCGGGGTTAGGAGGGTAGTCAAGGTGTCCGTGGAACCACCATTGGTCAAATGTCATGTCCTGAAGGGGAGCGACGGGTCTAAGCGGGGTACATTGACGTGAGTAGATGTGTATATTGACAATGACCAGTAACAAAATGAGACACACCGATTGTCGTAAGGGAACGTTTGGGCTGTTACGTTGAAGCCGTACATCGAAGGATGAAATATAGCTAAATTCTTGTCAGCAAACCTGAACTTCGCCTTGCATCGAATATAGCAGCATGAGATGCAACCAAGGGAGCTAGTCCGACTACCGCGCCAAGTATAAGGAAAGACATCTTGTTATCGTAGAAAAGACAGAAATTTAGCGTCAAGCTTCAGGTCTTTAAAGTCGTATGCGTTGAAGTCGTGAAGATACACCAGCCACAGGGAGCAAAGAGAAAAGAAAGTCTTATGCCAACCAGTGGACTTGAGGTAGATGGAGGGCAGGCAAAACGAGGAAAAGAGTTAAGGTTATTCATTGCTACGAACGAGACCTTTATAAGGATCGGGTCTCAAGAACAAAAAGTGTACAAGGACAAAAGCTGGATAAGCGGGCCTATTGTTCTAACTTTGGGTTTTCAGGCACATGTTTGCCCTTGTTTTGCTATGCCTGGGACTGCTTTGACGTCGGCCCGGATACCCGGCAAAATACAACACATACACAACCTGGCGGTCCTGGCCCTCATCTTCCCATAAAAAGCTGGATTGTTGCTTGCAATCCCCGAGTCAAGATGCAACCAGCTTTCTTCCAGAACGCGACTAACTACACTATCAACGGTGGTACTTTCACGAATATCGCCGGAAATCATAGGTCTTTTCATTATCCACGTTCGTACGATCTCTGCTTTCCTCCAGAGGCAATCCATAATTGAGTATATATCCACGTTCGTACGACTTCCAAAGTTCCGAGGCGTCTGGACAACCCTCAGGTGCTCGTAGGAGTCGCGGGAGGACAACCAATGCAGCAAATGCCGGAAGCCAACGGAACAGCTCAAATTCGAGCGCCCCACCACCTCACCGAGATTTTGACACTGCATGGCGAGAAGCTGGTTACCCGCCAGACATGGCTGGCATGCACAACTTCAGGATTGATGGTGGAACGTTCACCAATTCGCGAGGGCGTACTGTAGTTGACTTCCGGACGCCATCCAACACTCGGTCATCCAACACTCGGTCTAGAAGTTCTCAGCCGTCCGAGTTCGAACTTTTCTTGTTTTTGTTTTTGTTCCTTTTGTTTGTGTTTTTATCGAGGGTGCTCTTACGAGTGTTCATACTGGAGTAGGTAGCGAAGTGGAGGTTGACGACAAGGAGGCTGAACAAGTCGAGGAAGAGTTATAGAAGCGGTTGAAGATGCTGCTAGAGAAAGTTAAGACGAAGAAGGGCGGGACGAGGATGACATGGAGCGGGAAGGGTCAACCCGCTAAGTGGGTACAGTTTGCACTGCGAAAAATGGTGAGTTTCTTCTACTCTATCTGTTTACCTAGTTTATCTGGTTTATCAGTGATACACGGGCTGACCTGGTTAAATAAGCCACTCCAACCCAGTGGTCATTCATGGTTTGGTCATCCAGCTTGTGGTCAGCAGTTTCACCTCGTCGACGCGATAAACTGATACTGTATTTGATTTCGGTACGCCAGCCAGTTGAATCGTGGTTTAACACTCTTAGCTTAGTGGTGCCGTGCTTGGCAGTTTAACGAAGTTTGTTGTAATGCCTCAGTATATTATAACAATGGTTGAACTTAGGTGCAGTCGTAACAATGCAATGTTGAACAACTAAGCAAGTGTCAGGTTCTTGCAGAGGCATCGATTTTGAGTGTCTCAAAACAGTGCGCCGTCGTCGTCCTCCGAGTCTGGATTCCCGCCTTCGCAATCCAAGAAATGATCAGGATATCAACCTTGAATTTTAGTACGCCTTGGATATCTCCGTCTGGGTGTTCTTGAAGCAGACTACAGATGCTGAGTGCTGAGGCCAATCTATGCTCACTGACGAGTATACATCCACCGACTCCTATCAACGTACTTGAGCTTACAATTGTCCAATTTAAATCGCCTACAAGTACGTAAAGGACACCGAAAACGAAACCCATAACCTACACAAGAAGTATCAGTCTAACCCAGCAGAATTGGCAGCGGGGGACAAAATCCGTCTAGCAGGTTGTGCAGCCGCAGGTCCACCAAACAACGATGAAAGCATGTCTCCGAAAGGATTGGCAACTTGATTCCTCGGAGGCGGAATCGCGAAGAATAGCGTAGCCAGTTCCTGTAACGCCTGCAAAACACATTCAGAGAACTGATATGTAAAATGTCAATAGAAAGGAGAAACAAACCCTCCGAACGTCAGGTTGTGCGAGAACCCCTCCACGACTTTGATATGTCCCACATAGTCGCACCCAGCTCTCTCGCATGACTTTACTTCTCTCACCCTGCGCCCGTTGGCATGTCAAGACGGCCAGTTGAGCAAAGTTAATGACAGAGTCCTTTGTCACAGTGATCTCATCGCTAGATCCTACTGATAGAGATGATGTTGAGTCAACATGGATCGTTCGGGGGAGTGCTGAAACGAAATGATGTATGAACACTCGAGAGGCCAGTATATTGCCATTTAGCAAATAACTGTACGTGGATTTAGCGGACAGATGGATAGATAGAGAGGATGGGAACCCACGGAATTGTTCCTCGTAGCGCAAATGGTCCAAAGGTGTTGGTAGGTGTTGCCCATTGTATGAACATCTCTGCGAGCAGTCTAGCACTATCTCGCGATCCTGATGCTAGAAAATGAGGTTCGGCAGCTTCAAATGAACCCTCTGTCCGTTGATATAATGAGCTCCTGCAACTCTCAGAAAACAAACTAAACTATCGCACCCTTGTAAAGCAGCTCCCCAATATAATGATGCAACGCTTGGTCTCCAGCCGGACACGATCCATGTTTTGCTGACCAGCTAATAAAGAAACACATCAGAGAAGTGTTGGAATCGAGAGTATTCAAAGTGATCCATACGCCAACGATTTGTCTGTTAACGTTTTCCGCCAGGATCCAGATGACCCAGTCAATGCAATAAGCTGTGTAATTCTTCCTACACCAGACAAAACGTCAGCTAGAATCCAGACAACATACCACCGACTCACCTCTACTCTCATCCGTCACAGGTTCACCTTTCGTATCGTACACATCCAATAAGAACCCAGCCAAATCAACGCCACTTCCTGCCTGGCCCGCCTTGAGCAGCTCCCGTGCACTTTGAAACAACACATCGATTGCGGTGTCGTATTGATTTGCTTTAACGTATCGCGATGCAAATGTGCGAGCTTTCTGATGTGCTTCATACGGAGATTTTTCAATTTGAGGCAGAATCGCGTTTAGGGCTCGAGATGAGGACATGGTCTTCTGTAGAAAGTGGAAGAACGTGCGGAGTCTGATTCGACTCGGAGCTAATTCATGCGCTTAGGTATGCCTTTTATCGTTTCTCATTGAAAATACTCGAATGAATCAGTATTTAATATCTCTGGGAATCGAATCTAGTCTAGCTTGAAAATCTACTCGGAAGGTGTGGCTAGAAGACCATACCCATAGGCGAAAAAGGAAATTAATCAAAGCCCTTGCCAAGCATGTGCTAACAACCGCTCAACAACATTCGCTTTGACCCCCCTCAGAAACTACATCACAAAGGCTTATACGTTGACACGAATAGTCCTCAGAGATTGAAAACATATACGTACACCACTAGAAGCACATATTGTCCTGTCAGAAATTACACACTCAACACCACCTCACAGCCTTCAGCAAGACGTTCTCGGGCTAAAAGGGAACTTCGTGGTCCCATTATCTCCATAAATTCCATACCCAGGTTCCATATTATCTGAATAGAGGTGAGCGAACCACCCGACGCCACCCCCAGCAACGGTCTTGAAGTATGGGCATTGCGAGTCGAGGAGAGCAAAGTAGTCCTGCAAAGCAAACGTCTCTCGAGTCGGAAAGAAGTGACCTTAGAAGCATGTGTATACTTGCCTGCTCATTCTGAACGTTGGCTACAGCTTTGGCACTGTTGGGCTCGACTCCGGAATAGGTTGTAGATGGCCAGCCGTTCTAGGAGAGAAAATCAGCATGAGCATGGTCAGTCAATGGCCCAATCATTTTTGGTACCTCAGACAAGTATATTTTCTTGCCCTCTCCATGTCCTATGAACCTTAAAGTGAAACAAAAATCAGTATGCATATCAGGCTCGAAACCATCCCCACTGTAACGAACCAATTCAAGTCGTTCATGACATCGGGCCACGAATTCTTGGCTAAATGACGGTCGATTTTATAAACGACTTATTTCCTACATGTGTTCTCACCTGTGGAAGCATCTTGCGCAAAGAACGGGAGCATATGGACATCCAGCAAGTCAACAGCATCTAGGACGGGTTGAGCACCTCCTCGGGCCTATAAACTCAGCGTTACGACGTGAGGTAATAGTGACGGCATATTTTATCAAGTTCACCTGGTAGCCATATCTATGTCAAGCCCACAAGGGGGTGAGTACTTTATGCTTCGCATAAAACATCTAGACATACGCCAGATCTGACACCGTCACGGGAATTCTGAGGCTACTAAGACTGCTTTTAGCTTGTAGCACTTGACTGGCCAAGTCGTCTGGAGACAGCACGTTGTCGTACAAAGGTTCAGAACCAAACTGAACCGCGCGTGTGACGAAGGGTGCTTTCGGATTGGAGTGAAGGATGCTCAGAAGACTGTCGCGACGGCTTTCCCACTGATTGTCACCATCAAATCCGAACTGAAGATAGATTTAGGAATTTGAGATGATGGTTTTTTTTTTTCACTGACGAGCAGGAGACCTTACCCAGACCAAAGCGTGCACTCCGAGAACTGCTTCCCATGCCGCCTCGATGACATCGTCGCTATACATATAATCAGCGAAGGTCCCTATAGATCGTCAAGCACATACTAGAAATCATTACGGTCGCAAGCACCATACAGGCGAACATAGCGACCGTTAAACTTCTGGCGGATATTCTTGAAATCGCTCGTCAACACGGAAAGGCTTTGACCTGTAAAGGGTCAAGTTCAACGCGATGATGTACATATGATAGAAAGGACAGCAATTACAGTCGGTGACCTCGTAGCTGAAGCCTATAAATCCATATTCGGTGTTGGTTGGGCACCACCAGTTAGAGTAGGAGGTCGGAACAGCGGATGGCATAGTAAACCCCAGAGCAGGGAAACACGACGCCGCTTCGACTTCGGAGCTCTTGGTGTCGTTGAGAGGCCGCCCATGCGCTAGCGCACTCAAACCGAGAGCGAAGAGAACAAGACCTGCAAAAGATGAGAGTGTGCGCATATTCAGAGCAATTCAGATCGTCTGTGAGATGATACCGCAGAGGATTCACCGAGGACACTTTATATACCTGCAGGAGCTCATTTATCGTCGTGTAGCGCTCGCCAGACCACACGTAGCAGCATCTTTCGATCCTATGCAGTAAGTCTGCGAATTTGGGAAATGCAGACAGTTGACACCCAGAATTCGAAGCCAAGTGTTGAGAATTTAGCACAGAACGTATCGAGAGGCGCCTTCTAGCTATCCGCGAGTCTGAGATAATGATGCCAGTGAAATCTAGACGGTAGCAACGTCAAGAGATGGGCGAAAGATCAGGTGTGCGCCATTCTTGCTCGAAAGAAAGGTCGCAATTCTTCGTGTAAGAACTGACAGTGGGTCTCTAATTCCGATGTATTGCCTCGAGTCCGTGGTACTTATGAGCAGTAGAACTCCCAGGTTCTCGAATCCTGTGGAGCCAAGTCAGTGAGAACATCGAACTTCGAAGGAAAGACTGCTTGAAGTCGCTTACTAATACCAGTAGCGCTAATGCTTTCACGTGACCGTTGAGCTTCCCTCCCAATGCTTAGCCTTTTGCAGCTTTGCTATTGCCAGCGATCTCACTACTTTTCGATGCAAATTCTACTGTGTATACATCAATCTATCACATTCAAGCTGTTCTCATCAAATGAAGAAGGATTTTTTATCATCAGCTGTCAAGTCGAAGGACATTTTGAGGCCTGGACTTGAGGACTCCTGAACGGTGGCGTTTTCGTGCGAGTGTCCACGGCTTCGTATGGACATCGACTTGCGTTGAACGAGTACTATGTCCACTTCGAACCAAGACTGCCTTATTCTAAGCACATCTCCTCGGATACTCGATCTTAAAGGTGCGTTTCCTGACTTTATCGACTGGGTTAGCTCAAGTCTAACTGTGCACTGGTGATTGTAGGGGAAGGGGGCACAATTGTTCGTTCGTTACGAGATTGTGGTGTTATTATTTTAGGCTCAGCCCCTCAGATATTCAACGCGAATCAACTGCGACAGGAGCATGGATTTCTTCTCGCGGTTCTGTAGGGTGCTGTAGATCGCTTTAAGCCTACCCGCACACCCTGAGGAAGGTACAGCGTGCTTCGTCAGCTTTCGAAAACGCATCGACTTCCGAGGATGTATCGCTTTCACAAATGGTGCTCACGACCTATACTTCAATGTCCTCGGAACGGCAGATGAATCAACAGACTGTTTCCTTCCAGTGCACGCCATTGCAGATTTGAGTCGTTCACGTGTGCCGAAACTTGATACAATCGCTTCGCGGCCTTTCATATACTTGACATCATAATTCTGTAAATATGATGTTATGTGGGACCTGACACCTTATAAACTGACCTATGGTTTCAGTTAACGCGCTCAAAATCAAACCACGATGTCGCTCTACTTTTATGAACCTAACTACAATTGGGATCGCTTGTTTGACGACCCCTCCTTCCCTCGAACCTCCGACAACAATCAGAGGCGGCTCGAAAGTAGCGGGGGGTCCGACATCCACAGACAATTGCGACCCAGGTAAGCTGCATATGCATTTGCGCACTGGGCTCCAATGATAGCATTCTTTTTTGTAGCATGGACCTCCATGAAGACGCCGTCAAGAATGCCGTCACTGCGACGTTCGAGCTCCCTGGAATCAGGAAGGAGGATGTGCAAATTGACGTTCATAATGGACGTTTGATCGTCTCCGCGGACAGCAAAATGTCAGAGGAGCACACTAGAGAGGGATATGCCGTGCGGGAGAGGCGGTTTGGTAGATTCTCTCGCACCCTGCAACTGCCTCAAGGTGTTCAAGTGAGCTATCTCATTTACTCTGGGACAAAGAATTCAACTTGAGGGATATTTTTTCCAAAGTACGAAGACGTTCAAGCTTCCATGGTAAACGGTGTTCTGACCGTCACCTTCCCGAAAGCGAGCAAGGACACTGCGAGTAAGAGAATCACAATCAATTGAAGGTTACGGGCAAGAAGATGAAGGTTAGCTGAGCATTCTTGTATAGTAAATAAGATTATGTGTACTATATTAGCTTACAATGAGCATGATGAGCTTGAATTTCATTCATTCAACTTTCTTCACATTTAAGTGACAAACTTACAACGAGCATGATTAGCTTGGATTTCATTCATTAACTCTCTCCGCATTTCACTGACAACAGATTGACAATAATGTATTAAACGTCAAGCGTTATGCGACTGCGATAGGAAATCCCATAGCGCGCATACCCATCGGTGATAGGAAATTACTGGAATTCCCAGTACCCTCAAACTTCTCCAACCCCTGCGGGAAATCGGGAGGTCGTACGCCATTAAGAAAACATTCCTTCTGCCTCTCGATGTAAGCCAGGTTCATCGGCGTGGCAGGCATAGCTGGGATGTACATGACTAGATGTTTGCGTCTTAAAAACGGGACATGAAGAATGTTCGAATATACATACCTGCAGAATCTTCTGTGCCAGTGTGTTCCTGCTCAACCGAATGTACAACGTCGCAATGCCAAAAGACGGCGTCGCCTGGAGAAACTCTCGGTACCGATGTCATCGTCTTTTCGAGCATCATGTTCGGATGAGTTTCTGGTGTTGGTCGCGGGCCTGTGAAGCCTCCATCTCTAGGGATGATCCCAGGGAAGTCAGAATATGTGATATCTAGATGTTCCAAAAACATTAGTATATCTATAAGCACATGCAGTTTAGGTTCCCGGACCGTATTCCCAGTTCTTAGGGTTCATGATCTCCTTCGAATCAGGAGGAACAAGGGGTCGGAAGAAAGGACGAAGGATGATGTAGGCGTTCGAAAGAAGTACATCAGGGAAAACTTTCAATGTTCCCTGAGTAGGTGCAGTTTCACTAGAATCCGATAAGATCCAGAAAACTTTAAATAATACATAGGTGCTGGTGCATACCTCATTGCAAGCCAACCTTGGAAAGTTCTGAAGATAGACGCCTGTTTATTTCAGAAACTGTCAATCGTTTTTATATTTCCCAAGAGAATTGTACTACTCGCCTGGTTCGGTCGCTTGTACAACGACGAGCGGGCTTTCATCCTACCGTCCAGGGCATACGGATCGTGACTACGCCAATTGCCAGATAAGATCTCCCCAAAGCAAGTTCTGAACGCGGGGTCCTCCCAGCGTTCAATAGACCCGCCTGTTGATATTTCAATAAGATAACTTTGAACCTTGTTAGTAGGACACGAACGCACCATCAATATGTGGAGGATGAGCATCCCATTGGACACCAGGATGTCTGATCCGAAAACGGTCCGCATAAGTGAGAGGTGTGGACAAATCTACACCTTCTACTTTCTCGTTGTTCAAGGGTCGGTAAAGGTTGTTCAACCAAGTTGAGGCGGCGAGCAAGTTTGGGTGCGAGCGGGCCTCTACTTGAGGTTTCGTCCAACTGTAAGAAATAAGGTTAGCTGGAGTTGAAGATGTGATAATGAGGAGGACGCGTTGTACTAGAGCTGAAAGAACTGTTTATTGTCCTCAGGGAAACCTAGACGATCAGGAATTCAGTCACTGATAGATGGGCACTGGCTAACCTCCACCCACCTTCTACACTTGGATTCGCCTTAACGAATTCCGCAAGTGATTGCTTCCAATTTGCGGCCTCGGCATCATCAACTATATCTCTGATAACGACAGTACCCTTCCGTCGGATCTCCTCAAGTTTTTCAGGAGCCAACGTCTGAAGTTCCGAGAAGTTGACTTGCGGAATGTACTGCGATACTGCACAGTAAGGAAGAAAGAAATATATGGTGATAGAACTGAACGTGAAACCCACCTCGGGACCTTGCTCAGACACAAAGTCTGTAATCTGCCTAAGTTCTTCAATAATTTGAGCCCAAGCACGGGAAGCTCGTTCCTGGAAATCAGGGTAAGAGCCAGCGATTTCTTTCTTGATTCGGAGAAAATGCTCTTCGGGGTTCATAGTAACAGTGAGCTCTCAAAGATATGCGTTTCACTTCATATTTATACATGATACCTGTTGCACCCGTGACTTCCGCAGGAGCAGATTATTGGTTTCAACCCGAGAGATAGAGTTAGACATACGTCCTAAATAGATCCACCGAGGTAATTCCGAACCCCAAACTGTCAAGCTTTCAAATTCTGAATTCCTCACAGTGTATGAGATAGCGAACAATAAAAGGGATTCAAGAACACACCATGAGAATGGGGTGGGCACGTTTTGTACACGCTGACCTGCTAGGAAAGACCTCGTGGTCGTGCAAGAAAATGCTAGAAAGTGTGCAGTATATTCAAAGCAACTGGATTGACTTGACATATTAAGATTATATGGGTCCCTATCATAGCGAAGATATGGCGTCGATTTTGCTATGAACGTTATTCCTCATCGAAAACGGCCTCTTCTTCTTCTTCCTCGTACTCATCTTCGTCACCTGCGCTGGCTTCCTGGTACTGTAAACAAATGGTGTCAAAGACAATGCCTACGGAAATGGAAATGAAAATACTAGTCACCTGCTGATATTCAGCGCTGGAATTAATACGATGTCAGTCCCACGTATACGACAGAGAGGTGGGTGCAGCTCGCTCACATCAAGTCTTGTGTATTGCTTTCTGCTTCTGAGAACTCCATGGGGTCCATACCTTCTCCCGTATACCTGGATAATGAGAACAGTATTGAGTGATAGATGTGATATATATAAATCAAAAAACTGACCAATGCAAGAAAGCGCGCCGCTTAAACATCAAAGAAAACTGCGGAGATCATAATTAGCTCTGCTACTAATCGGACCAATTGAAGTGATAACTGACCCCTTCAAGAGTTCGCTGGAATAACTCCTGGACAGCCGTGGAGTTTGCAAGAGCTGTCGCAGCCTGTTTCTGACCATGATCAGATCCTACATATTCCAGACAGTGTAATAAAGGATACACACCTGTTTCTGACCAACTGGAGGCACGGATACCAACGAAACTGAAACATTGTCAGGAATCCACCTAGGGTACCATGAGACCATCTACAGAGACAAACATCGACACTAGCTGACGCTCACTCGACAAAGTGCTGCGGGTTTTTCATTTGTAAATCATGTACCGCAACCTGCAACTTCAATTAGACCATACAACTATAGACTGACAGTGGCGCCTAAAATCTTACCTCGGCCTGGAATTAAACGTGTCAAAACTTCTCAGAAGCAGAGATTTCAGTTGGATTGTTGACTCACTTCTCGAGACGACACATTGCCACGGAAGATTGTTGCAGCGGTAAGATATCGACTTAACAATGAGATCGAGATATGTGAGTGTAACGTGAATAGATCGGAGGATAAGAAGACCTACCCGAAACGAGGGTCACAGGCAACAAGCAAGCTCTTCCTATCGAACAATCTGAAGTACGAACGCGATCTGTCAGACCATTCATTTCATCAGAGAAGAAGAATTCGAAGTCGTACGCTTGTGTGAGCTCGGAAACAGAGGTCCCTTGGTACGCCTGTGCCTTAGTGCTGAAAATTGGAGCATAGCTAGGCATTAAAAAGTGCAGCTAACAAGCCGGTATCAGGCCTTAATATCGAGCATTAGACCAAGTGCCAGCAGCAGACTCACACGAGGGAAGGGCACAAGGTTCATAGCCAGTTTGCGCAGATCTCTAGAAGCCGGATGAAAGCGGTATGAGCAATGCAACCCTTCGCGCTATCAGAGAGTGACGGACCCATTTAGTTGTCCAGGGAATCGAAGACTTGTGCTGACTCCACACATGACTCTCGCAATGAGCTACAAGGACGCGTCAAGCGAAAGCGAAGGCCAATTCCGAAATCCAAAAGAGTACCTCATTCAACTCTGGGAAGCTTGGACTCTTCATCTTGAGAGCACCAGTAGTAATATTATATCTGCACGGGATAAGACAATGAATTGTCCTTAGGATGTGCTGGAGAAATACTCACAGAGCTTCGTTATCGATACAGACAGTCAAATCACTGGCGTCTAAAAGTTGATGTACAGAAAGCATCGCGTTGTAAGGCTGAAATCCAGACTTAGATCTTCGAAGACTTCATTCGGGCACTCCATTTACCTCGACGACTGTTTCCGATACCTGAACAGAATGGTGAGAAAGAGAAAACAGATATTGAGCAGAGGAAAGTCACCAACTTTTGGTGATGGGAGGATCGAGAAAGTGGCAAGTATTCGGTCAGGATATTCCTATCGAAGGCATAGATGAGGCTATTGAGGTGTCAAAAGAAGACGACCTGCCCACCTCTCGCAGTTTTGATAGCAGCAGACTTCCCAACCCGGCACCAGTACCTCCACCCAGAGAATGTATGAGTTGAAATCCTTGAAGGGTATCGCATGCTTCTGCCTGCCTCCTGATGACTTCCTGTACAGGATATTAGCATCAAGCGAATGACGCCTCAAAAGGCAAAGGATCCTAGCACACCATCAACGGATCTACCAGCTCAGCACCTAGACCGCGTCTCAGCATGCATATCAGCGCGTCGGGGATAATAACGTGCCTTCTGTATAAACTGAATCATTCAAATCAGTACCTCTCATCGATATGATGACACGTATCACGCACATCCTTTGGCCCAATTGTTTCCTGCGCCTGGTTCACCTGCGACGTAGGTATCCGGGCGAAATAGTTTGCCAATCGGTCCACTTCGTAGCTACCATAAACAAAGAAAATTAAGAGATGTGTCAAAGGAATGAAAGAGAAACTCAGCCGATTGCATACGCCCGCCTCCAAATCAATCTGCGTACTTCGTGGAACGTATCTCAGAGCACCCTGTGATTCGACTTCGGTGAAGTAGACTCCCATCTATAAGAAAGACATTAGTGCATTGAAAACTTTTGCTTAATACTGAGGCGTACTCGTTGGAGCTGAAGAGGGTCCGATCCTACATATTTCTGCAAAGACTTTGTTCAGTTTGTCAAGTATGTTCCGGAAATGGGCTACTCACACCATCGTGATCAAGACCGTGCTCCGCGAGGAGCATATTCCAAAACGCCTCCCCGACCTGATTGCCAGCCTGTCATCGTGGTATCGCAAGTAGATCACCGTCAGCTGGGGTTACATTACGCAGATTCAAGTTCCTTTGAGAGTCAACTAACCTGTCCAACCTAAAGAGCATCGTCAGTATCATATGGCTGTAGAAATGAGACAATAACGCGCCTGTAAGTTGATAATTTCACGAGAGTACATTATTGAGGATTGTACAAGTGATTGTCTGAGGTGTGATTCACTGGTGGGGGAAACATTTGAACTTCGAACGTGAAGCGTGATACGCGTAAGCCGAGCTTCAATAACCGTAAACGCCGTCATGCCCCAAAATTGTACTGAAATTTGAATTTCATTTGTGTACACTATTGTACTCTACACACATCTTGTACTAGTTAGTAGATATGTAGCAATGAAGTTCGTGTAGTGGTCAGTGTGTAGTGGTCAGTCTGTCCCTTGGCTGCCAGCCTGCAGGTGCAGCATCAAATCCCGGAGGATGTATTCGGGGAAAAGCTTCAGCCGAAGACCTAGACGTGACAATGTCAATTGTTCTACGCAAAATTACTTACAGTAAGGTCGTCCATTTATTGTGATAACCTGTAAAAGTTGTATTCAGAGTCAGCGTCAAGACGAATCCTTTGATGATACGTACTTTAACGCAATGCAGCCAAAGACCATACGTCCGACACCATGTCATGCCCCGACAGCGTTTCTCTTTCTTCCGAACACTCGCTAGCAAAAGACCAATCGTAGGGTTTAGCATCTGACTCGCATCTGACCGACCTGCGAGTGCGCTTGTACGCCCTTAGTTTCAGCCCTTCTCAGTCTTCGGCAACATCCCCGATCTCCCAGACTCAAGAGAATTCAAGCTGACCGTAGTCCGGCCCAGTCATCCGAGTCGCTCAAGGGAAGGATAAGGTATCCATCATCGCAAATCGGCTTTTGACCGAGACTTGAGGTAATGTGGAGCTGTGCCATTACTAGCGAAGGTTAGAGGGCCATCTAAAACAACAGAATATAGATTTGGAATGTTCAGTTAATCCGAGAGTCTTGACGACTTGAAGGAAGCTGAGAAGGGATACGACTTGCTCCATCCGAGTGCCGAGTCGTAAAGAAACACGTAGAACATTGATCGCAACCTGAGGAAGATATCAAATGAAGACAGCACACAGAGCCAAGATACAACAACCTCATGTCCTCGTCCTGATCCTTATTTTGTAAAATCAGAAGCGCAATGCGCTGACCAATGTAAACGTCTGGAAAACCTCCATTCGCAGAAGTTTTGCGATTTATGACTGGATTCGTCCGCCGAGTCCAAGAATCGACTCGAGTACAATGCATCACGGCACCCACGCACGAAGGTGTTTTAGCCTGTATTTCGAGCCCATAGCGAAGAACGAAATAAAGAGCGTTCGGGGGTAGGCAAGGTGTTTCGACATCTCGGGCGCATTCAATCAGGTCTTCTGTTTGTAAGTTTCTGGCCTAAACTTCATGTTGATAAGTTGAACCTCAGAATTGAAAGTTTATGCTTTGGTCATGGTCTGCTAAAAAACAAACGAGAGAGTCATCAGAAGAGCCACAAAGAAGCATTATCAGTCCTAGATGAGCTTAAAGTTCGATGATAGCTTACTGGAGCGAGGAAGAACACCAGAGTTGGTTTCAAGACTCGTCGTTCGTGAACAACCTCTCCGGCGTCTGGATGGATTCCGTCCTTGCTTTTAAGCGCTTCTGCAGCTTGCTCAAGGAACGCTGGCTTTAATAAAAGACGACAACACAGATTCAATTTCTTGTCGTATCGAAAGACAACGCACTGCGCTGCGTAATAGGAGCATTGCGAGAGAGAGAGAGAAACAGTAGAGAAAGAATCATAAGGCACATGTGTTGATAAGATTAGATAACAACCGCTCAGCTGGACACCACCATCATCATGCAGCAGATGCATACATTACGATGAATATGCATGGCTCCGGTTCCTCATACTTCTATTAGAACTTGCCATATGAAGGTGCTCTAGAGGGCTCTGCTTATCTTTGTGTGTTCATCTTTCACTCTGATGCATCTTTCATCGCCCTCTAGCTCATGTTTCTGGCGCAAGGTTGGGCTTGCGTTCGGGCTTGTCGTTGCTTCTTCTAAGCTTGTGGATGGAGCATTGCTTCAGCCACAGATACCATCTATCAAATCCTTCACAGAATTGAATTCACCACCTTTCCTCGTAACATCGCAGGTGCAGATAGTGGTCGACTCGTCTTTTGAACATTCTGGCTCTCCCTCCCTGTCAAGTTTTGCACGAACGTTCCGGTCAGACCTTAGTGCTGTCACTGGATTTAGTAACATCTCTCAAGTACTGGTTGGGAAACTCCCGAGCACGCCCCATGTTCCTACTGTGTTCTTAACTCTGGGCGCTTCCTCAAACCTGACTCTGTTCAACGGCCAAACCACAGGAGAGGGATATGAATTCAATATAAGCAGCCAGATATATACGATCAAAGGCGTTGAAGCTATCGGCGCGTGGTGGGGTGAGCGTTTGTTCGGCGCCTGGATTGGTTGGGACGCTGACAATCACGCCAGGAACTAGGACATTCCTCCAACAAGTCGTTATGTCGATTGCGAACGGTAGCAATTCTGCCTCCATCCCGTCAGGATCCGGCTCTGACAATCCTGGGTGGGAAACTAGAGGGTTCATGATCGATGCTGGTCGGCACTGGTTCGAAACCTCATTCCTAGGTAAGATCAGATGCAATTCAAAGTTAATCCTCCCAGTTTGATGTAAACGGTTCAACAGCCGATTTGTGCATCTATGCGTCATTTTTCAAGATTCAAGAGATGCACCTTCACGCTTCAGACTTCTACTACGATATCAACATCCTAGAAAGCGCAAACTGGCGTGACCTCTATTCTGGGTTCCGTTTCCAGCCTTCCGAAGGTTCTCCGATAGCAGGTCTCGTGCCACTTCGAAATGAAAGCTGGACAAGAGAAGAGTTCACGGCTCTGCAGAGCACTTGCGCTGAGCACGGGATCACAATAGTTCCAGAGATAGACACTCCAGCGCATTCTCTTGCAATCACGAAATGGAAACCTGAACTGATGATTCAGGGTTCGCCCGATCTGCTGAACTTGTCCTACCCTGAAACAATACCGACTCTTAAATCCATCTGGGATGAAGTTCTGCCATGGTTCACATCTACTGAAGTGTCTATCGGAGCAGATGAATACGAGGCATCACTGGCTGACGATTATATATCGTTCGTCAATGAGATGAATGACTATATATCTCAGAAAAGTGGTAAAGCTATACGAATATGGGGGACGAATGAGCCTAGCACCACTGAAGCGATAACAACAAACGTTACCATCCAGCATTGGTGGTTTCCCGGCGGCTCTATACCTGTACAGCTCATGGAGCAGGGTTATCGTATCATTAACTCAGATCAGGTCTTCCTCTACCTGGATGGAAAGACCTCTGATGAAGACCAGTTTCCTTGGGATTTGGACACGTCTAAGATGTGGCAAGGTGCTCCAGGTGGCAAAGGATGGGCACCGAACATCTTCTCTTCCACCGACGCATCTAACAACACCTCCGTTGATAATCCTTTGTTACGCGGATCTATCATGGCCCTATGGAACGATTGGGGAAACAATGCTACGACGCCGCTGGAGATATACTATCAGTTAGCGAAGAGTCTCGCGGTGTTTGGTGAGAAAGCCTGGGCTGGGTCCGACGTTCGGGATACAGGCCTTTCTCATGACGACTTCGAATCCATTTACCCAATACTTAATGCAGCTGCTCCTGGCCAGAACTTGAATCGTGGCGTTGGGCTTTCAGCTCCTGCTGTTGTGTTCCAGCATGATACAGTGTCTTCGTTCCCTCTGCATACAACTTTCGAATCAGTCGGTCCTCCTTACACCTTATTATTCACTGTGAAGCCTTCATCTTCATCTGGCGACGTCGTACTCTTTTCCGGTCGTGATTCCGTCCTATATCTCGATTCATTAGCCTTTGAAGACCCAACTACGAACATACGATACAACTTGGGCGTTGAGCTTCCTTTGGACAGCTTCACGACAGTGGAGATTCACGCCACTCTCAACTACACCTATGCGTTCATTAATGGTTCCTCGGAAAGGCAATACTATGAAACAAATCTCGATATCTGGGGTGAATACATGAAACTCGCCAATATGTCCTTTGCTGCTCCCTCGCATGTAATTGGTTCCCAAGGATTCAGAGGGGAATTGAATAACGTGACTCTTAAACTTGGAACTTGAAAGGATGGGGTGCATGCTTCAGGCCGGACGCTTTGAAAAACCCAGTCGTACGCGACGATATGCTTGATGATGGTCATAATAATTTACACCGTGTATGATTAGTACGGTACAAGTGTGACATGCCTGTGTCATGGATTCTCCTTAGTCTGCGAGACAGGCGAACTCTGAAGTTATATACATAACAAGACATGATGTTTAAGATTATCGAATTCTGTACATAGTATGTCGCAAACTACTCAAAGGTGTACCGAATGTAGACCTTCTAACTGCCACTCCTGAAGTGCCTTGTCGAAGCTACGATGACCGACCTCTAACAGAATACCTGTACTGTGGCACAAAACTTGCATCTCATGAGGAACATGGATGTTGGCAAAATCCGCGAAGGTCAAAGCAATTGACTCCAGCGATACAGCATCTGACTGAGATTGCCCTGACCTCGAAAGTGTCATAGCAGTGATTGCGTTCAAGATTCCGTTATCCACAAGGCCAACATCTAAATGCAGCAGAGCGGGGAGAAGGGTGGCAGTCTGCGGAATAGTAGTCTTCTGAACAGTGAGGACTTCAACTAAATTTTTCAGGCCATTAAGCCTACCATGGTACGTGAGTCGGGTAAGCCGCGGCAGGAACAGGAAAATATTGCGGAATTCTGAGCATGTCACCGCTGGCCACTCTAGACGAAGTTCCAAGAGAGACTGTCGTTGTGAAATGAGGGGTTTAAACGCCAAAGGCCCCAGTTGATCACCTCCGACTATTGGACAGAGATGGAAAGTTTTCAACGACGGGAAAACAAGGCCGCCAAATAGCATCGCCAGGGTGTCATCACAATCAGCGTTTTTTGTGCTAACGGAGATATGTAGACAGGAAATGGTAGGGAAGTGAATTGGAAGATTTGCATCCGACGACCAGTGCATTTGCGTATCAACATCCTTGCGAAACAGGATAAGTGTTTCAAGTCCAAGTTTAGATATGGTTTTCCAGTCAGTGTGGGCGCTGAAGGTACCAAGGGTCAACTTCTTAAGCTGGTCATATGGGAATGTAATAGAAGTACCCGTAAAAGAATCGAGGACCAGTGATCGAAGCTTAGGAGCAATTGCGAATAGATTAGACGCCAAGGACGAGTTATCCGAAAGTGTGCTTGAGTTGGGCAGTAGGGCCAGAGAGTCACTTAAATCAGCTTCCTCCAGATTCGGAAAATACCCGTCTACAGGGCGGTCTCCTTTGAGTCGCAGCACCACATGCATGGCCCTGAGTAGAGAGACAGCACTCCTGAATTGAACATGGCGCAGTCTTGAGAAGTGGGGGTACCATGAGATGAAGTAATTCGAGGGATGGGATGAAGAGAGTTTTCAGTTCAAGAGAGAGAGGCAGCGGTCTAGACATTTCGAGATAATAAGATATAAGGTTGGTATAACCACCTGGTAGAATATCCAGATTGATGGACCAGTTGGTGAAGGCCCATAGCTTCGGCGATGATGTCGTGATGCATCTCCAGAGATGGCATACTTGCGAAAGGCGCAAGGTTTGGATGGGTAGCGTGGATGGGTAGCGCCGCATGCATTCGTTCTCCACAGCTGACGAGAAAATCTCTCCCAGAACATCTACAGGAAGACGGCGTATTGCAGCAGGTAGGCCTGCCATGTGAGTTGCACACCTTTCAAGCTGCGTATGAGCATCCTCAAGTTCAGAAAGGGTGCTTCGCAATCGACTAATTTCCAAAGCGAGATAATGTGCATCGTTGCGTATGCTCGCAGCTTTGCGATGCAGAGCATTGGTGGTTTCGTTGCTAAAAGAGTCGTAGAAGGTGCGTGAGACTTGCTTGAGGCTCTCCTCATTCGATGCACGACAGTCTTCGAATCTGATACTGTGAGTGCATTGGTCACATAAGGTAATTGTGCGAATCGCCGAGGACGTCAGGGAATCAAGCTACGGGCAAATCAATAGGCCTTAGTACTGTGTAAGACAAGGAAAAAAACGACGTACCCGTACCTGAATGTCAGCGCAATCATCATGATGAACGCTCATGGTCACGAAAACTTGTTACGACTTGATATATCTTGCAGCTGAGTGACAATGCTCTGGATAGTGGACTTGAAGAGAGGGGACCATGACCTTTATATCAGCAGCCACTTGTACAGCGACAAGAACAAAGAACAAAGCTTGTGTGGCCCTGGTGTGGCCTTGAAAAACGACCCATTCGAAAAGTAAACGTACCCGGTACGGCCCCCCGAGATTGCCTTATAGGGAAATTATGGTCCCATCTTCAAGGAGCCACTGGCCGAGCGGCGAGAGCACAAAGCCATGATGGCCTCAACGTTGCAGTCTGTGTTAAATCGCACCGTGTATAATAACTAATTTACACTGAGCCTAAAACCACTATGATACATTATTGAACTTTGAAATCAAAGCATCAACAAGCGTTCTATGCAGAAGAATCGTCTATAGCAAATAATACAGCCTGTGCTTAGCCAGGCAATAAGGATAGTAATCGAGACAGAAAACGATAGAATGATACAACGGTCCGAAATATAAGTCTAAGAGTCTAATCATCAAGTCCAGTACAGGGAGCAGTGGGTATCACAGAGAAGATGCCATTATATTCATCAGGATAACTGCATCCCGACACTGTCGTAACACCACTCATGGTGTCGCTTTTATCGAACCACCCATCAACACCAGATGTGACTGAGCTTGGTGCACCCGTAAATGTAGCAGGGGGCATCGTAATGATGGGGGCAGTATCGGTATAGGTCGGCATGAGGCTAACGGGAACATTAGCGCCAGTAATAGTTGAAGGGGGCCAGGGGAAGCTAGAAGTAGATGACGCAGGAATAGACGAAGGAGTTCCTGTCTGCCAAGGCTGGTAAGTCCCATTGAAAGAATCCTCAGTTGTTCCGAGGGATACACATTTTCCAACAGCTACGCGGGGGTCCTGTGCTATCCACCCATTACGCAACCCCAGTTGATAAGACCACAGCGGCGAGCCTATATCACCGGACTCCGTGACGCCAATCTTCCAAGTCCAGTAGAACCAGTTTTGGAAGGCGTCAGCGCTTGCAAGAGCAAAGTTCATCAGTCCTTGCTTCATAGTGTCGTTATAGTTCTGCCAATCTAGATATTCCGGGCACTGAGGGTTGGTAGAATCTTGGCCTACGCCGTGCAAGAAAACACCACAATCATTTGGAGCGCTAGACCACTCTCCTGCGAACGTGACACCGAAATTCTTTTGGCTAGGAAATCATGCAACACGTTTGGTCAGTGAAGTGCTTTGTGTTATGTGGCCATAACTCATACCTGTCATTCGCACTGGGTCCCCAGCTATCACAAGCTTGTTTCGGCCATATACCTCCTGGCTGGCCTTGCGGACCTATCTCCGCCATCGGGCTCAGGTTCTCTCCCCCAAAAGCAAAGTACGGATGATCATCGAGCATGATTCGATCAGAGCCTTGCAGGAAGTTGTACCAAGTCGTTTGAGGAAGGAATCCATCATGAATGGCGATGTACTGTGTTAGAAGTCGATTACTTAGGGACATATGATTCAGACCCAGTTGCGAACTCACCGGCCCATTCCCTGTCCCAAGTCCAGTGATATCTCTGATCATGGTGTGAGCTTGGAGGTAGAAGCTGGTAATTTGCTCAAGCCCTATATCACCGACGAGGGGTTCGTTTACAATGCCGAAGACGGGGACTAAATCTCGATACTGTGGCTGGGAGATGAACTCTGTGAGCACTCGAATATAATACAGGGCGCGTTCAGCATTTGCGAGGCCCATATTACCAGCAAGGAAGTTCACAGGCGACAGCCTACGCATAGAGATTTAGTATGTCGTGGTGAGCTGGAAGTTAATGAGTGGCCCGACCTGCCTGAGTGATTATAGCCTGCCGAAAATATCAGTATTCAGTATCCGTCGACTCCATAAGTATCTACATAGCCATTCTGCGATCCTGGCAATGCATGAAGATCCAGACAAATTCTTAGGCCATACTTGCGGGCCCATCCAAGCAGCTTCAGAAAGTAACTGTTTGTTCGTCAGTGGCCGCTCTGCTTTGCACAAGCTACACTGGAAGAAGAGAAAAGACATACGTCCAAGACGTCCTTGCAAGGAAGGGCTCGATGAACGGTTCTTCGGTCCACGTTTCAATAGCCCAAAATGCGATCGGCACCCGAATGAAATTCAATCCAGCGCCTGCAATTTCAGCAATGTCTTGCTCAGTCTGTGAAGTCCCCGGAGTCAACGTCCAACGTCCTACCCCTCACTTGTAGATCAACCAGCACCCACAATGAATGTGTTGTAGTGGTCCTCAAGCTGACCAATTCCACCGTTGGCAGTATCCAGACGCATGCTTTGACTCAACGTATACTCGTCCGTAGCATTAGAGTACCGCTGATACAGGTCCGGTGTAATGAAGGGCTCTGTAACAAGCCAGCCACCGAGATTGACACCATATATTTTGTCAATTCCCCAGGTCCAGGTAGAATTTAATGGAGGAGTCCACGAGTTAGGCCGAGCATCATTGTTAAATGGATTGGTTGGATCCTGGACCCCTATGTTGACTCGTCTGAGCAAGAGACTCGTGAAGGACACGATACTTACAATAACCGCCAAAAGAGTTGTTGTAAACAAACCGAGTACCATTTTCAGCGATTACAATTGATCCATCCCCGCCTGTCTACCAATATTCTCAGCCGGATACATCTCCTCTTCAATTAGCAATGGCAGACGTACTGTAGCGCCTGATGGTGAAAATGGATTTGAACCCCCAATACTAGTTGAGGTTCCTTCTTGACGTGGTCGAATGACGACAAAGTACACAGGCAAGATGACCGCAAGAACGACGACGATAAGCAACACCACACAGAAGCCTGTAATCTTCCAGAGGGCTCGGGCTCGGAAAGAATTTGAACGAGTAGGGTTTGGTTTTAGAAGACTGAGGGATGCACTTGTGGAGGGAGACGGTGAAGCCATGAAAACTTCCGGTATCTGGTCAAGATAGACATAATGTACTTGCGTGTGCCCGTGGTGCGGCCAAAGTTGGCTAGAGGTACAGCTCCCAGATGCAGGAGATAAGGAGGGGACGAGTGATGACCGAATGAATTGTTCTTGGGTAAGGAGCCAGGGAAAACATATCCTGTCCAAAATTAGACATAAATAAATATGTTCGTTAGCAGCCGAAGTTATGTTACATTCAAACATCGCGTCATCAATGACAAGTCAATCTGCACCTTAGATCCCTGCAGCAAACCCTGCAATTTTTGTTACGTTGTTCAGGGGTTACGAGAATTACACAAGAAAAACCAATACACAATACAAACGGTCGAAAAAAGTAGGATCCTATCTCAGGAATATCAGCCCCAGCCTTCGGTACAGGGTTTATCAGGCCTTCTACTGTTCCTTCCTCTGCACTCCAGCTTTCCGCAATCCTTGCAAGGGTTCGTGCAAAAGGCGCGACCGCCCTTTCCCCTGCAACCCACAGAGCCACATTTTGAGCAATGCCTAGGACTCCTCTTTCGAGGATTATTGTCCCCTAACACTACTGTACTACTCGAGGGTGCGGTCGATTGATATTGTTCCTCTGAAGGGCCAGGAAATGGATAAGGTCGTTTTAGCGTATTCGAAGGGTGTAACATGGAAGTGGGCTTGGGGGTAGCGTGCGTCAGGATGGGCGTGGCACTAGTGGAGGCTGAGAGTGTCGAACCATTCAAGATATCGGAGGGCCCGCTATTATTATTCGTGGGAGCGGAGGTGCCGGCCACCGACGACGGCTGTATTCCCGAGGCAGAAGGGAACTCGTATGAATTATTGAAGCGGAATTGGAAAGCTGGTCCCTGGGTGAAAGTTCCATATGGATGTTGACCGGTAGCTGGACCAGTGTTTTGAGTGTTGTTTTGAGTGCTATGACCGGTCAGAGCTGCTATTGAAGCCATTGCATTTGCACGCGACGCTTCAGCTGGTTGCGAAACTGACTGAGATCCATTGGTACGCGCTGTTGCCGTGTTGGCTTTCCAAGCATTACTATATGCATCGGTGAACCCCTACAATGCGACGATCAGTTTACGCGCATCAGCTTTTGAAAGGGAATTTTCAGACCTCGTGTTTCTTTTGCTTCATTAAAGGAGACATGCTGCCCGCCTGCGCGCTACCCTGCTGGGACGAAGAATTGCCATTTGTCGCTGCAACTGATCGATCCCCAACATCACTTCCTTCATGATCATCCGTTTTCTTTTCTTCACTGATATCAGGCGCTCCTTTCTGCACGTCACGTATGAGCTGAAGAATCCCTTCTTTCCTTAACCCTGCTCGTACACAACTTCGAACCAAATTCCAAAGCGATTTCGAAACCCCCAACGCTTGCCAGTTCCAGACGTTAGCCCCACTTCCCGCATCAGTATCGCTGAACATCAACCGAGCGGGGAATTCGTCTCTGAGTTTTGCCGGCAGTGCGCGCAAAATCGATGGATCCGTGCTGGCAAATTTACGTCCTTCTGCACTTGTAGCGCTAGTACAATGAACACTCTTGCAAACATATTCACAACCGATAACAAAGAACGGTCGTTCGATATCATGAATTCTGATTGGACCGGACCGTATACGACCTTGATTTAACAGTGGAGCGGAGCAGACCGAACAAGCAATTCCGTTGAAAACGAGGGGCTGAGGGTCCCAATACAAGAAGCGATGATCGCAGGGTGTACGAGCAGTGGAAGTCGATGCCGTCAATGCAAAATACGACGGTGAGCATGGCAGCCAGAATGTTTTGAGAATGGAATACAGTGATGGAATGTGCTGGTTTTGGGATGATGTGGGAGCCAATGACACCAAGTGTGATTTGAATGCTTCTTCAACAGTGAGACCACCTGAGGTATTGGAATATGGTGCATCATTCAATGCATTCACCAGCGCAGAGAGGAAAGTGCTAGGTTTATTTCGAGCGAGCTCCGCCCATTCATCCGCGTCCAAATTAGAGTCAAAAGAATACGCTGGCGCCTTTCCTTTCCCAGAGGACTTTGGGATATATGAACTAGAAGAAGCATGTTCTGAATTGAATTGAGGACGGTATTGATTCTGCCACGTTTTGAGAACGAATCGAACATGAAGAAAAGGGATACAAAGAGACACACCGCGGAAGCTGACATTGAAGTTTCTGGTGAATTTGTTTCTCCGGCACTCTTTCGAGGTCGGCTCGGACCGACAGAACCTGCTGGAAGACCATCTCGTCTGGGCCTACCCACTGGTCTCTTTGGTACAGGCGGTGAGTCGGCAGCTTGTGGATTCTTCTTGCCACTACCCTTCGGACGTCCGGGTCTTCGTTTGACAGGAGTATCACTACTTTCTGTTTGGCCCATATCTGAAGCATTCACGTTGTACGAATCTTGGGGTATGTGGTGAAGACCATCATTGGAAAGGTATCGTTGCTGCTGCTGATTAGACGTGTTCGTCATGCCAGACATTTCGGAATGCATGAAGCCACTGCAGTTGGAATGAGCCCATTGATGGATCCAGTAAAAGAATATAACATCAAAAATTATGTGAAAACGAATGTGAAAAGGTCATTTTATCTTTCGGGTTTGCGGAATCATGAAATTTTTATGTTGTATGTAATTTCGCTATAATTTGCTTACCTCGTCGTGAAATCAAAATGTCCTCCGCTTCAAAAAACTCGAACAATGAACAATTCAGCAGCGCAGCCTGCAATATCAATAAGAGATGCGACAAAGGTGAGATTTGAGGGATATCAACGAACGACCAGCACGCACGGAATCTGCACAAAATAGTTATCCGCAGACAACTGAACTGGATCGTTAGTAAATAAGCCTAATCAAGGCTGATAAGAGATATTTACAGTTGTTGATTTTCAGACCGTTTAGGACATACAATATAAGTAGATTCTGGATACAGTACTTCGAGTTCGACATATTGGGTGAATAATGAGTAAATTACACTCGTATTAATTTAACAACGGCCAGCGTTCTTTCAGACTGCACTACTTAAGCGCGCGCCCTCCTCCCCCGAGATTGCACCTTGGGGGCCTCCTCCTGCACCTTCTTGCTTGAGGAGGTAGTCGCCTTCCTGCTAGGGGAGGCTAGAGTCTCTGCCTTCGCTGCAGATTTCACCGCCGACGCCTTCTTGCGCGACCAATGAGTTGCACCCCTCTTCCTCCTCCTGGGCGAAGCCTTATCCTCAGGTTCATCATAAGTTGGTATGAAACCTGGGCCATGACTAGCCAAATAATGGTTCATATCAACACACTTCTCCTCGTCCTCGTCCGAGTCGGGGTCCGGCTTGTGACATACCCACTTCCCGTTCACATGCGAATATCCAAACAGCTCCCCGGAGCAAGGGTCAGCGAGTGTGTTCGAAGCTGCTCCGGAACCGCTGGCGTAGAGTTCATTGGGAGCAATATGTCTTGGAGCGGGGGGTGGCGGCGGCTCGCGGAAACTAGGCACGTTGGGGAAATTATCTTGGTAGCCAACGGGGCCTTTACAATAATAGATCTCGCCCTCATGCGTCTTTTGAGGAGAGTCCGAGGTTCGCCCGGCGAAATGATACAGATACTTGGTTTGAGCAGGCTGTCAAGGAAATTCATTCAATGCCTGCTTCAATAAATGAGTATGAAGGGTGATCTCACCTGCTGCGTGTTTGCAGAATCAAATTGATATTGGGGTTGATTGTAGAACGCCGGGTTCAAACTAGCCTGTCTCGAACGACTAGGAGCCCTACTGGGAGCCCTTGCGGCATGTGATTCATAGGATTGCATATGGTAGGATTGCATAGTAGTTTGTGATAAAACAAGAGAGAACGGTTGAAAAAGACTGAAGATTAAAGGTCGATTGAGCAGTTATTGAAGAGTAGAAAGCAACCGGTTGCTTTGAAGAGAGAATACGAGACTGAAATTGTGATGGGGAGAACTGCCAATTCGAATTCATATTTATACCCAGAGCTGGGGGGACAATGGTCGCGTTGAGGGCCACAACCCTCGCAGGCGCATCCACCCAGTTGACAGTTACCCGAAGGAACTTGGTCCACTGAGCAGAAAAATACCGGTGGCATCATGGATTGCCAAGTCTGGTGGATTTGAAAGAGCGTAATTGATCCATGAGCATTGTCACTTTGCTGTGGCCAGTGGTCAAGGGTCACCATGCGCCGCAATCCCATTCAACAGGTTTCGAGTTTTGTTTTGCTAGGTTTGATCGTCCACCCGTACTAACGGTGCACCCTTGTAATCTGCTAGCGAAAGCTAGACAAAGTATGGCACCTCTGTGTATAGAGAATATAGAAAAGACGAGATTTGACAAGGCCCCGAAACAATGCCAAAGTGGTTCCGCCTAGACAAGATCGTAGCGGGGTTCCGGGGGTTGTATCTCTTGCCTCTTGCGCTGTGGCGATATCATCCCCCAGAACAAGCCAAAGTGTTCCCCGGAAGTCCGTCGAACTTTAGAGGATAATTATGACCATGCATGAGATCAAATTTGAAAGATCGAAGAGTTCGAACCTACGTTTGAGCATTCAAGTTAGTATACCGAATTTATGACCGACGATAGCAGTAGACTCTTCCAATTCGACATTGCAAGAGTTCAATGAATTTTAGTTGGGGTATCCTAAGCCCAGAATCAAACCGCTCGAGACTCCGCACGAAAGTGGAGGCGTAGTGGGGCGTAGTTTGGTTAATCGGACCGTGGACGGAAGCCAGCATTGCAAGGAGAGGGTCTGAAGTTGTCTCGAACCAGCCAGTGTATCGTATTGAAGAAATAAAAGCCTCTTCAGTGAGCATTTGATGAACACTTGACGATTGGAGAACCCAGTTCGAATTGAAAACAATTTGCAGGAAGGCGACATGGTAGTTGAGGTCAAAGCAATGTTTGAAATAAACGCCGAAAATAGGCGCTTACCAGTAAGGCGATAATCTTTGCAGTATCTTTGCCCACGCGAAATACTACTGTAGACCCTCACCCGCACGAGCACAAAGTTGCCAAAAGTGTGATTTCTATCTCAATCCCTAACAGACCAAGTACTTATCAAGAAGATGTACGTTACAGTGAAACGAAGCTGCAAATCCTGGAGATCAGAACATGGAACATCGAAAACAGAAAGAATATACAATGTATACATCCATGAAAAACGTAAAACAATGAAAAGAAAAGGAGTGAAAAACAGCAAATGGTGAGAAAATGCAAAACTGAGAACGGGAACAGAAATGATCTATCCGTAAGCAACAGCAGATCTCAAAAGATACTCTAAACACATGAGATAAGAAGACACGACAACAGACGTGAAAGCAAAGACAAGTCTGTAAAAAAAGATGAACATGCAAGAATGCCTAGTCCGTATCCAAGTTGTATGGATGTATGTGACATGCTCCCTCAATCAAGCAAGAACGTGGGTACACTTCCAGTAAGGTAAGCGCAAAATAGACTCATTGCACAGCACCCCTCGAACCTTTCAAACCAAAAAGTCTCTTCGACAACTTCCTCTTCAGCATCTTCGGAAGAGACACCTCACTAGCACTAGCCCCATCCGCCACAGAACCCGATAACGAAACAGCAAACGACGCTCCCCGACTAAGACGTTGATGTTCATCTTCAAGCTCCCCATCTGCATGTGCATGCTCATCCACAACACCCATCACAGACAAATTCGTTGATGACCCAGAACCACCCAAACCAGGAAGATCAGCTTCAGTAATGGAAAGCAGGGAATGAACTGAATGCACGTTCTTCCTCGGCGAAGATCGGGTACTAGTGCCCAAAGTCAGGTAGGGTTTAGGTTTCAGCAGGCCTATCTGCGAGGAGGGTCTAGGGTGATTGGGAGAATTCGAGAGCTGGGATCGTTTCCGTGGTGATGTGGAGAGCGAGTCATGCGATCGAGCTGGTGTCAATTTCGTCGAAGGTGTAGATGAACGAGGAGCGTCCGCAACGACGCTCCAATCCGAGCTCAGCGACCCTCGGACTTGACTTGGATGAAGAGTCAGATTGAGCGAGTTTTTGCCTTCAAGATCGTCTAGTAGGTCATGAGCATAATAGGGCAACTCGACTGCCGTCTCGTCTGCAAATATCTCGGCTCGGCGGTCATCGCTGAGGCCCGAAGGGTAGTATATCGTAGCAGTGCCGTTTGTATTGTCATCGTTAATGAACATTTTGTCGGGTCGAGGTGTCAGAGGTTTGGAATCTTCCATACTTTGGCTGCCAAGTGGTGTATCGACTGCAAAAGGCGTGGAAGGTGTAGAAGAGGCGGGAGTATTCGTAGTGGAAGGACCTTCTAAGAACTCCGGAGCACTATCAGAATGAACTGAATTATCAGCCACGTCTTCAGCCACGGATGTAAGTGAAGTCCGTATCAAGATTTTCCGAGTAGGCCCACTACGTCTCTGAGGATTTTGCGCCCCTACCTCTTCAGGAGCTGAGAACGGAGAGTGTTCGTTCTCTGAGATTGGCGACACGTTGTGCGAGTTCGAACGCACGTGAGCCTTCACTGACTCGGCAAAGGCAGAAGTCACAGACCACGGACGTAGGCGCATCGGCGTAACATCATTCATAGTCATTCGCCGTGGAGTCCAGTTGACTTCCAACGAAGAACGTCGAGGAGGTCTTCGCGTGCGGGTGCGGGAAGACGTAAATTCGAGAAACTGGGCCAGATTCTGGGTGGAGCGTGATTTGGCGGAAATCATTGGTTTTGCCTTCATTACCTCTTGAACCTCGTTATGAGAAGGCAACTTGACACCGCCTTCCAAATGGCCCATCGTCACCGTGAAGACTTTCAGCTCTTCGTCCATCCGCATCTGCCGCTTCTCCTCCATCCACCTCTCACGCTGAGCGTTCTCGTATTCGGTGGGTTCAACAGCGCGGTCTGCAAGCATAGAACGCAACTTTACGGACCGCTCGCGAGCATCCTCGGCTTGTTGGTTGATGAATGCAGCCGCTTGCTTGAGAGCACGTATCTGGAGCTCAGTTGGAGGTGTCTCGGTAATGTTTTCGGCTAAGAGGGCAAGTCTTTGTTCGGCTTCCGAATAACGACGCTGACGATGAATCTCTTGTTGAGCGCGCAGAGCATTGTAGTAAGGTGTAGGAAGTGCTGAACTAGATAGAGGGCGAGGGTGATAATTTGTCGGGTTGGGAACGCCAAAGGTGTAACTGGTGTCTGGAGTACTGCAACGAGAAGTCATTCTCAGACAGATATTTGGTGGGGAATTCTTGTGAATATATACGCACTAAGCTGTGGCAGAGCGGAAGCCGCTTGGCGTCAAAGCCGAAGAATTTGTGCATTCCTAACAAGTGAACGCAATGAATGAAGCACACTATAAGGACTTTGAACGTTATCCACTTACCTTCAAGGTGTGTGGTGTGCTCCATTCCTTAGCACTTTGCACATTAATTGTTAAAGTGTTTCCCTTGCATCCAGTACCTGGTTGGTAGACACTCGGAGAAGACCCATTATAGTTTGAGGTGGTATCCCGCCCTTGCATAACCAGAACGGACAAACGAGAGCTTCCAAAGCGACTTGAAGGATAGTGTGTATTGGTAAAGGTCAGCAGAGTCTTGGAGACATGAAAGAAAGGAATTGCTCAGCAACGTCTGGCCAGTTTATCGAAAAAAGGCAAAGCTAAATAAAATTGCCTACGCGACCGTACCGTAAGTCGTGACGCGCTAAATGAGGTCTAGATTTTTTAGAATTACGCTGTTGGCCAGGCCGGTGGGGAAAGTGCGAAGGTATTTAGGCGGAGATTGAAAGAACCAGGACCTACAAAACTTTAATTTTCTTCCTCTCTTCCTTCGTCGCTCGGTCGTTCGTTCGCTTTTCCATGGTGAGTATTGATTTTCACATTTTTCCCCAACGACACATCTATTGCATGACGATTTGTAAACCGAAAGCTTTAGGAAGTGCCGTCTGAAGCGTCTTCTTTGAAGGCTGCTACGTCGATACCCGGTTCTCTGATATTCTCTCTTTTTTTCTCTCTCTGTTTTTTGAACGATTCGCTGACAATCTTATGCATTATAGGTCTATTATATTTCATATACTGTCACCTTCGCGACGTTCAATACAAATTTATTTTTTGCTCTCGTTTTGATCGTACTCCACTGCGTGAATAGTGTGAAGGCAGGCTACGAAGTAACGAAGTAAATCGTAGAAGAGTAGAAGGGACTAATTCAAGTGTTGAGCGCGTACGTCGATGTGTTCCAGAAATGCAACATCTTCATGCTATTCAGCGATTTAGGAATCGACCTCATCAATCTGTGCGGACCTTCTGCTTAAATCAATCCTCTACACACCTGATTTTCTCGTGGAGATGCATTAAATTTTCGAGCCGGACGGAGTAAACCAGTATAACTGTGGACAGGTGGTCCTGCATATGTCTTTGAGAGCTCTGTTGTGAACTTACTAAATTCCTGTTCTGCTATTGCACTAATTCAGCTTTTGACTGATAACATTGAATGCATATACGCTACAGATACAAAAACGATATCCTCAATACAAAACAGGCGTCAACGTATTTCAAAACTTTATGCGATAGTAATTTTCTTCGGTGCTACTTCAGCACTTGCTTTCGGGAAAGTCAAAGTGAGAACACCATCTTCCATCGAGGCTTTTACTTCTTCCTCCTAAAACCCGAACAGGTGAGTATTCATTGTGTACTATGAGGTGGACTGAAGTACTTACATTCACTCCCTGAGGAAGCTGCAACGTCCTCGAAAACTTTCCAAACCTCCTCTCCCGCACCGCGTATCCGTCCTTCTCGTGTTCCTCAGATATTTTACTCTCCGCCGCAACCGTCAACCGGCCATTGTGCAGCTCAATCTGCACATCTTCCTTCTTCAAACCAGGGAACTCGAAGGATGCAGTGACTAGGTTCTTCTCAGCATCTTCGTGCAGATCCATTCTGTGAAAGAACACGTAAGTAAGCTCGTCCGGAGGGGAAAGAGAAAGGAAGAGTAGGGAACTTACTTTGGTTTGAAGAACCTCGGCACGTCAGGAGAAGATTCAGCCAGTGCTCGCTGTTGCTGGCCGTTGCTGTTAGCACGGGATCCTCGAGAGGCAAATGCCTCGTCAAAGAAGCGGTCCCAGTTGTAGGAAGGTTCGTAGTAGAAGATAGACATGTTAGTGTTAATGAGGATGTGAGTAGAGTTTTGTTATGCTCTGTCGATGAGATTTCAGTGCAGAATGCTGACTAGAAAGCAGGCATTTTATATTGTCCTGCAAGTCGTCTAGAGCAATTTCTCGAACTCTCTGCGTATGGTGCGCCAACATTGTTTATCGTTTGCCGGAAATTTCTCGAATGCCACGAAGTTCAAGCTGTATCTATCTATGACGTCATTGTCCCCACGTCCACTGATACATTGGCCGAGTTCAAAATTCAATGGCCCGTCGCACAACTCGCTTGAGGACACCTGGAGAGACAATCTAATGGTGAAATCAGGATGCATATTTTGCTCATAACTCAGTGAAGAAGCAAGCTCAAACTCATTAGGTTTTATAAAGGTTCTCGAACATTCTACCACTTTCCTCAGTCTTTCTAAAGTTTTCGCTGGTCTTCGAGAGCAGCACCGGCTGACGCATCCAGCCCTTCCAAACATCACCGCAGAAAGTTCCAGCACACGATTCGTGAGGTATAAAAATCAGCCCTTCGTCGCCCTTCTCCAGCATCGATAAACTTCAAAAACAACTCACTCAAGTCACTAGTACTCGACTCACCAACTCCAACTCTAGATATCATGTCCGTCTACTACTACGAGCCATTCTACAACTTCGACCGCTTCTTCGATGAGCTCTTCTCTACGAGACCCATCACCAACGGTCAAGGTCAGCAGAACGGCGAATCAAATGCTGTGACTAGGTCTATCAAGCCAAGGTACATAATATCCCTTCAATTGCTTCCTTCTCGGATGCTGATACTGATTCTGATGCTTCCTTACACAGAATGGACCTACACGAAGACACATCTAAAAACGCCGTGACCGCAACGTTCGAGCTGCCAGGCCTCAAGAGAGAGGACGTACAGATCGACGTGCATGATGGTCGTCTTGTGATTTCTGGCGAGAGCAAGTCGTCTTCTGAGCACGAAGAGAATGGTTATGCTGTTCGTGAGAGGAGGTTTGGAAAGTTCTCTCGTCAGTTGAGGCTTCCTCAGGGGGTGAAGGTAGGATTGATGACATTGTCAATGTGTTACTTGGAAGGTTTACTGATTAATCTCTGTTTTTAGGAGGAAGAAATTAAAGCGTCGCTTCAGGATGGTGTTCTGACTGTCACCTTCCCTAAGACAGCTCCTGAAGCTGCCCCGAAGAAGATTACGATCTCGTAAAATAATCAGTCTTTTATCGGCTTGCAGGGCCCGTGATAGGTTTTGGAATTCTGTTCTGTTGTATTCGGGTTCGTTTTATGGTTGAATGTATTCATAGGACATTTTGTATTGTCAAAAATATATCTTTGATCAGACCATGGCCAGAGAGAAAAGAGCGCGAATAGAAAGCCGCGAGTTGCCTCCGAGCAAAGATGTTGTAAGGTAAGAATCTACCCCACCATAACATACATCGAGCGCTTGCCAGTCATGGAATGGAATACAAGTATACATCAAAACTACATCATGGAATAAGTTCGGCAGTAACTATTCATTTGACACAGGCGTTTTGGTCGGCTTTCTCATTCCTCGCTATCTCGACACACCTGTGATGTCGATGAAGGTTGACCCACCCGTTGTTCAATTTGTGTCAAACAAAATGGAAAAGGAATGGCAAAGGAAGCTGATGTCCTTCCGTTTGAATGACATTAGCCAGCATTAGCCTGGAGCCATATTTCAATTTTGACTTGCGGTAACTCCCGCCAAATAAACTGCTGAATAGTATCGTTACAAGCACACACTGCTTCCATATGTCTATAACGAGTGTTATAAGCTCATCGGCAGTTGAGAAGACCATGCATAGCAACGAGCAGAGAGAGGCCCCTATACCGTGACTGTTCACAAACTTTTTACCTTGCTATGGATACGCACTCAATGGCGACGATAGGAGAAAATACTTACCCTAGAGTACTGAGTCGGACCCTCCTCGATGCGGCGGCGTGTTCTGCGGTAACGGTCAACCCAGGCAGCACAGATACCTGTTAGGCTCTGCATTTCATCTGGGGACGACGCAGTCTTACGAAGCTTTGAGAGAGTGTACAGTGTGTCCAAACAAAACAATTTTCAGAATTCATTCTACATAGCAAAAGTGAGAATCGAACCGTGGACATATCAACTTGTTAGAAATTTTTATACCAGTGTTACACAAACAATGAATATGCTACCAATCAAACTATACAAAACAATCTTCCTCCTTTTCGTATTCATGACCCACTACAATTTCAATTAAGAAATAGAAATCTTCTTCGGGGTAGCCTCAGCGCTAGCCTTCGGGAAGGTTACAGTGAGAACCCCATTATCCATCGAGGCCTTTACTTGTTCCTCCTGCGACACGAACACAGTCAATAAATCCGCAGAATTCAATCAGAAATCATCAAATACTTACATTCACGCCCTGAGGAAGTTGCAAGGTCCTCGAGAACTTCCCAAACCTCCTCTCACGTACAGCGTACCCGTCCTTCTCGTGCTCTTCAGAGATTTTACTTTCTGCCGCTACCGTCAGGCGGCCGTTGTGCAGATCAATCTGAATATCTTCCTTCTTCAACCCAGGGAACTCGAAGGACGCTGTGACGAGGTTTTGCTCGGCATTTTCGTGGAGATCCATTCTACGAGGATAGTTATTTAATTATTCAATAACAACAGAGGACGGAAGGGAAGGACTTACTTTGGTTTAAAGAACCTCGGCACGTCAGAGGTAGCTTCTGTCAGTGCTCTTTGCTGCTGACCTTGGTTGTCAGAGCGAGCTCGAGAGGAAAATGCTTCGTCAAAGAAGCGGTCCCAGTTGTAGTAAGGCTCGTAGTAGAAGATAGACATGTTAAAGCTTTAGAGGCTAGTGGTTTGTCAATGAAATGGATATCAGTGCAGACCAACCAGCAGTTTCTTCGGCCTTTTATCCTCGTTCAGCAGACTGAGGTCACGCATCTCGAACGCTCTCTACATTTCTAAATGCATAGAATGAACTCAGAATTAGACGAAATACTGAACTTTCTCGAAACAGAATCGCGTCTAGCCTGACATCATCACTGAGCACGTGCATTAGCGCCCGACCCTCAACAAGCGCTCGGGTTCGCGACACTATCACCCTCAGCAGCGAAGAGCAACTTGTGAAGTTCTGCAAGGTCATATCAGCAGCGTGAAATTTGGATTCAGATATAAACTGCTTGACTGAACCTTGCAAAAGCATGTTGACCACAATCTAAGGAAATCTTTGCGCAAGCCGTTCTCGAACCTTCCACTGTCCTTTCTGGAGCGTTCTCCGTAAGTGGAGATCAGACTGTGCGCTTCGTGCTTTCGTCAGCGTCAGAACCCACGGACGGGCAGTCTCGCCGTCGAAAGTTCCAGCAAACGCTGCGAGACGTATAAAAGTCAGCCCAACGCCGTCCTCGTTCAGCATCAGAATTTCAAAAACACAACACACTCACAAGCTAAAGCTCGACTTATCTTCTGCTTCGAATACCATGTCCGTCTACTTCTACGAGCCATTCTACCACTTTGACCGCTTCTTCGATGAGCTCTTCTCTACCAGACCCGCCGCCAACGGTCAAGTCCAGCAGCGCCAGGTCGAGCAAAATGGTGTGACGAGGTTCATCAAACCAAGGTATGTCTCTCTCTTCTCCCTGAAATTTCTCCTGGTTGGTTGACGTTCACTTTGATCAGGATGGATCTCCATGAAGACACATCCAAGAATGCTGTAACCGCAACGTTCGAGCTGCCGGGCCTCAAGAAAGAGGACGTGCAGATCGACGTGAGCAACGGTCGCCTAGTTATTTCTGGCGAAAGCAAGTCGTCCTCAGAGCATGAAGAGAATGGCTACGCCGTTCGCGAGAGGAGCTTCGGCAAGTTCTCTCGTCAGTTGAGGCTTCCCGAGGGAGTAAAGGTAAGAGTTCTACTTTATTTCAAGTAGCGCCTAAGATTACTCACCAGTATTGTTACAGGAGGAAGAGATCAAAGCATCGTTGCAGGATGGTGTCTTGACAGTCACTTTCCCCAAGTCGGCACCTGAGGCTGCGCCGAAGAAGATCACAGTTGCTTGAGTTTTAGTCACGATGAAAACGCATGCTCCAGGGATGATACCTTCAGCATTTTCTTAAATACTTTTCTTTATACCTTGGAGGTGTCAAATGTATCCATAGCAAATTTGTAATAATACATTCAACAAAAGACCTGTCCCAAGGTGTGAGTGACAGAAGAAAAAAGGTTAAGTGGAGATATCAGACATACTATGACCAAAGCAATATCATGGTATACTATACGCCAACCACGCCTCTCCAGTCGTAACATCTCCACCAACCCATCCGCTTATCAACTGGGCTATGAGATTCTTGATTATCCATCCCACTAGAATGATCAGAGTAGTGAAAAGCGGATGAATATCTAATATGACTATGGTCTTCATGAGATAGAAACCCAGGGCAGAACAGCTAGAAACACTGACACGTAGCCCGAATCCAGCCGACATCCCACCTAGTACATTCCTAACAATCCACTCTCGGTCCAATTGGTCGTCATTCAAAACCGCCAAAGCACCCAGAACATCTATGTCGTTCCATAGTGTTGTGTTCCACAAGGGAAGTGCCGAGCTCTGCGCCATTATTGGTGGAGGCGGAGATGAAGAAGGACGCCATATAGTAAGCAAGAACAGCAGGAAGAGCTTTGTAAGAGAAGAGTAGAAAAGCGAGAGGGGCACCAGTGAAAACCTATCGGGTGTCAGGAAAGCATATCAGCATTTGGCTTTGACTTGGTCAGGAAGCTAGCAGACAAACCTGAACTCCCTGCGTATATCTGATACGAATGGTTCGCGCTTCTGGAATTGCAAAGCTCGTATTGCGTCCGAAATTCGTAGAACCACGAAGCAAGCTAACAAGACCCCTGAATGGAATGCAAGTGTTTCTGCTCGACGAGTCAGAAGATTGGTGGAATGAAGAGCGCTTGAGAGCACACCGGTAAGGCATCCAACGAAAATCCTCGTAAAATCGGAAATAGTCTCTAATGACCAAGGTGATATGTCTGGCGACTGGTTTGGATCTAGCACACGCAATGAGGATGAGACGAACAAGCTCTAGACAGATATAAAGGCGCATACTAAGATGGCTCCATCGAATAACTGAGAACCGACCAATCGTTCAGTCAGTCAGTTGCAGGACGTATCCAGAACTCCACATACAAGCGTCCAAAAACACTAGCGTTACACCCAGTCGAAATACAAGAATCCACCGCGACTGAAGGATTTCATCAGCAAGTAGAAAGCTGCGGCAATAGATTCGACCTACTCTTTCCCTCTTCTCCTTCCCCTCGTTCTCCTCGCCATGGTCCGACTTTGCGGGACTTTCACCAGCCCTTCGTGGGCTTGATCCTCGATTGTATAGTAAATGCCGATAAACACCCCTCTTCAGCAAAATAAGATCAATAAGCAGCGTTAGAGTGTCATGCTCGACGTAAGGATCTCCAAATGCGCGGCAATTGGGCTAAAACACGAGAACAGCAGATAGCTTGAGTATAAGATGTATTTCATTCTCTGTTGAGAAGACACGGACGCACTGTTCCAATCTAAGGTTGTACGAAGAGTGATATATCGTGTAGAGAAACGGTATCCAGCGTGTACACGTCGTGCAGATAGGCATTGGGATTCGAAAAGATTGAATAGAAAATCAGAGTCTGACTGAGAGGGACATTCGTGTTTATGTAACCAAGCGCGTTAAACGTTAAGCGCTAGGCTGAGCTAGCGCTCAACCTCAAGCTCGATACTCAAATATCCAACAGGATCGTCTGATTCGTATGAGAGTTTTTGTTTTACCAACGCATATGAGCACGAGCTGAACGGTGTCAATTCTAACGATCACAAAACCATCCAATTCATGCAACTTGTACAACAAGTTGTTCTGGACCTTCATCTTCCCTCCCGGACCCGTGTCATAGATATCGTACGGGCTCCATGTTATCCGAATAAAGATGTACGAACCAGCCAATGTTGGCTGACTTTAAGTATGAGCCATTATCTTCAAGGAAATATGTAGTATGTCTAAGACTAAAGGTCAGAGATACACGAGCGAGGAAAGAAGATGATTATGAAGGCATACCTCTTCCTCCTTTACACTTGCGGTAGCAGTATCACTGGTCAGCATCTCGTTTTCCTCAGACGGCCATCCGTTCTAGTATGGAGCTAAATGAGAAAGCAAAATCACAATCGAGGTCGCCATTTACCTCGGTCAAACAGATTTTCTTTCCCCCCTCTTGGTAAAACTGTTTGATGTACATTAGTGAGTAAACGTGGGACAGAACCAGGATTGACGAGCCACATACAAGTCTACCACGTCTGTGACAAGTGACCAAGACTTCTCGGCTGAAAGGCGAAGCTTCAGGTCGTACTTCAAGCCTTACAAGATTCTTACGTCCACCGGGGCCCACGATGGCGCACTGACACTCGCGGACTTTATGAACCGCAATTGACCCCACAATATTTGTGTCCTGACTTCCGGACTTCCGCCACCCCTGTTATCGGCGTTTGCAATACCCATTCAGAATGCTTGACACAAGATTGAAACTTGACACACTTTCATCATTCCAACTTGACAAACCCTTCTTGGGGTCGAACATGCTGAGTATAAACAAGTCCTATGATGCCTGATATATACTGGCTTTTGAGGTATGGTATGGAATGGCATCCTGCGTCTATCACAATCCACCCAAGAAGCATGACTGCAAATAGGGAATGAACTCGTAGCATTTCAGCTTTCGGAGTTTCCAGACGGGAGTGCGGAGTCCTGATTGATTCTGAGGAGACGTTTTGTTTCGCCTGTCCTTCTCCTTCATTCCTCCCTTTTTAATCCCCAGCTAAACTGTGGCTCCCAACCACGACACAAAAAGTATCCTTCCTTAGACTCATTTCGACTGGCCTGAGGCTTGTAATATAGCACATCGCGGAAATTCTTCTCCAAAACCGTCCGACGAAATTCTGTTATATCCGGATGCATGAAATGTTTCAATCTATGCAAGCTTAAGTACATAGTGTTTACATTGAGCAAAAAAGGAGCGAAAACGTACAAGAGAACACCGCCCCTCGTTCGACCAATCTCCCCAGCGGTCCTTAAGTATTTCTGCACGAACTTGAACACAGCCTGACAGACTTCGAGGTTGGCCTCTGCGTCGTGATCAGCATGGCCAGTCATGTTTGCAGCGATGTCTGAAAGCACAACGTCCACTTTCGCCGGCCTATCTCTATTAGGGTCGATCAAGCCTCGTATCAGCTGCTCCGTGCCCGGGTGTAGAAAGTCGGCCTTGAGAGACTGCACACCCCGAATGGGTCTGACCGGTAAGACGTCTACTGCAACGACCAAAGCTTTGCCTTGCTGGCCAAGTCTGAGCTCTTCCTCGAAACCATCAATATTTAAGGGATCATACACCTCATTGGTGAGAGGAGTTTTTGGAGGTCTAGCGCCGGACGAAGTGCCTTTCCTCGTCTTGAGTCCAAACTCTGGCGCAGGCTTCGTATCATCATCCAGTGACCAGCCCAGCCTTTGAGCAACGACCTGACTCCACCCGCCAGGTGCAGCACCGAGATCCACAACGACTTTGACGTCAGATTTATCCAGGAAGTCGTCGTATTTGTCCAGTATCTCGAGAAGTTTGAAAGCGGAACGCGAATGGTAATCACCAATCGCACGCTGTTTCACGTAGGGGTCTCTATACTGTCGACTAAGCCATGCTGTAGACGATTTCTTTTGCGCGAGCCTGACCAATGACGCCCGAAAGGACATTCAAAGGTCGTGGTAGAATACCGAAGTCCAAAATATTGATGTTCCCATGTTCAAACACCGTGTTCTCTTCCTCGACCTACGTCTGCCATTGAAGTCGATATGTCGCGCAACAAAGAACTCACTCGTCATCAAGTATCCTCCAGACTTGCCTACGAACAGAAGAGACCCGCATTTCTTCAGAAATTACACAACAAGATTGCTGGCGTTCCTGACGAGGAAGACGAATTTGACGACGAGTTTGAGCATATAAACGACGGTTCCGGCAGGCCACCTATTCCCAGACGTCCTGCTATACCAGAAAGGCCTGCAGGCGATCCAGGAAGCGCTGATGAAGACGATGGGGATGAGAAGCCTCAGGTCGTTGTATTGAAGGAGGGCAAACATCTCACTGAACGTGAAGCTGAGAATATCAGGCGTAAAGGTGCTTATTCCTACGTCCTCCTCTTTTCATTTGATAGCAATTGACTCTTCGTATTGCTAGAGAAGGGCTTACCACCCCTACCTGAACCTGAAAATCCCAGTGACGAGACACCTGCCGAGTCCTCAAAGAAAGATGCGCCAAAGTCTAAAGAACCTCCACCTAGTTTATCTTTCTCGTCCTCCAAGTCTAGTTCTAGCAAGTCTTCTAAATTCAAGCGGAAGGTGCTAGGAGATGCCGAAGATAGACTTGATACGAAAGACAGCAAGAACCCACCAAAAAAGAAAGCGAAGAAAACTAGCAAGACTCTACTTTCCTTTGGGGACGACGCTTAGAAAGACTTACTCTTGCCGATACGCATATTACGAGCATTGTGTGCATCTCGTTGGTCGAGCTTGCTTCATTCTTGTATATCTGTCTTGTCTGATATCTCGTGGACAGGTCGAGGGAGAATGCGCTGGTGTTCTTGGAACTTTGCCGTCTACTCCCTTTCCCTGTACATTGCTTCTCGGTGCTTCTCTCGACACCCTCTGTCCACCTTTGGTTAGTTGCGTCAGCCATTCCTTAAAGGCGTATTTCAACTATTTCGTGACCATCATGGATGACACACATTTGGCCTACAAGTATCAAGCGCTACGAAACTTTCCACTAAAAATACACTATTTACAAACACAGTTCACGACGATCCATTCACTTTCCCATTCACATGCCCACTTAAAGTTGGAAGGCCAGCCGCTTTGAGGTCTTTGTTCACCTCGACCAAATGGTTCATGAACTGCCCTTTCAAGTTGTCCCACATCTTCGGCTCATGTTCTATATATCATACATGAGATCAAACCGATCCAGGATTTGGCTACACGCACCATGGAGCTTTCCGGATCGTTTCATAGCAAAGTCAGTAATAGTGAACATCATGCTCGACTCGAACATGAACGCTACACGATTTGTTAGCGTGCATGGGGCCTGGCAATCTGTTACACTCACCCATTGTTCCCTCATGTATACGCATGGGTTGTAGTTCTGCATCGGTGGCTTTCTTGAACTCCTCATATGACACTGCCGCGACCCATCGAGTGTCAGCCTGAACTTTGGATTTGCCACACACAAACAAGAGGACCTACCGCCATGAGGGCAGAAGCCAGTTTCATAACTTGCACCTCCAGGCTGGAATGAATCGCTTCGTCCCCCGTAATTGCCGTATATCATACCCATAAACTCTGTCGCTGAATTGCGGTGATAGTACTGCCAAATGCCATGTTGTTCAAAGGAGTGCTGGACAATGTGGCATGGTACTCACCGGAGGTCGGAAGGTGTTGGACGCCACGTCCCATCTCGGACTGAAGATCAAGAAATCAGCCAAAGGGACACCGTCGGCTTTCGACTTTGCTGTGAGCACGCAGAAGATGGAGGGGTCGATGTGGTCTTTTGAGATACTCCCGACGTTGACGAACTTCTCAAGGGCGTATTTGTACGGGACATAACTGTCGGTAACGTTCAGAGACTTGGGGAAATGGAAACCTTGACATTGTGGGACTCACTTGCCATGCCAGGCCACGACGTCAAAAGGCGTGTGTTCTTGAGAGCAAGAGTGCAACTGGCCACATACTCTGGAATCTGATATTAGAATCTCGCCTGTCCTCTTGGTGATTCACATCTATGACTAACTTGTAAACGACTACAAGATCTGTCAGCTCCCAAGCCACAACGAAATAGTGCGGTACACCTACTCTCCCAGGGGCTTTGATCCACGTCGAAACTTGCGACAGGTATCTCGAAGTCACGAGGATTAGCAAGACCATGGCCGCCGAGGGGTCCTAATTCAGGAAGCGCGTAGTGGGAACCAAATATCTCCTGGATATCTGGGAGAAAGTTGTCAATGAAGGAAAGCGGTATGATATTCGCACGTCCCACGTACATCCACGAGAGGGACCATCAGGAAACTTGACCTATGTACGTCGCACGTGAAAAAGTTTGCATTGAAGCAGCAGCTGGCTGCGTACCTTAAACTTCATTCCTCTCTGAATGACGAGCAACTCTCCTGGACGGACCATTATCCTATAATCTTCCTCAGTATCTGCTCCGCGGCCATGAAGAAAGCATTGCAAACTTACTTTCCGAATTCCGTTTGCACGTCTATTCTACCTTGCTGAGGCAGAATCAACATATCTCCATCTGCGTCGCAGAATGCCTTGTTCTCCATAGATGTGTTTGCGGCATAGATGTGGATAGCCAGCCCTTCGTGCAGCGTAGGGTCGCCATTTCCTGCAATTGTTTTCAGGCCGTCCACGAAGTCGACCTTTTGCTCATCCGAAGGGATATCGAAGGGATGCCAAGCGAGCTGAGTCGGACTGGTGTTGACTTCGGGGTTGAGTGGCAAGAAGTTGGACTCGAGCTACACATTTGCTCAGCACATGCGGGGTACGACCCTTCAGGCGGAGAAGAGCTTACATCGGGATTGTCAGGCAGCCTAGTGAATCCTTGGTGTGCAACGGATGGTCGAATTCGGTAGAGGTACCTGTTGAAGGTTTACCTCAGGTGATATCCATACATGGCAAGAATTCCACGTACGCGTTCAAGTTCTCTGCTCTAGGAGCGACGAATGATGATCCGGTCATCTAAGTCAGCGTCAGCTAATGCGACGAAGGCGATTTACGCTGTCTACAATCTTACCCCCTCGGTGTAGAGATCATACTTGTTCTTTTGTGGCATGTTCTGTGCATTGGGCAGCACACCGGGACTACCGTTCTCGTTAGTAAGACGGAAGGTCAAGCTAGAGAAAATGTGCAGGACTCACATAGCTTCGGTAGCGAACCTGTTCCCAAATCCCACCTGGTATACATATGGGTCATTCTCCGTTGGCGTCGTTGCGAATGCTGCAGTTGCTGAAGCACTCAATTTGATCTTTGACATCGTGGTGTGATATTAGTAGGAAGTCGTGATACGGAAAAAGCAGTTCGAGGGAAAGTAGAATCCTGCAACCCCATCCTTTCGCTGCCTGCCGCTTTATACCATGAGAGAAGGTATTTCCCGAGCGGTCCCGGACAACATCACTTCATATTTCTGAAAGACCCGTCTGCATATGTAAAGACAACAGAAGATTGCACTGCAGGAACATTCGTCCGTAATTGACTAATGATCCAAGCCCTGTAGGGTATAATTCTCCCATTCTGACTGAAGTCCTAGATTCGGTTCCACTGAAGTCGAGTTGTTATCGCGCATGCACCGACGACCGCACTGAGTTGAATGAGAAAATCCTTCCTGCAGGGTATATGGCAATACACTTGAGGAGTGTATATCCGTAGTCCTTTCACAGTGATACAAGATTACGTGCATCTGACCCTTTCATTGACTGATTATGGCTATGGATCGTAAATTTCGGCGGCCACTACGTAGCTTCTTAGTATTCTAGATGTAACAGCTGCTGTGGTGTATGACATACTGACAAGCCAGAACAGAACAATCAGTCGGTAGATTTGATACCACTTAGTCTCATGACGCACTTCCGAAAGGGAAAGAAAAACTCTAGTTAGCGTTCTTTTTTTACATACAATATTTTGTATTTTCACATTCGTTCTTTCAATCCTACACGACCTCTGATATAAGTAAGTACAGTCGGACCTCAAGTGCTCCGTCCCCTCACGGTCAAAGAAGAAGTCCGCAGCTCAATGCGATACTGCCGCAGCCTGTGCAAGAGCCTTGATCTTGACGATAATTGCCTGGGGGTCAAGGTTTTGATGCAGAATCTGCTCCCACAGGCCACCGGAGCCTGAATGAGAACCGAAGGTGAAGCGAAACAATCTCGTTAGCTGCTGTTCCCAAGCAACAGCTACGAAAAGAAAATCGTACCCTCTTTGGTTGCACCCATATATCCAAACTTGGGTGTGAGATGACGCTCCAGAAGCCACGTACCGAATTTCGATCCAAGCTATGTTAATAAAATTTCAGCTTTCTCAACGGATGGGTAATGACACGATGCACTCACTCCAGTCTTTTGGTTGAAAGACTCAACGACGAGCACGAAGGGGCTCTGGCCAATCTTCATGATGGACTATCGAACGCACAAATCAGTATTGAAAGCTCAATATCGGTAGATTATGTGGACATCAAGCGCTTACTTGTTCATCAATGATGTTCAAGGTTGGCTTGTTGATGAGGCCAACGTCCAAACCCTCTTGCCTGCACCTCAAAACTGCGTCCAAAGATCTGTGCAGCATATCACCGAAAGAAACGACATATCCTGCCTTTCCTTCGAGAATTACTTCATCCTTGCCTGGAACGAATTTGTAGTCGTCGCCGAAGTATTTTGTCTTGCCATCGGGCTTGAGGATGTAAGGCACCTTTGAACGGGTAGAGAATATAAAGCGAATGCCCCGCTCGAAGAAGACCCGCTCGACGACAGCAACCATTTGAAGAGGGTCGGCGGGGAAATAGAGGAAGGATTGGACATCGGAAAGACCGTTGTCGGCAAACATGGAGTTGATACCGAAGTGGCATGTGTTGTCGGCCATCTCATCAACTACATTATTCGATCAAGACCATATCCCCCGAAGAGAGTAGTACACATACCACCAGAGTGAGAGAAGTGGCACAATACATTGCAGTTGTTCAAGCGGGCCATTGTTATCTCAGAGATAACCATCTCAAGGAAAGCAGAGAATGTCGAGAAGACGCCGAACTTGTCTGGGCTGAAACCGAATCCAGCAGCGGCGGAGAAGTTTCCACGCTCCATTATACCAGACGGTATGAAGACTTCAGGGTGCTTCTGGTGGATAACCTTGAGTCCAGTGGAACCCTCCAAGTCACCTACAGAAGTCCATTCAGAACATGCAAAAATCGAATAGGTTTTCACGCACTGTCAATGACCATAACCTTCTTCGCCGCCTCCTCCTTTCCGATCTTGTCCAAAACCAGGTTGACGGCCTCTCCGAAGACAACACGGTTTGCACCGACTTCCTTCGTCGAACCAACGTAGAGGTATGGTTGGGAGACAGGCTTGATATTCAAGAGAATATCACCGAAGTTGGGGTACCCTCTGTTCTCGAGGTACTTGATAGCAGACTTGACAGGAATGACGTCGTGTCCGTGAGGGCTTCCTTCAATATCGGCGATACCAGGAGCCATCTTCCGCTTAGAGACGACAGCCGCCGGACCATCGTATGTCACAACCATGCTGACAGCTTCCCAAAGAGCATCAATGTCTTCACCGTCGACAGTAATGACTTTCATTCCATGTCCCTCGAGAGACTTTGCGACTGAGAACCCCTTGAGATATTCGGAAGGGTGGCCGGCGATAGTGACGTCATTATCGTCGATGAAAAGCTTGACATTGAGATTTTGTGCTACAGCAAGACGTGCTGCTTCAGCGTCATTGCCTTCCTGTTGCGACCCGTCAGATCCCAAGCAGAATACGGCCTTATCTCGGTTCGCGAGTGCGACACCGTTGACGATAGGCCTTGATGATAACAATTCATGAAAATGTGGACAAATGCAAAGTAGTTAAAATCGGCATACCACATGTGACCCAAACGTCCTGAGGAGAACTTGACTCCGGGTGTAAGTCCAAGCTCTGGGTGTCCGGGAAGCTTAGAGTTGGCTTCACGATAATGAAGAAGGTGCTCTGCAGGTAAAGATCCCTCGAGCGCAGAGAGAAGGTATTGTGTAGCGACACGGTGACCTACGAGGGGTGCAATCCGATCAAAAACCGATACGGTACACCAAAAGCAAAACTCACCAGCTTCATCGAATAGGATGGGTACAAATTTGTCTTTTGCGTGCGCAATCAACGCAAGGAGCATACAGACTTCCGGTACGGTATCGTATGCACCACCTATACGCGACGGTTACAGCGACGATCGTGGTATTGGTATGTCAATCAGAGACATACCGGTGTGTCCAGAGACTCCTCGAGCTGCGCCCGTTGCAGTGAAGAGTACGATTACATCTCGCAAGAGTTGGATATTGGCTTTCAGAGTTGCCCTTTGCTCATCGGTCAGTTGAGGCTTACTCGGGTCGAGCGCCAGTCTACGACGCGAAACACTCGATTAGCACGATAATGGCGGTGTACGATATGCGCAACGTACTCTTTGAACTGTTTAAGATCAATTGGGAATTCTGAATCTGTACCTGGCATAGTGATAGTAGCAGAACAAGGTGGATGATGGGATGGAGCGAAGAGGAATTTGGGGTTAGAGACTGGAGTAAATGCATTTTGTATTGCGGATTTTCCGGACCGTCACTACTTTCGTCAGCCCTCCGGCATTCAACGGCTAACGCAGAACTCGTCAACGTCAGTTCTCTCTCAGGTTTTACTTTCTCCTGGTATTCTCTCAGTACCTTATCTCCATTCTCGCTAGCAGTAAACGCTGAGAACGTCCAATTATCCTTTCAGTGCTGTGTTCATGCCGGAAAAAAGCTTCACAACGTCTACCGGTCAAACTTCACAGACCCCGCGCTATTTCGAACCTTAACCTTTACTTGACCTTTACTGGCGAGTCCAGTGTACACGTTCGATGGTGAGCTTGGAAGAGCTTGGGGAATTCACGGGACAAGTTCTCGGTGCACACGGTATCTCGGCGGTCGGGACCGAGAACACACAAGGGCGCCCTTTTACCGTGAAATCGACTTTCAGCTTGATTTGTACATCATAGCACAAGCTATAACGTATCATGGAAAACATTGACGTTGGCTTTGGCAGTAGCATGCGTGTCGCGACAGAGATCTACCTTCTCAATCCAATATCGCAGAAGTTTTACAGATAGGCAAAGCACCACTGGGCAAAGCATTGGATCCTTTCATAATCAACTTTACATCCCCGACAATTTGGCGAGCACTTTGACCAGTGTTCGCCGTTCCAGCCAGCCATTTGCGCCCTTATCGCTCTAGCCGCGACATGTGCAACGAGCGCCTATTGTACTCGGAATTTGAACAGCCCGCCCCGGTTTGGCAACAGCAGTTATTGTTGTTCATGCACATGTCTTTACCCACCCTTCAATTGAAATACCTATATCACTCAGTTGTCATCGCATCTAATCTAACCGTGCCTTGTACCCCCCAGGACTCATCGTTCGTCCGCAGAGATTGACTACTCAACATTGTCTATCCTGAGCTTCACCTGTACGCCTGAAAACCACTACAGCTATTGCCAAAGCTCAGCTCGAGTACTTCTGGAACAATCTTGACACAAGCGGTATCAAGGTTTATACGATGGTATTGTTGTGCCGGCCAAAGCGTTGGTAGCCAAAGCACCGCTCGCCAAAGCGCACCACTTCTTGTTATAAGTTGCGCGCGCTGTGGCCCGGGTCACGTAACAATTGTGGCCTTCGTCTACTGTCAACGTGAGCTACCACCCCCCCTTCTAACCCCTCCCACCACCACTCCTCTCTTCAACTCTGAGACGACAAGCACGACAAGACGATGGATTCCCCAAGTTTCATGTACCCGAAGCAATTCGCTGGGTATGTTTCATTTTTCCTATGCAGATGTTGATGACTGACATACTCCTGTAGGCCGGAACCGAGTAGGTTCGTCAGCCAACTGTCTCTCTTAGCGTCGGTCTGCATCTGACACCTACCAATCTTAGAGCCCCGAGGACGATGATGCTAAGCACGGCTAATCTGTGAGTGGCCTGTCCTCGACTGACAATTCGCGCTTGCTCATCTAGAATGCTAACAGAGAAGCGCACAACAACATGAACCCATCTGAGCTTCAAAATGAAACTTATGTGCCCACCGAAGTCGACAGCAACGCTGATACGGAACCAGCAAATCAAGACGAAGGGGAACACAATAATCAGCTTGCTGCATATGGTATCGACGCTACTCACCAAAATTTGCAGGTCAGTATTCATGTTTTGTAGCCACGTCGTCATATCTGATATTTTCTACAGTCTCAAGTCTCTTCGGTTGCGCCAGTTACCGCCCACCCTACCATAACGAACCAGCCTAGAGGTTTTGAAGACTATTCGTATGCAACCACCTCTCAGGATAGACATCCTGCGCAGTCAGCGGAGAGAACTCTCTTGGACAGAATCGCTGCTTCTCTTTTACAAGAAGACTCCTTCGGTAACGATCAAGAGGAGAGTACCGACTTATCGGGACGATCACTCCCTCCCTCATCTCAGGTTGAAACAAACCCTCCGTCACTCCTAGAGCGCCTGGGTGGCTCATCTTCCCAAGAAATGAACTCGTCACCCACTGTCCGCCCATCGAGTTTTGACGCGTTAGGACAAAGTTCTCATACACCTGGCTTTCAGTCCGAGCATGTTCCACGGGCTTCAGCTTTTAAGTTCGAGCGCCCTGCCATCTCCGATCCTGTCCAGTTTCCTGCTTCCTCCTTTAACACGCCTCAGCCGCGGTCCAGTGCCCGCCCGTCGAGTTTCGACGCGTTAGGACAAAGTTCTCATACCCCCGAGCATGCTCCACGGGCTCAAGTTTTCGATGCATTCGAGCGGCCTGCCATCTCCGACCCGGTTCAGTACCCTACTCCCTTCTTTGACACGCCGCAGCCGCAGTCTGGACCTTTTTCATCTAGCCTCCATCGTACAAGCTTGGATTGTGCTATGTCTGAGGGAATATCTCCACCAAGCGCATTCGAGCAAACCCCCGTCCACTACAGCACGTTTCAGAGTGTAGTACAGCCTTCTAGTGCGTTACAAGAGCAACCTAGCCCTTTCTTCTCGTTCGACAACTCAAACTCGAGGTCTGCTGTGTCTCAGGACGTTTCATCACGAAACCCTTTTGAACGCTACGCCAACACGAACCCTTTTCAACTTGCTGCACAGTCATCTAGCACGCAGCACCAGCAGCCCGGCAATTCCTCGTTCAACCCTTTTAACTCGAGTTCTGGTGTGTCTGAAGGCACCTCATCCTCATCAGCATTGCCGTTGGATCGTTTCACGCAATCCATCGCCAATCTGCAGCAACCTACTTCTCCGCCGAACGCCACCCCATTCTCGAGGTTTGAAGAACATGTCAATGTCAGTCCGTGCCAGCAGACTTACCAAAATCAGGGCACTTTCGCCACAGCTTTCGGTGGCGGTGGCAATTTCGAAGGCTCGAGAGAGATCACGAATGCTTTCGAACGCTATGCCAACTGGGATCCCTTCACGAAGCCGGCACCTTCGACTTCGTCGTGGTCTGATGTGAATGCTAATAGCTCGTTTGTTGCGGGGACTGTGAATACTGGTATTCAGAATGACATTGGTGGGCCTCAGTTTTCCTTTGGCGGCTCGAACGAAACATTGTACCCTCAGCCACAACAAGACATTCCTCCATCTGGCAACTCATACTTCCAGCCATCATTTCCTCATTTCCCTCAATACGAGGGGCGTGGTGGGGGACCACTGATTGCTCAAGCAGTTGGGCTTGGGTTGTTGAATCCACTCATCTTTGGTAGTAACCCTCTGTTGGCACGTTTCGGTTTTGATACAGCAGTCAACGCGACAGCCCCACTTGCTAATTTCGAATCTCTGTGCTCTACGCCTGCCGCCTTTGGACTCGAATCTAACGTGGCACTCCCGTCTTCTCCTGGACTTCAGTCTGATCCTCAACCTGAGATCATCGTCGATCCGTTCGCGATCAACCCAATGGACAGCCAGAATGGATATTGGAGCATGATGCAGGGCACCAATATCGGAGATGGCGCTGTAGACTCGGATTCCCTTCCTCCTTCGACTACTCATCCAACGCCTATTTCTGTTCCTAAAGTACGCACCTTCAAGCCATTACCTAGAAGAGGTGTTCAGCTATCTGGCCCTCAGCTCATGTCATCTCGTCCCCGAATTGCTCGTTCTAAGAGTTCGGACTCCAGCTCAGAGTCTGATACATTCTCGGATTCCTCATCCGAGTCGAGTTCTACTACAAGCTCGAGCGCGCTAGGTAAACGCAAGGTTACGGAGTGGGATGGCAGGGTAGACGTGGTTCTAAGCTCAATGTTGGCGCAACGACAAACCGTCAGGCGAACAGTGAGTTTGATTTAATAGCCTTTTCAGACGTGACATGTTCTGATCATGATGCGACATATCTAGGATATCGAAAGCTCTTATGAGCATATCAAGCTACAAATTGAGAGCCCGCCTTCAAGTGCTTGTAGTTCTCCCACCGAGCCGATGCACCCTTGGCCTTCCGTTGAATACGACGGTCCTGCGCCTTCGACAGCGAAACTCAGGTCCTTGACACGTGTCAGGCGGGTTCGATCAGTCCGTCGTCCCCAGACGCGGCCGCAGCCTGCACTGATGTCGAGCGTAATTGAAGGATTGGCTACGGTCTTTGCCCGTTTCTCATTTTAGTGCATCGTGTTCCTTTGCAGTTGGCAATGACTGCGTAGATTCTTTGGGACTGTTGGGTTTTTTAACTTTTTATTCTTATTTATACTTTTTAGCATTTCAAAGCGTTAATGACTTTCGGTCGGCTTTTTCTTCAATTGCACACTCTGTCTTGTATCAGTAGCCATTTCTATCTTCTTCTCGAACCTCCAGTGTGCAGTATACCTTTGTACTTTTACTTGTTTTCATTTCTCACTTTGCCTTCTACTTTCAAGTTCCGAATATAGTTTTGGCTCAGTACTTGGTTACTTGAGCCAAACCCAGCTCCACAAACGTCCCTGTCTCTTTTCCACCTTATTCTCCCCTTCTGCCTATCTCACAGTTAGGAGTTGAGCGGAACATCCAGCGAAATTAGTCAAGTTGCTAAGGATCCAGCCATTGGGTTCATCTGAGTCCAAAGCCATATCGCTGGAACATCTTTCCCTTGCTCATTTGTAGCTTCTTTCCTGTGTTTGGTAAGTCACTGTTCACCAGACCTCTTCAATATCTCTATTTCTAACAGCACAACTGTCACAGGAGGGTGGCAGTCTAGGCGTCATCTGGAAACAACGCCTTATTTTCTTCATCCTGATATCTGGCAGATAAGGATTACCCTGAGAGCAATGTTCGTAGCCTTATACTCCCCGGCGGAGTCTCGACTGGCGAGAAACTCCTTCCACTAACGAAAGGTGTAGTCGTTTCTCTCTACTTCATGATCAGAGGGATTTTCTTTCGCCGTGAGTTACTAAAGACCCGTCCTCTTCGCATCTTTCTCTTGAGTAATTTGCACAGCTCAAAGAATGCGGTGACTACTTTTTTGCTCGGGCCTCTATGAGGAGTCACTCTTCTTGCCGCGGAACTCGAGAGGAAGCCCCTTCATAGAAAGCGGCGAAGTACACTGGCTTACCACCCCTAAGGAGCGCAGCTGATCTGCTGATCTTGACAGTCTGATATAGAGCAACGAAAGTCTTGTCGGACCTTTGAATTTATTGACTTGGTGGGTGATTGTTCAAATTGGGAAATTCATGCACCTCGGTTTCCTGTGTTAGGTCGAGGATTACTCGCTGAAGGCGCTCGAAAGCTCGGGAACACGCCACGGGCGGCTGACTGGGGGTCGGTACGTCACCACAACGCAGGACAAACTTCTACAAAGTACCCTATTGTATCACCTATTCATCACCTCATTCGATTTGCAGTGGTTCGAAGCAGCTCAGTTATACCGTCGTTATGCATTCGCCAAGAGGAACAACTTTAAGCCCAGGTATACACACCATCCCTATTCATCCGTCTTCGGTATCCCTCGACCTCCCTATTACATTCCTTCCAGAATGTTCCCGCCGGCAGCACTGTGTCACGCTGAGTCTTCGAAAGGGGTGGTTTTATTGGGCGTTGATAATTGAAGGCGTCTGTTCCTTGACCGTCGAAGTGCATAGTTTTTGGCACTCTTGGCCCTTCATCTCACAATCTCAACTGGTGGCAAAATTCTTGTCTTCTATCGGTCTTCGTGCAACGGATACTGATTCTTCAACGAAGCAACTGCTCCCAGGGTCTCCCTGTGTCAAGGTATATGCACTCATTAAGTTATAGACCTAACATTCCGAGATTCCCAAACCAGTTCAAGTCATTCCTGCTCATGTATTTCCCTCGGTGGACTCTAACGCTGCTCTTCAGGAAAAACCTTCACGGCAATGCTGCGAAAATTCTTCGTCACAGCGGCGTTTGAGCTCCTAGGGTCCGGAAACCAGCCTCGAATTAGAGAGCAGAAACGTCGGGTCTTAATCGACGTTCTCTCGTTGATGTTCTTTGTTCTTTCACTTGGTGACCATTGAATTCTTTCAATTGTAGTTACCGGGCTTGATGTAGGAGGGACGAGTCAATGTAGAACCGAATTCTCACTGCACCCTTCCCGAAGGACCAGTGACTGACTGAGGGTGCACCTCAAAGATCAACGTCTCGTTAATGTCAGGTTGTCATGAATGCTTTGCGGGTTTAGAATAGAAGTGTGATGCCTCGAAACTGTACAGCGGTTTGTTTGATTTTACCATAAATAAGATGTTTTCTCATTGGACAAGAAGAGCCCTGGAAGACCAAGGGCAAATAATATTACATCCTGCAGGTGGTATGCAGTATTCTGCAGTTTATGAAAAGCAAATTATATGATCGTTCTCTGAGTAGTTAAAGCAGCAGATAGGAGAGAGAGAGGAAGCTCAAAGTGTACATGGGATAAACAAAGAGGATCAACATCACGAGTCAGAAGCAGTGCTGCCAGGCGAATTTTGGTGAGCAATGTCTTTGGCTATTCGACCTTCTCTGTCCAAGCATTCATGAACTAATCTCAAGAAGCAACCCCCTCGCTGCTCAAGCTCTCGCAGCATCCCAAAGTCATTAAACTGGACCTGGTATTCCAGTCCATCGCAGAAATCCCTGATGTTCCTAATATGCTGCCGCATCGTCCTTTGAAAGTGTTCCGCATCAAGTGAAGGTTCAATAGTATTGACGGAATTTGGCGAAATATGAGAGAACGAGGGAACTGAAAGCTCGGACTGTAGTTGGCCGATAGTGACCATAGGATGGGCGTGTACGGAATGCGGTGGCGTCAAGGATGAAGATGCGAGCATATCTGGCGGAGTCACAATAAACTGATCTGTATCGGAAATCGCCTCTTCTTCAAGAGCACCTGGAACTCCATCCTCCGAGCCACTATCCCATTTCATCCCCGTCGGAGTAACTGGCGTGATAGCATTAGAAAGGGTACTGGATCTAGATGAAGTCGACGGGGTGATGCATGTAGGCCAATTGGAGCTTCCCCACATCGTCTGCATACCAGCCGGTGAGGTCGTGGGGTCATGATAAGGTTCATGAGGAACGTGGTGGTGCATTCGGACGGTGACGAGACGGTACCCTGAGACATCCGCATCCCGAGATGTTATGAGCAGTCGACTACGACATGAATACCGGACCTTGGCCAAGACCTCCCCGGAGGCTGCAACCCGGGATTTTGCGTTGGATTTATGTTTGCGTTGAATATCCTGAGAACACCACAATCGAGTTTTATGTCCATCCTTAACAGGTGGATGGTCCTTCACGCTGTGTAAGATAAAAATAAGTGTCAGAAATGAAGCTATTCGCAACACGATATTAAAAAGGAATCGCACGGTAAATCTGTAGCCAGTAGCGCGCCATATGTCATGAGAAACAAGTTGAACGCGGTGTTTATCTGTTATTCCTGGTTCATTGAGAATAATGTAGCTTCCGGAAAACACGGCCTGTCCTCCAGGTTTGAAACACGCTGCTAATGCATCTAGCATCTCCGTGCCACTTCCATAGTGGTTTGGCTTTTTGAGAAAAGAAAGAGACCGTGATAAGTACTTGTCTGGAAAAATGACTTGTCGCGTACATACTGCCTTTGAGTTTCTTCGTCTTCGTTCAGCATTGCCTGCTACAGATGTTGGTTCTCCTGTACGACTGCTAGAACCAAGCACAAGAGAATCATCATCGTCTGCAAGTACTTTGTATTTGGAATTCGGAATAAGCGGTGAACTTTTTCTCCCGGTCCGCGACAAAGGATAATTGGTATCAGTCGCGACCGGTTGTTGTGGTAGATAGGTCCTGAATTGAGGTTGTGGGTACCATGTTACAGAGGTCATCGCATTGTATGAAAGGAAGAAACAACTCGATCATCTGACCAGAAGATCAAAAAATCATTTACATGTTATCTACGTATAATTCGTGTTTTTTTTCTCCAGTATTACTTATGATACACTGAAGAGTGAATTGGTTCCAGCTAACATGTCTGAAGCCTAGAAACACAAGTACGAGACCAAGACAGCTCGTTCGCGGTATAGCCTAACTGATACGCAAAGATGCTCAAGGGGTGAAGGGCTCGGAGACATAGTGTCTTGTAAAGTGTAGTAGTATAGTTCAAATAGTGCGCGTAGCAAAAGCAATGCTGTCTACGTGGTCCTGGAGTATAAGGGTACAGAGAGTACAATCCTATCAAGGTTAGCATCATCGAAACAAAGGATAATAGCATCGAGATAACTCACATGAATGTCCGTTACATAGAAGAGTAGAAGAGATATCCAGCACAACCCTAACAATAATGGTCCGCCACCATTAGAATCCGCTTTCGCTTCTCCGGATGCCTGGTGTTCCGGGGGTTGGTGACTGTGGCATAGTGATGTCTCCATTGATTATATCTTGTATCGACGCCTCAAGTGCATCTACTCGAGCTGACATCTGGGTCACTAGTAAGAGATACACCGTTGAGTCAGTAAGAATTCAATCACAAACGACGGAATTCGAACGTACTTCGATCCAGGATCTGAGATGACATTTCATCGAACTTGGAATCAAGTTGTTCAAGTAAAGTTTCGACCTTATCCCAACCACTAGTTCCTGATCAATTGCTGTCACAAAACGAACAAGAACATACAAATGCAGTCAACTCATGAGGGCTCGAGATATTGCTGAGACCCATAGAAGGTTTAGGTTGAGTTGACTTGTTCGCCAAGGGTGTCTTTTCGGCATCGCTTTCGTTACTACTCTTCGCCGGTGTTGCAGGGGTCACTTTAAGAGGAAGAGCAGTAGATGTAGATGTCATTTCTTTGCAAGGTCGAACTAGAAACTAGAAGTGTAAGGGGAGTTTCGAAAGTTTCCTTTTCTGAACATCGAGGCGATTGGCTTCTAAACATAACATGTACATACAGTACAACTCGGGCACGTAGCCGAAGCACCTCATGATCAAGGCGGAACTACTTACACGCTACTTACTGCTGTAACCTTGAAGTTGTCGACCGGAATCACACAATGTGTAAAGAGTCACCTTTTGGAGGTTGAACGGGCTTCATTCGAGGTCTTGAAGATCATCTGCATCAGTGGTGCCATTGATTGGAGCTTCAAATCAAGTAGGTTGAATGAAATGCAGTGGTATATAGACTCGTTTGTATGTACTTTGAAACGCCAAGGCTTCCTGACATCTGTTACATACTGATTTGTACACAACCGCAGTTCAACGAGAGGGTGGGCGAGACGAAATCGCAATACATTCGGTGTGTAAAGAGCATCAGCAAAGACGTGAAAAGGGGAGGATCAGAATATCAATAATACGTACTCCAGTGTACATACGCACAACCCTCTAACAGTCGCCCCTTCTCTTGAAGATACTCCTTAAATCATCACAAAACTTCCGGCGGCGTCGCAAATTCCAATAGGCTGTCACGGTAGACCATCGAATGTACACCAAAGCATTGAGTACACACCTCAAATTGACAAATTGGTGGAGAAGCGAGAACACCGTCGAACTACTCATGGAAAGAGAAACCGAACTTCCACTTGAAGGACACTCAGGATACGCGAACCCTTCGATGTCACTGCCTGCAAAGGTTAGAACAACACGTCGGATTGACGGATTTTAGCCTGCTTTGTTTCAATGCTGGAAGCCTGACATGCTGAGAATGATCTGCCAGTGTTCTAGTTTGACTTTTTCGCTTGCTCCTGGCTTGATTCAACGAAATGGGCCCTGATCTGTGTCTAGAATGGTAAAACATAGTATCATGTAGGAGGAGAAGATAGAAACGTGAATGTGAGCGAAGACCACAAAAGAATCAAGACATGTCTTCGTTGCTCAGATGAACACCGAAAGTCATGTTCAGGCGTTCCAGATGCTGTGAGTATTCAATGAAGCAGCCATGGACCTGGCTAGCCTCGCACATCTATACATAGTTAGTGCCTCAGAAGAGGGTGTGGGTCCCGGAACCGGGGCACCGTCTGGCACCGTCTTGAACTTACGAGGGATTTCGGGGTTTCCTGCACACCTCTAGATCTAGCGTGGAAGAGCATTCACAAGACATGACTTCTCATCTCCCCAGTTTCTTGAAAATAACTAGTGTATGTGGCGAAAAAAAGGATTCACCAGAAGGTGATTCGTGTGGCAAAAAGGCCGTACAGCTTTCAACACGGGGAGGTCTGGTTGAAGTGGTATCTGTGGCCCGTGCACTCGGTATTGAAAAGCTTAAAATTCGTAACTTGGATGACGTCTGAAGTCACTTGAACATCGGATTATTTGAATGTGTGTTCATTCCTTTCTCACCTGCATGAACTACGCTCAGACTCGAACCTGTATGAAAAGGCATTGGCCAGGAATCCTGCGAGGACTTGAGCGTAGTTTTGGTAAGCTCGCGCCAGTGAGAATCCCAGGTGAGTTTGACCGGCCCGAAAGTTCTCGCAGAAGTAAAAAAACCGTGACCTTGATTTATAAAAGTGCCTCAGTTCTGAACATTTCGGTAATAGTTCGAATGGCTAGACTTGATCTGCGCTCGACCATAAAAGTAAGTAAAGGAATTAGTGCAGCTTTTATTGTATTGGCTGACTATATGCTCTATATCCAGCTGCGGGATGGAAATCGGATTCCTATCCTGGGTTTCGGTAAATTTTAATCATATGGAATGGAGAAGCTGTTACTAAATGTTCAAATCTATCCGAATGAATAGGGACATATGAACTCGATGGGAAGGGCACATACGAAGCTGTAACATTGGCACTCGAGGTATCAATCACGTCTGTGGCTCATGTGTCTCATGGTTCAACTAACAGTTCGTTACCCAAGGCCGGCTATCGCCATATCGTGAGCGTCTTGCATCCAATCGATTCCTTGTCATTCGTTTGCGACATTTCAGATAATCATATAGGATTCTGCCGAATGGTATGAAAACGAGCGGGAATGCGGCCGTGCTATTCTGGACTTTTGTAAAACGAACAACATCCCTCGCTCCGATGTTTTTTACACCACGAAGCTTAAGTTTAACCGCGGGTACGATTGGACCTTGAAATCTATCCAAAAATCTATCGAAGAATGCGGACTTGGATATCTCGACCTGTATCTTATACATGGGCCGATTGGCGGGAAGCAGGCACGCCTGGACAGCTGGCGAGCTATTTGTGACGCTCAGAAAAATGGCCAGTTGAGGAGTATTGGAATTAGCTGCTTTGGGATTAGGCATATGAAGGAAATTGTTGATTCGGGTCTTCCCTTGCCAGTTCTCAACCAGGTGAACCCGTTTCTCGTCACGTTTTTTGAATTCTGCGAAAGACTTACGCCCGGGCCCGTATTTTATTTACCAGATAGACCTTCATCCCTTTCAAACCCGGAACGACATTGTGGCCTTCTGTAAAGAGCACGGGATTATGCTTGAGGCGCTGCTTCCTTCTGCTTTATCCTGGATATCAGTGCTCATGATCCTGATCAGGCTTGGGCACCCCTTGTACGCGGTCTCCGGTTCACACATCCGACTATCATGACCTTGTCCCGCAAGTACGATAAGGCACCGGCTCAGGTCCTATTGCGTTATTCATTGCAGAAGGTAGGTCTTGTGGACCCTGATGAAATCGACAACATTTTTATCGACTGCTTAGGATTACATTGCTATTCCTAAAGCATCTTCAAAGCCTCGGATAATTGCGAACACACAAATATACGACTTTGAATTGGACGACGCAGATATGAAGGAGCTTGACGGCCTAGACGAAGGTGTGTTAGCTTTTTTTTTTACTGTGACATGACCTGCGACGTTAATGTCTTATGTGTAGGGCTCACAACGGATTGGGATCCCACAGACTGTCCTTAGTCACGCTCTCCGCTGCTCCGGAGCGGAACGACATATCGAGCTCCTCGTGTACCCTCAGTTTACAATACATTTTGTGCTCGCTCTTGTCGGCAAATCGCGTTCCATCATTCAAGCAATCTATGCATGTTCCGTCCGTTGTTCTGCCCCCCCTTCTTATCCTGGTCCTGGTCTTGAGAGGCTTTGTATGTGACACACTAAAACACATACGTAGGCCACCGGTTTATCCGCTCGACACGATAAAGTCACCCCCCTCTACGCCATCATTTCATCCGGAGTTTATAAGCTTTGACCTTGCGACTAAATTGTTATTTTTGCCTCGGTTTCACCTTTATAAGGTCATGATTGTCGGTCAGTTCTGGTTAGAAATCGTCGGGATCGTGGTTCGGACAATCATTCGTCACCATAAACTCTCCGAAACTTACTATGTTATCTAAGGTACTCTTTCTCGAGCCTAATTCTCTAAACCACCGCATCTAACGGTGATTTTTTAGCATTTCAATGATATCATGATCATTAAAGAAAAACATATTGACAATCGAGATCGTGAAGGTAACAGGAGAATGGCTCAAGCCTGTTTGTTAGGCTTATGACTGGTAGATTCGAAAATCATTATCGACGTTGGGCCCGTATTGCCTCTTATGGATTTCATCAGATGCCGCCAGACTCCCGGTTCGACCTCTGTGTCATCCATGAAGATTAAAAAGTCTAGATCACCGATTGTCTCTGGCAGAGCTGCTTCGGAGGATGCACAAAATCAGGTTGCTCCCCGAGTTCATCGCCTCTGGCGTTAGTGGGTGCATCGGATCTTATGGCACACAGATAAATTTCTGAAGATGATGCAAGTATGTATCTCGAGGAGCATTTGTCTGATACACTGCCCATGCATGCTAAAACAAGTATAGCTCTCTCGTTGCGAGATTACGGAGGAATAAGCTATCTCCGAGTTCATGACGACTTTTCCGAAGTCTTACCGGCTCAGGTTTGTCGAGTCTTTCCAGGTCTTTTATACATACCCCGAACTCAGATCAGTCAATAGATCTCTTTGTTACTTCGCTAATGCTCGCTAAGATCGGCGGTACGATGGTCAAACCCCATACGCTATATGTTTTTTCTGTGTTGCTCAGCCTGCCTACGCAACCCTCCACATCTGACTCTCATGTTCAGGAGGTCCCCGATCAATGTTTGTTCCACCAGCTCTGATCGTGGAAGACGCCATCATAAGTGCCGTTGGATAACATAACCGCATTGAATACTTTCCACGAAACAGATAGGTAAGTACTTGGTTACATCAATCCGACGGGAAGAATTTTGGGCATCGACAGTCCTAATGCTGAAGGTATCATACCAACTGAGTGGCTGAATGGGATTCTGTAGGAAACAAACATGTAACAGTGAGTGGCAAGAGCAGAGTTATGTTGCGGCTACCCCTCGCATGCGAGACGAAGAAGAAGAAGACGAGTTTTCGTCACCACACTGATACTGATTGTGCCTCCCGTTGCCGGCGCCTTGCCGACCCAACTCGTGACTCAACCTGCCCGAGCTGAAAAAAAACTCTTGACCCCAACTTGCCCTTTCACCTCCTTGAAGACTCGAATGTTGTCCTTGCTATGCGCTATCACGGCGATGTTTTTTTGTTCCATTCGATGGAACAATTTGAACAGTAAATGAATCTGACAGATGCGATCATGTTTTTGGGTTTCGCTCTCACCCTTCGCGCGGCGATCACATAACTGCAAACCTCGCCGTTTTCCAATCCAGTTCTCGTGTACGACATGATTTATATAGACGTGAATGACAATCCACTTCCTCTCTCTCTTCTGGCTGAAAGGCTCGTGTCATTTTCTGTATGTCTGGTGCTGAAGCACTCCCTCTCGAAGTCTGGGAACGCGTTGCGTACTATACTATTGCTAGGACAGATGGCTTATTAGGACCGCCTTCCGAAATATGCACTTTATGCCTCATTTGTCGCTGGTTGTACCAGGCCATCTGCTTTGAAAACAATTCTGGCCTTTACGCTCGACTATTCCGCTTCAAATTCGATTATGATGCTGTCCTTCGACGGTTGGGGAATGAGCGGTTAAACACTCGCTGCTTAGCGTACGAATTCAGGAAGCGGATCAATGTTATGAAACGTGTCCGCCGAAGAGATGAAATTAGAGTCGAGGACCTCTGGACATGTTACTTGATGTGAGGCCCTTCAAGTTCTACTTGAGCAATGGAGAAATGTGTTATTTGAGCTTACACTCTTTCTATCTTACAGGATGCTGGAAAATGACGGCAGAAATGAGCGGCAGTTAATCGAGTGGGCACATCTTTATCCCTATCTCCAGCGAGCTGCTAGTATACGCTTTGGCACACCACCAACCGCTCCACAAAATTGGTTTCGAGATGCAGAGGGCACTTCGCTGATATTATGGTTATGGTGGATGATGTTCTCCAGAGGTCAGTAAAGCAAAAACCAAACCTTTTACACTTGTTTAAGCTATGACTGCTGTCAGACGATCTTCGAATCGAGAACCCACGTATTCAAGATGTGCTTGTCCGTCAACTGTTGCATACTTTCCTCGTTGCAGGTTTCCGGGTAAGCCTATCATCACGGTATGGCATGATAAAGGAAGTTTAATAGTCTCAGCAGTACCCCGTATTCTACGGACCCGAGTCTCACTTTCAATTTCCTCTGCAGGCGGGGAAGACTGCGTGGAGCTCTAGCCCTCCGCCTCCCATCACAGAGGTAGAACATTTCTCGCGGACACTTCGCGTTGCATGTCCACTTCTTACTACAGCGTCCCTTCTGGTGTGGGCCGTTCGACTTGAGACATTTCGAGAAAGAGCGAAATTTGACCTCGATAGTGTTTCCAATCTACCACTTGATAGAGACCAGGCTATCGCATCGAACTGGCGGGGCCCAACCCAGTCAGATATATTACACTTCTATCAAGCGCAGATACAAGCTCCGGAGCATTGCTTCGCAGATATCCGTGTTTCATTGGACGATAGTATACACCCTTTTCGGCCAGATTTCGACGAAAACATAACTGGCTTTTCAACTTCGAATCCAAAAGGGTCCTTTCGATATGACCAGGACTGGTATCGAATGCTTTCATGCTGCGATCCTCGGACCAGTTCAGCTCGTAAGAGCGACGTATATCATCTGGGCTCTATCTCCGGGTCTTGGGAGGGATTTTATGCGGTAAGTTCCCCTCCAATGTCTATTTGTTCTTCATTCTAACTCAATTGAACCTAGCAAACTAGTCATGATGCACACATGGCTCTCACCATCAACCCCCAGCGGGCTTCACCTGAATCCACGGCGCTGTACAGACACCCTTTATATTTTACTCTGCAAGAGCACGTATGCTTCGAGCCCGATATACCTATTGGTCCCGGAAAAGATAACTTTGAAGGTGACGATGTCCTCAATGCTTGGTTACCACGCGGACTGCAGATCACTCAGCTGAAGGTCGGGACCCAAGTCGAGAACTGAATTCTGAATACAGCACTGAATAATTGATCATAGGATGCAATTGAAGTGTTCGATCCCAACACTCAACGGAACGTCCGTTACGAGACTCTTGTTCCCGATGAGTCGGTGCAAGGAACAGAATCAAGACTCCTGGCATGTGAACGTTCAAAAAAAGGTTCGATCTCCGATGCAAAAGATGCAAAAGAGATCACCAGGCTGACTTCTTGACATACAGTATGTGGTTTGAGCCGAGGTCTAGGAAGCACGGAAGATAATACGGAGTATGTGGACGCTCAATTCTCGCACCATGTTAATGGAGTGGCCGATATCCTGGTCACTGGTGAGGTACGCGCCCTCCACATTAACTGAGCCAAAATTCTTAAATTTGATGATGCACACGGGAAGACGACACGACAACACGGTGAAGCCTGGGGTCATTACAAGATAATCGGTAGGGTGAGGTCTTGGGATGGCATCGTGGTGCTGCTACGTACTCCTGTAGGTGGTCGTGTATCGTCCCCAAGCTCGCCCCTAACGAATGGTTCATAGAGAGACCAAGATCAAACACATTTGGGCAAGTGGGTCTTCCGAGGATATATTCACGATCGTAATCTTGTCGGTCACTGGAGAGTGACTTCAACACCTGCAAACATCGTGGGCTATCAGGGGGGTTTTGTAGTTCGCAATGTTAGCTAGACGCAGTATACAACATTTGGCATATAAGGTTTACCGATTTCAACCCACATGTGTTGGGGCGTGTCTTACCAACGCGATTTCACCATTTTAATTTTTCCGGTCGTTTGAATGGTCATGCGTGCTATGCAGTGCATTAATCAACGGATTTTCTGAATGTGCCATTGCATGAGAAAGTATGCTTACCAGTTTTCGGATTTGTGCCCTTCTCATCCTTTCCAAGTAATCCATTGGCGGATTTTGAGGTGACTTATCGTAAGTTGTCTGAATTGGCGACACCTGCCACCCCTCTGGACGGTGTAAATTGACCCTGGGTATATCTCGTACTAGTCACACATGAAGTGTTACGCCGATAGCCTCACGCACAGTCAGTGGAAACTTCTCATTCTCGATTCGTGAATTACATACTTAGGCCTTGAATCAACCGATTCATCAAAGAAGTTCGTCCGTGCAATTGCGCTGGTTTTCAAAAGAACATATTAGTACTATCATTATGAACTGCAGCAATTCGGAGAACCCCGCACTTATTTCTAGCCAGATAAACACCCCGGAGCCTCCTACCCGGGCGTGTGTGAAGAGGAAGCTATATGTCATTCAAGTGGAAGTTGGGTCCGAAGTCCTTTGCCAACGGACCGAATTTGCATGGCGTTTATAGTGAAAGTGACGCAGGAAAAGGTATCTAAAACAAAACTGCAGTTTTAAGTATCGCCACTAGCAATAGGGCTTCGAGATTGAAGCCGCTAAGTACAGCATTGCAATCTGAATAGGAACTGAACCAGCTAGGCTGCTTCTTGCCACTTACCCTAGATGTGCATCCACTTCTGAGGGTTGTCGGGATCAGAGAGGCGAGCTCGGCAGCTGTGTCAGCCTCGTGATAATATACTTGCAATGAAAATATTTACATCTTTTCATCTCGAAGAATCCTGAGGTACCCAAGAGAGAGAAGTGGCGTCCCGAAAGTGTCAGGTAAAGCCTTGCTTCCCGGTAACGTTATTTTTTGAGAACCCTATACGACGCAGTGTAATCAGCGCTTTCTTTTAGTAGGATGGTGACTGCCTACCTGCTGGCTCCGGATCGATAGCACTGGCCGGTTCTGATTATGCAAAGTACGAGAAATATACTAAAGCAAGGCGCAACTTCATAAACTCTCCTCCACAACCTTTCGAGTGTCCAACAACCTCAAACTTAGCCGCACAAAGCAATGAGCAACTCTTGTTCAACAGACGTCCCTCCCTTCCACGGCTATGTCGAAACTACAGTCAATGCTCTGCGCTTGATACATGCTGCTCGTCAAGGCGTTATACCGCGCATTACGCGCCGTCTGAACGACACAGAACGAAGGTCTATGATCCGAAGCGGGGCCGTGTTTGTCTTTAGTGTTGAGGAGAGCGGAATCAAGCGGTGGACAGGTATGGTTTACGTCCTCAGAGGAGACGTGTCGCTCAAGAAGCTTGCAGACGGCTTGCTTTGGTCCCCATCTCGCATTGTCGGCAACTTCTTGGTGGGTAACGTTCCAGTCCAGTACGCTCGAGGAAAGTTGCTCAACGAAATACCTTAGGTCTACCGAGAGATTAATGAGCGGGCAAGCAGCCGAGGAAGTCATAAAAGGACATACACAGGCGATGATTCCCGTGCGCTCAGCACGATCCACAGAACCTCTCCCGGATCTCCAGGGTACAAGGGATTACCGCCTGGCCATCCTTCGAGCGAGCAAGGGACGTTCAAGCCCAACGGTCTAATCAAGAAGGTCAGTTTTGTTCCAGGTTAATTACTTTGACTTTAACTAATAGTCCTTCAGACAATCACAGTAACAGTCGAAGGCTCCGACCTACATCTCATCTCGTATTATACTTCAGAGGACATTCGAAGTGGAAAGCTGAGAGTTAGTCTTTCATCCCATTCCTTTGCAGCCACGATCTCATTGTGCGTCACAGCGACCCTCATCCCGGCTAGATATCATGGCGCTGGACATGCCACCTCATATCTTTCGACTAACAAATTTCCGAGTGCCTCCGAAGGTTGAAATTGGACCAGATGGAAAGCCGAGGCTGGTGTGAGTTCTGTCATGCATGTTAATGAAGAAATCTGTCTCATGAATGCTTTAGATCAGAAGCTGAAGACGAAGATATCGTGGAATGCAAAATTGAAGAGCACACTTACAATAGCCCAAGCCTTTCTCCCATCGACCATTCTCCCACTGAAAGTTCCTTGTATCAAATACCTTCGTTGGGCACTAGCTCCAGTCTCGGATACGCTCGAGGGACCGTTGGAGGCAGGTGGCCGACAGCGCTGGAGGGGAATATACGGATGTCAATGCGTCAGGAAACGCCTTGGCCCGTATCTCCTACGAATTCGCACACCAGCCATAGCATCGGTTCTCGTCGAGATAGCGTCACGTCTCAGAATGACTCTTGGTCTCCCCCTAGCCTTCATGCCAGTTCACGTGATAGATGGCAAAGCGATTCATATGAAAATTCCCTCCCTAGCCCTGACTTGAGCTTGCCGGAACGGGGTAAAATTCGCGCCAGTAATCCTTACCAGAGCGCACCCGCTATGAGAGATCATGACGGGCCGTTTGGAATGCGTTATCCTGGACATATCAGTCGCCACCGTGAGGTTGGCCAGCACCGGCCAGCATGGCCGCCGATCAATGGAAATATCATGTCTTCGAACAGCAAAGAAACTCGCGAATCGAGCCAGTTGAGGCCGCCATACCCGTCTACGTCACCTTCAGTATACACCTCGACTGGGTATCATTCATACGGGTCAACCTGGGCCTCCGAATCTGCTGTCCTCGAAAGCGGGTCGGATACACCTTACTCCCCTCAGCAGAGTTACAGCTCATCGTACACGACTCACTCCGGTATGTCGGCTTGTTGAATGACATTTCTCTTCTTGCTCACTTTGAGACTCCGATTGAGGATAATACGTCGAACGATTTATTTCTTGAACACTCACTTGCAGATGGTATAGCAACGTATAGTTATGTAACATATACTTTCCATTGTAACGAAGAATCTTGAAGATTTGTTGATACCGGATACAGTACTTCACTTTCCTGTCAATATGAATTTTTTTATGGTCACAAAGCTTGACTCAGAATTGGAAGGACAGAAAACGGCTCTAGAACGCACTCGTACATCAAAAGTTTGATTCCGAGATACACGGGATCAACGCACAATATTGCTGACGTCCGAGGGCATAGTGGCGCTCGCTCTCTTGCAATTAAACATGCTCGGGACGCTCACACGACATGTGAAGAAATGGGCGCTCGACGTATAGTTTAAAGCATATTATACACCGCAGAATCCAGAACAGATATATAAGTTCGCCCAAGAACAAGACAGGAGTCGCTCCACTTCCAATACCGGAATGAGCAACACTTATGAAAATATATGAACACCGAACTCACTTTTTGAGGAATGCATTTTTGAAGAACGCAAAGATATCTCACGCCAATAGCACATCGATTCGTCTGAGAGTCGCTAAACATGAGAAAACGTCTATGGACCTACTCGCTATTCCATCCCACTCGTTCTTCTCTCGATGAAGTTACGAATGTTCGAATGACCGTCCACACTACCGAAGAAACATCTCTTAGCATTGTTCTCCCACAGTACCACTTCCAGCTCTTTTGCATAATTGAGCACAAACTCATAATCCGCTTGCGACGCGAACGCAGTGTAGAGATACCCTATAGGAAAAATGATCAATTGCCTTTCCAACGGGGAAAAAGAGCACTGTCATCAAGAATGGAGGTACCTTCTTGGGACTTGAGTCTATTCTTCTCGAGTTCCCATAATCGGATCTGGTCTTGAACGGTCACAGGCAAAAGTGGATTCTGAAAGCGTTGATCAGTCACTCGTCGCGGAGCGGGCAAGTGAAATATAGACTCACGTTCTTTCGCATTTGAGGGTGAGCGTGTGTGATGAGATAACTTATGATCTGGAAACGCTGTCAGGCTACCGTAAATCTAAGGGAGAAGGCTCTTGAATACCTGGTCGGCGGATATCCCGTTGTTCAGAGCCTTCTTGACACTATCTCGAGTAATAGATCCAACGACGAGGTTGGGGAAACGGTATTTGAGAGAAACAAAAAGGTTGAGAACAGCAGTTTGCAAGGGGTTGTCTAGAAAATTACAAGATCGGCACGTAAGCACGTTAAAGGTGAAGACCCCTCGTACCTGTGTAGGCGTATACCCGATAGTTGGTCTCGAGAACAATGAAGCCTTTTTGGGTACCTGCGCCTGCGCCCGCAGTCACCGGGAGCGTTGGTAAAGATGAGGTGAGAGTAGTGGCGAGGCGTGTAGGGCTGAAACGTCGAGATGTTGGCTTTCTTTCAAGAATCAGCGTTAGCAGCGGGGAAAGCAAAGTAAAACGAGGCAGACCCTGCGCTGCCACAAAAGACCATAGTCCCGGAGGTCTTCAAGCATGGCCTTCTGAGTCTGGCTCAAATTTTCGATCGAATATTCCTTAACCAAGATAAGAGGTAGGAATCTTAGAGAGAGGGCGTAATATTACCCGACCAAGCTCCATAGTCGAAAGCATAAAAAGAAAGCTGAGGACTTCTACCAGGTCCATTTGCCTTTCCTGTTGAAAGACGGTCAACGAGACGAGAAGATAGGAACGTAACTGAACATACCTCAGCCATGTGCATGTACTGTAATAATAACTCCCACAGCTGAACGTGTGGGGGATGAAGCAAAAATTGAAATCCGGCGGAGGTAATCTGGGGAACAGAACCACTGTATACAAGTCAGCACTCGTAATGAGCAGAGCGTAGCGTAAATTTACTGGTGATTGCTCATGAGGCCACTGCGTTGTAAGAGATAAAGGACACCTTGAGATGGCCGTGTTGGATTCTGTCCTGTACCCGAAGACACCATGAAATGTAAGATGGTCTTGGATGCAATTTAACTGAGGGCCGCTGATCTAGAGTAATTCGTACCTCCCAGCGTTCCAGGGCATATCCGTCCAGACCTTCTGTATCCAACGGTGGGTGCTTGTCATCCGGTTCAGCGGGCACTCCAAAGCTCGCAGTGGATCCGCTGTCACTTCTTGAGCTTGGCAATTGAATGGATTTACTGCTCACTCACCCTCCGGTAATTGCATGCCGGAGACTTGTTTTGAGGGTGGGGTTAAGAGATAGTTTGGCGGGATAATTGTGTAAAATATGAAGCCTTGAAAGCGTATCCAGTGCCGCGTCGTATAGCCTGAAAATGAACATGAATAAATTTAGAGAAGAAAGTTTGAATAGTAGCACTTCTTCTGCTCTTTCACCACCCAGGCAGCCATAGTTGTCAACGATATTGCTGACTCTAGCCACAGAAGGTTCATGACGATCTGGCGTTCTACCGGAGCCAGCAGTCTGAAACCTTTCATTAGACACACATTAGAGAGCCAGCTCCAGAAAGAATTGACCGGAATATCGAGAGACATGAAGAAGGGCTTTGATATAGGCGACTGAGCGCGTTTGGGGACAGTTGTTGCAAGAAAGGTAGCAATGCATGAGGTTTATCCGAGCCAGGAGATATCAGTGTCTTGTCATCAGTATTTTCAAGGTTTGCTGCAGGCATAGCATTCAGAAGATTGAAGAGCTGGTTGGCGTCACTGTCGCTTCAGCGCGCAAGACCATTCGTATTTTGCCAATGTCAAAGCGTAAAAAGCGACGTGACTGTGACTCATGTGTTTTCCATGACTTGTGACGTCTGATTCCACTGTGACAATTTCCATTCTGGGACTTCATATCACGCTTCATTACGCGTATACTGTCGCGACTCAACTCCAATTCGAACGTTCAACATTAAAGAATCTTTATGTCAACTTTGTCTGTTCATTCAGCTGCTCAGTCTCGTAAGATCTGCTCTCATCTGTCTCAATTTTGCAAGCTGATGGGTGTGTCTAGACCAACTAGGCTTGCTTCGTGCCTTGGTATCCGAGAATGCCGGTTTGGTCAATGCGGTCGATGCAGTAAGGGCATCATGTTCTATGAAAATCCATGCCGACGAAGCTCATATGCATGCAGATGGTCGCACTCCTTTGCACTGGGCTGCATCCTCGGGTTCGCTTGATATCGTGCGGTACCTTTTAGAACAGAAAGCCGAAGTCGACAAGATCGACGGGAGCGGATGGTCTTCCTTACACATTGCTGGTAAATTTATTTCACACCTAAGATGACTACTCTCACAACTATGCTCACAGTCAGTGCTGGAAACGAAGATGTTGTCGAGGAACTCATTGGTGCAGGAGCCGATGTAAATCGGTAAGCGTGACCTTGTGCATTCTGATAGTACAGTACTCACTGCACGCGTATACAGACGGAACGATAAAGGCATAACACCTTTGTGAGCTTCTTCATGATTTCTGCTTCAGTTGTCTCAACTTTACTCGTCAGGCACTACGCGGCTTCCAAGTCGCGACTGAATGTAGTGCTGAATGTTTTCTCCTGAAGAAGTATACTAATCTGGGAGAATTTTTAGATCGGCAAACTCCTTATATCTAGAGGGGCAGACGTGTGTCATTCATATCCATCTAAGCTTTTCAATTGATTTCCGACGATTAGAGCAGATCAATGCCAAAGATAAGGCTAACCAGACCCCGCTGTATGACGCTCCGGGTTCCTGTTCATTATCATTTCTCATTGGAACCCACCATTCACAGACATCGTGCAGCAACCACAGGCTCAGTTGGGTTCATCCGACTTCTCTTGGATTCCTCCCAGGCAACGAAAAAGACCCGACTCAACACCCAGGATCGCGTCGGTAAGAACCCCGATTGAGTTCCGTTTGACTATGTGTTTGAACATAGTTAAAACGATCCAAGGCAACACACCGCTGCATCTCGCCATGGAGTCTGCACACGCGGAAGCCGCCGTGATTCTGATCGAAGCCGGGGCTGACCGAAGTAGGGTAGGAGATGATGAGCTTACTATCTTATGCAAAACTCGTGTTGACTGGTTCTTTCATAGCTTAACCAAGATGGAGAAGCACCTGAAGATGTCGAAGGTGTTGGAGGTACGTCTTCGGGGCTAACCGTTCTATTATGAAAGAATGAAAACTCATCATCCTGTTGACAAAGGGGTGGAACAGAGGCGCGCGAAACAGCATGTCATTGACTCATGTGGAAAGGCTTGAAAATATCTACGGGTGTGGTTCGATCTTACTGTAAGCTCTAACATGAATCTTGACGTCAATAACTCAGGTGGCCGTAGAACATGTATTATGTAGGCTCAATCATGAAACGTTCAAACTCCCCTCGAGAGTGCGGAACTGAATCCGATTCGTGAGCTGCTGAGCAAATTTTTCGGTATTCTGCAACCGACGTTTTAGCCAATGCCGTCAAGCTTACAACTTGAAAGATGTCGTTGGCTTATTGGTGGGTAAGAGGGTTTCCGGGGCCAATGAAGTTAGGCATATAGGTATGCATCTCCGTGCACCCATTGATGAAAGCTCAAAATATGCATCACAGGAGATACGGAGGATCGTTCACGAGCGTAACTTACCAGCCTGAGTATGAACGTACTTGCTGCTTAGGTCTGCAGTCTGCGGTCGTCGGTCCTGCTCTCCGTGTAACGATCGATCATCTATCGATCACAAGGTCGTCAACACGTTAAGGCCCAAAGGCGGGCAGCGAGTGGCCGTATCCCCGACGTCTGACTTCTAAGATCTGGAATCGTCTATGGTCAAGCATTTTCACTTCCTCACTGGCGCTAATACTGGAAAGGTTTGGAGTAGGTGAAGCAAACCATTGCTGGTTCAAGGAAATTGTCGTACACTTACGACGACACCGGCGTCTAACCAACCTGGGTCCTGTGCTCACTGCTTGCGCGCCTATGGGCCATAGCCGACGGACACCGATTCATCACGACGCCCATCAACAGTGCCTGTATCAGTTGCTCGCGAGATGCTCACGGTTTCTTGCATAAAAAGCCAATATTTCCTACTTTTTTCTTCAAGCTAGACTTCATTTCCCGATTCGACGAGCTTGGTCTTGTCTTCTCCTGTCTTTCTCTGTCACAACAAGCTGGGTCTTGTTCTCATTCTCTATTCAGAGTAATTGCACGCTACCCTTCCTCGTCAATTTTATTGTTGCAACCTCGGCGAGACATCATGCGGTTCTCAATCATGCCTATCGTTATGTTGTTTCTCACCGCTGTTGCGCATGCTGCAGTCATTCCTCGGGAGCCATCTAGTTCGCCCAATGGGACGAATGCGCTTCGTGACGAAGGATTCTCAGATCATCTTCATGAGGCGAGGAACGGCGGGTCTGACTTCAAGCGCCTGCATCCAAGAGATTTCCGCTCTATTCATTGAGTATGGTTTGAGGTCAGTCTTTATACAATCTAGCACGTCCGCAGGAGCTAAACCTGTATTCTTTCTTCATTGAGTGTTGTGTCGTGCTGCGCTGTAGGCAAAAAGGACATGTTCTCATAGGGAAAGGAAGGAAGTTAGACGAGGGCGAAGTTATGTTGTGTAGAAAGCAGGGCAAATTAGTTGATCTAACTGTTCTGGCTATCAAACAATGCATAAGTTTGTTCTCAGTCATACGGATCCTCAGGCTTGCCCTCGATTGTAGCGAAGAGAGCGAACTGCGAACACGCTCGAATATGCAGTCTGTCACTGCTACCTCGGGAGGAAAAGCAAGGCATTTTAATGGCGAAACTTCTATCAGCTTTGAATTATCGACGAAGCAACGACGGATATTCAATTCAAACTCTTGGCTAGGGCCTATTCTGGCCTATGTCTTCGCCTGTATAAAAGCTGGAATGATTCCGAATTGCCCGTGTACCTCCGCAAAGCGACGACGCGTCTAGTGCACGTGATGTGACTGCGAACCTACGGCCGCCCGCCCGCATCCAATTTGCCACTAAGTTGGAAACTTGAATTGCTTCTACAATGTCGTCGTATGCATCGACATACCTCATGACCTTCTTAACACAATATCTTCTCCCCTGGTTCAGCCTTCTGACTAACTAAGGTGACTTCGCCAGCGCACAAGGCCCGGTTCAGCAGTATTTAAAATGGATCTTTTACTTGGGATGGACATCATCAGGATGTTCCTTGCGAAATTGCTTTTGTTCGCGTCGAATCTTGGCTTTCTCCTTGACATCCTCGCTGTTTCGGCTTCTGGGGGGACCATTGTCGATACTGGGTACGCGAAGTATCGAGGCAATCAGAGTTTTCCCAATACCGTTGCATACCTTGGTATTCCGTACGCCGAGCCACCGTTGGGGGATCGTCGATTCCGCGCACCTCTGGCGCTCAATACCACCCGGATATCAGAAGAAGCTAAAGGTGCTGTTATTGATGCAACCCAATACCCCGACTTTTGTGTGCAAGGAACAACCGGAGGCAAGTATTCATTGGATTCTTTTTGCGTTCTGGGTGAACAAGTTCTCATGTAGGCGGTGATGCGGGGGGCGCAGGATCAGAAGATTGTCTCAAAGTAAATATCTATGCACCATTTGGTGCTGATAAGACCAGTAATCGTGCGTATTCGAAAGATCCGCTGTAATGAACATTCATTCAACTGAGTTAACTTCAGTGCCCGTATTGCTCTACACACATGGTGGAGGTGTGGTTTTTTGTTTATTTGCTGGGAGTATTCTGAGCTTTGCTTAGGGTATGTATTCGGAAACCCCGCGAATTGGCCATTTGACCACTGGATCAATCAGAGCCCCAATGTCGTGGCAGTTTCTGTATATTACCGACTCGATTCTTTCGGCTTCTTATCGGTCCCTGAATTTGACGACCCTAAGAACGGTGACTTCAACGTCGGGTTTCAAGACCAGACCCAGGCTCTTAAATGGGTACAAGAAAACATTGCGTCGTTCGGCGGTGATCCCAAGAAAGTGACAATCAACGGCCAGAGTGCTGGCGGAGGGTCTGTCGAGCTTCATCTTGTTGCTAAGGGTCAAGAAGGTTTGTTCTCCGGTGCAATTGCTCAGAGTGTATATCGGGCCCCAACTCCTACGCCGGATCAACAAGTGGTAAATCACGTCCGCATTCTACAAGCGCTTGGAATCTTATAGTTTCATCCAAAGCCTTTATTTGAGTTTTATTCCAATGCTGCTGGTTGTGGAACAGGTTCCGTGATAGACAAACTCGCCTGTCTGCGGAATGCTAGCATCAGCGCTCTTGCCCGGGCCCAAGATGCGGCAGGAACATCTGCATTGTAGGCACTGATTATCTTACTCTCTGCTTTTTGAAGCTTATGGCCTGACCACACATCTAGTGATGGGTTATACAATGCGTTTCACCCCGTCGTAGATGGCAAGATTATCACTGATTACCCAACGCGATCAATTCTCAAGGGCGATTTTGCAAAGGTTCCGCTCATTGTAGGGTGCGCGAGTTTCTTGTATATATTTTACACTTCTAGTTCTTATAACCGGACAGATCCACATCAAATGAAACCGTCATCGGTGGAACGGACATCGCAACGGCCATGCAACACGCATTTCCTGGGTTGACCTCTGCGGACATAGACGAACTTCTTGAAGTAAGTGTATCTAGGAGTATCTCTCAATTCCTCCTACTTATGTTTCCCGCAAGGTCTATCCTGCGAGCGAGTTCGATTCGGCCTCTCAACGCTTCCAGGTCGCTACCGGGGAATCCATACTAATCTGTGCAGTGGGTGCCCTGTTCATTTCCCCGTCGTCACTACCTGTACTGAGAATATCATTTCTTTACAGCGCGAAATACTGGGAGCTGTTTTTGCCCAAACTACGAAAGCTTGGACTTATCGATACAACCAGCCAAACCCGACCCAGGGCGGTACGACTGTTCAACATGCGGCAGAGAACTGGATGATGTTCCAGGGAATCAATACAGGGTACACAACCCAAGTCTGTTTTTCATCCATTTCCACTAAATCCTTGTTCTCATGCATTTAGGTTCAATGGCACGGGGACATTTACGCCTATGACACCTATTGAAGAAGCTTTCGCGGAAGAGTTGATTGCATATTGGCTGTCGTTCGTCCGGGCAGAAGATCCAAATACACACAAGCTAGCCCGCTCGCCAGAATGGGAAGGATACAGCACCACGCCGGGGCAGATGCCGCGGATAGTCCTCCAACAGAATCCGATGAACATCACGGCTGACAGCGGGAGCTTCCTTGAACAAGAGCCGGAGTCGGAGCTCCAGAGGTGTGGTTTCGTGACGAGCAAATCCGTGAAGGAGCAGAATTGAAAGAAGGAACGTTTGTCTTAGCATTAATGTAAATTCTTGGCTGCGCTCTCAAAGCGAGGTTGTTCACTTGGTTTGTCATATAGATATGCAAATCACGACCATTTCCTTGTTCCAGAATCCAAATCTCTTTGCTGACCTCCTGATCATGCTCTACCCAACCTTCGGTGGTTATTACTGGCATTCATTTACGCAGAGCTGGGGTTCTCAGCCTCCCCCAATCAACTCGTGCGAGTCCGGCCACCCCTCACGTCAGTCAGTGCTTCCGCTGCTAGGAAGGGAAACGTCGTCGTTGTCATTCGATACGGGATACGTCATGTATCTGGAGCAACATTCTCAGTTTTTGTTCTTTCAATGAGTTGCGTACCACAATAGCGCATCTTTGGTCGTTCGGACACCGATCCTGTCCATCATAATTTCGCTCTCCGCTGCTGGGTGCAGTGTATACCTAGGCGAGCTCCAGTTCAAGGGAATCATGGATGCGGTGTATGAATGCCAAGCGAGAAATGTGACCAATAATCGCAGAGTCTGCGCATTTCCCACTTCCTTCCAATGAGCGGAACGGACAAGCGTACCTCTTTCAACCGTGACATGATGTCATTATCGCACATTATGGCTGAAGCGTATTGAAAACCGCTTCACAACCAATACGAATCGACGTAGCCTCATCGGAGGTGGTATAGAGCATTGACTTCTGTCATAAACTCAGACTATGCACCTGCGCCAGGGTACCACAGAGTGTCTGCAAATGTAAACTAGCCAATAATTCGCTGACGAAACACTTTGTATCACTGTGAGTTCGCTGAACTCTCTTTGCATATAAGATGCTGTGAAAAGACCTTACATCTGATTTATTTGACCAGTGCCAAGCTCAGGCGCAGCGTAGTTCACAGGGCAATTTATATACGGTCACGGCTTCTCTCTACCTAGCTTAGAGCTATAGCCTTGGCCGAGGGTGCGACACTGGTTAAACTACAAACAAGACCAGAATGGTTCTCACCCGACTCCGAGCACTCAAGTCCTCACATGTACATGTACTCTCTATCTGCCTCATGGCAAAGAAGATACAAGTGTAAGTGGATACTACTTATGTAGACCGGGGTTCAAGTTGTTTCGAGCCTCGAGGTGTCCGGACTCCGCAGCGGTCCTCTTTTGAATCCCTTGTCCCCAGTCCTCGTCACCTTCCTTATCCGATAACTCCTTATGACGTACCCCTGGTACTTTTCCTTCGTTTTCTTTTGATGTGGAGACAGAAATGTCGAATGGTGCTTCTTCTGACGAGGTCTGCATGTATTTGAAGGAGCTACTATCGCATGTTGTGTGTTCTACGCATGTGGTCAAGAAGTTCGACGAGACTGATACTACATACTACATAACTTAATATACTGCATCGATCCTGGCAGCCCCTATCTTTGGTATCAAGCAGGCACACATATCTGGTACATATTCTTGCAGTGATATCACTTTCAAGATTCCTTATCTCTTGAGATCTCCTTAGAAGAAGACTCGGGGTGTGAACAGCCTCAGACAGCCTCATGATTGTTCCCCGGATCACATATCAACCTGTTGCCTCTCATGGTCAAACTTGAACCGCATCTTAGACGCCTTGCGCAAGCACACATGAAGAAAAGTTCCACTTGATAAATATGCAATTGATTGATTGATTGTACAGTACGATTCTTCTTCTTGTTAATAGTAAAACTCGTACAAGTAAACAGTACATTGACTGACTTCACCATAATCCCTCATTGTTCGCGGTAATATAAAGGTTAAAGTGCGATGGATATCATACGAGAAAAGAAACACTTGCGCCGATAAATGGGGAAGGGAAACATCTGCCAGAGCGTTTACTTCTTGGACATGTCCAAGATGACACGGCCGGCAATTTTACCGGCGGCCATACCCTCGTAGACGCTGAGTGAAAGGATAATCAGATAAGGAGGCAGTGCAAAACAGGCGAAGGAACTTGGACATACTCTTTGAGATCAGCTAGTGGGCGGGTGATGAAGTGTACTTTGACCTGGCCGCGTGCGGCGATGTCGAGAGCTTCCTGAGCATCCTGTCGGTTACCGACGTAGGAGCCGAGGATGCTGATGCTTTTGAAGACAGTGAAGAAGATCGAAGCGTTTAAGGTAGCCGTTCCAGGAAGACCAACGGCCATGAGAGTTGCACCAGGACGCAAGTACTCGAGAGCTTGGGTGTAACCAGAGGCCTGGTTAAAGAGCATGTGAGCATCAGGAAAAGGCCAAGCTAAAACATGGAACTTACCGCGGAGGAGGTCACGACCGCAGAGTGAGCACCCTTGCCGTCCGTGATAGAACGAACCTCTTCGACAATGTTCTTGGTCTCCTTGAAGTCGATCCATTTCTCGGCACCAAGCTTCAAGCACAGCTCCTTCTTCTCAGCTCCAGTGTCGACAGCGATGACACGGAGTCCACGGACACGGGCGTATTGAACAGCTGGAATAAATGTTCAGAGTCTCGCGTGTAAGATACTCGTACAATAGAACGCACCAAGATGTCCAAGACCTCCTCCAGCACCAGGAAGCACGATCCAATCACCGGGGTTGGTCTGGCTGTATTTGATGGCACGGTATACGGTAACACCCTAGACATGATGTAAACACAAGATTTTCAGTTGTCCAATCAAAATGCTCACAGCGCAGAGAATAGAAGCAGCGGCGTCACTGGGGAAGCCCTCGGGAATGGGGGTCACGTGGTTGACGAAGGAAACAACGTATTCCTGGAAAGTTCCGTCGACGGTGAACCCACTAAGTTGAGCCTTCGAACAGTCTAAACATAGAAATAAACGAAAGAAGATCATTGGCGAGCGGCAGCGTAAAACCTACTTTGTTCGCGGCCTTTCCTGCAGTCATCGCAGTTCAAGCACCTGAGAGTGATGGGTTAGAGATAAGAAGTGTAAAAAAAATCTGTGAGATAATCTTACGAGTTGGCCAGCCACTTGATACCGACACGGTCTCCGAGCTTGACCGGGGAGTTGGCAGTGTTGTTACCGATGGCAACGACGATACCGACACCCTCGTGTCCACCAATGAGAGGGAGCTTAGCTGGGACAGGCCAGTCACCGAGCGCGGCGTGAAGATCGGTGTGGCAGGCACCTAAAATTAAAATAGATCAGATGATACTCAACGTAAATTGAAGAAGATACCCACCAGAACAATCCAGCTTTACGAGACATTCACCAGGAGCAAGCTCGTCCTGAGTCTTGACGTGAGCATCCTTCCTGATTTCAACAGATCCGCCAGCTTGCGCAACGACGGCGGCGACCTGAGTTTTGGGAATGGTGAAGTTCGACATGTTACGGACTAGACGATAAGAAACAGCACGAGTGTTGATAAGAGAATATAAGACAGCACGAGTGTTGATGCAGGAATAAAAACGCATTTCTGTGCAGTATAAATACGCAACGAGTTGGTACCGGGGTTACGTAAGTTTTGCAAGTAACTTTAGCCCCTTGACCCAGCTGACACGGAAGAACTTCCAGAACATTACTGACATAATCAATGACCGATAGGGGCCAGGCCTTGCAACCAGACAGGTTGACCAGTCCATTCCTGCGCTTTCCTTCAGGCTCAGTTGAATACGCCGTTACCCAACGAATCCACCCTAGCCATATCTCGATGGTCCTTGCTGAGCCTCGCTCCCACAGACTTCATTTTCGCCGTTGGTCGAGAGGAAGCCTGGAGACCTTCTGTAAACTTTCTGTCCCGAGTATCACAATAGGGTCCGTTGTGTCTGAACTCAAATCACCATCAGCCTAGAATTTCAAAAAAATAAAAACAGAAGGAGAAGAACGGTCACGTAGCCTTCCCACCCGTATAAGGACGAATGACAAGTCGCGGAAGTAGAGGGTAATATGAAATTACCCCACACAATTGTTTCTACCCCAGATAACCCCAGACGTGCGTTACCTCCTCTGCGCTGCGCGTTTTGTCCCTCCTACTCAGGAAATCCGGTGATTTGAGTTGAGGTCAAAGCAAAGACGACTTGTTCATTCCTGGGTGGTCATTCCATCAACATGATGAGCCAGAGAAGCGTTGGGTGGCGCCTGAGAGCATCAATTCTTGTATCTGGAGATCTCAAAATGTCTAGAGATTGATCGATGATACCGGGGCCCCATTCTTGAACACACACTAAAAAACGGGTTCCCGTACTCCTGTCCGACCGATGCTATCGGTAGAGCGCCGAGGATGTCTATTGGCGGACGTTACGTGCCTTGTGATGAACTGGGATGAATTGCGGAACACGGTTGATTGGATCAGGCGGTGTGCGCCTGTCTGAAGCTGTCATTGGTGCGGATGTGGAAAAAACATACGTTTACTCCACATCATCGGACGCAACCGGTGAAATATTCCGACCTCAAAAGACTGGGGAAACGTTCGAATTGTATACAGATGGACAGATGGATGTCCCACATCGGACTCGGACACGACATCCGGAAATTTTTGGGAGGAGAATGCAAACATCTGGGGGACATGTCCCTATTTGCGGCCTGAATTTCATATCCTCCTAGGTCACTTGATGGTTTTCGGTTTGTCAGTTCAGCATATAAGTGACAATTTTACGGTGAACCCACGTTCAGCTTTCAAGCGCTTGTCATCCCCCACGCTGCCTGTAACCCTCCCCACACTCCTGGCGATCGACACAATCCAACGCTATACCATTTCCAGGCGGCGTCGAGTAGACATTTCACATACACGCTTAGCTACGATACCACAGGATACCACTGTCGCTGCGTCTCTGCGCCTGAGAACGAGATTGACTTGATAAGCCTGACGAAGCGGTGAAAAAAAGATCGTTTTTTTGAAATAAAGGACAGACTGACCAATCGTGACGCCTACTGGGGTGTTGAGGGGTAGAGGCCTGGGGTAATAGAGGCTGGGGTAATGACAAATAGTTTCTGATGTTGTGAAATTCTCCATGCTATCCGCCAATTGTCACTCGGTAGGAACGTAGAGGATATGGGTATTATCATAATGGCATAATGGTGAAGTACATCGAAGTAAATCGGCGTTGATAGCCTTGAACTGTCGCCGTGCGATTACGAGGGCATTAGGAGTGACAAGAGGTTAAGAGGCCAAAATGCTGTGGCAACAGCGCTTGGCGTTCAATATCTCCAATCTCTTCTATGCAGGCTACCCCGCATGATAAGCCCTCTTGCTTGATCAGAATTCTGATTTTCTACATCATTGACAGCTCAGCGAGGAAACTCTGAGAAGGCCAATTCGAAGAAAATTCTTACTGAAAACCCTCGATTAAACGATGCGAGCGCCCGAATGGTCTTCGCTTCAGTACGACCACCACAGTAGAAATTGGATATTGAAGCTTGCGTGTCAATTTCATTCGACCGATAGCCGCAGCAACCTGGGGCATGCTTTGTGATCGCAAGTCAAGAGGGGCATATAGAGTGAGTTCAGTGCTTGTATGCAAGGAAAACTCCTTGCTCTATCGTAGCTGTCTAGCTTTTCTATCTCTTCGGCGACTGCGAGGGTAGCAGTAGTAGTGGACGCATGACGAACAAGTTGAAGGGGATTGGACTGAGAAGGTACCACATTCGAAGAGCAAATCAGGATGAGTAATCACCTGAACCACCAATCGAAGTGCGCACGGACCAGCACGACCCTTTAGTTGGCCTCAACTATCTCGAACCGACTGCATTCAGTCATTACCTGCTTGTGTCCTCAATACTATCGCGGTTTATTCTCAACGATCAGCTGTAGTCGTGTCAACTTGTGAGCCACGTCCGCAACGTCGTCTCATTCTGTGGCAGTGGACGACTTGAAGGTGCCGCCCAAGGGCCAGTGGTCAGATCCTTTTAACATTGTATACTGATCGATCTTCAACCTCAAAACGTTGATATTTGCTGGACTGTTTTATTCCCATTTATCACTCTCGTCTCAGCGTCAAGTATGGCCTCCTCAAGTGTTCCCGAAACCCTCCATTTCATGTGTATACCAGCCGCAGTATCCGAAGGACCCCTGGCGAAAAGCTTTGATGTAACGTGTCCAGAATCTTTGTCATATACCACTATCTATCTCATAGAGCGTATCCTATTGTGATTCTCTTTCGTGCAGGAAGTTCGAATAGACGATTACCTCGTTGCGTACCAGACTACAGGAAGATCGCCACTACCATGCCCTCAGGTACCGACCGATGCCCAGGCGCGCACTGCTATGAGGCTACCACCACTATTTGAACCCACTATCATCCGGGGTGAGCCGTCTCAAGGCGAGAAAGGTCTCCCGGAGTGGCAAGTTTTCGAAGAGACGATTAGTCCGGACTCGTCGGATAGATTCCAGACTATAACGGCAGCGGCCAGCTACGCAAAGCTTAGCCTCGAGGTGAGCGGTCGCCAAACGACCAGACTTCCGAGTTCGAGCATTAGTTACTCACATTCATGGTTCTGTCTGTCCCTGACAGGAGCTACGCTGTAACGCGTACCTTGCTGGTCGGGTATATGCCCCACCAGATATTCTGAAAACGCCTACATTGCAAGCAAATGGTATTCAGTATCGCGGAGACACAGCTGAAACTTTCTTGAGCATCACAAGTAAACCAGAATATGCCTTGCATAGCTTCGAGGTAAGTTTCATTGCCTCGCCGTCATCCAGATCACTTTAATGTCGATATCTTTTTCTACCCAGGAGCTACGCGTAGCATATACACGAGCGGGGAAAAGGGAGCTTACGTCAAAAGAGATACTCGATGGCGCCACGAGTACGCCAGCGAAGACACCAGTGTTTGGTGGACCAGCTTTGGCAGGAGGGGTGTTTTCGTTTTCACCAGCAATAAGGCCCTTTTGACATGGACGCTGGCCAGCTATCGAGAGATCTTTATTGTATCAAATGAATGATTCCTACTGTATCTATATACCCATGCGCTGCTTGCGTGCAACAGAGGCTAGAGCTTGAGATTCTGGCTTATGTAATCGACCACTTTTACCTGTAACAACCGCTCGGGCCACCTCCTTGTTCTGAATCTTTTTCCTTGACCTCCACTATGGCGACGACGATACTTGAAACAGTTTCGTCTGTACTACATAGTATAACCCCTCAATCTATCATTCCGCAAAGACGACCTCGAGAACAAATCGAGGTCATCGACGTTGACCAATTGGACGACTCCATTTACCTGCCTGGTCCGAGCAATAGCAATCCCGGGAGTGGCAGGGTCAGTCCTTCGCGTTCGCAGAGAAGACGAGTATCACCGGACGCTATAGTGGTGATCTCAGACAGTGAGGATGATGATTTCGAGCCTGAGATCATTGCCATGAGCTCTGCGAATAGCAGCGGCGGAAGTTCTAGAGGTTAGTTCATTTCTCAGCTTTGCTTCGGTGTATCAGATGCTGAAATATTTGGGACTTCAAGCACCTTCACGATATATATCTCCACCACCTCGCCAATCGGGAACACAACATGTACCTCCGGTACCTCGAGTTCCATCCGAATTCGCCAGTTTCACTTCCCTTCCAATGCGTCGACGTCCTCCACCTTACCCTGAGCAGAGCACTGCGTCTATACCGTTACCACCAGTAACTGCTGACCCCGATGCTTTCGACTTCGACTTTGACAGGCTTCTGTCCGGTAGCAACTCACCACGACCTTCATCTTCTGCAAGTGGCGGGTCAGAGCATCCAAATCGACATCGAGCACGCCAAGATAACAGTTCTGGTAGTGCCGGCTCATCAAGATCGGGCAGGATGCCTGTCCTCGGGCTAGGCGGTGGCTTAATTACTAGCGCCCATTCACGTTCTGCTCGTGAACGTGCTTTACGCGAACAACATGCACAACAACGCGCGTCGGGCTCTGCCCCGCGGTTCAGAGGTCGCTCAGGCCCAACGCATGGACATTTCGGTGTCCATTTTGTTGGACGACGACGTGTCGAATTCTCGCCGTTCGACGGTATCTGGGTAGGTACGGAGGATTGGCGGCACCATGACACGGATGATATGGTGTATCATAATGGCATAATGCGACATTCAGGGACCAGATCGTTGGGAAGGACGTCGGAACCGGATTATAAACCTTCGTATACGCATCCGGATCCTGCAGAGCCCGGGTTCACATTCGACTTTGCGCCTGCATCACCTACTGAAGCAGAAGATAATTCACTGCCGGATGTATCACGGCGACCGGATTTTCCAGCGAGTTCCGCTGAGCATCCCATCGTCCTAGACGATGATGGTGAGATTGTAGAGGTCGGCCCCAGTGGGGCAGGTCCAAGTGCTGGCCCTGCCGTCGCGTCCACCTCTGCTGTGGAGAATTCTCCCAGTTCGTTAACGACGCTTCTTGTCTGCTCTCGATGCCAGGCTCCTTTATTACTTGGCGAAGGCGCGAGCGCGAGCGCTCTCAAAATGGCTGCAGCTGGCGCTACTGCTGAAGAGGTCGAAGCTGAACGACGAGGTCGCAGACTGTGGGGTCTGAGATGCGGACACTTGATTGACGGCAAGTGTCTCGACGCGTTGAGTGTACCTCCTGGTGCATTAGAGGCTTCAGAGAAGAGGGATGTGAAGGGCAAAGGGAAAGGCAAGGCCGTGGATGTTGTTGAGTCTGAGGTTGAAGTTGAGGCGAGTCTGGGTATGGCTTTGAAGGAAGAACCGGTGGAAGAAAATTATCGTTCACGGTTACGATCATCGAAGACCAGCGCTAATATTCGTCAGTTGGGCGAAGAAAGCTTGAATTATAAACCGAAACCGAGGGCAAAGTCCAAGAAGGATCAGACTGAAGAGGTGTATCAGTGGGAATGCCCTTTGTCGGGATGTGCTAGGGTACATACGAGCATCAAAGCGAATGGAGTGTGGGGTCCTGAAAAGGCAAAAGGTGAAGGGGCTATTGCGTTATTTGTCTGAAGAATCATATCTTTTTTCGGGATTGAGAATTGGTTTTGTGTATAGTTTGCTCGTTAGTTCTGCGTATACAGACGCTAAAGGACTGTTGCTGCCATATTCATCGCATACATGCTATACCATCTGGATTGAGGAGGTCGCCCGTGAAACTAATTCCTTAATCTTTTTGGCTTCTCTTGTTGGCTTGAAAACTTTCGCTCATTCAATCATCATGTGCAACAAGTTTGATGTGTATCTCAAGATATACGTCAACTGTGCACTATCGTAGCCTCGCCCAATGTTAGGAGAGCCTTCTCTGACCCCTTGGCAAAAGAACAACAAGAGAGCTTTCGACTTATTAGTGCAAGCTTGACGCTGTTCTGACTAGCAAAATGAAAAATTGAAAGTCGGACACCGTCTTGCGGATAAGCAAGAGCAGTAGCCCCCAAACTCAATGCCGTTAGTGCTAGAGTCCGAAGGTCTCGCGCTAAAATTTCACCAAAGATGTGTGAGGTTTGGCCGCATTTTCTCTTTCTAGGAAGCTATCCTGGCGCGCAGGCGAAAGCAGAACAGACCAACCATCCTTCAAACAGAGCAACGCTGGTAAATTTGAATTGAATTTCAAGAAGCTGTAGTAATCGTCGGTGCTGCCAAAACGAAATAAACATGAGAACGGAACAGTAAACATGAATAACATCAGACAGCGTGGTAGTTGAGATGCCTGCCCAGCGTCAATCCCATCCTTTTGGCTTCCCTCGAGTCGTTTTGACATTACTACGACGAGATTTTTGTTTCTTGTTACGCTCCTTCTCAAGGAACTGATGATTAGCAACGCGTTTCTTCGTCTCTTCCGGTGTTTCGTTCTTGATTGAAGATGTCGCTGCTGATAGAACTAGTGCGTGGAGCTACGAAAGAGAATATTTCGATACAACGAAACGAAAAGAAACGAAACGAAACGAAAGAGACGTTGGCGATATTGTGAGAGTAAGAGGTGGTTCCTACCTTCGAAAGACAATCTTCGATGTTTTCTGCTTGTGAACGATAACGAGTGGAGGTTATCATGATGGATTTGGTTGATGAGACGTATGCAGGCTATGAGGATATTGAATTGAATTCAATAAGTTGTCGTTCGCAGACGCAGACGCAGACGTGAGATTGGTGATTGACATACAGACTTTGTTATATCTGGACGAGCCCACAGAGGAATCCAATCAGCGTCAGCAGAACATCTTAATGTCGCTTTTGTATTGACTTTGTTCACATTCAAATTAAGAGAAATTCAGAAATACAGAATCATAATTAGTGTTTTTCATAAGAATAATATAAGAATCAACGAAGGTAGATGAATTACACAAATGTCCCCCAGGTCCAGAACTTCTAGAGAACGTTAAATTCACCAACAATTTTGGAATCTTTTGGTTTTCAAAGCGAGTGACCCATGAACGAGCGGCAGCCCAATCTTCTGGCGTTTTGAGAGTGACGATACTTGGAGGACTCGGTATAGGTGAATCTTTGGAGGTTGGATGACTGAGATTGTTCGAGCTTAACCGGGCGACTTGGAATTTTTGGAATGTTAGAAAACGAGGTGCTGGTTTCAAGAGACTCGACATGAGCCGCATGAGCCGCATGAGAGCAGCATGAGAGTGCAATGGCATGGGCCGTTGAAACGTTGGAATCTGGCGCTTGAAGCGCTTAGTAATACGCGCCTAAGTCTGACGAAGACTCTCGTGTACACTGATCTTCTACGCTCAGCGCTGAGTGCTGGAACAAAGGAACAAGCCATCGAGTACGATGAAGGGTTCTGGTGCACAACTCTATCAGGACCGTCGATGTCCCCAACTTTCCGGTCTTTCCGTCGTAGTCGAAGGCTAATCACTCGTCGACCCTGTGTTTCATGAAGCCTCATTCTGATTGCGTGTTATTCGCTGGCGGTTCTCCAGCTACCCCAGGACTACGCTGGACTACGCCGCAATCGTCTCCTCTGCGGGACAGGACATCGTCTATAATGATATCGACAGCATGGCGACAACACTGAAGTCCGAGGACATTTAAATATTTACGTCCTATAGCCTCTACTGTACTGCCTGACTTGGATTGGCGTAGTCTTCTGGGTGGACAGCGATCAGTTCAAGTTATGTCTATTTCGAGTTAGACTCAGTCACTTAAAAGTGCAAGCTCAAGCTCAAGACCTGCCCGAGGACTACTTACATACTCTTACATACCGCCTACCAGTGGCATTTTTATAGGTCCCAAGTTATCCCTTCGGACTTTGAGAAGTGCCAATGCGACTCTAGATTTCGAGGGGTATGAAAGCTGCGGTACCGGGTCTATCATTCCGCACCACTCGGGTCGAGCTTCATATACGTACGGAAATTGCGATGGCGCCTGGTGTCCGCGCACTTCATTATTATACCCTACTGGTGAAAGTCTTGTGCCAATGATCTACAGGATATTCGACTCCTAGCCTCTCCCAGCCTCTCCAAGCTCACTTTGTGGCGTTTCTACTTGACGAGTCCGAACCAATAAATGTCCGTGCTTCGCGGTTGGAGAAACGCTTGCCCATTATGACGTTCCGGCCTTCTCACTTCTATAGGAGTCTTAGGTATCTTCACAGCATGATATCTAACAGTGCCAATGCGTTACATGGGCTCATGGAATGATCACGGAACTATCCTGTCCAGGAGCATCTCCGTTTGTTCATACTATGAACAGGAGAGCTCTATGGCTCCCCCATCTCGTGCTCTTCATTTCACAGCACTACTTGCCACTTTCTGATGTTCATGCTCAGGCTGCGGGTTATCTTCGTGTAAGTTACATGACGCGTTATCATTATCGAACGAGGTGCTGCTTCGTTTTTACGTGTAACGTGTCATGCTCGCGATGAATGAGCGGAAGTCGTGAGGAGTCAAGCTGAGCTTGAGAAGTGAAGTAAGTAAGTAACTTACAAATGCGTTCGTCTCATCGTTGTTGCTGCGTAGGAGCGGTCTATGCTATTGGTTTCAGTATTCGGCTTTCCCTCGTAGAAGGCGTTCCTTCTATTTTCAACTTAGGACAAGTCGCTCGAGCTGACTAGCTTCAAAGAATATTCGAGAGCATTCCCGACGCGAACTAAGTGTTTTTCTCCTATCGCCTAACTTGTGTGGGCTCATACTTCGTAGAACGATCAACGGGGTTGCAAGTTTTGACGAGGTGAGAGTCCGCTTCTCTCTTTGAACCACCAGTTAGTTATTTGTCGCTGAGGCCGCTGCAAGCAGATAGAATGAAAGCCCCAGAATGACAGATCGCCAGCATCTCAGTGCTGCTGGTAAGTCAGTCAAATGAATGGCATGTATGGTATGTAGCTCTTGAGCAGAAAGGCATGTTCATCGACACTGACATTGAACAGGTGGATTTGACGGAGGGAGGGAAGCACGTGTCGGCCTTGAGCTTGCCTCTTCAACTGATCCCAAGTCTTGGACTTGAGGTGACTTAATAGCATACATCTAGGCTGGATTGCCTCCTAAGAATGAGGATCATGTTATCACAGTCCATCGTATACGATAAACCTTTCTTGAACCGTATGAAGTCTGTCGTGGGAGGTTCTCAAAGACGCAGAATGATGAACTCCGAGTCTGATTACTGTAGAATTTTCGATTTTCGTAAGATTTAGGAAGAATTACCTTGCGTTCTCGTTCTAGCGTCCGACCTCGGAAAGCTAACCCAGAGGAAACGAAAAAGACGCGAACAGAAGAATATCTTGCCGGGTTCCGGCAAGAAGGTAAGTTCCCAGCTCCGCCTATCTGGCCTTGATTTCGTGCCTTCGGCAAGAGAGTCGTTATGGGTTTTCGATCTCCGGAACCAGCCGTGATTATTTACTTCTGGCGTTCACCCATTTCTGGCTATGCAGGACAAAGGCCCAGTCTAGATGATATCAAGGGATCGAATGTCCTCATCCGTCGCGAAACCAGTTGAGCTCAAGCCTTACCAATGAATGCGTCGCGCGACTCAAGTTATGAAATGGCGCGTATACCCCTTGCAAACACAGGGATAAATGCACGTATATCTATGCCACGGAATACCGGGAATCGAGGAGATGGAGCTATAGAATAAATCAACGAGCTATACCAACTTGTTCGATAAAGCGAGCGATAAAACTGAATCGATAAAGCTTGCCATAGCGAGTTTAGTAGATTCAGAGTTCTTGCATCATCGAAGGTGTGTACTCTTCGATACCAGACCATTTACCAATTACCATTAGTAAAACCGGAATCTGACGTTGGGAGTTTCTGGACAGACACTTGACTACTACATATGTGCGAAAAACGAACGACGGTCGCTCTAAAACGCAGATCCCGGCGAGATGAAGATAAAACCCTACCTTCTTTGAGGACCTAGGAGGACCCCCTGAGTGGCGCATTGGTGTATCTCTGGTCTATCAGGGTGTATCGATATCTTTATAATCCTCCTCAGGTTCCAGAAGTTGGCGGTTTTTCGAGAGCTTTACTCAATTCCTCGGCCTTGCGCATTTCGGGTTAAAGGAAGTTAGTTCATTGCGACGAGCTCATGGCTTTTTGGAAACGCTGCCAATATGATGGATTGAAGCTCCAGCAGGCGCGCTGGGCGAGAAAGAAACATTTAAATGTCGTCATACATATATCTATTATCTGTATCATGGGTGGAGTCGGGCTTCGGCTGGTCAGGCCTCAGGCACTGAAGGGCATGGGTACGAAAAGGCCAAAAGCAGATACTTAGTTGGCAGACGAGGACTTCGATTCCTGGTCCATTCCAAAGTTGGCAGCCCTGGCAGGTCTAATTGACAACGGTCATCAGCGCAAGTTCATCCCACGATTTGTCCCTTTTGCGTTGCATCTAACGTGCGATAGCAGATAATCCTCTCCACCTGAATATCGAGTATGTATACTCCATGATCATGATCAGGTGTAATTGCAAATAAGGTGGGTTCATAGTTTGACAGTTTTCTTCACTAGGCAAACTGACCTTCGAGCTCCACAGACTGGATTGTGGTGTTTATCTCGCGGTGACAGCCTATGCCCTATGGTGACACATCCGGATTTATACCTTTTCAACGTTTCAGCGTCTGAACGCCGTTTTACGACACGCGCGCTGTTATGTTTTCCCCTGGTTGCGGACAGAAAGGAGTGCAATCAAAGTAAGTATCAGTACAGTAAGCCTACAGAGCCTGCTTTTCGCCGGCATCAGCATGCGCCAGCAGCATGGAAAGACTCGAACCGTTTCTGTGTTTCGTAGACAGATCGGAGGCTTACAGATCTTCTTTGCGTATCTCTAGTGGTTGCAAGTATTACAGTAGCTTCTGTCTAATTATAACTATCGAGTTATGTATCTTCGGTGCTGTTTTTTTTCGAAATGGTTGAATTTCTGCGTCCGTTGTATGTACACGATACAGACCCAAACGAGGTTACGGTGAGGGTACTGTAACAAAATTTTTCACAGTTTCGGCACTTGTCAAGTTTTTCATTTGGGCTTTTTCATTTTCATGGAGACCAGGAACGTTTTACGTTGCTTGAGTTAGGATCAAGACCGGGGATACAGTAATTAAATAATAATAATAACTGCTTGGAGGAAAAGTGCAGCCAGCCATCATCGAATCTGCCATTGGATGCCGATAAAAGCTAGTTCAATCCCGGTCAAAGCATTCCTCTTCTTCCTTCCTTCATTCCACTTCCATTCCTTTAAAACCTCTTCTCTTGTGTCCCTCAGGACCACCGCTCTTTCTCTTCATATCCTTCTCCTTGAGAAATGGCTCGTCAATTCCTGAATGTCTTCGCTTATCTGGCGGCATTGAGCTCGGTTCACGCTTATTTCCTCGTCGGCGTCAGTAAGTTACTCGTTGAACGAAGTTATAAGATGGGAGGCTTGAATTCACTGCGAATTTGATAGATAACATTCTTACGATTCAAAGACTGGATCCTATCGTCGATCCTGGTACACCGTCTGGTCATGTTCACACTGGTTCGTTGATTAATTCTTTGTGGGGTCACTTGGTTTATCGTGAATGTCTTTTTTTTCAGTCTTTGGAGGGAGCAACTTTGGTTCTGTTACGAATACTTCGAGCCTTAGGGATAGTGAATGTACTTCTATGCCCATCCAAGAGGACAAGTCCAACTATTGGTTCCCTGTGAGTTGCCACCTTCGAGTTCTTATCAAAAATGTTCCTGACCCAAACTCCTGTAGCACCTCTATTTCCAGTGCGTCCGGATCGGCAGTCTTGATTGTTACCGTTAATTGAGACCACTTTCTTCAGATGGGCAAATGGTTCCTTCACCTCTTTGACTGGCGGTGTTGTGGTGTAAGTTTTACCTATCTGTTATTTTGTTGCCGCACTAACCACACATTGTAGTTGTACGTCCACATTTTGAACGGATAACGAGTCTGCACTCATGATGTGATACACAGACTACTTGTTTGATGATACGCCCGGCAGCACAAAGCCTTTCCCCGATGATGTGAGTCCAGGTACAGGCATACATGATCAACAAAACTGATCTGAGCTTGATAGTTCCGCATGATCTCTGGTACGGTCTATATTCAAATGAGATGATTACTACATGTTCTAAACGTCGTGAAGGCGACCCCACTCTTAGGACGTATAATGCAAGCAGCTATGCTCAACAGGCTATCACTTTCTTGTGCTTGGACTTTGACGGAACCACCACCCACTTCAATGCGCTTCCTAATCAGGCTTGCCCTAGTGGTGTTCGTGCTCAGATCGTAAGCTTTTAATTTTCCATTGGACGTTCCGAACGTTGAAGAATATCTGCCTTTTAGAATTTCCCCATGTGCTGGGACGGAAAGGTAACGGGATATTGCTGCGCGGCCGGTGAATTGTCTTATGAATTGTTTTTTTAGAACACTGATTCCGCCGACCACAAGTCACACGTCGCTTTCCCCTCCGGTGGTCCAGACTCTGGCACTTGCAGTGACCCCAACTTCCCTGTGACTCTGCCGCGTGTTTTCATGGAGGTAGGTTCCCATACCCTTGTACTATGTCAAGTTGCTAATGAGAAACTAGGTTTACTGGGACACCACCGACATGGACCCCCACAGAAGTGAAGCAATGAACACCACTCAGCCTTACGTGTGAGTATGTTGATAAGATACTACTACAGAGAGTTGACTTTGCTTTCTGTGTCTCGCAGTTACTCCTATGGAGACCGTACTGGGTATGGATATCACGCGGGTAAGACTCAATGAGTACCGTCTCTGATTCTAAAGCTCAATGGGTATTCATAGACTTCATCAACGGGTGGAAGAGCCAGGAATTTCTTCAGGACGTGCTTAATGGGTGTACCTGTGGTACGTGAATCTTCATACATACATACTATTACCATGTTGTTTAAAAGTTGTTTTCTCAGATCCATACGGAAGCACGGATTGCTGTGTCGCCAAAGGATTGTTCACCATCGACACCAAATCTCAATGCCGTATCACCGACTCACTCGACGAGCAGAGTAAGTCCTCTTCCGCCCTTCCGGATGACATACACCCTTTGTTGATGATACGTCTTCATTACAGCCACAGGAACCCTTGACAAGCTTCCGGGTAACAACCCTGTGCAAGAGGAAGGCAAGACGGCCGCTATGTTCCCTGACCCTGTTATTCCTGCGATTATTTCCCCGGTTTATGTGTACACTGGTACCTCACCTTCTGCGACCGGAATGGTTGTGACACCAGCTAGAACTGTTGATACCGGAGCCGTCGTTGTTGCCAGTGCTACAGTTTCCGTATCTATCCCCTCCGTTTCCGTATCTATCCCCTCCTCGAGCTCGGAATCTACGCCCGCTGGTCAGACACTAGTAGCTGTACCCTCTGCGTCAGCCGTTTCTACTGGTGCTAGTGCTGCTGCAAGCCCAACTCCAGGATCAGGATCAGGAAACAATTCTTCTGACACCGACTCTGATAGCTCTGAGCCCGATGATTCTGATTCGAGCTCTAATTCTTGTAGCTCGGAGAGGAAGAGGAAGCGTACTTCTGAACTTGGCATGAAACGTCGTCGTGCTTTGCACAAAGCACGAGTTAATCATGATTCTCACAAGAGATTTACGCCCAATGCGTATTGATCCCGTACCCAACCCCTTCCTTCCCCCCACCCCCATCCACGTTTAGCGGGGGGTCAAATTCCATTCATTTTATATGCACATTCTCTTTTTCCCTTATCTCTCTCTCATGACTGCATTGATTGTTATCTCTCGCTCTTGCTCTCGCCCCCTCGCTTTTTTGTCTTTGTCTTTGATGACTCGACGTTATCCGTTTTTCATCATTGTTTACAACGCAATACGTTGACGTATAACCCTCAAGCATCCCCACATCCTCTGAGTTCCGCTAGCGGCATTTTTTTGCTATCTGGTTTTGCTTTAGGCTTTGTCTATTCTTCCAGCCTTTTCGCGGCTATTTTGCCGGCGTGTTCAGTGCCCAGTCGTGTTCGCAGCTAGGATGTGGACGGGGCTGGTTATACATACATCCATGTTTATATCGCACACCCCCCCACGCACGTCGGCCTGGTATTGAAACTTTCTTCATAACATTGATATCGGAGGAAATTCAAATCTCCTCTACTTACCTCGACCTTCTTGTTCTTTATACTGCAATGACTGACTTCTGGTAGGCGGTGGTGTGTATGGAGAGATTACTTAGAGGAGGAGGAGGAGAGATTTTTCCGATGATGTTGCCCCCTTGTTCGTGACATATGTTGGCCCCTTTTTTTTTTTTGACTGTCTCGATATGTAGCTAGTTTTTCAAGAATCAAAGTATATACGTCGTTTGATTACAAGCAATTTTGCCTGAGTTTGGTCCACGAATCACGATATGACTCTGTGTAAGTCTTCCGACTCAAGAAGTGCCTTGGTATTATCGCTCTTGCGGTTAGATATTGAGTCCACGACATCCAAATACTCCAATGCTTCGGTGACCAAGAAAAATTTAAATAAGCAAGTAGATCTACATTAAGTATGAGCCTTTACGAGCTCGCATAAATGAATGTACAAACTTAAATAGCCGGACAGTGAGGAATATAAAACCAGGTGACATATGAGATCGATCCATGATAATACTTCTGCTCCTCTAAATATCAACATCCGAGGGAGGAAAAAAAGAGTCTGCCCTTCGGATGCATAAACTAAATTAAATTCAAACATCCATCGTGTAGGGCTCAATCCTCCGGATACACTTGGGTTGGGGATCTCGCATCTCGTTCTGTTCTCTACCCCGTCCGAAAGGCCATGTTGGGAGGTAACACATTTCCTGTAGAGATATGAGGGATCAGAGATGGTTTAGGTTTGTAAGAGAAGATTTGAACGGAAACAAGGAAAAAATATTCTTTCTCTACATACCTCAATTCCACAAGCAGGTCTACATTTCAACCAAACACTCCAATCCAACCACAACATAAGCCTCTCAACCTCCGTCTTCCACAATACCAACAGTTTCTTCAAATCTTCATCGCTCGGCTCATCATCAAAATTTCCACTCGATTTAGGTTCAGGACTCAACGTTTCGTCAAGACCAAACATAACACCATCCACCCACATCTTCGTCACGGTACGGCATATTTCTCGACTAGTCTCTTGGGCCGCATTTAATAGCAGCTTCTCGGAGTGGGTGAAAGATTGGGAGAGTGATGAGGATGTGAGGTACCGAGTATGTGTTGTCGAACAGAGTTTGTATATTGGAGAAGCCCAAGGTGAGGTATCGGAGGAATTGGAAGGTGAAGCGGAGTAGAGAATGTAAGGTCGGAGCATTGTTTTGAGTTGCGCTTGAACTTTTTGTGCGACTTTGAATGCTTCAGAAGAGGTTGTTGTTGTATTTGTTGAGTTTAAGAGATAGTGGACAATTTCGAGTCGATCGTCATATCGGTCAACTACGACCTTGAACAACGTCATCCAATCTACACCGCTCCCAGTTGGAGAGTCCCTCAGGATATCTTCCAGGTTCTCGATAACGCGTTTTAGCTCAGCATCGGTTGCGTTGAGCAACCGATGCTCTAGGCGATTCTGGCCGGAACGCGCAGCAACGAGACTGGGGACAAGCTCGGTGTCATAGAATGAGATTACGTTTGCGAGGTCGAGTTTGATACGGGTGTCACCTGGGAATCGGTCGTGCCAGGCGCCTGAGTGGATAACTTCGAAGCCTTCGGTGTTATCTGCGAGATTGTGTGGGGACTTGGAAGGGGAGTCTTGGTTATTTCCATCATGCATTGGGGAGTGTTCTGGAGGGAATCGACCACCTGGTCCACCCGGTCCTCCTGGTCCGCCAGGTCCTCCTGGAGGTCTTTCCGGTCGTCTACCAGGCCCACCGCCAGGCCTTCCTGGTCGACCTCTGAGGTTCAAGAAGGACTCAATTTCCACACCAGCGGTAAAGTCACACAAGATAATCTCGCTGTAGTAGATATCAGAGATTGAGAGCAATCTGGGTTGCATAACAAAACTTACAAGTCCATTTCCATTCTAAAATTGGAGTCAACATCAGGTCAAACCTCGACAAAGTCAAAAACAGCTTTCCATTCTCACATACCCATCAACTCCAAATTCCTTCCCCCAATCACACATCGCCTGAGCTCGTTCTCTTTCAGCGAAATACCGTTCAGGTATGATCTTTCCCCACGAAATGATATCTTGCGTATCCATGGGTCCATCTATCATCTTTGCTGCGCTGCTTCCATCAAAGTATAACACTTTCAAGGGTCTGGTAGTAACGAGTGTGAGGTGCCAACAGCTTCCGTTTTCGTTACCGCGACAGAAGATGTACGAATGTTCTGGGTCAGTTGATGTCCATTCTGGTGTAGTGGGTAGTGTGTTATCGCCTCGGCCGTGGTATAAGAGAGATCCTGGAGGAACGATCCCTGGAACGATGTTGTGTCCTAAATTGATAAAGAACGAATTCCGCAGTTGAAGGACATCAATGAACCCGACCCGACAGTACGCATTAGAAAAACGGCCTCACCATTCCGATAACGTGTGTTGGGCCAATGCTGTAAGAACGAGCTCACAGTAGCGAATACCAAGTGACCCGTCGCATTTTGATTCGGAAGAACGTCTAAATCCCAGTTTGCCCAGTTCAAGCTGTCTACAGAATGAACTTCAACTTGGCCGTTTGACTCTGAGTTGTGCACGTGAGGCAAAGAAATCGGTATCTGAGCGGCTTTGGTTTCAATGCCTCTAAGTGACGCGAAGCAAAGGATGCCAATGGCGCCTAGAAGGCCAAAAGCTAGCATAGGTAGGAAGGAAAGGAGGTGAAAAAGAGATGCTTATCTCCAACATGCTTTCTTAGTTTTAAGTATGATACTATCAACAATCCGCAGTTGAGGGACCCTCGCAGTCACATGCATATGTACCACTAGTACTATTCCTAGGCCTTCAAGTATGTCACAAACATCTGATTCAGGGTGCTGTAAAGACGCAACGTAGAAATTCGATATCAGAGCAAGGGTCTATGTAACTTGCTTTGCGATGTTCACCAACTAACCACCACAGACTCCCAAATCTCTTTCACCTTGCCCCAATACCTCTCAGGCTCCTTCCTCGCATGAGCAACATGCGGCGACGATTCATAAACATCAGTCTTCACATCAAACCCTGCCCCTCTCGCATCCTCAACATGCCTCTCAACATCCCCCCAAAAGACCATCTCATCCGTCTTGGAATAAACATACAACCTCGGCGTACTGGCATCCACCCACGGTAAGAACTTTGTTGGTGAAAGCAAAGCTTCTTGCATCCTTTCGAAGAGGGGTTTGATACGGAAGAGTTTGTGTGAGATGTAACCGTAGATGTATAGAAGGGTGAGAAAGAGTGTTAGTGGGATACGCATGATTGATTTCGGAGGGAGGGACGCGGTGAATGCTTTGAGTGCGCCGCTGTAACTCATGCTGCCTGGACTTGAGTCGATAATTATAGCCGAACTGCGCTTGTTGTTCTGGCCCGCTGGAGACGTCGCTCCCTGTGAACGGAGGAGATCGCTCAGAATAGTCATTTGGACGGCGCCACCTGGTAGAACGAATAAGTATTGCTGAAGAGCTGAGCAAGAACAACTGACCATTCGAGAAACTATGCATCAAAATCCGCTGTTGACTCACACCATTTGCTGAACCACTACTACTGCTGCGGTTTTTCGTGGTTGTGATACATCCAAGTGCCTCTAGTGCTTCTACGAGTGGTATGAGTTTCTTGCGCTGCAGACGGTCGTCAGAAACGTCTTCTGCAAGAAGAAACAACTTCCCATACGCACTCTCGTACTTTCTAGACTCCAGAAAAAGCTAGGCTCGCATCTAACGAGGATTTGCGTTGAACCAGGGTAAAGTTCTTCATAGACTTTGGTGTATTTGTGCAGATGAGGCAGTTTCGCACCCACTATGTATTTCCAAATTCCACAAAATATTGCTTGGTCAATATATACTGAAACCGAAGGGAAAAGCAGACTTGAAGCTTACTCCAACCAAATACTAGAATGACGCTGAATGAAAAGAGCAGTCAGAGGTCTGTCCCATTAACCCGTGCATTATTAGAAGTAAGTAGGCTTTGAACCACTGGAACTTACTTGGGATCCGTATTTACCCCAGATTCCGCAGACGCGATATCAGATGGTCGAAGAATGTATACGCCTGGTCCGATAGTGGTGAATTTGCTTGTAGGTGGGGTAGGGGTAGTAGGTGTATCCATCTAAGTAGTAGTGTCCCTTGCCAATGCCAGTGGATACGAATCGCGAAATTATACAACACAACACACAATCTGTCCCCCCAAAACATTTTGACCATGAGATAATGGAATTCACCCCAAGGATTTGTGCATTGTGGCTTACTTACCAGTAACACGGCTTGGATCTTGGTTTGTTATACAGAAATCGTCCGGCTAAGTAGGTAAGATAGTGGCCATGAAATTCGGTCTTTCTGCTTTGGCCAGGTTATTGAGTGGTGCCGGTGCCGGCGCCGGTGCCGCCTCGAAGACCTGTACCGGTGATACCTAGGTTGAGGTCTTGTCGAGCAGGAGTCGGCCTTGGAGGAGCTAGTCACTTAATCGGTTGACCGACAAGACCGAGAGTAAGTTATTGCCTAATGCGGCAGCAGCATTCCGCCTGCCTTGACTCTCCACTACAGCTTCCAAGAAAGAGCCGTTATAGTATATGCTGAATTCAATTTCTAATAATCATTATACATCTACAAAGGGACTCAAGTATGTAGTCATTACAAAGCTGGTATAAACATTTAAACGATCCAAACATGCAAAAGAACAAAGAAAAAACTTCAATAAGATATCGTATCGTAAGTCTTCATCATGAAAATCGTGATATGCAAAACGGCACAATGCATTCAAACAGCTCCCTGCGCGCGCCTTCAGCTTCATCAACTAGAATCAGGGGGTTGTCATAAATAACAAGGGAAGTCCGCCATCTCAGATCTCCCCGCTCTTAGCCTGTACAGCAATTATCCCCTCAGCACACCCAGCAAGAATCATAGCACTCGCAACATCCCCAACAGTCTTCTTCACCTCACTCCCCAAATAAACCCCCGTACCCGTAGCACCAGCAACCCCCGAATACTCCTCCACAAGCCCCTTAAGTTCCTTAACATGACTCTCCACCGCCATACGCCTAGATCTCCCCGCTACAACGAGCACCTTTGTTGTTGTTCTCGACGTCGAAGAAGATTTCTCAGAAGTAGAAGTAGACAAAGAGGTTATCTGGTTAGCTTCTGCTATGATTGCGTGTAAGGGTGTTGGCGATGCGAGGTCTTTGAAGTGCATACGGGAGAGTGCTGAGGTAGTTGGGAATGAACTTGAGGAAGAGGAAACGTGAGGAGGTGTTGAATCAGAGTTCGTGGAAGCATCGCCGCCGCGGGAAGGGTGGTCTTTATATCGACCCCACCAGAGATTATCAGCGGTCTCACTTTGCATTCTCATTGCCGTATTCGCATGTCCATATACTGTATCCGGGAACCCATGGTTCGTAGTAGACCGTGCGGAAAGTACCGAAGTCACTGTTAACCCTTGCGGTGTCGGACTATTGATCTCTTGATCAAGCGGTAAACCATCTTTCTCGTCCCTCTCCCTTAAGTGTGCTTGTGGGACATCACCTACTAAAGGTGTCGCATCCACTTCACATTTGACAACCCTCAAACACGTCGCTTCTACCCTCTCGTTTTCACATAGCTGCGCAACGAGGTCAAGCGCAAGGCGATCGTCTGGGCCACCAAAGAAGGGAAGTAGGATATGTACGCGTTGTTGATGGTGCCCACCAAGAGGTCCCAAACCAGATGAAGGAGAAGTGGACAGATCCATATATAACCCGACATCGACGCCATCTCTCGCTCTAGAGAATATACTCCGAACGAAATGTGCATGAGTTAAAGTCGCTCCTCGATCTGAACCAATTCCCTCAGCACCGTTGCCTCCTCCAACGTTTCCGGCTCCAGCAGCTTTGAATAACGCATCAAAGGGGTTATAACCTCCTAATGCTGCACCGGGGGTACTCGGCGAAGTGGCTGGCTGAGTCGACGGTACCGTGGCATTACGGTGGTTCGTAGGAGGCAACCACGGAACCAAAACCATCTCCCCACCTGCATTTTCTCTCCTTCCACCCCAAGAACTACCGAATGTAGTAGCACATTCCACCACACTTCCAGCAAAGTCCTCCCAAGGCACGATCTCCAACAAAGGTTTAACAAAGAGATCATTCAGCGCACCAAACATCGTGTAGATCGCGAGGAGTGGGTCTGAGGAAGTATCATGTTCGTGTGCGTTGTGTATAGATTTCATCACGGCAGAGGTACGATCAGAAAGCTCGATGAGGCGGAGAGCGGAGATCTTGTGTTGATGAGACGAAGTGGAAAGTGAAGGTTTGAGGAGTTGTGTGATTGCCATCATACCAGGGAGATGCTCAATCTTGTCGAGAACGACAGTGATGTTCGTTTTCTTGTGATTGAGCAAATCGTCTTCATCATAATTTCGGGATGAGGCATCCTTCTCAACATCACTGTCACCCCTTGCTTCTCTGCTCTTCGTTCTCGTGAAAGACAATTTCTCATCGACAGCAGCAATCTTTGCGTCCTCTCCGGCCACATTATTGAAGTTAGCACCGGTAGGGCTCACACGGACTCGCTTATCGGGCGGGTAAAGCAATGTGACGAGCGGAGTGGTCATGAATGTTAATAGCAGTGCTTCGAGGACGAACATCGAGAATACTCGTCGAGAGAGAATGCCAGCTGATAGACCGACGTTGAGCACAATGAGTTCTACCAGACTACGAAGAGGTAAACAAGATATTAGTTCAATGCTCTTACACACAGTATATAGCGAGGCTCACCCTTTGCAACTCATCAATGCTCCAATAGTACCACTCTCCCTCCAGCTGAAACCCGCGAGGAATCTGGCAGCCAAGGAGCATCCACCGAATTTACCCGTGAAAGCCAAGGCGCAAATGGCTATTGTGTACCCCCATGTGATGCCATTGTTAAGGAGACCAAGGTCAGTCGAAAGACCGGATAGTGTGAAATACTAAGAATACCGAAAGATGTCAGCTAAAACTCCAAGAGTTCAGGGTATTAGAAATACACACCAAAGGCAAAAAGATAATCGAAACCATATCCTCTAGTTTTTCTGTCAGCGCAATTGCCAGTCCACCTTCTCTAGGAACCATGATTCCCGCTACGAATGCGCCAAAGATTGCATGCACACCGATGACATCCGTGAAGAAGGCAGAGCCGAACACTGTCATCATCGTCACGGTCATGAAGAAAATAGTTGGCCCGTGGCCATTCGTAGATCCAGTATTTCTCGCAAGCCAAAGTAGTGCCCTCTTTCCAGGAACTAGAAGGAAAATGGTCCAACCAACACATATGAGGAGAATGTATAGCGCCGTGAGACCTGAGCCGGCATTAACAAGTGCGACGGAAAGCGCGAGCAAGATCCATCCAATGATATCGTTACCCACTCCAGCTGATAACACAACTACGCCAACTGTAGTATCAAGCAGCTTTAGTTCAGTCAAGATCCGGCAAAGCACGGGAAAAGCGGTAATGGAGAACGCCACTCCTGCGAACAACATAAAATGAGTGAACTTGACCGGACCACCGGCTTCGCTTGTTCCTGAGTCTGGTATGTCAATGAACTGTTTGTACAGTGCCGCAGATAAACCTGCTCCTGCACCGAATGGTACGATCATGCCGGCAAGAGCCACGGTGGCACTAAGCCGTGCATTCCTACTAATGACAGACATGTCGATTTCGAGACCAACGAGAAATAGGAAGAGACATAACCCAATGTTGGCTACTAGTGTGAGATAGGGTATTGAGTCGGTTGGAAAGATGTGTTCTGTGAAGCCGGGGATTCGTCCAAATGCAGTAGGTCCGAGGATAATACCACCCAAGACTTCTGCGATGACTTTGGGTTGGCGAAGTTTGCGTAGGCCGAGAGATAGGAGGGTTGCAGTACCAACGATGATACCGACTTGGATAATCCATAATCGAAGAGGGTCAGATTTGTTAACCGCTGTTGGATCTTTTCCAGTTAACAACCCTCCTTGGTCCGGAGCTTCGCGTGTGTTCAATAGACTGATCACTGTCCGCGAGAATTCACCCTGTCTATACATTGTTTCTTCCTTCAAGCTGTCGACGTCGTCGAAATCGTCAAGTTTCTGTCGTCGTCCGTGGGTCCGGAGTTGAGAGGAACAAAAACAGAAAAGAGAAGAATCGATGGCCTCTAGTCCGCTACCACGTTCCGTGGAGCAAGAATATAGAAGGAAAAAAACAAATGTGAAATCGAAGTGGGGAAGTTGAAAATGAAAATGGAGAAACAGCTGGTATTTCAGGCAAATTCACGGTTTCTTGGAGTGGACCAAAACGTGATCACAATAGGATCATAATCTCCTAAACTATTTCCAGTGATGCAACATACGAATGTTGACCGCGACCCTTGTAGCGCTAAGCATTGCATTTACGGACAATTTTGTAAGTTGGTGATGGCGTTGAAACGATGAGGGGGAGAAGGGAAAGGGAGGCGGCTGTGCTATTTTTGATGGTTTGACGCTCTGAGTAAAGTTTTACTTTAATACTTCCGCTAATTCGAGTCGTTCTTGAGGTTGTTTTAGTCTTTTAGGTCTTGAATCTATTTTCATGCAGAACTTAGGAGTTTCTCTTTCTCTCAAAATCATCTTATCTCGCCCTACTTACACGCAGATCATCAGATAAGTAATGTATTATACTCACTGCCATGATCATTGAACTTTCACCATGCCCAGTCTTCAATATTGTTTACTGAACTCCGAGGGCTTTCACCATCCAATGATCCATTGCGGTCTTCAGCGGGTAGTCAGTGATTTTCATCCCATCGTGGCACGCCACTATACTGCCACCATCAGCCTCAAATGGAGACTTTCGGTATTGCTCAGGTTGATATTTTTCGGTTGTCTGCTCTCTTGATCCGTGTGGACCGTATATATATGTATGTTACGGTTCCCTGACATATTCCCCGCATCATTCGACGGTGATGCAATCTGGACGCTAAATGCAAAGCCTGGCGAACACTGCAGTGTTGGGCGCAGGTTGGGCGTATGTTTCAACTGTGACCTGCTTCAGAAGCAACGGAGTAATTCGAAAGTTCCTAGACTCAATACGTAGGAGGTCTCACCTCTTTCTTTTGCGGGCCGTCCGAAAAGGACAACGATACCGGGGTGTCGATGGTCGACGAGCGGCTCCGCCAACCTTCAAAATCAACGGGAAGTTGGGAATGGAAGCAAGGAGAAAAAAAAAACTTGCCTTGCTACCCGCCATCACCATCAGCGTCCACATGTGTACATACCAGTAAAGGAGGAAGAAAGCGGTCCAGCGGCTGCCAGGACCCTGAACATTGAGCGTAGCTGATTTGCGTACATACTCACGACGCACAGCTTGGCCTTGATATCATTCAACGCTGATGAAGGTCGCGTAGCGGGAGCACGGCCAGTGAATATGTATGTACCTTGACGAGTCCTCCTCAATCAGGCACTAATGCGGACGCAGACTGGGTCGCCTTGCAACTCCTGTAATCTTATTGCTCGAGGTATGTCCGGCATGTATTAGCGCTTCAGCGTCTAATCATCAACAGTAACCTAAATGGCGCACCAATCATCTTGAATACGAATGCGAAATCTGCGAAAGCCTCAATTCCTAGGTCACATTATCATCACGAATCTGAAAGGACAGCGTAGAGAAGCTCAACGGCACCATCGAATACCCCACTACATGCAAGCCTGTTCAAAGTGCGAACGAACAATCATTTACCCCATTCCCGAGGACACTGTCGCCCGAGGCAATAAACCAAGCCTTCGTCATCCGAAAAGCGCTTCCGGAATGCATCTTGCGTACCACACCGCCCGCATCCAACAGGAACCGCTGCTATTCCGCTTTCATCTACCCTTCGACACCGTTCGCTGGGGAGGATAGTCGATTTCTTGTTGTGGACCATGCTAGAGAAGACCTTCTGATACTTGGACTGGATGACTGCCTTCGGGTCCCGAGGAGCATCCCGAACCGCTTTATGATTCAGGATTCAGGACGATGACCGTACGGTACCATTCAACTACCCGTTTTGAGGTCTGGTCTTCCCTAATTTCCACTAGGACGTTCTTTCGGAGTAGCGAAAGTTGAAAAACACTTTAGTGCCTGCTAGAATGTACTGTAACACGGCCCAGACGCGGCCTTTCGCGCCCTGGAGCGGGCTTGAGAATCGCGAAGTCCTCTTGCTAGGCCGCCTTTGGGATCAAGTCTTCCTTTCGCGTAGTTGTCCGCCGTGACAAGGATGTTTTTACTTCAGCGATGAGGGGCGATGGGCCGCAATTTGCAGAATGAATGTATTACTTATATAGAATTCTGATATGACGGTAAGGGCGTGAAGTTCGCTACGATTTACAGGTATTAGGTGCTAAAGACATACATGCTGCGTGCCTATTATTTAAACGAATATATTGAAGTCCACACGAACTGCTATATTCCATGAATATCATTCACAGAATCACAGAACAACTTGGCCCTGCACAGCTGCAAGGCTAATTGCCAGACCTTCACAGTAATACGTACTTTCACTGGCGAGAACACAAAGTTCTACAAGGCTACATAGTACCGCAGGCGGCGGCGTGAGCGCAGTCCCAAATATCGCGTACTAGAATAGCGCGCTTTATCGGTATGAAGTCAGCACTACTCAAAAAGGAAACCCGGATTCTAAATCCGTCCATGACAGTTTGACGTAAAATCGTACAACGAAAGCATCCGTGCATCAGCCACACGGACATCCTTGCATATGGCCGTCCTGAGATGGTTCTTTCAGATAAGACGTACGGCTACTTTATCAGTACGGAACTACAGGATTAACGGGCTTCATTAGTCCAAATAAAAGCTGGGTTAGCACCTCTATGGTATAATGGGTAGTACAGTAAGTAAAAGAACTTCTAGACAGATAGACAGACTTTGTTTTTGTTCCCTTCGCTTCGAAACCTTGTGGTCACAATCTGCCTACTCCAAACACGCACATTATATCATGTCCCCACCGCCCGCAGTCATTCGCATTTTTTCTGAGTAGCCTCGGGATCTTTTGGATACCCGATGTTAGCGACAAATGAGGCACGGATATCGGTCAGGTATCAACAGCTCCAGCGAAGAGGTATCAATCAGGAACGAAGCGAAGGTGCGCTTGCAATGAGGTCGAACTCGATATTCGCGTAACTCCTAATCGCCCCAGCTAAGTGAGAGTTTAACATTCGCGTTCTCCAGATTCGCAAACATCGTCGGTAATGCGGAAGCAGGCTTCTTATTCTAGTAGCAAAATGACGGTCATGAGCACATCATCGCAAGTAAAAACAGACCCGGTCGAAACGCACCGTGTCGGACTCATTAGCAGGCCTTTCAGACCCCATAGACTCGGTATCAGACGTCGTGACGAACCCAGTTGTAAAGCGATCTGCAACCATTGAGGAACCACTCCTTTGCGGAGAATCGTGTAGATTCCTGTTTGATATCACGTTGACCATACGCCTGAGACCTCCGTAAATCACCGAACATTGAACAAGCGCGAAAAGGCTACACGCACCCCTCTTTGGCCCTAACAATCGTGTCCAACCGCTCCCGAAGACGAGCATGATCGACATAAACGAGTCCAGGAGTTCTAGATATTGAATCATTCAACATAAACGTGCACGAGACACAATAAAAAATTTCGACTCACGGCGCCGGCTCGTCACTCGTTGGGATCAGTCGGGTCGTCTCATCAATGACTTGAGGATATCGAGACGTATTAGAAGGTCCTTCTTCAGCATCACTAGAGCAGCAACAAAAGAGTCGTTTGAATGAGGAAAGGGGCATGAGGATAAGGATGAGGGGAAACGAAGGGGATGAAACGGATCCATAACTCCAATCAATTGAACTTTCCACAAGCGCCCGTCAAAAAAAAGATCTAGAAAGCATTGACAAACACTGATAAACTGTCCAGTGGACCCATTGTGGTGAGTCAGCAAGTAGCGTGACCGGAGCTCGGTCCGGCAGTGCGAAAAGCACTGAACCCTTCAGAATCTGTTCAGTTTGTCGATTCACTTGCACTCTTTCTTTATCACTGGCTCCAAATCCATTCAAGTTCCATCCTACTACTCACAGTAATGGTCTTGATTGAACTACACCTGTAATAATATACTTTCCCCCTTCGCGCTCGTGGAGACCTGCACACTCTTTTTCATGCTAGAGTCTGGCAGTTCCACCGCCGCCAGATGGTGGTCCCATACCGTGCAGACGGTCACATGATGGTGATTTCCACGTCGCGTCGCGTCTGAAAGTGCTAGTGAGCATTGGGGGCAAACTCTCCTGCACACCATGGTATGGATATGAACTTCTGATACTTCTGAGAACTTCGCATTACCACTCAGAATTTGTTTCACTTCGTCAATTCGTTGAACTTGTTAAAATTGAACGTAACTTCTATTGTCACAACAAATAGGAATTCAAACGATGCTCGTGCCAGTCTGCCAGAAAATACAACCTTTTAGCTTCGCCTGAATTACACATTAGATATTACTGTAACGTCAAAGGACACTCAGTCAATGGCGCACGGACTAGTCATAATCATCAGTCACCTTCTTGCTAGTCGACGCGGAGCTACAATGCTCCCACATCTTCACGTAATCTCTGTTCGTCCATACAAGAAAATTAATACTTAAGGGCTCGCAACACGGAGCAGCTGAACTCACACGACCATTCCTCTCTGTTCAGGATCTTTCGGCCACGTAGGATACCATTCGTCTTGGGCCGCAGCAAATTCCCGCATCGCAGCTACAATATAGAACATGTAAATCCATGTGAAAAGAGGAATAGATTCCCGAAATTTAACATACTTGACGAGTCGTCGATCCAAGGCTTCTTTCCTAGTCCGTCTGGGAACCATCCAGTCGTTGCGCCGACAGCGACGTCCAGGAGAAGGTAAAAATCTGAGAGCAATCCAATTTTAGACACATAACGCGATACAAACCAAGATGCGCTATACCCTGATCAAACGGCGTTGCGTTGGTTCCGTTTACCCAAGGATCTGGTAGAGTGATCTCCGCCGATCCGTTCCTCACGACACTCGGGAAACTGCCTCGTTTAAAGAACGGCTCATTAAATCGCAAATCCAGAAGGGCATGGAGCCTTGAGTCAACATATATGCGTATCCACGAAGGCGTCCACTCCAAAGCGTACGTGTGGAAGTCGTTGTTGTACTGCTTGCGACGTTCGGACTGCCAACCATACGTGTCCAAAACACCATTTAGGAAGGGTAAAGGGCCCCAGTTGAGCGAGGCTTGGACGTAGTTGGAGCCACTGAATAATGGATTTAGCAAGGCACCAACTAAAGGGCGAGAAAATGTCTACCGGTAGGGGTACTTAGGACCGTTTCCGCGACTTTCAACAATATCGATTTCACCTGAGTAGACAATGAGTATCTCATACTACCAAGGGATGTTTTTAGTACCGCTCATAGGCCAGGGCCCATAAGTATTATTGACTGGAAGCATCCATATGGCCGGCCATATCTGCGTCGCAGCGAAATCAGAGATAATTTAATCAAAAATGACAACAGATAAACTTACCCAGTCTCCCTTGGGCAGTTTGGCTCTTACTTCAACTCTGCCATAACGAATGCTGGATCTACCACGCGTCGAAAGTCTTGCAGATTGAACAGGATTAATGACAGTGCCTGTGGTCGAATTACTAACCGCACTGCAAGCGATTAAGTAGGCCTTCTCGTCAAAGGTGGTCGGCGGCGGTTGAGTCATGCTTTGCGTGAGGTTATACGTGCACCCCGTAAGATTAAAGATAGCGCCGTTAAATATTGCGTCGTCGGATCCGAGCGCATCTGAAGTGAGGGTAGGTACGATATAGAGCATGCCATCTTTAACGAAGGAGTTATTGCTGCTATCCGTCGTCATCTCGAACTCGCCGTTGCTAGTAAAAGTGGTAAGTACGGGAACAACATCAATCGCAAGATTGGTAGATTGATACAACTCACCCGAACCCAGACATTTCGACTTCTCTCAGGAATGTGCCGCCGTCACCAAAGACAGTTGAGGCGTCATCAAAATTCTCGTCTAGCACGATACATAGCGGCTCCTTGTCCAGACGAGCACTTCGATAGGTAAAGTAGCATTGCAGTACACCAGCGACCAGACCAAGAGACATTACACCCCAGGTAAGAAGATATGAGATTTTTGCTCTTGCGGGTTTGTTTTCAAGCCAAGGCTTCACTACCGGATTCGTCTCCGAAACCATATTTGAATGCATCCTGGTGTTGAGTCTTGGTCTTGATGTGCTTGACAGTGCAGCCGTCGACCGGCGAGCAGGCGGGCGATTGGAGATACGCATGGAGGCATCCGCGGTGGGCACAGTGAGAGATGACGTATTGGCTGGACCATAGAACTGTTTGCTCCGATTGACTTGAGTAGTAAAAGGACGACCTGATTCATTTGCAGAGTCTTCATTGGCAGGACTTGATGGGCGAGAATGAACACTAGGGTCCGGGGTGGTAAAGGGATTCGACATCGTTGGAGGGTGGAAAAGAAAGGCGCGGGGGGCGGCTTCATCTTTTATACCAGATCCTCGTTGTTGTCTGTTTGGCTGTGAACGAGTGAGAGAACGCCATCTTGAAAAGGAAATAGTTTTCGATCGACTCAATCCGATGACGCCTGTAGCAAGAGCATGGCTTCAGAGCAGGAGAAAGCAAACGCTATTGACCAGCTGAACTCTGAACTGAAATTCGAAGAATTTGATAGTATATGCCAGGAAATGTGGCCGCTTATACGTATTATGTCGCTGTCAAAATTGTCCATTGGCACTGTTGGAAACGCTCAGAGCCTCAGACGACTGTGAGTGAGAGAAGTTGGCAAAGGCGGTAGCAGGCTGAGTGCACGTGGGTGACTCGCGCGCACGTGAACGACTTGAGGGCAAGTCGTTACGCGCTTGGATGTAAAATCTAAAATTGACTGCGAACTACCTTTTCTCGATAAGCAACCAATAACGACAAAAGACCATTCAATGCATACATTCAAGTTACAGTGCAGAACGATATTCAAGTAAAATCTCGTAAGAGCTAATAAACAATTTCGTGGTCACCCTTTGACCCAAGGGCTGGAGGATGAGGCACACGTTGCATGTTTAGCAAAATCTGAAGAGCAAAACTCGGTTTCGTTCCACCCTATAGGATATCGAGAATGTCAACAGAGGCTGGACGTGAAGAATAACATTGGCACGTACAATCGTATCGTAAGGTGATCCAGGATAGAACCCCCGATATACTTAATCACGTTCGTCCGAGAGGGGCGATTTCAAGCGCTTCACAACAATGGGAGCACATAGGGCGTTCTCTGCATTACATGATGATCATAGGTGTCAGCGTCCCAAGTCGTGAAAGAGATCAAGTGAATACCCTGAAGTGAGACTCTTCGCTCCGATTTTGTTCGCAATTTTCTCAAGCGCACAAGACCTTCACCTCATCTTCGGAGCATTCCCATTCGCCATACATCGTTCGTCCTTTCTCGCCGGACTGTTTACGGCGTTGAGCTTCAGCGTCCGAGTAGATCTTTCCTTGACCGAGGACGCCCCATAGAGCGAGCGCCATGCCCAAAGTAAGGAGAAGTTAAACAGGGTTTTCTCAATCGAAGGAGGGAGGAAGACGTGCCCAAAGAACCAGCCATAGGGATGATGTCGCGTTCGAAAAATCGGTCAAGAATACTGATAGATCGCGAAGGGAATTTTGCCTTGCAGCAGAGCGTATTCGTTGGCTTGAGATACATCCATGCTGGTGTGTTTGAGGTACCCTAAACACACATTATTACCGAAGATCAGATCGAACCAAATTGAATGCTCGCATGTGAACGTACAAGCTAAAGAACCGTGCCTTGAACCAAGGGGTTATGCAGGTGATCCACTACTTCGTGCACGGAAGTATCCCAATCCCACTAGTGAACAAAGAGGATATCGATGTGGCTCGTCCGGAGTATTGGACTCGCTTCGCACTATTTCCGGTGTATGTAGTTGGCTTTATACTTGATGGAAGGATCGCCATCTTTGAAGTAGGTTGTGTCTAGTGAAAATCCAGTCATGCCCCAAAAGCATTTTGACCAACCTTTGTTGCAAGGACAAGTTGATCCCGGATGCCCCGCATCTCAGCCCATTCTCCGATGAATCCTTCGGAAGTCTCGTTCTGATTGCACCGCAGAAAGGACTCCAGAGAATCTCGATATTAGACACAAAGTCTCTCAGAAGGGTAAAAGAAGTCCTCTTACTAGTTATTGGCAGTCACTTGACAATACAGAAGCACTGAAGCTGCTGCATCCTTGGTAAGGCCAAACCGAACGAATCTCGAGATTATAGAAATATGCTAATACTACAACACACTCCTGAGCCTGAGTGCTAGCGAGAGCAAGGAGTCAGCATGAGCAACAGTGAACGATCGCTTCCCATACTTAGACTACGCTGGTGCCGGTGAGCCCCAACCTGCCCCAGCCCGTTGTTTGTCGGACACTTCTTCGTTTTCAGATCGAACTTGAGAGTCTGATAGTGTATAGATGGCAGAAGACCATGAAGTTGAAAATATTTCCGAGTCGGAGAAGGTGCCTGCTGAGTCACCTCGGGCCGCTTGTGATTTTCGGAAAGGGGTAAGGATCAGACGAGACGAGACGAGAGCAGTCCGCCGAAGAGAGTAACGCAGCGGTGTTCGTTCTCATCTTATTCAATACAATATTCACTGCTCCGGTGCCTCACACAACGGAAATCGCCTTCAAAAACGACGATATTGCTTCATAGATTTAGCGGCATCATATACATGAGAAAAGCAAACGGGGGCGATATATACATCCCCACAGTATCAGTACAAGTACAACACAAACCATTTCCAAGATCCTACACAACTAACGGCGCAACCTTCTGCTCATTCGACGGACGAATAGCCTGAGGAGGGGCAACACGCTGCATGGTCACCGCGATGGCAAGTCCCCAGCTTGGTGTTGTACCATCTCCCTATTCAAGCTCACGAATCAGCACAACAGGAAAACCCAAGAGAGGGTGAATCAATACGTACGATAATATTGTTCGGGAATTCAGGCGTGAAAGGAATGATACTCTCAAGGTAGGTAATCTGTTCATCGGTAAGCGTGATATCGAGCGCTTCGAGATTCGAGAGGAGGTTTTCGATCTTGCGTCCTCCGATGACGGGGAAGACGTAGGGTACCTTCTGCATCACGTATGCGATAGCGACTGCGACGGGGGGTGGGAGAATGAGATTTTGGCTTGAGATTGAGGGGTTTGGGGCTACATACCAGACGTAAGATTTTTTGCACCTATATCGTTGGCGACTTTTTCGAGGGCACGAGAGACCTTGATTTCGTCTTCGCTGCGCTCCCAACTGCCGTATATCGACCGTCCGTTCTCACCAGTCTTCCTGCGCCTCTCGGCTTCAGCATCGGAGTAGATCTTGCCTTGAGCGAGGACACCCCATGGAGCAAGCGCCAGACCTATAAAATGTGGTATTGTTATCAGAATTTGATTGTGGTAGGAAGGTGGGAATGTCGAACATACCAAGTGAACGTGCCATAGGGATGATCTCTCTCTCGAACGCGCGATCGAGGATGTTCCACCTGCCTTGGTAAATAGAGAAAGGAGTCTTGCCATGACACAAAGCGTATTCGTTGGCTTGAGCAACTACCCATGCCGGGGCGTCAGAGATACCCTGTACCAATGAATATACGTCAACACTGCAAGTAACTTCGAGGTAAATGTCCGTACCAGATAAAGAACTTTTCCTTGTAATACAAGTTTGTGGAGATTGTCCATCACTTCTCTCACAGAGGTATCCCAGTCCCACCAGTGGACGTAGAGAAGATCGATGTAGTCCGTTCGAAGCTTCTTGAGACTAGCTTCGACACTGATGTGCAGCGATTTGGCGCTGTTGCCGGTGTAGTTGGCTTGCTGAGTGATGGACGATACGTGGCCTTTGAAGTTGGTTGTGTACTGCGGGTCACACACGGTACTCAGTCTTAGAAATTGGCCAAGTGGATGATTATGCTTACTTTGGTCGCAATAACGAGCTGATCTCGGATACCTCGCGTCTCAGCCCACTCGCCGATGAATTCTTCAGAGGACTCGTCTTGGCTGAAAGATGAAAATCAGGTTCAGAAGAGGCGGCACTCAAGAACCTCCCACTTACTAGACATTAGCAGTATCGATGAAGTTACCCCCCAGTTCGAAATATTTGTCCATGAGCGCGAAACTCTTCTCTTTATTCATCTCTCCGAAAGTTCCGTTCCATTTATCACCGATGCTCATCCCTCCAAGAGCGAGAGGCGACACACGCACACCGGCGTGCGGGGAGAGGACACGCAGGACACCGAGCTTGGAGGTAGGTGGGGGAGCGACTTTGAACATAGACATATTGGCGAGACGTGATTTGTACGATGGAGACTTTGGTTGGGAAGAGAGTGAATTGCTTGCTTCATTTTGCAGGATTGTTCGTGCATTTTATATACTGCACACCTCGAGAGAGGCTATAGTATGATCGAGATAGTCCCATGACTGTACACTGTTTTCGGTCCTCAGTAGACAATTATGGTAAGACCGACGAGATCGATTCCGGATACAAGGGGATACAAGGACTGCAAGTAATGTTGACCGAACGGGGAAATACTTTCGTGAATCCCAACGACATAGTGTACGCGTAGTCCACTGGCATGAAGAGGCACCTGGAAGCACGGAGCTGGGGCATCTGGGGCAATTCAAACCTCAGTTTCGTCCTGAACCAAATGGAACTAAGTTACGAATTCGGAGTGTAACGAAGGATTCGTTCTTATGGCGGCACCGTCCAGCCAAAAATTTGACGGTTAAGCGGGCCTCCGCTTTGATCGGAGCGACCTTAAATTGTATATGTAATAATTGTATATTAGTCAGCATTTTCGGCCCTCGTTTTTGCGCACTTATGGTCAGTTAAGCTGGCCTCCGGTTAAGTCGGTTGTCATTGCCGGAGGCCTGATTAGTCAGCGTTTCTCTTGCGCTCCGTGGTCAGTTAAGGCTGGCCTCCGGTTCAATCGGTCCGTCCTTGCCCGAGGCTCGTTCTGCCTCTCATCTGCCCCCTCATTTTTGTGCTCCATGCCACTGGCAGGACTGGGTTAGATATTATTTTGAGGTTGTTATAAACATAAAATATTCTAGGAGGTCCAAGTTATAAATGTATTAAAACAAGATGTTAAATACAAGTAAAAAAAAAACACATTTTTTGTAAGAAACATGTAAATTTTTATACACTGGATGAAATTTAACACTAGGATTAATTTGCATTAGGAGCTAGGGGTCCTACTGCATAATGGGTGATCGCAGTATATCAAGATAACTGAGAGATTGTAATTTATACCACTAGAATACAATAAATATATGATGATAGAAACATTTAATTATCATAAAACTGTAAGTCACTAAGGTCTACTCCATAATCATCAAGCTCAAACTCCAAGTTCTTTCTTCTCTGAACATCATCTTGTAACATCTTTCTTGTAGCAGTAACCTTATCTTTATGCAGGCGTGTTTCTGGAAATGGATCTCGAAAAGCAATGCCATTCAATGACTTCACTCTTGATATGGCCACAAAGGATAATCCTGATGCAAAGTCTTTTTCACCAAGAGAAATAGTGGCCTTATCTAGAGTAAGGCCTTGACTCTTGTGAATTGTAATAGCCCAAGACAAAGTCAAAGGTAGCTGTGTTCGGCTTAATTCAGTGTCACCTCTGGTATGCCATCTAGCTGTCATGGGAGCAATAGGAACCCAAGAAGGATCAATTCCCTCCCAACCAAGATTTGGAGGACCTATATCAAATCTGAGTATAAGTTTAGTAAGAGGATGTTCCAACCATACCTGAGTATCCCTCACATTCCACAAATACCACTGAAGGTAAATCCCCATGCTGAACATTGGCAGAAGGATCATACCAAATCTTCCTAATAAAACCTCTTGCTCCATTCACCAGCCCTATACATTTGATTATCAGAGAGCAAGTTTTAGGATATGAAGCATTAATCTTACCTTTAGAAGTCCATAAGTTCCTGGTAATCATTACTCTAGCCCCTTCAGCCAAGATAATCTCCTTTTCCAATCCTTCAGCATCCTCTTCTGAGGCTTTTCTGGCCTCAGAGCAGTTATGTTTTGCTTTACAACGGACCACTGGACTACCACAATTGGCCAAACGTAAGAGATTGAGAGCTTTTACCTGCTCTCTCTGAGGTAGTAGATGGAGAGCATTGTCAAATTGAATGTGTTCTTCAGAAGATAGTTGATCCCAGAAGCGAGTTCTGAACTTCTGATAATCACCAGCAGTGGACTCGTAATCTCGTAGACGAAGAAGCATATTCCTAAAAAGCTCTTGTTCTGGATCACCTCCAGCTTGACGGAATATCTGAGTTAGAGTAATAGACCTTGCAAATGCATGATATGCCTGAAACCCTTCTATTTTCAAAAGTGGTGGATGACTCTCTGGCCTTTGATGACTAGTAGAGTAAAGAGGTGTTTCTCCAACTGGTGGCAGCTGAGCAAAATCTCCAAAAAGCAGAGTGGGAATATCAGCCAGAACTTCATCATGACATTCAGGTCGGCCTTGACGAAGTCGTCTATCAACCTTACCAAACTGCTTCTGACCAATCATTGACTTTTCATCAATAATAAGCAGTTTGGCAGATTTCCATCGAGTTTGCACGCGCTTCATAGAGTTAGGTCCAAGCTGTTCAAACCCACTGCTGGGATCCTTGATTGGGATATTAAGACCATAGTTCAAAGTCCAACCCCGGATACCAAAAGCTGCAACTCCTGTAGGTGCTAGTCTAGCAACTGGATCACAACCTTCTCCAAGCTCATCAGCAAAGTGCTCTCTGAGTGCATGTGTGATGGCCCAGATTAAATAGGACTTTCCAGTGCCTGCAGTCCCATCCACATTGATTCTGAGAGTAGGTGGCTTGGCTTCAGGATTTTGTTTGATTTTTCTGAAATAAGCCATGACTTGGAGAAAGACTATTCTCTGAGATCCTTTTAGTGTCTGGTAGGGTGCCTCTGGTAGTAACTGTACATCATCATTGGGAGACTCCTTGACAGAGTCTGTAAGCCACTTTGCTGCAGTATTTGATACATTTCTTGAAGGAGAGTGCTGATGCCAGTCATACAATAGGTCCAAGTCTCTTCTTCCCAGAGTGTCCACATTGGTTTGAAGAATAGACTGGCCAGGAGCAAAAGCAGCTTCAAGCATCCATTGAAGCTGAACAGGTTCATGATCAGGGTCCTCATCAGGCACAGATTCTGAGTCTGAGTCTGAGTCTTCCTCCACTTCAGAGACTACAGTTGGTAGACTGTCAGTATGAGAGTGTTCATTATCCAAACACAAATTAACATATGCTTCTGTATATGTGCTCCAACCCTGTAGAACCTCTTCAGGACTCTTTTCAAATGGATGATGAAGGACCAATCTTGCATAGCAGTACTTTTCATATAGATCTGGTGATGTGATATCTGGAGAATAGAGAGGCCAGACACTAACAACAAAAGGCAGTGCTCTTGAGCGTTTATGATAATGACCCTTCCAATCCCACTTTGTGGCAAAGTCCAAGAGAGACACAGTCTTTAGTTCAGGGATAGTGTGAATTGGGCGATTTGTATAATGTTGAATGATGGACTTCCTCTCTATAGTGGAATTTTCAAAGTCAAGAAAGGTGGTAGTGACACCTGGGATTACACAGATGCTGCGAACTTTGCGAGATGAAACTGTAAGAGGACACTGAAGAAGTATATGACAGGTTTCTTGAGCTGATATATCACGTTCTGCCACGAAGGTTGATAGCATCTTCTGAAACGCCACTCTAGCAGGAACTGTAGTGTCAAGGCGGGAAATAGCATTGTGTAGAATGCTTCTGTAGGTAGTAGAAGTGGTCTCAGCTTTACTTGCATACTTTGCAACATATGCAATGACAGCCTCTTTGTTGATAACAGGGCGTATATCAATATTGGCCCGCCATCCCAGAATGAATGCAGGATTATAAGAGTTTAAGAGTGGATCATTTCTGCGTGTATGGAGTTCTGCAAAGTCGCGGCCAGGGTCCTTGACATACTCTGTCTTATCTCGCATTTTGTGAGGAAACCCAAACCGACAGAATGTTTCACTTGTTCCTTTTTTACGTCGCAGGCAATAGCCAGCAGTACATTGACCATGTCTTTGAAAGCGATTTAGACACTGAGCTAGCTCTTGCTTAGTGTCCTGAAGTGTGTCAAATAGCATAGCAGATGGATGAACAGCTGCAGGTGGACAAGTTTTGTCAGGATGCCAGGTGGAAATGTGCTCATCCCAGAAATCAATGAATGACTGCAACTGCTCGTTACTTGAAGTATCCAATGTATCAATTGAAGGTGCATCATGTAACCATAGAAACCCATGCACATGACTACTGCCACGGTGCTGCCATTCATATCTCCACCACCAGTCCTTGACTTTAAATTTGGGCTTCAAAAAGTGCTCGAAGTATATCTGCCACCGCTTTTGAAAGTAGTATGCAGCAATTGCAGGATTATTGTTCAAGTCCCGTAGTCGCACACGATATGAGTGTGGGCCTTCAGGCTCTCCATGTGTATAGGATGGCATATGATGGTGCAAGTCTGGCCATTGGACATCTGCAGAAGAGGCCGTAATGAAGGCATGAGGTGAACCACATTCAGGAGACCGAATCTGTGCAAGAAGATCACTTCGTGCCTTTGACCAGTAAGGACGAGAACCTGGTAGTCTATTTGCAGCCTTTGAGACACGCTGAGCCAAGTCCTCAACTTCTCCTGTTTCAAACATTTCCTGGATATCAGCCACTGAGAGAGCTCCATCATCTTTATGGGTGGTAGTGTACCAGTTTGCTTCTTTACGTGCCTTATCACGCATAATTGTATTGAGAACCCAATATCTGAAGCGGGGATGACGAGCAAACCGACCTCCTTTGAGACGAAGTAGATGCGCAGCCCACTCAGTCATTTTGACTTTCTGAGAGCGATTAGCATTAAAGTCTGCCTGGCCTGTTGGAAAGAGAGTGGGAAATGCATCTATAGCTATTGGCAATCCATGATGCTCATTAAGAGGAGTTCCATGCACAACAGGCATAGTAAGCACAACAGGAGTATCATCATGAAACACAGCAGCTCTTAGCTGTTCCAGCTCGGTATTCCAGCCGGTAGTTGCTGGTACAAAGCCACGAGAATAGAGAGGAGTATCTTCTGATGCATCATGCTCATTTTCTTGAGGAGGGCCTTCCTCAGGAGGTTCCTCCATATCCTCTACTTCAATATTGTGTAGCCGTGAATAGACAGATTCATCCTCTGGTAACTGAGCCAAAGCATTTAAGTCAACTGTTACTTGACCAGATAGGAATGTGGGATGATTCTGCTGTAGATACTGCAACCATCTCTGTAGTGGAGCACGTCGCACACGAAAGTCCTGAGTAGCTGCCAAATTATTGTTGGCTTCTGTACCCTTGCGCCTCATGATTATAACCTCACACGCTTCAGGCAATAGAGGCACCTTAGCATGGAAAGTGGTAGTGTCTTTGGGAAAGTTGCATGTATGTCCAGTGTATTTGTACTGTCCCCCTCGTACCTGCCATACCTGAACCAATGCATGCACTGGAGATATGAGCATTTCCTCCATCTGAGTTAACTCTGGCAAATCAGGTGAATCAGGTCCTGGATACATATGGTTCGATTCCTGGAATTTTGAACTTCGCCTACAGGTTGAGCAACGACCATCCCAATCAACATCTAAGTCAAACCACTCCTCATGGCAGTGCACACAATGTTGCATATGGATGTCCATTACTTTCTGGCGAACAGTATTGAGCAAAACTTTATCTTCAGGTGAAACTGCAGATTGATCAAGAGTTGGCAGAGTGGGTTGGTGTGGAAGTGGATTTTCATTAGGTGCAGGTGTAGGCTGGCCATTAGGTGCAGGTATAGACTGACCATTAGGAGCAGGCACAGGCTGAGAAGGTGGAAGTTGATTATTTGGATCAGGAGAACTCTGCTCCTGGACTGCAGCTCTCTGTCGCTCTCGCTGTTGTGCTCTTCGCCGTCGTGTGTTTTCATTGCAGCGAGCACATCGTTGTTTATCACCATAAATATCTTCAGGGACCCAATGTCTTCCTCCACAACAATATAGCATGTTAGGATGATCAGAGTCTGTATAACGTGCACTGTGATGCCTAATGTTGTGATCATGTGCATGACACGCATTGCATATGTCTAGTTCACCAAAGTGATGTAAGAGAACCCAGTGATGTCTCCTTGCACACCACATTGAATTTGCATGCTGACTGTCAGTGTATCGTGCAGGGTGTTGAGGTACACGAACAACAGGATGTGCATTGGATAAACGAGCTCCTGCAACTCTACGGGCAGGTGAATGTGACTGGGAAACTGATAGCTGAATGGGAGAGATATTGTCTGATGAGGGTAAAGGAGATGAGGACTGAGGTGGTGGAGAAGAATGTGACAAAGATTCATCAAAGATACCAGAATGCTGTGTTTGCTGTTGGGATATTTCCATTTGGAACAGACGGACACATGGAGAAGGGTTTGGACTATCCTCAAGTTGAAGATCATCCAGATCGTCTATTAACATTTGCGCTGGTAGGCCAGTATTTTTAGTTGGAGATTCAGGCATGTTACGCTGACGCAAGCGTCTAGGTGTATTTGGCTTCACAACTGGTTCTAATAATTCATTAGTCAACTCTCAGATCTGTTGTAACTGATTAACAGAACATACCATGATAATCAACATCAAAGATAGAGCCTACGGGCAGCTTCTGAATATGGCGAGAGGGTGGAGTAGCATGAACAGTAATCCGTGGTCGTTTACAAAGAGTTTCTTGTGTGGCAGGTGTATGAGGAGTGCGATCCAATCGACGTGATCCATGATTTTGGAATGGTGTTGAAGGTAGTGGAGGTATTTCTGGAGTTGCATTGTGTAAAGGAGGAAAGTGGGGCGCTGGTATTGGTATTGAATCAGATATATAATAGTGATACATATTCATCACACTTACGTCCACCATGAGTAGTTGACGGAAAGGGAACTTGGCCAATAATTTGTGAGAAAGTCCGAGCATAAGGTGGTGGTGTAAGCTGGATCCGCGAAGGACCAGCAACAGTGCTCCAATCAAAATCCATCAACAGGCGCAAAGGTGCTCTCTTGCTCTGTGAAGCACCTCACGTGTAAAACAGTAACCTGGAAATCCAGGGCACAGTATTCTGAGACACACGTATAGTGTGTATCCACAGAAACCAAGTGGTGAATTCAGCTCAAGACAGTGTTCAGTTATGGAGCTACAACTCAGAACACAGAAGTGTCTGAGAGGGGGAGGCAACTATATCCAGTAGAGATAGTTCTACTGAATACCCAATAGGTTCCGCCAGCCCAATCTCCCTGAATACCGCACCGTGTGAGAGGTCAACCAGTCAACCACCAAACAAAGGGCAGGAGTGTGACTTCACAAGATATAGCTTATTCTACCCACTGGTGCAGAGCCAACTAAACAAAAAGTGATGCCAAAGGACAGTAGATATAAACCACTGTTTCAGCTACCACTCTCACTAATCACAATAATGTTAAGTCAATTAGCATGTAAAGAAATGATGCATAGTGACATAGAATACACACAAAAACCCCCAAGAATCCTAACAGAGTATTGCCACCCAGATGCCAATAGATTATATGAGCTTGATCTTATTCAGAAATGTAAAAGAAGGCCGAAATGTATTGAATCGAGCTTCCGCGGAACGCGAGAGACGATGGGAAAGCAAGAGAAAATTGATTTATTTGTAGCTATTTACTGTCCGCACGGGACCGGCAGTTCACCCGGACCGGTCTGACCTTACCGAGTTGCCATATATGTCGACGCACTTTTTGTGGCTGTGTACGGATTTCGCCTCAACTCTTATATTGGGCTCGCTGCGCTCACCCAATAAAATCTGTGAGAAAATGCTAAACATATGTTGAATTAATACGGAAATTTTTCATCATTTTTTTGCTACTAATACTAAAATTATGTTGAAATTATAGTAAATTGTATCAACACAATACCTTTATTTCTCCAACATCAAACACAGTGATTTACAGTGAACAGATGTTGAACAAATATCAAAAATCATTTATCATAAAACTTTAATTATACACTCTGTACACCTGTATACACCATGTATACACCCTGTCACATGTGTATACACCTGTATACACCTGTATACACCCATATACACCCTGTACACCTGTATACACACTGTCTGTATACAGGGTGACAGATGTACAGGGTGTATACAGGTATACAGGATGACATGTATACAGGATGTATACAGAGTGTATACAGGGTGGATACAGGGTGGGTACAGGGTGTATACAGGGTGTATACAGGGTGTATACAGGTGGGAGTGTATACAGTGTGTATACAGAGTGTATATGGGTGTATACCTTGTCTGTATATACCTCACCTTGGAAACATCTTCTGTACGCAAGTTTGTATATATTAACCCCATGTTCTGTATACAGAGATATCAGTGTCCATCTACTAGGTCCATGCAGATGCATCCTGGATGTATACACATGAGATATGCAAGATGAATTCACCTAATGTACAACTGTATCCATATACACAGACTATATACATAAATGATCCTGTTTACCATAGTTTTGTTATTTGTTTAACATATAGCCAGTATATATGAACAACCAAAACATAAATTTTACCATCAGATATTTAACATTACTTTCACATATGTTTAGCATAAGTTCACAGTAATTTTCTGTCTGTTATTCTGGATCAATTTTAAATTGGTTTAGCATATTTTTCACACATCTACACCACCAAGAATTCAACATAAATCCCACAGAAAAATATTACAAATATGGTGAAATAACATGAAAAATTAAACTTTTGATGTAATTTCACCATATTTTTAACATTTTCCCATGGAATTTATGTTGAATTGTTTGCAGTGCTATTCTATTTCTCTCTGTATTTAACTCTGAATATATCTTATTTGTTCAGCATATCTTCAGTATATTTGCACAAGCAAAACATGAATGTTATTTTAGAAACATTTAACATTAGTTTCACATTTGTTTAGCATAAGTTCACAGTAATATCCTGTCTGTTATTCTGAATTGATTTTGAATTGCTTTAGCATAGTTTCCACACACCTTTTCCATTTGTCTCTGTATTTTATGATGAAACAATCATGATCTTGATTAACATAATTGCATCCAAAATTCAATATTTATTTTAAACAATTTTCTCAAAAATAATGTATAGAGTGTATATAGGGTGTATACAGGTCTACAGGGTGTACTACAGGGTGTATACAGGGTGAGATGTATACAGGGTGCATACAGAGTGCATACAGAGTGCATACAGGGTGTATACAGGGTGGATACAGGGTGGATATAGAGTGCATACAGGGTGTATACAGGGTCAGGCTGGATACAGAGTGTATACAGGATGTATACAGGGTGGATACAGAGTGCATACAGAGTGCATACAGAGTGCATACAGAGTGCATACAGAGTGCATACAGGGTGTATACAGAGTGTATACAGGGTGTATACAGGGTGTATACAGGGTGTATACAGGGTGTATACAGGGTGTATACAGGGTGTATACAGGGTGTACACAGGTGTATACAGAGTGTATACAGGTATACAGGGTGACATGTATACAGGGTGTATACAGAGTTTATATGGGTGTATACCTTGTCTGTATATACCTCACCTTGGAAACACCTTCTGTACACAAGTTTGTATATATTAACCCCTCTGTTCTGTATACAGAGATATCAGTGTCCATCTACTAGGTCCATGCAGATGCATCCTGGATGTATACACATGGGATATGCAAGATGAATTCACCTAATGTACAACTGTATCCATATACACAGACTATATACATAAATGATCCTGTTTATCATAGTTTTCTTATTTGTTCAACATATAGCTAGTATATATGAATAACCAAAACATAAATTTTACCATCAGAAATTTAACATTACTTTCACATATGTTTAGCATAAGTTCACAGTAATTTTCTGTCTGTTATTCTGAATCAATTTTAAATTGGTTTAGCATATTTTTCACACATCTATTCTATTTCTCTCTGTATTTAACTCTGAATATATCTTATTTGTTCAGCATATCTTCAGTATATTTGCACAAGCAAAACATGAATGTTACTTTAGAAACATTTAACATTAGTTTCACATTTGTTGGGCATAAGTTCACAGTAATATCCTGTCTATTATTCTGAATTGATTTTGAATTGCTTTAGCATAGTTTCCACACACCTTTTCCATTTGTCTCTGTATTTTATGATGAAACAATCATGATCTTGATTAACATAATTGCATCCAAAATTCAATATTTATTTTAAACACTTTTCCCAAAAATAATGATAAGATTTTATGGAATTTATGATAAATGATTTTTGATATTTGTTCAAGATCTGTTCACTGTAAATAACTGTGTTTGATGTTGGAGAAATGAAGGTATTGTGTTGATACAATTTACTATAATTTGAACATAATTTTAGTATTAGTAGCAAAAAAAATGATGAAAAATTTTGGTATTGATTCAATATATGTTTAGCATTTTCTCAGATTTTATGTTAAATTGTGTCCAGTGACAGTTTTGTCTGTATTGCATGCACAGATGTGCTGCCAAAACTGAATTCGTTCCCGCCTGCATCCCGTGATGCAGGCTGACAGTCCAAGTTGTACACGTAGACCAGTGGCACGGATGTCGATTGGATAAGAGACGAGTACTGTCTCTGATGATATCCGGCGGCACGATTAGTAGTCAACAAAACTTGAATCCATTCCACGGTAACCTCGGGAAATTGCTCGTCGAGTTGTGCTGACTGACAACAAAACTTGAATCCATTCCACGGTAACCTCGGGAAATTGCTCGTCGAGTTGCCTGACTGACAACAAGCTGCCAATGAGATTGGTGATGATGATTGGTGACATTCGTTGGAGTTGAGAATATTATGGTAAGTAATCAAGGTCAAGACTCAAACGGCTACGAAGCTTTTGGCGTGATTTGAATTGCGATTCAATTTATGAGCACCGCGCAACTAGGTGAGTCATCGTACGATCCTTGATAAGTTGTATTGGGAGAGATCAATATACAGTAAAACTTAAAGGAAGAAATTTGACGCAGAAAAGAAAAAACAAAACGTATTCATTCAGTGCGTAAGGTCTAACCAGGACTCGAACCTGGGTTATGGGAAGGATTGATTTCAAAATCCCATGTGCTAACCTCTACACTATTAGACCACGTATACAGCAATTTTTCGTACATCTATATTACAGTAGCCATCTGAGATTGAACTCCATGTGTCAAACTTCCTCCTCTCTCTCAACTTTACATTACTTATGTCCGACTCCTTCGCTGACCTATGGAACTCTGCTGCTCCTTCAAATCCTTCAAAGTCAGCTCAAAATCTCAACTTAGGCGCACTCTCTGCATCCAACGCCAATTCGCGTACGGGTACTACGTACGGTAACCCTCGCTATGTGCAAAATGACCTCTTCGCACAGCTCTCATCCGCGGGTAACTCGCGCTCGGGGACGCCGTCTTTGGGGGGTACGAGCATAACTAATGCCAATACCAATGCAGCACGTCTTCAGACGAAGCCAATGCCATCGAGTAGCCGCAGCAGTAGCAATGGTAGCGGTGGAGATGCGTTTAGTGGTCTGTTTGGTGATAACACCTCGTTAGGTGCTAAATCAACGAAGAATATGACGATTGCAGAGCGTGCAGCGCTTGCTGAGAAGGAGAGAAGGAGTCAGTTGCTTGGGAGGCAACAGATGGCTCAACAGGTGGAGAAGGGGAATTCAGCTTGGGATGGGTTAGATGCCCTTGGTAGCAAGACCTCTTCGTCTTCGTCGTTTTCTTCCCCGGCTCAACCTTCGGTGGTAGATGATGATGACTGGGGACTTGGATTCGGGGCGAGCTCAGCAACTGATTCTGGTGCTGGCACAGGATTCGTCAGATCGACGGCACCTTCACCCCCTTCTAAAGCTGTTTCTGCAACTGCGTCTACTCTAGCGGTTGACGATGATTGGGGATTGGGTGATTTTGGTTCCGCACCAAAGACGAATTCTGCGTCGCGCACTGCGAAGGCTGAGCAGGCAAAAACGACATCGGGCGCTGGTTCGCTTTGGGATCTAGACGAGTTAACTTCTGGGAACGGGGATGGGATTGGGAAGGAGTATGGTTCTAAGGGCAAGCAAGGGCAGGCTACAACTTCAAGGCATGATTCCCCCAGTCAAGATTTCGATTTTGGGAATCGAGAGGATGATGCGAATGATTTAATATTTCAAGATAGTAGTGGAGGAAACAGGAATGGAGAACAGGATAATAACGATGATGATATACTCGGTGTGCTTGGGAAGCCTGTCGAGTCGGTTCGTGCGCAGGTTCATTTGGTATGTTGTTCTAATGATTTTATTCTCATCCAATAAGATCTAATAACAAGTACTCTTTCTATATTGTACTACCAAGACACCATCTTCCCAGCCCAAACGAACTACAACACGCTCGCGTACCTCCTCTCCACCCCCACACGTCCTCGGCCAACTCGTAGAAATGGGATTTTCGATCACACAAGCGCGTATAGCGCTCGCTTCTACAGACTCAGGGCAAGACGTCCAGGCTGCTTTAGAGATCCTAGTATCCAACGGAGCAGCTGGAGGTGCCGAAGCCACAGGTGAAGAGGACGACAGGAAGAGCAGGACTAGAGGTGGTGATGGTTGGGAGAGTGATGGTAGTGGTGGACACGCTGGTAATGAATGGGATGGAGAAATGAGGGAAGGATTAACAGGTGAAGGAAGGGGAGAAGCACGGAAGAATTCCCAACCGCAAACGCCTCTCCGTCGAGATAGACAGATAGCTCAAGATCGTGCTCGTCAGCGTCATAGTGATCGCGAACGCGAGCTCACGTCATCTTCTTCTTCATCCCTACAGCAGCAGAATTTACAGGAACAGGCAGATAAGATACTTGCTCAGGCCTCGGAGATTGGGCTTAGTCTTTTCAATCGGGCAAATGCTGCATGGAAGGAGGGGAAGGTGAAGGTTCAGAAGGTTTACGAGGAGAGAATGGGGAGTGCTGACATTGAACCGGAGTATGGCCGGAAGAATGCAAGAGAGGGAAAGGGGAGGGGTGCTGGTAGACAGGGTGGGAGTGCGAGGCCAAAGTGGATGATGGAGCAGGCAGAGTTTGAAGATGATGGTGCGAAACCGGAGGGTGGCGATGACATTGCTGCCACTCCTCCAGTGGCGACACGCAGGCGTCCAGAGAAGAATCAAAACATACCCCAGGCAGACGTCGATTTATTCTCGGCTGCATCAGACAACGGCGAAAAGGAAGTCGATTTGTTTTCGACTTCCTCGCCTGCACCATCGAACAATGCTGCTGCATCCTCCACGAGTACAGGTACAGGCGTGTACGTCTCCCGGTTCCGACACGGTCGACCAAAACCTCAACCAGCAGCTTCTGGTTCACCCCCTACTGCACCTGCCGCCCCATCAAAACCTCATCCAACGACTCTCGTCAAAGCCTCCCCCTCATCGTTATCCGCATCCCAAAAACACAGACTCGCTGGAACATCTGCGTTTAAGCTAGGCGATTTTCCCGCAGCCGAGGCAGCGTACTCGCGTGCGATTGAGGCATTACCTGAAGGACACGGGCTGCTTGTGTTATTATATAACAACCGTGCGTTGGCGAGGCTAAAGACAGGTAATTCAAGCGGGGCACAGGAGGATGCCGGGATTGTAGAGGGTTTAGTTGGGGGTGTCGGAGGCGTTAGGGAGGAGATGAAGAGAGGAAAGGCTGGAAGGGTTGTAATTAAGGCTGTAGAAGAAGGGAAAGGAGAAGTAGAGGAAGAAGTCAATTTAGGAGACGCGTTGGTGAAGGCGTGGAAGAGACGTGCAGAGGCTTTAGAGGGAAGAGAGAGGTGGGATGAAGCCGGGAAGGATTGGGAGAGAGTTGCTGGTGCTGAGTGGGCGGCACAGTCTATTCGAGGTGAAGGTGTGAGAGGTGCGGGGAGGTGTAGGAAGATGTCGAATCCTCCACCAAAGGCACCTCCTGCGTCAAAACCCAAATCTGTCCCTGCTCGCCCCGCTCCACGTCGAGGACCAACTCCACCTTCTCAAGCGCTTAACACTCTCCGCGCAGCCAATGATGCCGCAGAGTCTGAGGATTCTGAGAAGTACGCTTTGAAGGATACTGTCGATGCGAAACTGCTGGCGTGGAAGGGGGGTAAAGAAACGAACATCAGGGCATTGTTGGCCTCGCTTGATACGGTTTTATGGCCTGAGCTTGGCGTGCAGAAGCTGAGTATGGCGGAACTGATTAGCGAGGGTCAGGTAAAGATCAAGTACATGAAGGCTATTGCGAAAGTGCATCCGGATAAATTGAACAAGGGAAATTCGACGGTTGAGCAGAGGATGATTGCGGGTGGGGTGTTTGGGGCGTTGAATGAGGCTTGGAATGCGTTCAAGGTTTGAGCTGAAAGAGTTGAAGTGGAAGTAATGTTATATGTTTTTTCTTCCTATATTTAATTGTAGACGAATACCCTATGACTGGGTGGACATATGTAGTGTCTTTATGAACTATTGCAAGACACACAATATATTTTATTCAACGAAACCGAAAAAATCCTAGCAATGAAAATAAGTTCCTCAACCTTTTTACTTCAAGCTGCGGAACAATTCCATCGGCGTGGCTGTGCCCTGAATGCTTCCACTACCGCGTCTGGCCAGCAGACTTTATCGATTGCCATTCTGTTCCTCATCTCTGTTATTTCGTCCTTCACGATATTCCACAATGACCACTCTAGACTCTATAGAGCAAGAAATATCAACTCAAAGTGCTCTCTTCAATGATCTACGACAATCAGGCCAGGACCCAGTCAAATTGGACGAGGTGAAAAAGAAACTCGGGGAACTGAAGAAGACTCTTGGACAAGCTAAGGCTGCTGCTGCTGCTGCTAGTAGTAATGATAAAGATGCTTCCGCTGCTGGGGGAAGCAAAAAGGGGAGGATACTGCTCAAGACGGCAAAGGTAAGTCGCGAGTCATCGCGATCGGGCTCTTCGCATTTATTCCGGTGCAAAAGGAAGATACTCATTGACAAGGGCTTTTATTCCAGGGCACACGAGACTATGGTCCAGCTGAAATGCTTTGCCGTGAACACGTCGAACGGATCGTTAAAGACGTTTTCTCGACCTACGGCGGCTCATGCCTGGATACTCCCGTTTTTGAGCGCAAGGAAATTCTAGCGGGCAAGTACGGAGAAGACGCGAAGCTTATATTCGACCTTATGGATCAGGGAGGGGAGCAGCTTGCTCTGAGATATGATCACACGGTACCGCTGGCTAGGTACCTCGCCATGATGGGCGGGACGAATACACAGAGTAAACTGTGGCAGGTTGGGAAGGTTTATAGAAGGGACAATCCAGTCATGAGTAAAGGGAGGATGAGAGAGTTTTCGCAGGCAGTGAGTATCGGTTTTCTACCGTTGATAATCACGGTCATTCATGCATGTATACAGGACTTTGATATCTCTGGAACTTGGGACACTATGATTGCTGACTCGGAAGTGATCAGCCTTGTATGCGCCATTCTTTCTCGGCTCGATGTAGGAGAGTTCACCATCAAGGCAGGTTCTACTTTCATTCTCGTATTGAGCTGCACTTAACGAAGACCCACATAACAGATGAACCACCGCAAAATTCTCGATGGGATCTTTCAAGTTTGTGGTGTCCCTCCAGACAAAATTCGTACTATCTCTTCCGCCGTCGACAAGCTAGACAAGCTTCCGTGGGCGGATGTGAAGAAGGAGATGACCGAGGAGAAGGGGCTGGACCCTGGAGTTGCTGATAAGATTGGGGAGTATGTCAAGCTTAAAGGTCAGCATCTTTTCTCAAGTTCGTCTTCTTCGCTGTTGTTGATGTGGTTGTAGGTGGTCCGGAGTTACTTGACCAGTTGATTGCTGATACGACGCTCACGTCCAACGAAAGTGCCAAACAAGGCTTGGATGACATGGGGCTGTTATTCACATATTTGAAGGCGTATGGCGTTTTAGATAAAGTACGTGCTCTTTTCTCAGTTTGCTATCTATTTCAGAATTCAAACTACTTGCCCTCCTTGACAGATCTCCTTTGACATGTCGCTGGCACGCGGACTAGACTACTACACAGGCATCATCTACGAAGCCATCGTCGAAGCATCAGCACCTCCAGGATTCAAAGCCAATGCCAGCACCGACCCATCGACCTCTACACCACCAACAACATCTACACCGACCCCCGCACCGAAAAAGAAATCCAAAAAACCAAAAACCGAAGCCGAGGAGGACGAAGAAGAGATTGACGAGTCAAAAGTTGGTGTGGGATCTATAGCCGCTGGGGGCAGATACGATGGACTTGTCGGGATGTTCGCCTCTGCCGCTTCTTCCGAATCATCATCTAAAAAAGGAAGCTCTTCCAAAGGCGACGTACCCTGCGTAGGCGTCTCCATCGGCCTCGACAGGATCTTTGCTCTCGTCTGGCCTAAATGGATCGCACGAGGAACACGTGCAAAGGAAACTATGGTCTACGTTATGGCAGCAGGCGACGGATTACTCGAAGAGCGTATAAAACTCGTTTCTGAGCTCCGTGCTGAGGGTGTTAAAGCTGACTTCCTTGCGCGGAGAAAACCAAAGTTGACGGCGCAGTTTGCTGCGGGTGAGAGAGATGAGGTACCGTTTGCGGTTATTGTTGGGGAGAATGAGGTTAAGGAGGGTGTGGTGTTGGTTAAGGAACAGAGGTGGGAGGTTAAGGAGGGTGAGGGGAAAGTTAAGGTTGTGAGAGAGGGTGAAGAGAAAGGGGAGAGGGTGCAACGAGCGGAATTGGTGAAGTGGTTAAAAGGGACGAGTGCTTGGAAAGAATGGGAATCTGGAAGAGCGTAATCGGAGAACGATTGCATAGATTTGAAGAAAGATAATTTAAGGAGAGTAATGATATCGTTGTTATGTACTTTGCGAGTAATGCTGATTTCAGAGTACAAAAGTGCGTGGAAATCAAAGCATATTTAATAACAGAAGGTGCATAGTCAGAAACATTTCAACGAGAAACGGCAGACGACTAATAGATTGAACAAGGGAAGCGGTGAGTCAAAGCGGTGAATTCGATTGAAGGCAGAACTGCCAACACATCAGTGATCGCAACCATTCACAAAACGATTGAACGCACACCTGCTGGGCCTGAATTATATGAGCCAACCCTGGACCTACTTCCTCCCCTTCTGGCTAACTGCAGCTCTCAGACATTGTTGGCCCTAGATGATAAATCACCACCATAGATGATACATCGCCACCAAGACTAACTAGAGAGTTTGATGTATCAGCCTCAGGCTCTGCTTGGTGGCATGATATATCATTAACGCAGGATGATATATCATTACCGCAGGATACTTGAACTGGCGTAAATCAGCGCAGATCAGAATCATGATCTGAAAATGCACACAGGCATGCACTCATACACTTCAAAATGAGCGAGTGCAGGCGGGTGCCCGGTCATTATTCCACTTCACACTGTGCAGACCATTATTTCGCCTTCGTAGAATCTGTGTAGGATGGTATCCCCTTGGTGCGTCAATTCCCGCATGGCCCAGTATTCATAATCTCATAAATTCTAGGTTGATTGCAGAGGCTATGTTGGCTCCATCATGTACGCTTGGCACTTCTTTGAGACGGTAGAAAAGTCTGAAGTTTGACGACAAAATAGTTGCTCTGTTGTACGACCACCTGCTCACATTAAGTCCGTTCTTGCCAGTTTTGTCTCTGCAACCGATATTCACGATTCTCATCGAACAGATTTGGAAATCCAGTATATATGGTTCAAACCGAAGAGGCGCAGCGCGTACTTGTTCCTTTTGCTGCGCTATCTTGCGTCGTTGGGGGAAATAGTCACGTTGGTTTTCAGGTTTTACGAGGCGGAATCTACAGCCGTACGTGTCATGCGAGTCAAATTCAAGGATGAAGACTGATTTTCTGTATTTGATTTGCATAGAAGTACTGTACTCTCTAATATCCTAGACTTACACAAGATTAATTGATGAACTCCTGTAGATGTAACAGTCTGCAGACGTATGTCACCATACACACCCTGTTGATAGAACTGCTAGTCGCATGTGAACAGTCACTCCCGCCCTTCTTACCATTGCTGCTAGCTTACAACTCTTGATAGACCTGATGTCAATGCGAGTCTATGCATTGTACGGGTGCAGTCCGCGGATTAAATGGCTTCTATCAACGGTTGTTGCATGCCTACTCCCTGTCATCGGGGTGAGAGGTTCTTGTGATCAAAACCTATATCTTACTTACGCGCGGCGTCTAGTGGTCGTTGGTCAAAAGTAGCACCGGCACAGTCCTACTACAGGGTACTATGTTATGTGGCAGAATCTTTCCCGAGAAAAAGTATGTACATCCCTCTTCAATTTCTATTGCATTTGCCCAATTGTAATTGCTCCATGCAGGGCATCTTGTACGTCTCGTTCCAGGTATACTGCAGAATTAAGCGTTCAAGGCACTTGCTTTGTAGATTTGACAGTCACCTGGGCCTGCGCGCTGGCCTATGATACTATAATATTCGCTCTTACATTATTCAAGACATATTTGACGATGCGACACGCTGATATGCAATTTGCAACGATGCCTTTGCTTGAGCTTATGCTACGAGATGGTGCGTTCCAGTCTTTTCTGATTTGGAAATTCCCTAAGATGGCTACTATGAAAACAGGCGCGATTTATTTCGGGTACTATGGTGCTTCGAGAACTGCACTTTTTTGAGAATTGATTTTTGGTGTCTTCCACTTGAGCCTAATCCCTTAAGTAAGTACATAGACTTATTCTATTATACTCAGAACCCTTAACCTGATTTTGTGGGATTTTATTCTGAGGATGGGGTGGTGTCGGGCAGTGACCGAGGAGGATTCGAGAATTGCAATCGTGCAAAATCACGCTTGTCACGGCCACATCCACCCGCGTCAGAGAGCATTGACTTTTCCTAAATTTTGTATGTATACCACCTTCAACTGTTCGTGCCACCTTGAGAACCGGAATATGGGCTGGTATTGTATACTCTTAGTTGTCTATGTAACTTTTGAGGAATCCTAGTGAGATAATTCTCTATATTAGAGAATGTCACACATCAAAGTCACGCTTCCTGAGCAGTAATATGTGTCTCATTCCATTTCCTCAACACATTCTCTTGTTTTTATTTGATATCTAGTTTTCAATACATTCAATATACCTTACAAAAAATTGACGAAGCACAAATTTGAATGGATGAGGAGATATTCACGAAGTTGCAATTCTGTGTGCAGTGCACATTGAAAACCACCATAGTAGGGAATTAGACCGTTTCATCGAAGTTTTCATGCTAATGAAATATGATAAAGGGTAATGTGTTGTGTTCATCTAGCAAACTTGGTTCTCTGCGTAAGATAAAACATCGTCCTTTGTGTATTCCTGCTGACCCAATCTTCTAGGCAACTCGAGTAAGCACAATGCTCTTCCAATGGATATAACACACTAATACAATCTACTTGCAAAGTCATCGAGCATGTCGGCTCTAGCAAGAGCGTAAGCTACATGTTCCTCCTAGAGCTTATGGACAGCTTCTAACTGCTCTCACAGGGCCTCTGCGACAATCGTAGCCCGTCTAATGCTCAACCTTCACGAGAAGGCCGCGGAAGGAATCCTTATGACGCGAGATATGTCGTTGTCAATATCGACAATAAGATCCTCGCTTGTGTTCAACGAAAGGTCGGAATGCATTGATACCAATGCGACCTTTGACTTGGAGCTTCGCTCATAGCGGCGGCGATAAATCACATCTTGTAATGAATGTAATGGATATAGCACCTCTCACCAACCCAACTGTTCGCATGTTATTGCTACAAGGTCAATGCCGCATAAGAGCGCACAATTCGCGTGAGAGAAAACCGATTGACTGGCCCTCCATATCCCGCAGGTCTTGAAAAAGCTCTTAGTGATTCAACACGGCTCAATACACCACAGCTAGTCAGTGTTTTTCACCTTGTACAAACGAGGAGCTTGCACATAACTTGCACGTAACTCGTATAAAGCTGAAAATTTTTGACGGGTCGAATTGGTGAGAGGCTCGTGGTTAAAGGGGACGAATGCTTGGAAAGAATGGGAATACGGAAGAGTTGACCGGAGAACAATTACATAGATTTTAGGAAAGATAGTTTAAGGAGAGTAATGATATCGTTGTTATATACTGTGCGAGTAATGCTGTTGTTCAGTGATCGTGGATGAAGAGTTTTATTTCGAGGCTCTGCAACATCACTCTCTCTTATCGAACCCTTCTCGAGAGGGACTGAAAGAAAACAGTTTAAAATCCAGGTATATTATGATATGGTATATACCAACGCTTACGACCTTGACGATAAAACCCAAGAAAAGTACACAACCGAAACCGACAAGAACCCGACCGTCAAAAACTGACGAACTCTCCTCATCCTCTCCATGCTTCTCTTCCACTTCTCCGCACCAACCATATCCCATTCCTTCCAATGCGGTTTCCTCGCGAACCACCAAAACAACGTCGCTGGTCCAGGGAACATCGCGATATTCTTCGTAGCTTTTGTCCCATCTACATAGTAATAAGATTCGCATGCAGGCCATACGGATGTAGCTATGCGGTCTTGGAGCCATTTATTGTATTTGTCCGTGACATTTTCTTTGATCTCGAGTGACTTGGCTTTCCCTTCGATGATAGGCTTGGCAAGTTGCACTGCGAGTTGGATCTGTGTTTCCATGTCGAAGAGGAGTGAGGCGTGTCCAGTTGCTGCATTAGGACCTAAAGATTCAGATGTTTAGAATGTGAAGAACATGAAGTTGAATAGATAGACATACCGATGATATAGCATAAATTGGGGAAACCGGGGAAGTTACATCCTAAGTAAGCCGTCGGACCTTCATGCTCCTCAAAGTATTGTCTGATGGTCTTTCCCTTGTTACCTCGAATATGTAGGTCAGCAGGCTCCTACACGAATCTCGTCATTCACAATCACCTATCAGATGGATTTGAAGGAACATACAAGTGAGTATCCGGTCGCGAAAACAACCGCGTCGACCGGGACAATTTCTCCAGTGTTCAGCTTGATGCCATTCTCCGCTAGTGAGGTTATAGGTTCTACTCTCAGCTCGACGTTGGGTCTATTCATGCTCGAGAGGTAGTCGGGATCGACGATGATTTGCTTGGCACCGAGAGCTAGGAAGTGCGAATATCAGCAAAGCGTTGTGATTGATTAGAAAGAAAGTAGAAGAAAAACATTGAACATACGATACTGGGGTATCAACTTATCCCAAAGTGCTTCGGGAGCTTTAGCTTTTATGTATGATGTAAGTCCCTGCATAACGAGTTTCTGGGTGAGCAATCACGGTCAGACGTGTGAGTTACTGCTCACCTTAGTGGCCATTGACCTCATACGTCTGTTGGATTCACGAAAAATGAGGAATTCAAGGTCAGCCTAGATGCTTTTTTACTCTGAAACAAGTGCGAGAAAAGTCATCTGAACAACTCGTACCCGTGCCATGATAAGATTTCTGTGCCAACGCATGGCGAAGGGGAAGTGGCGGAATATCCATTTTGTTACTTCTCGGTAGCGGTAATTGTTCTATCAGAGTGTCAACGGAAACTCAGTATGGATAGGTTGAAATTTAGGCGTACTCTTGGGACTAGCCACTGTGGACTACGAATGAAATTAATGACCCTGAAAGGAGATGATGATGTTCAAGAAGATGCGGTATGAACTGAAAGATTAACCCCACGTTATTGACGGATCCTCAGACAATGCTGGTACAATTTGAGCACTATCATGAATCGTCAAGTCACGTAGAAGCAGCAAACGGTGAACAGACAAACCCGGAACAACCATTTCCGATGATTGCAACTCTTTTATTCTTCAGGTCTATATCGTGCCTCCAAGCTGCAGAGTGCCACACCGGACCCTTGAAATCACCCAACTGAAGCCCGGACAGACTGGTGACCTCCTTAGGATATTGAGGAGCCATGAATCCTCCAAGACCGTATATCATGAAATGCGCATCGACCGTATGAATTTCGCCGTTTTTCTCATTCCTTATTTTGACGTGATACAATTGTTCGGAGGCATCCCACTCCGCTTCCACTACAGACGTTTCCAGCTCGGTATGTCGAGCAAGATCGTGTTTCCGCCAAAGAGATTCCCAGTATGACAGTACCTCTGCCTGGGTGGGGTAGTACGTCGGCCAGTTGGGATTCAAGTCAGTTGACAGGCTGTACCAGTGCCCAGGAATATCGGCTGCGCAACCTGGATAGGTACTATTCTTCCATGTACCGCCTACGCCAGATGACTTTTCGTAAATCTACAACAACAAAAATAAAAAAAGCAATAAATGAGATTGAGATATTGTTTAGAAAAGCAGGAACTCACAGTAAAGTTGTCGAACCCAAGTTGACGCTTGAGTGCAATTCCTGATGCAATTCCAGATATCCCACAACCGACGATTATTACATGGCACGCCTTCTTGTCGGAAGACATATTCAAGGTGGGAGAAACGAAGGAACAACAGAGGAACAGAGGCTGAACATTTGAACCTTGATGGGATGGGTCCGCTACTGACCGTTACATTATTAGTTCCTCGGCTCCTCGGCCTACGCGCCTAGGGTTTCGTTTACATCTTGCCATGTGCTCTCATGTTGAGTCTCCGTTTTTCTGTGCTGCGATCAATTCCGACATATCAGGATATCAATTATCCAATGAAAGAAGGCGGTGATTTTCAATGTTCTGAATGTTAACAGTGGACCAAATTCCTGCACTCAGCGCGCGCAATCCTCAAACTTTTCGCTAAAAAAGGTGAGCTGTACTCTGCTGATTCTCGAACGTCTATGTACTTATCTATGTATCCCTCGGCAGCCGGTTCAGGCCGATACAGGCATAAATCCAGCAACGCCGAGAGCAATACTACTGATATTTGAACTAGCGTAAATCAGCGCAGATCAGAAACATGATCCGAAAACGCACGCAGGCATACATACACTTATACACTTCAAAATGAGCGAGTGCAGGCGGGTGCCCGGTCATTATTCCACTTCACACTCAGCTGTGCAGAGAGTCGAGAAAACTACGCTGGGTCCCTACTATACACCTGCGCCTTTTTCTCCGTTTTTTTCCACCAAAAAACCTCAATATCTCGCCTTCGTAGAGTCTGTGTAGGATGGTATCTCCATGGTGCGTAATTCCCGAATGGCCCAGTATTCATAATCTCATAATTTCTAGGTTGATTGCAGAGGCTATGTTGGCTCCATCATGTACGTTTGGCACATCTCTGAGACGATAGAAAACCCGAAGGTTGACGACAAAAAAGTTGCTCTGTTGTACGATCACCTGCTCACATTTAGTCCGTTCCTGCCAGTTTTGTCTCTGCAACCGATATTCACGATTCTCATCGAACAGATATGGAAATCCAGTATATATGGTTCAAACCGAAGAGGCGCAGCGCGTACTTGTTCCTTTTGCTGCGCTATTTTGCGTCGTTTGGGGAAATAGCTACGTTGGTGTTCAGGTTTTACGAGGCGGAATCTACAGCCGTACGTGTCATGCCTTTCAAATTTAAGGTTGAAGACTGATTTTCTGTATTTGATTTGCATAGAAGTACTATCTAATACCCTGGACTAATACAAGATTTATTGATGACCTGCTGTAGATGTAACAGTCTGCAGACGTACGTCGACATCTACACCCTGTTGATAGAACTGCTAGTCGCATGTGAGCAGTCACTCCCTCAATTCTTTCCGTTGCTGCTAGCTAAAAGCTCTTGATAGACCTGATGTCGATGCGAGTCTATGCACTGTACGGGTGCAGTCCGCGGATTAAATGGCTTTTATTAGCTGTCGTTGCATGCATACTCCCTATCATTGGGGTGAGAGGTTTTTCTGATCAAAACTATCTCTTATTTACGCGCGACGTCTAGTGGTCAGTTGTCGAAAGTAGCATAGGCACAGTCCTACTACAGGGTATGTTATGTGGCAGATTCTTTCCCGAGAAAAAGTATGTACGTTCCTTTTCACTTTCGATTGCATTGTCTAATTGTATTTGCTCCATGCAGGGCATCTTGTACGTCTCTTTCCAGGAATACTGCGGACTTGAGTGTTCAAGACACTTGCTTGCTTTGTAGATTTAACAGTCACCTGGGCCTGCGCGCTAGCCTATGACACTATAATATTCGCTCTAACATTATTCAAGACATATTTGACGATGCGACACGCTGATGTGCAATTTGCACCTGTTCGGATGCCTTTGCTTGAGCTTATGCTACGAGATGGTGCGTCCCAGTCTTTTCCCCTCTGATTTTGAGAAATCCCTAACATGGCTACTATGAAAACAGGCGCGATTTATTTCGGGTAGGGGATACTAGATCGTTTCATCGAAGATTTCATGCTAATTGAATACGATGAAGGGTAATGTGTTGTGTTCATCTAGCAAACCTGGTTCTCTGCGTAAGTTGACACATTGTCCTTTGTGTATTTCTGCTAACCCGCTCTTCTAGGCAACTCGAGTAAGATGCTTGTCAAATGAATACAACAGAAACACACTAACACATTCTACTTGCAAAGTCATCGAGCATGTCGGCTCTAGCAAGAGCGTAAGCTCCATCTTTCTCCTAGAGCGTATGTATAGCCAGCTTCTAACTTCTCTCACAGGGCCTCTACGACAATGGTAGCCCGTCTAATGCTCAATCTCCACGAGAAGGCCTCGGAAGGAATACTTTTGACGCAGGATATGTCATTGTCATTATCGACAATTAGATCCTCGCTTGTATTCAACGACAACGCGGAATGCATTGATACCAATGCGACCTTTGACTTGGAAGAGCTTCGTTCATAGCGGCGGCGTCGGCGATAAATCACAATCTTGTAATGAATGTAATGGATATAGTACCTCTCCACCAACCCGACTTTTCGGATGTTATTGCTACAATGTCAATGCCGCATAAGAGCGCACAACTCCCGTACGAGAAAACCCAACCGATTGACTGGCCCTCCATATCCCGGAGCTCTTGACAACTTAGTGATTCACCATGGCTCAATACACCACAGCTCGGTCCGTACCCACAAACGAGGAGCTTGCACGTAACCCGTATAAAACTTGGAGGAAAGTTTGACGGGTCGAACGATGGTGAGAGGCTCATGCCCACAGCCTATTACTATTAGCTTGCACAAGATTCTCAATCCTAACACCGGTTGCTACCACCAAGACCAAGGATTCGTTATACTAATAGTCAGGGCACCAGGCCTCAGGCCTCAGGTGGTAAGAGCGGTGACCTGCCCAAGTCATTGACTCGGATATTGTCAATATTCTATGCTTTGCTTTCCCACATTGGAATTTGGCAGGGCTGATTGTCACTGAGCGAGGCTGTATGGAGTAGGACTCGCACCCATGTATAGAATTCTAAGAACATCTCGCTCGGCCTTTTCGTATATCGGTTTGGTTGGATATACGATGTACGTTCTCATCGGGAGGAGCTCCAACGACAACGTCGATATCCTCTTTTCATTCAATTGACTGACTCATAGTACTCCTTCATCTGAGCGACGATGTGAAGATGATCCACGAGTTAGATCGAATGGTCAGTGGGGCAGTACAGTGTACAGTAGCTGTAGTTGTCTACACGAACACGATTGCGGGTTGACTCTCATATCAAGACCCATTACCGAGATTAACACAAATTGATAACTCCCAAGGCCAAGGAGCTTTGCCTAGCTTTGCCTCAACTCACTTACCGTACTACGTACTACATAGGGCCACTGGTCATTTCGCAAATGCAACGGGTTCCTGAATTGAGGCCTTGAAGCCGCATGTCTACTGACTAGCGAAATATGTATGCGAGTTTATGAAAGGAGATGGGAAAGAAATCCTGCTGCTACAATCTATTGAGGTAGTAGGTACAAAGACGTAAAAAAAAGGGGCGAGTCCGCAGAGGTATGCATATGTATGAGTCGTGTCGTATCTATAACTTGTAACTTGAAAAAGCGTTCGTGACAAATATATCTGGAATTCTATAACGAGTAGCAAAGAGAAAACAAGGCCAAGGGCCAAGACAAAGAGAAAAGAACAGGGAAACAGAGCAACAGAAACGACGAGCAATAGAAACGTTCGATTAAAAAGTGGCCATATCAGGTTGAAGTACACCACCGAACGAACGAACGAACAAACGAAGGAAAGGAGACAGACAACAACATCGAAAATCATCATGAAATATCAAAAACGTAACCATCTGCATAGCAGCCCTCTCGCCGCTCACCACCATACCCCAAACCCACTAAAAACTACCGCCAGCATCACAGAAACAGAAACCCACACAGCCCCAACACCATCACCGACCCTTGTGCTGCGCGCAGCTGCGTTCGGGCTCGAGCTCGAGCTCGGTGAGGACCCAGTGCCCGAAGCCGAAGGTGTAGTGTAATTCTCACCAGACACCGAGTGAATAGTCTGATTCGAGATGAACTGAGAGAAAATCACTTGCGCTACTTCGGGCTGATATGATGGCTGCGTAACAGAGACAAAGAGTCCACGAGTCAGCACTGGTACTGAGGAGCCAGCCAGCCAGCCAATCAGCCATCGGTGGGTAAATGCGAATGACTTACGAGAGTGTGTCCTGCGCCAAACACTCGTCTACGATACGATAAGAAGGTTTCGAAAACGTCAGTACACACATAACAAAAATAGCAAGGGGACGCCAAGAAAGAGATAACCCAGGTTAAACTCTATTGTGACTCACGCAAACGTGAAATTATCAACAACTTTATACTGCGCAACGGCCTCTCCGTTTATCGTCATATTCGTAAGCTCTGTATTGTTCAGAGTCTGATTTCCATACCATGACATTTCAACCATCGACTGGTGGACGCCTAGCCAGTTGGCTCTATTAAAAATTAATTGAGTTAAGTGCATCAGAAGAGAGGGGGTGCAAGAGCGGAGGGCAGTGATATGAAAAACGTACTTCATATCAGCGTCTCCAGCCTAAGAAAAACCAAGAGTCAGCAACAGCCAAGCCAACGCAAATTTAACAATCCGAGGATTCCAAGCCACTGCCCAGAAACTCACCCATATAAGAATAGGAAACTTTGCTTCGGCGAGCACAGCTAATTCCGGTAGAAAAGTCCTCCCAGTCTAATACAAATCCCCCAAATGAGTGAGTTGGATAACGCCAAAGAGAAATGAATCCAAAACCCTCCGGGGGGCTACGTACCTCTCCAGATTGCGAAAACTTTGCTTTGAGTGAGCTATCACATTGATCAAACGCGGCGTTCGAGAGGATCGAGACGCCGATGGCATCTTGAACATCTGATAACCTGATGTACGAGGCATAGGCCGTTGAAGGTATATGGCCTTTCGAGCTATCGTTTAAAAGCAGGTAGTCTGCGTCGCGATTGCCTACAGCAGGTTCGTACACCGTCTTCGTCTACACGTATAGATGTACGAAGGATGACGAGAGTGGGTGAGTATCTCCGCACATTTTAAGGTGAACAGTGGATCACTTACGCAGTTCACGATAGCATTGTTACATACGCTTGCGGCATTCTTTGCTGAAGGATCCAGGTCGTAGCAGTCTTGCATAAGACCCTGACACACGTTATTAAAAGCATCTGTAATCTCTGAGATGACCTCGTTCGTGGCTAGCTGTCCGTACCCAGGGGCATCCTGGACAAAGTCGATAAGACTTGAAAATTGAATCATAGGGTCGTGCTTGCCACTGAGGGAAGGATCAGTAAAATCTGAAGCTAGAATATTTTGAGAAACACGTACTCGCTGATCATCAAAGACGACACGACAACCTTCACGCCATCTAGCTTTCCGCTATCAATCAATTGATTCTGTGCGTTGAAGTAATTGATGAACACAGGTCCGAACCGCGCCCCATAACTCTCCGTAGCAAGGACGAACCTAGTCGTAGATGTCAGTAGTCAGGTCGCCTTGCGACTCGGACACAACAAAGACTCACTGTCGATCTTTGTACTGAGAAAATTGATCACTTGAAAAGAGCACCTGGAACGCAGACCACGCGTAGGTCGCTGCTTGGGTGGAATTGTCAATGCTGACACCAGTAGAGTATCCTGCCCCGAATGGTTGATCGAGGTATAATACTATAACGAGCCAGTGTAAGAGCAGTTACAGTACATCGATAAGCGGAGGTAACACGTACTGTTACTATAGTTGTTCCAGCTACGTTGACAGAGTCAGGACAATATAATGCCTTGGTTTAAGATCAGTACTCGCCTATAAGGGTTGAACGAGGTTGTTTTCTTGTCCGAGTTTACAGTGCAAGGGCCCGTTTCTAGGGAACAAAGCTCATGAGAGGGCGTTTCTAACAAGCCCTAAGAATAAACTCCACCCGTGAAGAGGCCAATCATCGACGAACACCCCGGACCGCCATTCAGCCTACAACGACAACGAACACGTCAACATAGGTTCAGCATGTTACAACCAAAGAAATCGAAACCGACCATAACACGAATGGATCCGTATCTGGAGAATTTCGAGATTCGAAGAACCAGAACCACTTGGGAGGTAATGGAATGAGGCCCACGTGCAATAACCAAGTCAAGTCCAAACCCACCAAAGAATTGTTTCCTCCAAGGTTGATATAACCCGAAGATTGTCCAACACCTTCAACAGTCTCACAAAGCCCCGAGTTCTGCACGAAAGTGAGGTTACCATCTGCGGATCCCGAGGTCAGAATAACATTTCTCGTTGTCTTTGACTCTGGCGTCGTGTACGCGAAAACGCTGAGAAACGATGATAGAAACACGCATAGCTGAAGGAACGTTAGGGTAATACGAGTTCCAGCCATTCGAGGCTGGACAGACTGGTGTGATGGTGTGTGCAACTCCACTGCAACTGGCAGAGCATACTTATAATAAACCAGGATGATATCGGTAAGCCGTGTCTTGGCGATGCTTCGATGGTCAAAAACTGCGCCGATGTGTCCCAAAACGGGTTCATTCCCATTTAGATCTGCTCAAAGCATCCCCGTCACCACGTTTTCCAAGAAAATTTATTGCAGTGTGAAATCCACACTGTTCTATAGGTACAATAGTACATGTACAAGAGAAGCGGCCATTAAGAGATTCATCAATTCCAATATTCGATAATATTCGCGAAAGGCCAGGAATATACGCTTCAGGAGACCAGCTGCAAAACCCTGCCTACATCGGAGGATCGGAGGATCGGAACTTAAAGAGATAAGATGAGAGAGTGCGTTGGAAGCACGAACCAACAGCTTCTACTACTGCCAGTGCACCAGCCAACGAGATTTCAGGGCCGTCGATTCACTAATTTTAAGGTGAAGAATCATTACCATCAACCTCATTTCTCTCATTTCATTGGTTCCTCATGGTCAAGACTTGCAATAAGTCGAACGGCGGAGCAGATTGTGAACACACACACACTGTCACTTTCCACTTTCTTCAGCACGGCGGCGGGGATATATGTTTACAAAGTGCTATTTGTAGCTCAATCTACAGTACATGAGGTTGAAATTGTTGAAGCTTTCAAGTCCTGAGTTCGGCTCGCTCGCTCCTTCGATCATGTACGGTGTCGCTCCACGCTCACCGCGGTTGAGATATGGCAAACATTATTGGCAGACCTCTGAGATCGTCGGTCTTGGTACATATCCCGTAGCTGAGCAGACTTCCTTTTTTACCTCAGTACAGTATCATTTTGCAGTGTGTCCTGCTAGGTCATTTGCCTCGGCGGATGATGTGAGTGTTTCAAGTTGACTTCAAAAGAATGGTAGTAGTAAAAATAGCTTTGAAACCTGTCCAAATCAAATCTCAACCACAGAGAACGGCGGAAGCAAACAAGAGAAATCATCGACATCCTTCATCACCAATGACCGCCTTGGTTCAAACGTAGCCCGACTATAAAAAGAATAGCAGTAAAAATATCTCACTTAACCGATACTCATCCTATCCAACTCACATCTCAACCACAGAAACAAAAGCAAAAGAAAGAAAAGATCCTTTATTCACCTTAAAATAATGTATCATAAGTAGTCCGATTATAAAAAGAATGGGTAGTAGTAGTAAAAATAGCTCAAGTTAGGAGTCCATCGTCAGCTTGACTACCAAAGCTGGGTTTTCGAATCGTTTCGCATGGCCAGGGAATCCTGTGGCCAATCATCGTACCTCAAAATCAACCAACGCCCAACTGCCACCCCACAGACTTGGGCAGCCAAGGCTCACGGCACTGACGCGCGGGAATATCACGCTCTCCTATACTCAAACCCACTATCTCTCCTCTTCCTCGCCGGGCTAACCGTAACAGTCGGCAGACTTGCACAGTTCGACGACGAAGCAGGAGGATGAGCAGATGGGGTAGGAGATTGACCTTGGTACCAGGTCGATGTGCCGTATACGCCCATCGGGAGGCTACAGGTGAAAAAAAACAAAGCCACTCATGAGAAGGTGAAGAGAAGATTAATAGAAAGAAGGAACGCACTCGTCATCGGCATCACAGTTTTCAAAGACACCGGCGTCGTAGTTGGCTGGCATATTCTGTAACGTACAATGAGTGCCCAATCTCAAAAGAAGGGGGGCAGGCAGTAGTACACATACCCAATAACATCCCATCACGTCATATATGTGTTGACACATAGTCGGCGAGTTCGCGCCTACACAAGCGCGGAAGCAGAACTCGGTATCCGAGATGAAAGAGGTCCATTCGTGGTATTGCAGAGCGTTTCCGAATGTGTTTCCGAATACGAGTCCACCAACTGCATCAATCGTGAGTACTCTGAGAGAAACGCCTCATGCAATGGGCTTACTTGGGTTACCGTTGCCTGAATGATAGTCGAAAGGAAAGTACACCGTCAAGCAGTTAGTGCACGAAATTTACTCCTGCGACGCACGCACCATCAGCACCATGAGGGTCAAGTTCTCCACCAGCATCACTCTTGGGGACGTTTATCTTCCTGAAATCGCCAACACCGGTGACCTGAACAACAAACATGGTTTAACGACCCAAACGAAAGCCTAAGAAAAAGAAAGAGCTCACCTGAACATAATCAGGCGTTTTGACGAAGTGAACTCCCTCGAGAGTTCCATCGGGGATGAGACGCGTTCCACGCCCAGACCTGGTACACCAAGCAACTTCTTCACGCTCAGTGTCTCCAATTGTACCAACAACAGGCTATGTTACGTATCCCTAACGTTAGCGGACGAAGAGAGTACTCGAAACAAACTCTACTAACCGGAGCCCAGAGACAGAAATCATCGGCGGAGCTAGCGGGAACAAAAGGTCAGACACATAAGTAAAAGCATACACACCACCCAAAACTCACTTGATCCAAGCAGTCTGGCACATCGACTCCGAGGAACTGTCAGTTCCACAGTTATTCGTACCAGTCTGGCCGTTCTCGGAGGTGTTGGGAAGAGCTGAGGCAGAGTAGCCAGTGTTCCAAGCTTGGTTGGGGTTGTTACCGTCGCAGGACCAAAGTTGAATCTGTAGTCGTCAACGATGAGAAACAGGACGATACTTGCAGTCAAGTACAAGGACGAGTACTCACGCGATTTCCATCCGAAAGGCTTCCGCCCGTCAAATCCATACATTTTCCATGGTTTGTCCAAGAAAGATGATAATCACCCTGTGACAAGTCAGCTCACTTGGGCATGCAAGACAGAACGAAATGCAAAACTAACAGTATAGTAGAACTGCTGGTTCGCATCATTACTAGAGCAAGTCCAAATCTGCAGCTTGACACCATCAGCGGTGCTACCATCCGTCACATCAAGACATTTGGTGTTGCCGAATATCTTGACGCTACCGCCGTCAAATGTCCACTTTTGAGCATCAGCTCCAGTGCAAGACTGAATAGTCACGACGGCACCGTCGGTGTTTGAAGCAGCGGTTAGACATTTGCCTAAAGTTCAAACCCGGAATGAGCAAGAGCGGGTCATGGTAGAGTTGGAAAAAATTTCACCGGAATTCAGACGTGGTTCAATTAACAGCGCGCCCTGGTAGCTATAAAAGGACGTATGAGTTCGACAGACGCGCACGTAGACAATTCGGAATCTTAGGATGGTGTCTGGGCACTTGTGAGTGAAGCGAGAAGGACGGTGCCCAAGAGAGCTTGGAAGGAGAGCATCTTCCTGTGGTTAGTTGGTTAAGGAGCGTGTAATTTCTGAGAGACGTTAGAAGGTATATGAAGGCTTAAGAAGAAGGAGCAAAGCCAAATTGAAAGTGCGTTCATCTGGGTACGCGTTTTGGGGGCACGTGGAACCTCGGGGGCTGATAATCTGTCAAAACAGGTTACATATGCGCCGCTTCCAAGCCGCTTTTACGAAAGTCATCAAATTCACATTTCCTATGGCTGCAAGAACGAGCATTTCGTGTACTGCATGATGTCCTATTGCATACCTGAGAGATGAAAAGGTATTCAGCAAAGGCAAGACGACAAGATTCACTGAGAGCATTCACCACTCTGATAGACCATGCAGTGCGCCAAGAGAATCACAGCAGCCGCGAGCGAGAAGAATGATGTTCCGTCGGCGCTTACACCGCAAGTCAAGTCACCTGCGTCTGAAATCGACCTCGACAGCTTCTGGGCTTGTTTCAATGTTTGAGGATTTTGATACTCAGACACCCGACTAGCCATCGACAACATACAACAGTTAGAATTCGCAAGGCCATCTTGACGGCTTTTAGAACAAACGGTACGTATTATAAGGAGGTCGAGAAACGGTCGAGAAACTGCAAAGCTGGGTCTATGAAACAGCGAGTATGAGTCGTGTATGTTATTTGGGCAAGGAATGGTACACATTAAACAGATTCTCTGTGAATTTAACCGTGCAGTCCATAGCAGACCTGCTTTTGTAGCCCATGTATCACGAGAAAGCGTATTCCGCTTTAAAGTCCCTCATGATGATAGTAAACCCTACAAAAAAAAACAACAAAGGAAAAGCAAAACGTTCGTCAGAATTGACATGGCGTGGCACCAAAAAACACTTGCACGACATACCCGCACGTCAGCGTCCAACGTCCAACGCCTGACCCAATCCATTCTAAGCAGGAATCATCATGTCCCCCCACGCCCTCACAGCAAGAATACCAGCAGCAAAAAGCCCTACACCCGTTACAAGGCTGATATTCCCTGGTAGTTTCTCTGGTGCAAAAATTTCTTCGCGGATGAACCGCGAGAACGCAGACTCGTCCGGGTCGCCTAGCCTTCGAGGCGCTTGGGACACTTTGGGGATGTAGGCTGGGCCTGCGCCTGGGGGTGCTGATCGTCGAGCCATTGAAAAATGTGTGAGTGGCTTTGGTATGGAACCTTGACGCGTTTTTGCGCCGCTTTGGTTGGTGCATTGGCTTTGTCATGATCATGTAATCATGAAGGGGCGTCTACTAGGCGCGCGCTTAATGTATGACTTCTCTCTTCTCTTCGCGACCGTTTCTTCACTTGAACCTGGGCTGCTACGAAAGATGGTCCATACTCTCTGTTTGAATGGCTTCTCGATTCCCCAAGCTCAATACATCACGATATCTATACTCACATTCAAATTCAGGGCCAAACCAAAACCTCAAAAGAATAGATGCTGTTCATATGTAGTACCCTTGCCGCATCCGACTGTGATTCCCTAAAACTGCGCTCGACCCTATGTTGTAATGGAACATCATGGTCAAGTTGAATAGCCAAATTGGAGGAGCAGATGCAATGACGAGATCGAGATATGCCCTCCAATAAGACAAACTTAAAGGCGAACAGCGAAGAAGATATCGGTTGCAAACGCCTTGCCCTGCCGTCCGAGGCACGCCAGTACCGTCACCATCGACCTGTTCTCTCGCTCCTATCATTGACCGCTTTGTATCAGTAATGATGGGTGGAGGGCTTTCTCCTGGTTCCGAGTCTCGAGAAGCTATACACGTCTGTGCTTCAATATTCAGCATTCGCGTCTCTTATCTGGTCAACTCGCCTTTTTAGACTGGACGCTACGCCACCGGGTGGAGGCACATTTCAATCCTGCTATTTCAATCCTGCTATGGAACCCGTCGGTGCGTCTCAAATGCGGATCAGTCTTGGTGACCTAACGATACTAACATCAGATTTCACCAGAGTACTGCAAATTCATCTAAGTACGATTAGCGCAGCCATGCTTGGCCTAACACCTCCTAAAACAACGCATATTCCAGACCATGCACTATACGTGACTCCACGCGTCTCCTGGGTTCGACTGATCGATCCGCGGGGAACGCTAGCCTGCGGTTGCCAGCAGATCTGTACGACAGAGGATTGCGCAATGAATATCATGATGTTGATGTTGATGCTGAATGATATCTTGGGGACAGTGAGCATAGAGAAAGTGAGGTAAAGACGCCGCCCAACAGTTTCGCCTCGGTTTCGGGTCAAGGTGGATTGACATATTTGTACGCGTCTAATTTAACTCCGCGGCGAGTTGCCTGAGGCTTCGACTGCTTCGCCTGCTGGGGAAAAGTGTATCGCGGACAAAGATACGGTAAAGAAATTTCATCGTCATTTTTTACAGACCAGTATATATATCGTAGCTTCTTGGTACCAAAGGAGATGGGAGTTAAACTAGGGAAGATATGAGTAGAAAAGCAAGAATCAAAGTACAATTAACGAAAGCAGAGTGTCTTCTTCTACGGAATAATATGCTCCAGCTCTCCTTCTTGAACCCTAATCTCGACGACTTCGACCTCGTAATCGTTCAAAGCAGAGTTCGTAGAGGAAACGGAGGTGGACATATAGCCAGTAGAGTTCGGTGGCGAGGTCGAGGCTACGTCTAAAGATTGAGGTTCGAAAGAAGGGCATCGTGTTATGAACAACACGTTATCAGTTTAATCGTTGTCAGATCGAGATGAAAGAAAGGTAAATGGGACGAACATCTATCTTTAATGTATGGAGGGATGAAGAGGTCCTACACGACAATCGGCAATCAGGAACACGTTCAGAAAGCATGAAAGATAGATCCTCACTTGATTCCATACGAATCCTTGGCTTCGCTGAATAGTCAAAATAGGCCGGAGCGTGTACGCGCTGCGACGTTGTCTCCTTCGGTGTCGTCTCTTTGGAGGCTCCGACTCCGGCTCGGGTTCAATAGCTTTCTGTTTCCCTTTGACATCCTTCTGCGTTTCCATGATCTTCTTTTCAGCAACTTCGTCGGCAGGTTCTTCGTCGATATCCATGTCGAGGTCATTCGAGTCATCCGCGGGTCTGGGAGGATGTTCATCCTCCGAGTCACTCATAGGCTCACGACCAGTGGCGGCCTGCGAGTAATCCTCATCATCCTCAGAACAGGATTCGGACCCGCTGTCACTGTAATCGTCGTCATAAGGAATCTGTTCATAGCATGCCCATGTCGGAGGGGAGGCAGCTCGACCGATGGTGCGACAACGGAAGTAGTCTCTGTAAGGCGGCGGGGCACTCATTGTAAGCTAAAGCAAGCGCCCTAGTTGTGAATAAAGAAGATGGTGGTCGTGTGTTAAGCACTGAAGTGTGGACACCTCGTGGATCAAGTGCAAAGTGAAATCGTGAAAGGGCTTGAAAGGTGCGTCCGCTTACATCCGAAATGGTTATGTAATCTAGTCCCAAGGTCCATAGACCATAGTTGACTGCCGAATAAAGCCGAAATGCTGTAGGCCGAAGGATGCCCGGACCGCAATCTTGATTTCTGTCTTCACTGGCGCCATCTACGACTAAACCAAAGCTATACCATGGCAGGATCGAAATATGCGTATGTCAAGAAATTTGAACTTCTAGATGAATTACTGCCAGGTACATTCATGGTCTTTCGTCTCGATGGCCACTCTTTTCATCGGTACGTACCAGTAGCATCTATCGTTTTTACATCTCCCATGATGAAACTCAGGCCTATACCTCAGATTTTCTGACGAACACAACTTCAGCAAACCCAATGATATACGTGCCCTTCAACTAATGGACCATGCCGCAAAATCTCTAATGATGGAATACTCCGATATTGTGCTTGCATTTGGAGAATCAGATGAATATAGGTGTGCAAGCTATGCGTTAATAGTACAGTGCTCCACTGACATATGATCCAACAGGTCTTGAATTTACGATTGTCCGTGCAACTTCTCCTGATCCTTCCCGGAACAGCTTTTTGCTCCGAAAATCTACGTCCTTGTACAATCGGCGACAGTCGAAGATAGTATCGACTTTGACCTCCCTCTTTACCTCGTGCTACGTCTTCCATTGGTCTACATACTTCCCCGATGTTTCTCTTCGATATCCACCCTCTTTTGACGGCAGAATCGTCCTATATCCAACGACACAAGAGGTTCGGGATTACTTCGCTTGGAGGCAGACAGACAGTTTGTGGATCAATGATAGTCCTTGATTTTCCCTGACTGATACGAATGATAGCCCACATAAACAACCTCTACAATACGGTATTTTGGGCTCTTGTACAACAAGGAGGTCAGACGACCAAGGAAGCGCATGCTACTCTCAGAGTTTGTTTTTGTTCCTGTCCGTGTTGAATGTTCCTGCGCTCATTTTTTATGTCTTTTTCGCAGGGAACGGTGTCGAAAGATAAGAATGAGATGCTCTTTTCCCGGTTCAATATCAATTACAATGAACTCGATCCACGATATCGGAAAGGAAGCGTTATAGTTCGAACTGAGGTACGAACTGAGCTCTTCTACGTGGCCATTTGCAATTGATGTTGCTTCTAGATGCAAGAGGAGCTTAACCCCGAACCTGAAGGCGACGGTTCAACAACTCGTGCTTCTACAATTGCCGGCGCAGTGGTAAAAACGAAAACGATCAAAGGCAAGCGTGCACTCAGGACCAAGTTAGAAGTTCTTCACTGCGATATAATTAGGGAGATATTCTGGACCGAGCACTCACACGTCCTGTCAGACTAGTTCTCGCGATTCTTATGCGAAGTGACCTAATTCCTGCATGCGTTAGTCGGACGTGACCCCCCGGGCCTTGCAAATAGGATCTCAAAAGCCCGTCGGTTCTCGTTACGCAGAACTGTGCGCCCATATAAAGTTCTTTCAGGAACTCGCAGTGTGAAGCCGCTAATTCAAAGTCACTTCAAAATTGCGATAGTTCGCATGAGATCTCCCGGCCAGTTGGTCTAGTACTTAACAGGTATCAGAACAATTGGCGAGGGAACGGGCCATTGCTGACGTTGTCTTCCTGGAAGATGATGAACAGCAGGGTATGAACTTACCGAATGTGGTGCTCTCAGGCTCTGCTACATAGGTGATGGTGATGTGGCGTCCCGGTTTTTCCAAAACACCCCACGTCAGTTAGCATTACTGGACTCGCGATTTCACCCGCGCTGGAACTGCTGATATTCATATGGTTGTAGGGTTGTAGAGAACCATGTTATGAGCGCTATTTCCATCTTTTTTAATGAACTCTTTCTATTCAATATCATTTACCAATCTTGGGCACAAGTATTCAAGCGTCAAGCTTCAAGCCGTTGTCGTGAGCCGCGTCGTCGACGATGGCAAATGAACCGCACTCTTTGCTCCCGAAAGATTCAAATACTATGGCGCAATTGCCCAGACGACTTGTACGCCGAGCCCTACAGCTATTGGCTCTGAAATGCTTCGTCGACGACATGCGACAGATGTAGTGCCTGATTCCTTCTAAAACTAAACTGCTACCGGTTGAGTCCGTAGACAGAATGAGGATAGCAGAGCCTCATTGGATTGATGTACATAACTTACAACACTCTACCCTTGGTCAGAGCTCAAAACTTTAAACCTATCTATCTATCTACTTCAAACCATAGCCAATAGTGCATCTTCGACCTCCTTATTATGAGCTGCCTGAGCTGCCTCCTTCTCCCGTTCCATCTCCTTCTCGCGTACTGCCTCTGTTTCCCTCGTGCGAACGTAGGTTGGGACGACATGAGGTTTATATTCAAGGTGCTTCTTAACGTAGAAGCACATGTATGCCGGGGAGCTCAAGCAGGCCCCCAGAGTTGAGTGCGTCACCCTGGTATTCAAGGAAACGTTAGCATATCAAAAAGATGTTTATTTGAAAACCTTACTTTTCATCGTCGAAACGATACCACTGGATTCAGCACAATATTCAGCATTAATGAGTATGGATTCAAAAGTAAAACTTACTTCGTCGTTGAATCGAGCAAAGTTGGTGTAGTGCCCGTTGTTCATCTGACCTTCATGATTGATGACAGCGAAAAGATCATACTCGTACATCACATCAAGACCGAGGAATCTACGAATATATCGGAATCGGAGGACGAAGCATGGGAAAACGGGTCAACTCACGTTTGAGTATGGTTTTCCTTCTCATTGTCTTTCATAGCGAGAGTCGTATATGACAGCATGTTTAACGAGGATGGAAATCGGATCAAAGAATCCAATTTGCGTGCCGATGAAGCCGACGAAGACTTTTCGGAGGTCTTGTGTTCGAATCTCTGTAAATATGAAGGAAGCAAGGTCAAGTGAGCTTGGTTCGATTATGAGCAGGGAAAAACCGGATCCATACTTTGAACTGGAAACACAACACCGGGGGTAGTTTGCGGAAACTGAGTCTTTTGCTTGCTTCCTAGGATGATCAACAGTCGTTGAGTAGGTGCAAAGAAGCCAAAAAAAGTTGTTGTTACATGGGACGCTTTCCCGCATTTACCACAACTATACTCCTTGGCTCCAAGCCTTTCTGGCTGAGTGTATCTGAACGCGAGCATACAGTCATATCCTGCATGATACCAACATTGCACGTACCTTCGTAAACATGCTCCCAGTGTTATGTCCTCCCCGCCTTTCTCTTTTAACTCTAAACTTATATCAAGCATCGGATCGATAGTGCTAGTAACATTACCGCATCTCTCACATTTCACGTCACTTTGTAGCTGCCCAGCGAACGTTGTGTGGATGATGCAGTTACATGAGATATTGGTGTGGCCTTTGCAATTGCTATGAATGTGATTCAGCAGAGATATAAAGAACTCATGTGCGTCCTGTTGGGCATATCCTGCCATTTCTGATGATTTGCGCCAAGTAGTCGCCAAGAAATTGATAGGCCCGAAGGGACTCGAATCCTCGGAATAGATCTACCAAATCGAATGGAGACGTTGGACGCCAAGAGCAAGACCAGATGACCGGCTCACCTCAGTGAACAGCTTGTCCATTTCGCAGCAGGTGCAATCTTCAATCTTACACAGCTTGTGATTATGCTTGTCACCCAGGAAATAGTTTCGAAGGAGAGGGTTGTGAATGAAGCATTGCAGAACGACGTTCAGAAAGCAGGTTTGTCCCAAATTTACCAGCCCTCGGCGACCTACACGCAGGCTTAGCGAAGCCCTACTGGCGGCGATCAAACAAGACTGACCTTGACAAGAGATCGTAACTGCTCCTTCGAGTAAAGACTTCTCGTCCTCAGAAGGTTCCCATTGCTTAAAGGCCTCTCTTGGCAGTTTCGAGACTAAAACCAAAAACTCAATATCAGCTCATCCATAGTGTCGGTGATTATTGCTACCTTGGAACCGAGTGTGCTTCTCCTCAGCCCTTATGACCGATGCCAAGCGAATTCTATCAATGGCAGTCTTGTGAATCATATCGTCGCAGGACGAGCAGAAGATTGCCCCCGTCTTGACATCTGCACCTATGGGATGGCTATCAGCATACTGCCTGGATAACGCCTACGTCAATCAACCGTACAGAACAAGTGCTCTTCGTGCTTGAGGTGCTCAATCACGTGACCACCGTTCCAGCAACCAGAAAATGAGCAATGGAGGCATACGAACGGCCGGGCTAGTGAGAGCTGGCATGAACCACAAGTAGGTGCTGCAATCTTAGGTCAACTGAGCAGGCTGTGTATGAAAGTTCTTAGTAAAGAAGGTACTTTTCTTCGCTTAGCAGAGGGTTTTCCGTTCTGGTAGCGAGAAATTCCCCAGGATAAAACGGTCTTGTACTTGGTGAGGATTGAGCTTTCCGCGGCTGCTATATGAGAGCACTGCTCGGTTTCTTCGGAGTCATAAGTTGACATCGATTGGATATCTTGGCAGAGACAGTAGACAGAGAAAGACGAGTAAAGACTTTTGAACTAGATATCGAGGAGATAATACTAGCTAGTCTGATATGAAAGTGGCTTCGAGTTCGAAGTAGATGAACGCGCTTAGTGACGACCCACAAGTAACTTTAAGTTAGCGCTGTAGGCCTGCTCTTTGTTTGTAGGGGAATTCATAGCCAAATACACGTCACGTTACTTCACTCTTCCTTCGACAGCAACAGCGACTCCAACTGTATTGTCACTGTATACTAATAGTCCTCCAACTGACACAAAAAAGTTATAAGCTGGAACGGGTCTAATCGGTACGCTCTAAACTCTCCTGGAACTGAGCATGCATATTCGTCACTTCGAACAAGACCTCAAAACAACTCGGAGATACCCCGGCGCCACCCATCGCGATACAATATTTTTCTTAGGGCTCGTTCAGAGAACATCTCTACTGTTAGTATTTCAGGGTAGCCGTTTCTCTCCGAGCAGCTTTGTGCTATTCAGCCGCATTCCGATTTTCTACGTTGTTCTTCTCCGAGTCCGTACTCGGACTCGACAACTGAGCCAGGTTATCATGATTTCAATTGGCAGGCACATCGAAATTAAGGGATACCAACTTTATCGGAGAAGAATACAGCATGTGCTCATTGAATTCTATGAGCTCGTTGCGTCCATGAGCGTCCATGATGTGGAGTAAATCTTTTATGACCCCATTGTAATAGGATGGGGATACATATCCTTTTGATATCCCTTATTGAGGAAGGTAATCGAAAGATCAACAGGAAATGTGTTGAATTATTGTCTGTTCTTTTGCTTCCGACAATCCCAAGAGAGATAGTAGCATACCTTTAAGTTCACAGCGATGGATGGTACAGTACTGGAAAATGCTAAAGAATTTTGGTCTATATTTCCCACGCATCTCCTCAACATTTGACGTGTCGCTGCTAACGAATGCTTGGACTCGGAGCTACCATCTCGGGGTTGCTCTGCACTAAACTATCCTCAATATCTGATGGCGATGTTGTCAACTCGGCCTACGGTGATAAGCTTCTGGGTTCCTGCACTTTCTGCAATGTTTCGACAGCAAATGGGTTCAATATCATCTGGGAGGCATGTGTATCATTAATTTGGTCGTATCTAGTCTCATCTTTGTTCTCCATATCCAGAATGATGATTTCATAGCCTTCCGTGACCGGAAGCCTGCATGTATGCACCATATTCAGCTTATACCTAAACGACACATCCGTAGGTGTTTCAGGTGTACCGTTTTCTACACTTACGGAAATATGTTCAGGTAGCGTCAGAGAGCTGCAGAAATCTGATGTAGAACTTGGTACGTTCTCACTGTTTGCTATTGCTCAAATCTTCAAACTGCTGAATACCCTTTTACAGTTAAGTCGATGTCTATCATAGGTCACCAGATTCTGGATGAGCTTGCGATTAGCTCCGAGTCAAATATGCGCAAGTGCGTGCGATATTCTGCGAGATTGATCTTATGCATTCAAACTGAATAGTAATACTCCCTTCAGAATGGGGTTTCATATACCACCTTTCAATTCCATAAATCATCTGCATCTACATGTGCAAGGTTTACCGTACAGGTCGTTCGCTTTCAAGGCTAAATATCCGGTTGCTCAGGGTCATGGAGTCTACCAAAAAGGGTTCAGCTGGTTTGTCGAGGTTGAACAAGCTGTTTCGATCTTGGAACGAGGTGGCCACATTGGTGTACTTTCCTGTTAAATCTGTCGGAGGAGTTTTTCCTCCATCGCGACGGACAAATTCCGACATAAGTGGAATACAAGTGGAATATCACTGGAATGGTCGCCGTCGTTATACGTATCGGCATGCCACGACATCTCTATAAATTTGGAACACACCTTCTCTCATCCGGTCCCATGGCACTGTATTCTTCTTGCGGCGCTGCCGAAACCTTGGATTCACAGGTCTGCAGGCAATAGATAGCAAATATACAATCTCGGTGTTCGTCCCTCCTACAGCCGACAAATTGACGCACACTGATTGGTACCCGTGCCCATTAACTTCCTGAACTGTTTGAGTCCCCACGCAAGTGACGAAGCTCTTGCTTTTGTCACGCTGTCTCTGAAGACAAAACCACCCAGCCGCCGCCGGGCCCCTCAAAAAGGTGAAAGGAACTTGGGTGTGGGTTGTTGAGCCGTGTGTTGCCGGAGTGCCACCAGTCCGCGGCAGCACCAACGACTTCATGATCAAACTCCTTCTTCGGCTTGTCTCAACAACTACCGGCCTCCTTTCCGCGGTCCCTTTCTGGCTAGAATTTTTTTTCGGGGTAAGTTGACCTGATGAATTTGGTGATGATTCTTTCTCATAAACTTCTGACTTCGAATCCAGGGTCTTCGAGAGCCAAAAATAGAGCAACTTGAGCGGCGAACGATGAACTCACCCTGCTCATTCGGACTTCTTGTCACGATACCTTGGGTCGAATCTGAAGATTCCTTACGAACGATCATCCGGACTAGGTGTGGGGTAATGCACGTATCTTCCGAGCTTTTCCTTCCTTCAAGTTCAAGTTGCAACGTACGTGGAACTGAACCGTGCAGAACGATGTACCGCGAACCAGTGCGCCCTGTCTCATCTTTCTAAAAAATTGTTCGTCATTGCACTTTTAGTGGCGTATAAATACCTGAGCGTCTCCTCGTATGCTTTCAGGTTGTGGTCCAGTCTCATTCAGAGTCCTCGCTATTCAGCCCCAGTCATGATCAGGATCTCTTCAGCATTTTGCACTCTCCTCCTTGGCAGACTCGTTGCATCAGCACCGGCGGCGAGTAGTGCCTCTGACAGTCTTGCTCAGGCATCATCTGCCACGGGATCTGCATTGCCTGCTTCCGCCACCGTCGCTGGTATTAGTACGAATCCCAACGACGCGCTCTGGAGTCCGGACAGTCCACCTACAGATCCGAACATCGCGCCAATTCGAGGTCAGCTGGGTGTCTCTATCATCGGGCCAGATAATACGCCTATGGACCTTCAAAATCCGGACTTACTTGCGCCACCATCCACCGATCACGGCAGCGTGTAGGTAAACATATGATCATATTGTTCCTGAACTCAACTTTTTGACTTCAGGGATAATGCGAAGTGGCCCTTTTCCCTCAGCCACAATCGCCTTCAAACGGGCGGTTGGGCACGTCAAGAGAACAGTACGTACTATATTGAGCGTGTCAAGGGTTGTTTCTGATTGTTCGGTCTACATAGCGGGTGTCATGCCATTAGCCACAGGTGAAGACCCCCATGTGTAGAAAAAAAATAAACATAAACTTACGTTCATTGTATAGCGATGGCGAGTGTCAATATGCGTCTCGAAGCCGGCGCCATTCGGTACGTGTTACATTCATACGTTGTGTTTTAATTTCTGACGAACATCACATAGTGAACTTCACTGGCATAAAACCGCAGAGGTGACGAAATTCAGAATTTCTTTCTAGATGTACTGCTGAACACGCTCGTCGTATAATAGTGGGCTTACGTCTTGAAAGTAAGCGAAATGTTCCGTTTGTTATTGATTCAGTTTATTTATATACTCTACAGGGAACAACCCAAGTCACTGCCGTAGATTCTGATGGACGGAACTTCATTGGCAACGTCGTATGTATGCAAACGGGCACTTACCAACTCTTCTCACATACGTATATTCATAGGGACCCGGTGATCTTTGGTATTTCCCTCCTGGGATCCCTCACTCCCTCCAGGCCACAGCAGACGACCCAGATGGCTCAGAATTTATTCTTGTAAGCGTCACTTATTATTAACTCAGGACAAGACATTGATTATGATGAGTAGGTTTTTGATGACGGCGCGTTCTCCGAGGACTCTACGTTCCTTGTGAGTCTTCAAGACTGCGCCTTCAAAGTTTATGTCTCTGAATCTGTATAAAAAGCTGACAGACTGGCTAGCGCATGTTCCCATGGAAGGTTAGGGCCCGGTGATTTTTTGTGTATTATTAACTCACTATCTGGTATAGTAATCGAGAAAAACTTCCAAGTCAACAACTCGGAGGCTTTCGCTCACATTCCGTCTACAGAACTTTACATCTTTCCGAGCAGTAAGAGAAATTGATTCCTCGAGATCAAGCTTCGACTTACCAAGGTATTCCCAGCCCCGCCACCCGATGACCAGCAAGCTCCCACGAGCCCACAGGGAACGGTACCAAACCCCTTCACCTTCAAGCTCTCTGCTGCCAATGCCACTCAATTATCCGGAGGGTCTGTCAAAATTGTCGATTCTACGGCATTCACAATTGCAACGAGTATCTCAGCTGCCGAAGTGACCGTCGAGCCAGGAGCAATTCGGTACGTATATCAGCTTTTTCAGGCAACAATCACACTAAATTCGTTCGCAGAGAATTACATGTATGGAACATATCTGTCTTCGCATTCAACAAGATTACTCACATCATATTAGTGGCATCCTACTATGGATGAATGGAGTTTCTTCATGTATGATATACGTCATACCTTCTTCCACATCTCAGGCTGATGTGATCTGTCATTTTCTATTTAGCGAGGGCACAGGCAGAGTGACAGTTTTCGCTGCACAGAGCAACGCGAGAACTTTCAACTACCAGGTAAGAAAAATACATGTTTTGTCGTGAGGACATGAAACTGACTCGGGGACGTTTCGCAGGCTGGCGACATTGGTTAGTAGTGCATTAGCTCGCTATACCGTTTGACTGTTCAGTACTCATCATGGTAATCTTATAGGTTATGTCCCTGCTTCAATGGGTAAGTTTCATGGCAAGCCGTTGATATTTCAGGAAATTGATGTTATTGTGATTGCAGGCCACTACGTGGAGAACACTGGGAATACGACCTTGAAATATCTTGAAATATTCAATTCAGGTAAACTCTTTGGTGATTCCTATTGAATCTCTGCTTATCCCTTGCCATAGATCGCTTCCAAGATATAAGCTTGAACCAGGTGAGTATTTCCCGCGATCGTGTCAGAATCAGGACGTTCCTCCGTTGACCCTTTCTCCGCAGTGGCTGGCCTTGACGCCTCCATCCCTGGTGAAAGCTCACCTTGGCTTGGATGACGATATTATCGCAAAATTGTCGAAGACTAAACCCACCGTCATCGGTCCTGCATGATTTCAATTCGTCTCTGCTAGGACAGATGATTAAATACACGCACTAGTAATGCCATTTATAGTCGCAATCCCTTGTATAACGTCTAAGGTCTTCGATGTATTTATTTAATGCTGAGAGAACATTCATAATGTCGAATACGGAGTGATGAGAGTAAGATAAAACCTATACTTACCACTACAACCTGTGAAGGGCTTCGACAACTTATTGCGCGCGCGAAACTGATATAAATTTGATATTACCTTCAAGATTCGGGCTCACAGCTGAACTGTCCTTCTCCAATCTTAGATGTATGAATACCGGCCTATTTCAAACGCACTATATTTACGTGTGAGCTCAACTTCTTGAAGGATTTTCCTACATGTTCGCCCCATTCGGCGAGTGGTAGGTTTGATGAACTTTGTTCAGAGCGGGATCTTCTTCGTTCAGAACTCAGGGCATCGACGGATATAAGGATTACGCACGTCGTGCCTAGAAAATAGACCACGGTAGGGAACGGACCTCGTACGCAGGCCCTTTGACAGCAATCCAGTAGCACTTTGAATGGCAGCGCAGTATCTAAGTCATAGTGATAGAAAGGTGGGTGGTGGCAAGCAGAGTCATTTGATACAGCAGTGAGTTGGCAACTCCCGAAGGAATATCTTTAAGATTTCTATGCTACTTTCCCTCGTACGTGTAGTGAAGAAATCTGCGTGAGTGGCGATCCAATTCTGTGACGATGCATGATGCGTTGAAAGGCTGAGATTCCGGCAAACTATTAGTAACTCAGAGCAATCTGCTTTTAGGTAGCTGAATCAGTGCGTGGGCGAGCCAACCCACTTGGTTCATTCTATTCCGTTCATTAGATGTGGTACAACTGATTCGAGTATGCTTGTCCGCACCGAACCATGCTGAAACTGCTGACTAGCTCGATGAGAGTCCAATAGTTGGACTAAAGATAGCACATACCGATCGTGAATCTGTGCCTGAAGCGGAAGGAACAATATTTGTCGTTGAGGGTCAACTGAGCGCTGAATACTGAGTACTGAGTCGTGGCCAGCGCTGAGGCCGTCTGTGCTGGAATGGTAGACGACGAAATTTTAGCTCGTTATAGAACTGAGACACCTTTGATGATATTTTTCTCCGCGCAAGCTCGAGCGTCGTTAAAACGAGATCTAGAAAAAGCGAACCAGTTAGAATCCAAGCCACGAGGATCAAGAATCGAATCGGACATTTCTCTTCATCTTCACCCCAAGGAGGATCTGTCATTGTGATGTTCAATTTCGAATTTGACGCCATCCAGTTCAAGTTCGAACCGGGGAAATTGACCGAACTAAAGAAGTCTAATAGCACGGATTCCGTTAAAAGCAGGGATGAACTCCTGCGATCTGGATGAGTTTAAGCGCAACTAGGCTATCTTCTACATCTGGACCTGCGACCGATAAGGAATCACAACGGGGATCAGCGAGATCCATGAAGAATAATTATTGCGCACCTTAGAGAAGCGGTACGAAAAGAATCTGTGCAAGCGCAAGAGTGTTTTAAGTACAGTATGCTTACCATTGTCACTGTAGAACCTTTACATATTGCAGGAGACATCGAGCGACGAGGAGCGCGTATCTGTGAAGATAGAGTCTGTTTCATCAAGAAACAACACTGGCACTTATCACCGCAACTGAATTCAACAGTCGGCCGTTATCGAATGCGCCACATATCCTATGTTTGAATCTGGTTCGATCTCGGTGAGTTACAGCAACTCAACAAGGAAAAGTCCGAGATTCCAGGTGTCTTTGATACTTCCAGACCAGTTCTTATCAATCCTATCATCTAACAGGTCGAGAAGTAACGAGTTACTTGGCCCAGCTTTATTTTTGGGAAGAGACCGGTCGGAGTAGATGGATCTGGTGCAATTATTGCATTGGTTCCAGCTCTGTGCAGGCAAGCAGCGCTCGCTCGCTTCACTAGTGCTTTGAAAGAGTTCCTTTTTAGATGTAGAAAAACCCGCCTTTTGCACTAAAATGAGAGAAAGATGACTTCGTGTTAATAGAGCTCGGCTTTCATCGGAAGTGAGTGGATGGACAAGGTTCATAGACCGCCTTAGTCATCATGTACAGTGTTCTCACGATTCCCTCATGAGCCTACCCTAAACACGGCACATCAAAACTCGATGCATTGCAGAAAATTTTTACTGGCCTTTTTATTTCTGCGCCGAATTCCTCTCCAGGACTTAACACAAATTCCCGGAAGGAAAGAAACTCAAGGTGCTGAATGATGAATCAAACATAGTGTGTATATCTCTCTCAAGCTTTCTTGTCTTCGAAACGATGAAAATATCCAATATCTTGCCGAGCGTCGTCGAGCTACCTATTCTTCGACGCAGTGTGGCCTTTTTGTCATAGTTACACTGATCGGTTTTTCTCTCACTTGTCTTTATATCTCTTGCTAACGTTTTGTTGTCTGCCTAGGTTCTTTGAGTTTCCCCTGAGTTCCTTTGGCAAGAGACTTGTCGGAGACGGCTACTCCTTTTCATGAAGATGTAGACACTGTGGATATGGAAGGCAGGGGTGCTCGTGAGTAATTTTAAGCGTTTCATCTTTCTCACTCTCGTCTTTCTCTTCCCGATGGGATGATTCAAACACTTTCAAACTAGAGTATCTGAGCGCCCTTGGGCCCGATGCTTTCACTATATTCAAATCTGATCTCTCCATCGTCTTGTCATCATTGTCTAGACAAGAAATATGCTCACTAATTGCCTTTCCTCTCCCAGGTATCTTCGTTGAAGTTCTGCTCACCACAATAGCTCACTTGGAATCAGAACGAGTCGCTCAGCTGTAAGTGTATCTTCCGTATGATTATTTCTGATGATACATACGGAATTACCGCCTGATATTGGCCTATGTAGGCCTGTATTTGACGACAAATCCATGGCTGTTTTTTTAAAACTTCTGACTCTTTCTTTTTTAAAAAAAATCTCCTCGTTTGATTCTAGTCACTCATTCTTCCTCAGATGGCCATCCCTCCCCTCGATCATCATATGTATCTGTTGGGTTTATTCCAGTTGAGTGTCCCTTCCTATTGTGTCTACTTGCATGATGTTTTATCACGACGGTCTTCGTACTATCACTGCCGAAATGGCCCGCCACAGCTCAATTACTCGGGCAACCCCAACTGAGCCATTAATATTTTCCCCTTTTTCTTCTTGTAAGCATCGAGTCAGTGCTGACTACGTTCTTTTCTTTTATAGGCTTCTCGACGATGGCTTGATGATGAATCTGGATACACGTAATGTATGTTGAATGTTCTATTCTATCGTGTTATTTTGATTTCTTGGCACGTAATGTTTTACGATGAGACTACTCAAAAAAAATCAACTAGAAGCTGTTGCTGAGCTACTGCTTTGATTGAATATTCTACTTCTGAAAACTCGACTTTTTTTTCCCTAGTAGTAATGACATTTTCAGTACAAGTGCTGATGATATATGACAGGTAGTCAAAGCATGTATCTGCATGTCTTCTACAATGCTGGACGTGGACGTATCGTTGTCAGTGCGCAAGCCCATACTTTGTCAGTAGAATTGAAGAATACATAGCCATGATGTCGATGTCGTTGATGAGTAGGTACAGAAAGACAATGTGAACTTATGCATGCCAATTGACCGAACTCCAAGCGTAAGTATGTTGTAAGCGTGCAACAGCCGGCCCACAATAGTAGTGGCCTGTGAACGTTTTGATCTATCCCCACACTTCGACACGAGAAAAACATCAACCAACGGTTCAGCACGATCTGCAAGCCCATGCGTGAGCATAAGTTTTTTCCTAGTAGTAATGACATTTTCAGTACAAGTGCTGATGATATATGACAGGTAGTCAAAGCATGTATCTGCATGTCTTCTACAATGCTGGACGTGGACGTATCGTTGTCAGTGCGCAAGCCCATACTTTGTCAGTAGAATTGAAGAATACATAGCCATGATGTCGATGTCGTTGATGAGTAGGTACAGAAAGACAATGTGAACTTATGCATGCCAATTGACCGAACTCCAAGCGTAAGTATGTTGTAAGCGTGCAACAGCCAGCCCACAAGAGTAGTGGCCTGTGACCATTTTGATCCATCCCCACACTTCAATACGAGAAAAACATCAACCAAGGGTTCAACACGATCTGCAAGCCCATGCGTGAGCATAAGAGTACAAGAGAGCGAGAAGTAATGCCTGAACGTACCGGCAACAACATGTGACTCCCAACCACCAAAGCTAGTGGAATGATCAATGGCCAATTCCCCCCAGCAATTTGCCAATCCAACGGGACGAGATCCGTAGTGAAGGTGAACATCATGGCAATGGAAAGCGAGCAGAGAAATATGGTAAGCCAAAAGCGTCTGAAGATTCGAGGAACTAATTCAAGCCAAATGAGTCAACGGCTGCCATGCATGAACTTCCAAACTCACCTTCAATCCAGAACGTTGACTTCTCCACCTCCTTTCCAGTTGAGCCCCATGTCCTAGGTGACTCGTCAGTACAGAGATTTCCTTCACAGCAAAGGGCAAAATACGTACATGTCGTACGAACATAAATGGGCCAACAAGGCTGTCGAGAGATGAATGCTCATACCACCAAAGAAAAAGAAGCTGGCCTCTTGTTAGCATGTCCAAGAAAATAAGAGGGTAGGAGTAGATACTCACAAGAACGGAACCCATCTCAGATTTTCCACCAGCGATCCGGACAAGCTTCTGTGACCCAGCCTGTACTCTAAGAATGTAAACCCAACATTCCCAATCCCAGGGAACACAATTGCACAAGCGAGCAGAATCTCAAAACTGTGCACGTAGAACTTGTCAACGTTGGTACAGAGGCCCAGTACTAGATAGTTCACGACAGAGCCGACCGCAGCAGCAGCGATACCATAGTACGAAAACATGTCTGTGATGAAAGCTGGTAAGAATTGGATGTAGCTTCGTTAGAGAAAAGGACACATGTAGGACATCATCCCGATTTTGTAATGCACCGGGGCATTAGACCAAACAAACGTTCTAAGCTGTTTGCTAATAGGGCCACCTTTAAGCCATCGAACGAGAGGGTTGAATATGATTTCATCGCATCCTGTTGAGCAGCGTAGCCTCATCAGTACTGGGAGGAGATGAAGTGAAACAAAGAAAATGTACCATAAGCATACTTCTGCCATCTCGCTAACTCATCCACCACTGTTAAACTCACTCCCTCCTTGAAGCCCCCGTTGGAATATGTTGCCCATCTCAGCGTGTAACCTTTCAAGAGCAATCGTAGCGCAAGATCAAAATCCTCTGAAACATTGTTTTCCGACCACTGCTTCATCTTCCCGTCTTCAACGAATGCCGCATCCTGGACGGCAGACCATCGAAGGAACGCATTGTGTCCCACAAAAGGAGCAACCTCGCCATTTGCGCACCCGAGCGAGATACATTTGTTGATACGGCGCGTGAAATGGGTTATACCGTTCTCGAAGTAATGGTGGGCGACCTGCATGACCTCTGACCATAAAGGTCAACGATACTGATGATTAGAAAAGTAGGGACAAAGCAGCATACCCGATTCGTGCTGGATGATAGCTACATCATGTGCCTCGCCCATCTCACGAGCAGCGTCGCGGAAACAGTCCTAAAAGACAATTGAGTATGACATGCTGCGCAAATATTCATCGGAATCAAACCTCAGGAACCACAGTATCAGAGTCGATGATCAAGATGATCTCGCCCATCCTGAGCGATTTCCCATTCGAACACCAGGGCCTAAACCGTTCACCACTCTCTTGGTAGATCTCTTCTGCAGCCATCGTCATGGCCCTGTCCTCAAGAGACTCCCCGATTTCCTCAGAGGTCACGCCGGCTGCCTCAAGCTCTGCTAAGTGCTTTTCGAGCTTGAGAGATAAAGCGAGACCGTAGTTCATGCTGCAACCATTGTTAAATTTCAGCGAGAAAGAAAGAAAAAAAGAATACCCACTTGCTAGCCTTTTTGAATTTACCAGCGCGCTTGAAACCATCGGGGGCCGAAGAGTGACCAGGTCGTGAAACCCAGCCAATGTTGTGGTTGGCATAAAAGGCGACGCGCGCTTCCCGGTCTTCATCACCAAGCACTTGCATGCCATCGTCACAAATGAAGATCGCAGATGTTCCACCTTGACGAGCGTACATCTGCATAGCTTTCTTCACTGAGTATACCGAAGGCGCACTATACGTTCTCATGAGCAATACGAACACATTCAAAGAATGAATGATCGCACATAGTTTGTTCCAAGCTCTCTTTATATACCGGCATCTGTATGGTGATATGTGGCAAGTTGTTATCGACCTCAGGATTGGGACCAGGCTTTATCGCTGAATAGTACATCGAGTTTTCATGATATTGCGCGACAGGTCCTAGACTAGAACATTTTCATGAGACATAGGCCAGAAATTGAAATTCAGCTATTCATTTTACATCAGAGACAGATTTCCGATGAGCTGCAGACAGAAGAACTGCGACGCGAGTCAGTATCAATACATATAGGAAGATGTTCATTCTCACCAGAGATACACAGAAGATAAGAGGAAGCGTGGCACAGAGTCCAAACCTTGCGACTTGCCCATCGAGCCTATACTCTCCGAGTAGGATGGAGACACCAGCACCTACGAAGTCTAGAGAGAGATCAGCTAGAGAATTCGCAGACTTGAATGAGATACTCACATAACGCGAGGGCACCTCCTATACCAGCGTACAAGGGTCCAAGCATCATGAGTTTTCGTTCTTCCTTGGGTCCCTTCTCCGCATCGAGTGATGGCGGCTGTGATCTCCAGTTCCACCACCGCCTCTTCGGAGGAGGTGCCGTTGGAAGAGTCGGCTGGCTATCCAGGCCGTCTTTCTCGTCGAGAGCGACCTGAGAGCTGGCTGCCGAGCCAGGACTATAAGGAAGTTTGGCTATAGAATTTGTCGAAACACCACGATTAGGTCGGCGCATGCGCCATACGAGCTTGATGAATTTCTCCTCAAACTCTTTGCACAGAGGCAGTATGTTGTCCAGATGGTCTTCCCAGATAATCAGTGTACCTTCGTCTCTCTGCCAGAAGCAAACATCAGGAACGGGACACGCTGAATGATGGATCGACGCACAATGAAAGCAGCACACTGATCTTTTTCGGCGTGTGGAAGATCTTCGATAGTATCGAGAATTTGGATGGACGTGTTGCCATCGACATACATGGAGTAATCATCTTGGGTGCTGGCCGTCGAAAATTAAAACTCGTGAAGAGAAACTTTAATGATATCACTTACACTTTGCTCAAGCATGCTTGTACTGCAGCAGTTCGCACTTTGACAGCGACCGCGGGGTTCAAGCCTCGCACAGCATTTTCGAAAGGAATGAGAGCGTCGTTTCCATAAGGAAAGACACGGAATGCGCCAGTGTCAACACGAAGGCAGACACCTGTTTTGGCGCTGTCCTCTTCTGGCTTGATCCAGTTGTCACCTGATGTTTGAATATCTGGCGGTACGAAAGGTTAGGTGCTAGAGACAGAACAAGAAAGGCGATTTGAATATAGATATGTTGAATGAGGGCGTCGTACTCGTCGTAGTCCATGGCGAGGCGAGATAGTAATGGGTATAGTTTAAAAGAGCGTACGGGTTGGTAGAATGGGCGTTGAAGAGATGGTTTGAGAAAGGTCGCGTTGCATCTTATATACGTCCATGGATATTTGGAGTTATTTGCAAACTAACGAGCAAATCGTCATTTCCTTTCTGAGTTGATGACGCAGTTTGAAGAATGAAGCTGAAGTTCATCGAAACTCAAAGACCTCGAGCTATGAGTAAGCAGTATCTGACGGATGATACCGGTACTACCGCACATATTCGGGATAGTACCCGAACATAGCGGGGTATAGAACACAAGAGTCGAACATGCAGAGAACACGACGAAGCCAAAGCAAGGTTTCTCTTCAGTCGCAAACCAGTGCTTATGTTATGCATTGTTGAACTTAGTGGAGGCTGACAAAGACACAGTCACGTTTGGTAATTCAACTCTCTTCGTCTCTCTGTCTCTTTTCGTCTCTCGACCTCTTTTCTGAATGATTTTATTAATGTGACCGATTGACCGAGCTGGTCTGTAGAATCACTGTACAGATTATGAACAAGCAAAATGGTCATTACGCTCTGTGCACTGCACTCTTCTGGTAACTCACTGTTTTGGCCTCGTCAGCATCCATTTTCTAAGTCATTTGGGCTAGATCTTCTCTGTCTGGGCGCTGTAGCGCTTGAATATTCGCCATTTTCGTGTTGATGATCGCATAAGCACAAGCGCACTCAATGACCCCTCAATGCCGAATTCACTACGTGGACAAACACTAGGTGTCGTGAACATACCGTTTACCAGAGATCAGGGATGCTTCATTAAGGGTCGTATCTATGTAGTCCTCAAGTTCACGAGAAGCAGGTTGTGCAATATTACCCACTTACGCAATATTGTCTGCTGGAGTCTACGGGTCCCCACCCAAGAATCGTTTCGACTTTGCAGGGAAGAACTGAGGTGTAGAGACGCTGGTTCGGTTTACCTATTTCTCCGACTCCTCTTCCACTATGCAACCGGTCCAGGCAGTGTATACGTGTTCAGTTCGTCACTGTGTGAAGCTTGTACCGCGATGTGAGCAATGGAAAATCCGGGCCAGGATATATTTTGACCGGAGTGCCAGGACAGTCTGGCTACCTTCAGCTTCGGGACTCCGTCTCTTGCGTATGGATGATTACCTTACCGCACTTGTTTTTCCGAATCTGATTCGGAGCGTTGTACGCCATCTAGGTACTATATGTGGCGTCCAATCCCATGGATGTGATTTGTGCACCAAGAAGAAGCTACCGGGACCTGGGTTCATTTTGCTATTGTACACATCGTACCTCCTGCTAGATAGCAACAACAGAAAATCTAATCCAGACACCATAGCTGCTATTTAAAGGACAAATTAAGGTGCGAGAGCAATAGTCACAATAGCCCTCGGAAGCGGGTTAGCGATACCTGGAAAAGGTGACACTAGAAATTCCCGGTCGGAGTATATGGACCGGAGATGTATCAGTGTTCCTTCCCACTCCTCTTTACGATTGTCAATACGAGAGATGAATTCTGGGAGTTTCCCATGCATTTCTTCAAGCTCCGTCATGTTCTCAAGCGTGTTGAGTATGCTCACGTAGTACCAGCTCTGGCAGTTACATGCATTGACTTCGGGTCAACATGACGGATCCAACATAGAACAGAAGTTACAGAACCTTCCCGACAGTTGCTGCCTGACCGACCTCGGAGCCATGGAACGTGACTTTCTGACGACCGCCATCAAAAAATACCCCCCTCGATTATCTTCGACTAACATGTGGTCCATGAGCCGAAAATAATCGCAAAACTTCTGCCTTCACTATTGAAGTCTGCGATGAAAATTAGGCGGACGGCGGTTGTTGTGACGGTGCTTTAAGATCCCGCATTTTCCTCTCTTCTTGGTATGAAGGATCGTCTCCACGTGGGTCGAAGCCTGCGACTGGGAATATACCAGTTCTTTTCATACAAATTCTTCTAATTATACCGTGATAGGCCTTCAAAATTCATGTCTACCAAACTTCAGAAAGCAGGTTGTGCCAGATAGTGCCACTCGTTGACCTTGCTTTGGTTTGTAGTACTTGACATCTCCGAGGTAACAATCATCTTGTCGCATCATGATATTCTTGTTGGCTGTCGCATCCTTTAGGCCTATACCGTGGCGAATGTTGCGGTTGAACAGGCTTCGAGTCTTCGACTCTCAGTATCTACTATCTCTGGAAAAGAATCCCGGGATGTAGCCAGTAACATGTTGCCGTCGATGTGGCTCACGTACGGTAACTCTCGCCTGTTGCTTGAACTCAAAATATGACCTCTGTTGCTTTAAACTCTTCGCTCAGACAGCCTTCACCGGGGCTTTTTGAGAATTCTACCAGGGATTGGGAGTAGTAGGCGGCCGCCGAGCATAAACGAAAATCCGACTTTGGCTATTTTCTCCTTCCTCTCGTACAGTTGACCATATCGTGCAGGAGAGCTATGATAACTTCGGGTTTAACACAATGCAGGCGAGAGAGAGAGGAGAAGAGAGAGAGTTGATAACTGAAGAAGTACCAGGTACCGAGGGTCGGTCCGTCTCTATTTGCAAATAGCAGTTCGGGAGATCCATGATTCAGGAAAAGGAAAAACATTTGAGGTGCTTACAACTTGTCATATCGGAGGATCGGCGTACGAATATTCTCGTGAACGCCACGGCCGACGGCTGCCGCTTTACCCACCGAAAGGTACGCCGAGCCTTGACCACTGTCAACGTTTCCTTGACTTTGGCATGAAGCTGTAACTAGTTTCATTCTATTTACCATTGCAGTGGACAAGATATAGGTCTGGCTACCCGCGCTGAGTGCTCTGAGTACGCCGATTCTGCCGGCGTGCACGGCAGCTTGCAGATGTGACTGCAGCACAGAGTTCAGCCTCATAGTATTGTAGAATATTCACGAAATAACACGTATGTGACGGACACGACAGCAGATTGATTGTATCATGTTCGGGTCGGACCACGTAGTCATCAGAGTTCTCACTCCTTGGACTTCTATGTGTGTCGTACTGCAGCAAGTCATATGAGCTACGAAAATTAAAGAAAGACGAATATAACAAGGTAAAAACTCACGAACCAACTCATCTTCAGAAGCCGCGATTACTAATGGAGTGAAGCATTTCATCTACATTCGTCATGAACAAGTTCCACTCGTCTTGACTACTATATTTTGACCAGCCACGTGAACTACCCATGAATATTAAGGACCAGTGAATAACTTACCTAGAGAGATCATGCCCTGCAGACCATAGACGCGGGACTTCATGTTCTACGATGTTCAATTCTTACTCCACTGTGAGATTTGAGGTAAAAACTCGGTCAACATTACACATTACCTTCCGAATGCAACGCCGGAGCAGAAGATACCGCGTCCACTTGATTTCTGTCCAATGATTCAAACATATGGCTACCAACGGCCTTGTCGTAGTCAGAGATATCCGATAGGTTTAAGTCAGCTGGCAGATCAAGGTGACTCGGTCTTTCGAACGAGCTGTGAACCGGCATCTCCCCTAGCTCTTGGGAGTGACAAGGTAAGCCATATGTTTCAAGGTGGTCCACGAACACAGGCTGAGGTTGCCGAAACTGGGAAGAAGCTGGTTCCTGGTTTACATTACGATAGTCGTCTACCTTTCGCTGCAAAATCCGAGATGAGTCGTAGGGATCCGCGCTTCGGGCTCGCTTCAAGTAAGGCTGGTCTGACACCGCAGGTAAACGAGTAGCTGTAATCAAAGCATTCAAGATATCACTGAATAACGCGTGAGTAGGTCAAATTCGACTTTGAGACCTCACTACACTCACCAGAGGCGTCCAGCTGCTTGGTATCTGGGATGAGGTACAGTACTGAGTAAGCATCGTCGTATTTGAGCTTTACGTGTTAAATATACCTTCGCTCGTACATGCCAAGCATGGTGACACACTTGTACACATCGATTATCTCTCGTTTTGGGTCGATTCGTGCTCCGTCGTGTAATCCTCTCCAAATGTTCAAGAGTAATACCACAGCGGCGTCGAAAAGGGGTCTCTAAATTCATTTTGTCATCTGCAAGTTTCCAGACACTCTCGAAACCATGACACCCACCAAGACAGTGGACACAGAAAGAAAAGGTTCCCTTTGGTGTTGCACTTCCAGTACGTGTATACATGAGCGTGCGGCATTGGCACAAATTGCAAGCGACGGGAAAGTCAGAACGGACGTCGTTTCTCCGGGGCGAGGAATAAACAATTTGTGAATTTGAAACTGAACCCAGTAATACGTGGCATGAAGAATAACGGACTGATAAAGGAGAATTTCGTCCTCCCGGTGAGGATCCCATCTCACTATTCCAAAACCTCAGCATGTGCTTTGCGAAGGAGAAGGGGAGTATAACTTACAGTGAGCTGGGATGGAGTCTACCCACTGGGTCAAAGCACTATCAAGCTCCATGACGGCTTTCTGTTTCCACTCATCGGCGGCCAATCCAACCCAAATTTCCGGCACCCTTATGGAATACTGATCATATTTTTCGGTCGAAATCGACTCACGCAAGGAAGAAGCCGGACTTACAATGGTGCGAAGGGCAAATGCAACGACTTCCATGAGTTTCAGATAATGTATCCAGAAGGCGGTTTTTGAAGGCTTCTCAGGAGGTTGTACGAACATTTTCGACACCTCAGAATTCTCCCAAAATTCATCGTCGCAATCTATGGGAAGCTCAAGGTCGAAACTAGGGAACATCAGGAGAATTTACTCGACGGTAAAGAGGTAGGAGTGTGACTTACTCGTCTGTCCTTGTAGCTCTGGGCCGCCCAAGGGTGCTACTTCCATAAAGATCAAACACAATGAGTGCCCAAAATGCTCTCTTCCATAGCTCGTCTTCAACGGGATTGTGAGAGGCGGCTTTCGGTTTTTGATGCACTCCTTTCTGATGAGCAGCACGTATACCAAGCCCAATGAGATACCAGGCTGTTCCAGACACATTCGTAGTGTGTAGGTAATACGCGGCAAGCTGATGCGATAGATAAAAAGTCTGATATCCTTCATGAAAACACTAGTACGTACTGGATAAAGCTGAAAGTCGTATAGGGAAAGCGTATCATCGAAGGACTCATGTATAAGCCGAACTTGGCAGAAGTACTTCCACCCGCGTGAATGCGCGAGATCTGTGCTTTCGGAAAGAACGCGAGCATCACTCGAGTATCTCGCTGCCAGAGCGCAGACTGCGAGTAGAAGGCCTCCAAAGTGCCGATCTTGATGATGAAGTCCTTCTGATACTGATTTCAAAAACGTCGGGCGATGTAGAACTGGAAAATACGGATTCATCTTGGAGAAATATAATTGAATAAGGTCTTGCAGAAGGTCGCTTTCAGGGAAAATGTATGGCAACTGTTTTCCTTCTGTTATCCGAGTCGCTTGCCACTTCTTTATGATGGACCAGCCTTCAGCGTAGTAGGAGACCTGAAATTTCAAAAGGCTTACGGAATGTAAGGCCCAATATTGTTGTCTCTTTGCTACCTTGATTGGTTTCACGATAGTCTGATATCCGCCGGTCAGATCGTTTTTCACTTCCAGGGCACTCCGAACAAATGCAAAAGTGCTGGACATGCCATAATGGCGATTGCGCTCTTCCTTTAGAGTGAGTTCCTCGATCCGATCAGCTAAATTGTTGATTTCTTCAGTGTCCTGTTGATCTTGGTCTGCACGTTCTGTAATCTCAGGGGTCCGAGTTCGTGATGAACCTTCATTCGACTGTTGGGACTCGGCTCTTGATGAAAAAACGAGGCGGAACTTGGCCAGCTCCTTCTCCAGCCTATCCACATACTCGGCAAATTTAATCAATATATCGCGAACAGTGTCCGAGTCGTCCGGCGGTGTGTACGAATCTGGGGCCGACAGAATCTCGGAAACTAAGACGTGAATTGACTCCTCAGGAGGTTCCGTCTGAGATCCAGTCACCCTAGCAAATGTAACAATTAACAGTCATGATGATGCATACATGTTCATGGGTATTTACCCTGACTTGAATTTGGGTCCACGTTTCTAATGGCAGTTATTACGAATCGGGCTAAAGTCCCAGGAAGATCACAGATGTCGAACGAACCTTTTTGACAAAGTTATACGTGCAATCCGCGCCCCATCTTCGGCATTCTGTGCATAAGTTTCCAGAGGTATCTGTAAAATTACCTGTAGCACCGTAAGGTTGATGTTCTGTCACTGTCCGATGCTGTAGTAGCTTCCAAGTCAAACTTACACCGCACTGTCAGAGCAAAGTGATAGGTAAGGACCTCATCGAGAGCCGAGAACAGATCCTACCTTTTCTCCTACGACATTCATCACAAGCATTTTGACCTCGTGGTTTGGTACGACCGCTACTAGTTGATGAAGTGGTTTCTGATTCGGCAGTCATGGTACTGGATCAAGCCTAGAATTGCCTAAAGCGGAGTTGAGAGATGATTGCGCCGCACTGCGCCGCGGCGCTTGCGAAATTTACTGTGTGCTACTTAGACCTCGGGAGGCATCCTGACTCAACTTGTTCAGTGCTCCCACCTTTTGAATACTTCAAGGATGTACACTGCCAATGCTCGAAGTATCTTTATCCAAGAACAGAATTGGCATCTCGAGAAACTGGCGACAAAGGAGTCGTTTTGATCGTAGAAGGACTCATGCATTTTCTTGGGCATCTCTGGACATCGTGGATAGACTCGAAGATAAAGGTCAAAAATCCAGCTTTGGCCTGTTTTCAGTTTTCCGTCTCTGTTTCGAGATGGTAATGCCTGAAGCTGCAACTGAGCGACAACTTGTCTGTCAGCCTTTGCTAGAATCTTAGAATGTGAGCGTACAGATTGGACTCAGGGCTTTCACTAGGTATGTGCTCATCGAGACTAGCTGCACCCTTCTCTCTCTCATCTCAACACCATGTAATAAGGTGCAGTCAAGATTGCTGCAGAGTTGTTCTTCTGAAACCCACTCGTGCTTTTCCGAGTCGCTTTCTAATCCATTGTCCTTTCAACGGACGATATTTCGTCTCCAGGATTTCTGCGTGTCGTATCTCGGGAAGCCAGCGACGAAAGTGCGGTAGAATCATTGCAAGTTCTGCAATGGGTGCGAATGATCGGCGGCGGCGGCAGAAAGGCTAGGGCTCCAACTCAATGTCGAACACGGAAGCGGGGGCTCCGATCCAGATGCAGAAGGAAATTGTCTCAGCAAGTTGAGAGTCGGTGATTTCGTTCACGACTTGCGTGCTCAAATTCGGTTTTTGGTTCAAGTCTCGGGTGCAGTACCAACCTTGTATTGTGAAGAACTTGAAGTGCCTTCGGTCCCTCTACGATCTTCGCTGCTTGGTTTGGTTTGGTTAGACCGTGACATGCGGCGTCCGTCTATATACTCCAGTGTTTGTGGGTAATAAAACATCGTTAGAAGTGTGGGCCAGTGTTGAACGTTGAACGTTAACGTTAACCGTGGCTCAGGAATTTTTAGAAAACGTATCTAAGGCCACAGGGCTTTTCTTGGCCTGTTTCTCTCAGACATGGAAGCAATCTTGATTATTGTCAAAGACGAACGGAAAGTATGGTATTTCGCACTCTAGTTGAGAGTCACATCTATGGTTTCAATGTGTCCCTTTTCCCGAACCAAGTGAAGTTCTACTTATATTTGACAGCAGCCATTATTATTAATATATGAGGTAGACAAAACATGCATGTGTACTTCAACCCAGAAAAGAGAAAGGAAAAGCAGAGGAGGGTGCGATAGTGCAATAGCGGTAAGCTTAACTGAAAACAGACCGAAAACAGCGTCAAAGGAAATCAAAATCATACTATGTAAAGCAAAACATGAAAAATTAACAGTGCACATAATCAACATGGCGTATATTCGTCAGGTTCGTCAATCGTTCCATTGAACCATAGTTAGAATCAAACAGTCGCTGGTCCAGCTCCACCGACGTTATAGGCCTCCCCATGTCCGCTCGCGCCTGAATCGCAGCTTCCAACAGCCCTATCTTCGCCTGCGAATCGTTCTGAATACTTAGTGACTTCAGCTTTGGCCACACAAGCGTACGCTGCCGGTCATCCGTGCGCTCATTCATCAACAGCTGACAAAACGCGTTCGAATACACCCCTACAAGCGACAGGTGAGTAAGGTGAGGGAAAGCGCGGACTGTGGAAGAGTCGACGTAGATAAGATCTTTGACGGTGTTCAACGTGAGCGAACGGAGCGCAGGATATGAGGCAGCGTAGCATCGGAAATAGACGAGGCTCCGGCACCAATCAGAGGGATGTACGTCTTTCAGCGTCAGAGATTCGAGCGTCGGCATAGAGAAGAGCTGAAGGAGGGGTACAATGTTTTGAGTAGATTCGTAGAAGAAGCGGAGTTCCAATGTGCGAAGACAAGGAATAGGGATTAAAGGTCTAGTTGATCTCTCTAAGCGGCTGAAGGCAGATGTGTCGAAGTGAAGCACGAGATTTTCAAGCGCTGGGGATTGAACGAAGATGTTGTTCAAGTCGGTGAACCTCGGCCATACGATGAACCGTAGCTCCAAGGTAGTCAACTGTTGAAGAGGACTGGCGCTCCACAATAGACACACTCGATTGAGACGGACACTGGTGAGCTTTGGGGTAGACTTGAAAAAAGGCGGCAGCGCTCCGCCGAATTCTCCTTCGTGGTATTTGTTCGAGGTGATCTCCAGAGTTTCCAACATTGGCGCTTCGATATCCATCAGATTAACGAGTACAAGGGGGAGGGCTTGAATAGACGGAACCATGATGGAGAGACTGCGCCATCTATGGCTCTCCGGTGCTAATTGACCTATGACTGTCTTGGTGGAGATATGAGTGCAATCTAAGGTGATGTCCAGCGGTAGATTATGCGAACGTCGAAGAGCATTAGTCAAACTCTCCATGGGCTTCTGGAAGTCCTTGACTTCAGGCAGCCGATCCAGGTCGCTTCTAGAGCGTGTGATTAGCAAAAACGTCCAGAGTGCGGGGGTGTGAATAGCCACTTGTCGCCATCGATGGCAGACACACATAACTGTTTCCATGAAGGATGGGTTTTTTGGTGGTCGAACTGCCATTAAGGGGTATCGTGGTTCAAACATTCTATGATGAGCTAGGTAAGATCCTTGCTCAAAGATCAAAGTAAGCAATTCATTTGGAAGGCGATGATGGGCCTGTGTTTGGGTAACATCTTGAAATGAAGAAGCTGACGTGCGAAGGGGTGAATGAGAAGATACCGTCTCGAAAGTGGACGAACTACTAGGGGAATCGTTTGTGCTTATCGGCCTGGAAATATCGAGGACATTCTTGAGGGATGATAACGTGTAAGCGTTACGAAACAAGATCAATCTGAATACTCACGTCGTGGGATTGCCCTGCCCATTCATGAGTCAGAGAACTCGAAGATCCAGTACCACTAGCAAAAATCCCATCGGTCATACTCCGAGACAAGTCTCGCACACCATCTTCACCAGGTTGAGCTGTCTGCCCCATCTCTACATGACTGAAGGGCTCCTCTGATGGCAAACGCTGCTGCAACGAGGCACTCGTGCCTATATAAGGAGCGCCGCTAGATGACGGGCGTTGTGACATGGTAATGTGGGACCACTTGGATGATTCTCCCCCTTCAATACTGTCGGTGTCTACAGCATTCTTCAAGTTCCTCCTTCCTCGCCTCCTTTTGAGCGTAAGACTCAGACTAAAAAATCATTAGATATGTTAGATATGGAGAACGATTTGTAATAGGAAGTCATTGATACATGCCTAGACTTTGGACCAAGACTCATATCTTCGAATTAGCAGCAGTGAAAGGACTGCGAGAGGAAGCTGTGATGAGAGATGCCAGGCAGCCGGCGGTCGTAGAAGTGCTCTGAAGGCTGAGACAAAGCCAGTGCAGTTGTGTTGTCAGAAATTATCGGCCCGCAACGTGCCTACGACATTCGCGGTGATAGAGGGCATGTGACTGTGACAATCCTCGTTCTATGTAACATCGATGCTCGTTCTCTTACTTGGTCTATATTCAAGGTATATACTTCAGTCATATCTTCGCAAGAATATACTAATTTAGCTTGACATAGCTAGTTTCCTGAAATGTACTTTACTCAGGCAATCCCACCATAATTCACGATGTCGAGAAAGCCCTCTTTCAGGGCCCACAAGAGGGCAAGGAACATGACGTGTACCAATTTGAGAGGGACGGATTCAGCGTCTGCCACTCAGACCCAGAGATGGTTTTTGCTGTTGATACAACTGAGGGGTCGTGCAATATGAAGGCGAGCGGCCAAGCCCTTAGCTCGCGAGAAATGCGGAAAGGTTCGTGTTATTTATGCTTATTACTAGCATACCTAAATTTACCGCGATTCCAATTTACAGAGGAAATATCTTCATCCAGGTGGATCTCATCTGCGAATTCACCTGGTTCTCAAATTAGCCGCCCACCGCTTTGGTGGATTACGGTCTCGGGCTCTGAGCCCACGGCCCACGGGTGATTTCACAAATTACAGGGCCCTCATCTACGCTTTGTAACCCTGGCTCGATGGTTCGGCGATGTCACCGCACCAACAGCAGGGGTGAGAATGAGACCTGTGTGCGAGGCACAAAGCGCTCGTCCGAGTTGGCAGGCACTACGGAAACGCGAGGAGGTGGTTTGCGAAATAGGGTTTGATGCATTACAGATGGTGGGCAAGAATCTGCAAGAATCTTGGTGCAGAAGTACAAAAAAAGTAAAAGCAATTTATCTTTTCTGCACTGTCACGCTTACCACATTTCCTCCTAGGAATATCCCTGGCTTCCGTCGAATTCTCTCCAACCCTTCAAAGCCGTCAGCGCCGCCCCTTTAATCAGCTCGATACTCTCGGTGCCCAAGAATCATGATGTGCGCACCCAGCGAGCGCGTATACTCACTCCAGCATCGCTTTGTCGTCAAGTGGAAAATTTCCGGCTCCTGCTAGCCCCGTCTGAACCCCTCATTCCCCGCAGCGCGAAGAGAATATGCCGTACGCTCTCGGGTGAACTCGATTCCGTGCTTCTGCATCGCTCATTTCGACGCTCCAGTCGTACGGTGCTCCTCTTGCTTCAAGTGCCCGGCCATGGCGCCGCTGTCAGGTTTAGCGCGTAGAACTGCGGCGCAGTTGGTATTTGATGGGGCACTGAAAACAAAGGGCGTGCAGATGCCGAAGTCGAAGGAGCTTTGTTAAACTAGAAGCTATGTCGTTGTTGACAAATCAGATTTAGTCAATAGCATTCAGGAAAGAGTGCGCTTTCTTGTTCTTCACCCTCACCTTCACCTCTTCTGCCCCGGTTGTTGTGGGTGTGCTGCCAGTGGAGAGCTCGGGGTCTGGCGCTATCCTTCAATAGGCGGCTCAACGCAAATGGGTGGTATAGACTCATCTAGCGACGTCCCCGCTGTCTTCTTTCTCCCCTGATAAATCGATATATTTTGCCGCTCGCGACTTGCGCCTATTTCACTTCCTAGGGCCATGGCTGTAGCGCAGAGAATGAGCGCCACCCTCGACACCATCTCAAATGCTCAGCCAAACAAGGCGAAGGGTGTTCACAAGGTTTTCCGCTACCACAACTCGTGTAGCTTCCTTTCCCGTCCCGTTCGCTCCAGGAGAAATAGTCGAGATCATTAAGTGCATCGCGATATAGGTGGAGCGTGTCCAGGCGGGGTGGCAAAGTGGTTACGCTATGTTAAATGTCGTGCTCAGATTTTCTCCCTGTGGAAAGGTGCGGGGTGGAGGTTCATATTCTCATTGTCTCCGCCCTCGTTGGTTGATGGGGTAAAGTTAGATTGCTCTCGTCAAGTCTCAGATGGCCGGGAGACGATTAGTTTGAAGAAGTTCAAAGTACTATCCATAAATTTCACGAACGACGTGCATAGCGTCCATTTATACGGCCTGATAGAGAACTGAAGCTAGCTGGTGTATGCGACGGGGAAAGTAAGGCAGTGAATCCAGTTGAGCCTAACTCAATAGATGAAGGGCATTGCGCGTAAACTCGTGCTTCAGCCAATGGTCAAAGGAAATGCAGCGACTGAGTTTGAAGCGGCGGGCATAATCATAAGACAGCTTAGATGAACCTGACTCTCTTTCGTACCACCACCTCCTCAACATCCTGTCTTTCATTTGCAATGAGTGCCAGGACCCCTTTCATTCCTTCTAACAACAATGCTAGGCCTGCGTCTCGAGCTACTCATGTCATGGATCAAGGCGTTGCTATCAAGTCTGGGATCAACGCAGAATTTGCTCCGAATCGCAACAATCCTTTGCATCTCAATAAGAATTCACAGCAAGCTTCTTCAACGGAAAACGATACAGTTGTTCTCAAACCTCTCAATCTCAATGGCTTGCTCAAGCAAAGATCCTCGGCGACGGGTGGCCCCGTCAGAAAATCCAGTGGTTCTCGTCGTGCTTCCGGGGAGAAAAACGCGTCTGATCAAGCTGCTGCAAATGCTCGTCAAATGATACGTGACCAGGCTGGTACACCACTTCTGATCGCGCCAAAACCTGTCGTCGCTGCGCATTCTCCTCTCTTTTCCAATGCAAATGGTTCTCCTGCTTTCAACGCTCATCCGTTCAGGACTTCGGCGCCTACAGACCCTCAAAACTCCCCCAACCAGAAGAATGCACATGCAGCTACCACGGACAATCAGACGAACTTCGGCGAGTTCCAGTTCAACTTGTCGTTGCCTGGTCAGACCGGTCCTCAGCGCCTTCTTTTGAATGAACAAATGCCTATGCCGATGCTTGGACTCATCCCGAAGCATTCAAACAAACGCGGGCGGGCCGCTTTCGAAGGTGATGATGAAGTGAGACGCGCAGAGACTGAAGGAGGAAAAAGATACAAGACGCCTGCTACCCAGGAAGACTACATGGATGAAGTACGCAGTTTTTATATCCTGTTTATTTGCTTTAATCGTGACGCTGTCTAGATTAATTGCACCCAACACTCGTTCTCCCCTCAGCCATTCTCTAGCCCAATTGAAGGATCACAATCTGGATATCGGGGCTATCCACAAACGATTCCCAATGAGGCGAGTGTGACTCTCCGACAACACACTAGTTCCATTCCGCCACAGCAACATTCCCGAGGCATGCCAGGGCTCCAAGCAAGAGGTGCAATGAACTCTTCTGGTGACAACGAAGGATATGACACGCTGGACAAGCTGCTTGGCTGTCAGGCAGATGCTTACGTTGAACGTCATATGGACGTGTATGAGGCCATGGTGAGCAAGTGGAAAGAATGTACTATGGATGAATGGATGAACGGCGCGGACGGTTTGTGGCGTTCTTTTCTCTTGCTAGCATATACTGAGGTTTACTCTGTCCCACAGAAATCATGTCAAAGTATTCCAAGATCCTGGATTTTGTGCGTGGATTCTCTTGTGCCTGTATTGTTGCTCCCCTTCTGACTATCTGTTTAGGTGAAAGAACACATGGCGTACGTTGTCCTGACGTGTCCTCTACAACTTCACCTTTTTTCTATTGACTTGACGTGTATCCTGCGCATATATTGCTGTTTGACTTCTAGTTTGACTCATTTTTTGTCCATAGCTCGAAACTCAAACTCTTCGCATCCTTCGATGCTAAAGTCGATGCACACAGCGTCGTTCTCAGCGAGCGTGCCAAGGATTTGGATGACGCTAAGCAGAAACTGGTAGCTCACAGCGGCGATATCCTTGGTTGCCAGTGACGGGATAAATTCGCTTTTCATGAAGATAGTATACCGCCATCCCTGTTCATCTTGTTCAATTCTTCTCTGATGAATTTGCCTGCTTTTTGCTATCACAGTACTTATACCTCTATACCATTTGCCTTTGTGATTACATAGGATAGAGCCATATTGTCATGTTTTCTCCAACAGAACGAGCATTTCGTCTTGCAGCGTGATCTGTGGCCGAAGGCTTCGGCAACGAGCGTTAACGCTACACCAGCGCTACACTTCCTCCTTCTCCTACCAGTATCTGGTACGCATATGGAGAAATCTCAACTATAACAAGATGTATGTACATAGCGGCATTGCCTTTCGGACATGAGACTGACCGTGCCACTGCAGGCCACTGCCAGCGAAAACTTGAACGCTGGAAAATTATGCATCAGGGATCATTCTGACCGCGAGTGTGGGCGCTGTTTCAAGTTGAAACCTCATTATTATATCTTCCTCTCGACCTACACGGCAATGAAGGTCCATCCCGCTTTCTAGTATCTCAGGCAGCTTGCAAATTACCATTGGACATCGTTGTCCTTGCCAATCATGATGCATGATGCTAGTTGCCGGTGCTCAGCGCTCAGCGCTCACCCCTCGAAACTAAGGGTGGCTGCCAGGTAAGTGGCTCTCGTGGGCTGGAATATCAATAAAATAACAGTTACTTTAGAAGATTGTTAGCTTTTTATAGATCCTCTGATTTTATGTATGACGGAGACAGACATCAAGAAAAAGCACAGCTTCCTGAAAACTGAAGGAGACGATCAATCATCACACCAATGAGGTCAAGTAGTCGCCGACCCGGGCTTGTGGATCTCCTTGGGCTGTGCTGCAATATTCAAAGTTATAAAGCGAAGCGAAGGCCTTCGGTGAAGAGGTATTCGGCTGGCCCGTTTCACCTTCGCGCAGTGCGTTTTTCAACTTGAATACTTAGCCTGGGCAACACGAACCATGTACTTCCATCTCATCGCCGGCGGTCTCGCTACGCTGTCCAGTGTTCCCCTCGCAGTTCACGGATACCCAGCTGCCATCACACGCAGGGGGAGTTTTCCCAATGGGTTCAGCTCGACAACCACAAACTACACATCGACCACCACCCCAGCTACCTCTACTTCATTCACAACCACATCCATCAACATGCCTTTCAGTAAACCGAACGCCTCAGCAGATCTAACATGCTACCAGGGCCAAATCATATCTGCCGAGAATTTCACTCTCGCTCTTGAATACGCTTGTCAACAGTTTGGTGTACAAGCACTCGCTCCGGGTTCACGACCATGGCAGACGATAACGACCTTTACACCCGTGCAGAAGAAATCCCATGATGGGTCCGGGATAGACCCCTTTGCCATAGCCGACGCCTTCATCCCCCGGGGCTCTTCAAACGAACCCTCAGACGATTCCTCAGAATCTTCAGGTGGTTTCTCCCAAGGAGGCTACTCATCCCAAGATGATTCTTCCTCAGGCGAGTATCCTCCAGAATCTTCTTCCTCGAGTGGCTATTCCCCAGAAGATTCTTCGTCTTCGTCAGGCGGCTTCTCCCAAGGAGATTACTCCCCCTCAGACTCAGAGTCCTCTTCTCCAGACGGCTCTTCAGAATCTCCTTCCTCAGACAACCACTCCTCAAACGCCTCCACAAACAGCCCTCTTCCAACCAGCACTTCACACAGCGGCTCCTCTCCTTCTCCTCCATCCGGTACTTCTCCCAGTAGCAGTTCCACCCCCTCTTCCACCCCTATAACCCTCACCTTCGCCGCACAAGACCCAAACAAAGGCAAGCCGGCCAAGATCGACGTTTATGTGAAGAACGTAGGCGGTGATAACAAGCAGGGTGCAATACCACTGACACCACAGACTTGCACATTGGTGGCGAAGGCGATAGTGGATAATTGTAAGGATAAGAATGGGAACACTGGTGGTGGATTGGTGACGAGTGGCGGGTTTCAGATGTATGCGGATGGAGGGATTCCTTGAGTATGAGTAGAGGGAATGCTGGATTTTGGATAAATGTGAATGTTGAATCATGAATAATGGAGCGTATGTGCAGAATCTGCATTCACTGCTCCTTTCAGGTCTAGATGCATCGATTCCCTTGCTAGGTCGTTATAGCACACTATTTTTGTATTCAGAGGTTGTCAATGATACATGGTACGAATCGTTGAGAACGTGTCTTGCTACTCAACGTGAAACTTCCATGCTTGTCTTCATCCTCGTGGGTCACTCAAAAAATCGGATAAGGGCAAGCCAAGGTCATTCATGAAGTCGTGGCTTTGCAAGTAAATAACATACATATACACAAGCTCGCGGAAAGAGCACACCCGTCCACTAAATCAATTCTGTTCCTTCTCCACTTTACCCGCAACAAACCTACACCTCTCACTCTCCTTCTCCGATATCAACTCCATATAGCTCCCTCTAATCCCCTTCTCGCCTTCACCAACCCATTCCCCATGCTCCACGCCTCCTTTACGTGCGTCATCAGTACGAATATGGCTATAGCCTTGTTGCGACTTGCGCAGTACCATACGCTGTTGAACATCCGTGCTATACCGGCCCCACTCCGGAGCTTGAGGGAGCTTGTACACATTCGGATTCCCCGCTCGGACGAAAGAGAGCCAATACGCTATAAGCTCCTCTGAAAACGCAACATCAGAGGATGAGAGTGTTGTCCAGTTTGACGTGCCGTTGTTTCTGTGACGAAAAGAATTACAGAAATGTTTTCGACGGAAAATGGAAGCAGCCATACCTCGTATTTGTCCCTCGAAACATCATCCATGACTCGGCTGAATGGGCTACGACAGTACTCCCCAATGAACCGTTAGGCTCATCATAACGGTACGCCCACACATCCGCGTCGTTGGTAGCTTGCGTGAAAGCATTCGCGATGATCGGGACCTACGGCAAAGAGAGAAAGGATGAGCTTTTGAACGAGAAACAGATGAATAGAATCGTACAGAACAGATGAACACCGACTCTCCAGTAGTTACTTGGAAATGTTGATATGACGAGTCAAAGTCATTTGCAGGGTAGACCTATATCGTACCAATGGGTGAGAGATTCAGCCTGCAGAGAATCAAGAATCCAACGAACAGCGTGAAATTCTTCAATATCCGTGCTATTTAATGCTGGAAACAACACCCTAAGAGACTCTTCAATGTCACCTTCAGGGATGGATGTTTCATTTGACGTAGCTCTACAATCACATTCACAAAAACGTATTAGAATAAGTGACTGACGACAACACAAAAGAAGGATCGTACCAACCCAATCAACAACGGGACATTAACCGACTTTCCATCCATAATAAGCTTTGACGGGTAATCAGTTATGAGCGCGCCATCTACGACCGGGCGGAAAAATCTGTATGGATTATCACTTCAAAGTGCCCCCAATGAGCAAGAAATGAGAAAAATGAAAAGATAACACTTACAACGCATCTGTCATAGCCAAATCCTGCGCTCTCGCTAGATCCCCAACATCCGCTTTGCGTAAACACGCCATCTTCACTGACACATTCCCTACTCCACAACCAGCATGCTCAGCGAAGAATTCGAAGAGGGACTATATATGAAACACACGTTCAACCCCCGAAAAAGTCTTCGATGATTCCAAAAACGCACCTCTTGCTGTTTCGGAAGAGGCACAGGTACTCGATACGTACTCTGCACAACAGCCTGCGCGAACAACCCTACACCCTCACTTCCATACACGTCCTTCCCAGCACCACTCGCCGCACCCACTAGGTGCAGCTCAATCGAGCTCGCACCAGCACTATGCCCATCAATAGTTACTCTCCTCGAGTCCCCACCAAACGAATCAATATTCCGTTGAATCCATTTCAAAGCTTCTACTTGATCCAGAAAACCTGCATTGAGGTCGGCCTCGTTGTTCGATTCGAGGAAAGAAGGATGAGCTAGGAATCCAAAGGAGGATATTCGGTAGTACACTGATACGATTATGATCTTGTTTCCGCTGGGTCTGGATTGGAACCAGTGATCGAAAGGGAAGTTGAGGGGGTTGCCGAAGATGTACCCTAGAATTTCATTAGAATTTTCACGATACGTGCATGAGAGGGGGACGCTGCAGACCTCCGCCATGAAAGAAGACGAGTACGGGCACTGCAAACGAGTAGCATTAATCTCTCGATAAAGCATGAATGGTAAGGAATGATACTTGCAGTTATCACCTCTCTTCGTTCCTATAGGTGTATAGACATTAACCTTCAAACAATCCTCACTCCCTGCACCTCCAGCAAGGTTATCTGATCACCTTCAACTCAGCTTTAACCCCATTGCAAGAAGTAAATCCACACGTATGAACTCACCTCTCCCACCCTGTACACAAAACTCTGGAGGATTTCTCGCATCCACGACCGAATCCGAGTCCAAGTCACCCCTAACACGAGTCTCATTCAACTCGACGGGTGCTCTGAATCTTCTTTCTCCCAAAGGAGGCTCAGCATACGGAACGCCATAGTAAACCACAGTCTCAGGGAACTGAGTAGATTGGTTCCCGAGATATTTAGCGTAGCCTGTGTCGACGATGTGATGCTGCAGAGTTCCGTATTTGAATGACTTTTGAATGTGAAGTAATTGTTCTATTCTTGAGAGCGGAGAGGAAGCAAGTAGAGAAGTTAGAAGAGCAAGGAGATTGGTTGGTAGCATCGCATTGGTAGTGGTTAAGGACCAAGGATGCAATAAGCCGCGCGATGATGATCGTCACATATGAATTCATTTATTTAACACCTAAAATGCATTAACAAAATCACAAAACAACAATAGCAACAGCCTATCTATCTGGGCAAGTACTTGTAAGAAAACACAACGAACAACCGAACAACCTGAAATGAATGTATCTGGCAAATAGCTATCAACGATTCCGAGTCACTGATCCAACCCCTCCTCGTTCCAAAGTCCACAAGTTACAACGCACCGCACAAGAGTCTAACACAAACGAAAAGGAAAACGAGCATACTGTAGGTACTAAGGTAGCGATCCGACAACAAAAACAACGCAGAACACAAAGCGCAAAACCAGACAAGTACTCGACTCTTATGTACGAGCAGGTATACCATGATATCTACATCCTTAAAAAGAGTGGGACTATTGTACGACAACGACACCAAAACGAAACAAAACCGAGTCAAAGCGAAACAGGAACTGGGAAGTCTATACGGAGAGCATACGGGAGTCAAGTCCAAAGCAAGAGAGGAATCCAGGGTCAGGGAGGAGGGTGTATTGACGCGAGGGTGAAAACAGATGCCACCGGAACAGGACAGGACAGGAACAGGACTGGACAGGAACAGGACTGGACCTTGCGAAAAAGCGTACCAGGGTGACCGGGTGACCACAAATGCGAGAACTGCTTTCGAAACCTACACTTCCTCAAAAGTCAGCATCTCATATTCATCCCAAACTCACTACGTACCCAACTCACCCACAACCAGTGCTTAATCTCCATCCACTCTCAATACGAAAACTTCATCAACCAAGGATTCAACACAATCTACCCCCAAAAGCAACCATCAGTTCTTCCGCACCCATTGAACACCCAAACACCCCTCAATTCACTCACCGGCAACAAAAAATGACACCCCACAACCAAACTCAACGGAATAACCAACGCCCAATTCCATCCCTGTATCTGCCACCCAACCGGTACAACACTCGTCGTAAACACAACCATCATCACAACCAACATCGTACAAATTAAAAACGATATTCGAAAGTTTCGGAATATCCTGGGTACTTCGATCCAGAAGGTTGATTTTTCAACTTCTTTGCCTGTGGATCCCCAGGTCCTGCGGAGGGGGGAGTGGGTGAGTGAGGTGGGTAAGGGGGGAAGGGGGAGGAGGGGGGACTTACATATCATACGAAAACATATGCGCTAGAATCGCAGTGGAAAGGTGTATACTCAACCCTCCAAAAAAGAACAAGCTACACCCCAAAAAAAATCCATCAGCTCCCAACCCTTCCTTCCACCACCAAAAAACAACAAAAAAAAACTCACAAAAACGGAACCCATCTCAAATTCTCCCCCAAACTCCCCCAAACACTCCTATGCCCAAGTCTATACTCCAAAAGCGTAAACCCCAGATTGCCCAGCGCCGGAAAAACCACAACACAAGCAAGTAGGATCTCAAACGAATGTAAGTAGAATCTATCGATGTCGGGTCCGAGACCTAGGAGGAGGTAGTTGAGTGTTGAGCCGAGTGTTGCGGCGGCGATTCCGTCTGTGGGGAGGAGGGGGGAGGTATTAGAGGTGGGGAGAGGGAGAGAGGGGGAAGGAGGGGAGGGAAGACGTACAATACGAAAACATATAAGACGACATCCCAATCTTATAATGCACAGGAACACTACTCCACATAAACTCTCTCAACTGTCTACTTATCGGTCCGTGCTTCCACCACTTCACAATCGGATTAAATATAATCTCATCGCATCCTACCCCACACACCCAATGTACATCAGCTCTCCCCCCGGGGTAACAACAACAAATCAAAGGGATAACGCGGGTACTCACCATAAGCATACTTCTGCCACCTAGCCAACTCATCAACAACAGTCAAACTAACCCCTTCCTTAAACCCACCCTTCGAATACGTAGCCCATCTCAACGTATACCCTTTCAACAACAATCTAAGCGCAAGATCGAAATCTTCCGATACATTCGATTCGGACCAGAATTTTCTTTTGTTATCCGCTGGGTCGATGAACTGCGTGCGCCGCGTCAGCGTTAGACACAAAGCGGGAGCGGGAGCGAGAGGGACGGAGGGGAGAGGGACGGAGGGAGGAAGGGAAGGAGGGAGAGGGAGGGAGGGGAAAGGGGGAAAGGGGAGACTCACACTAGCATCCTGAACCGCACTCCACCTCAAAAACGCATTATGCCCCACAAAAGGCGCAACCTCCCCATTCGCACATCCATACGAAATACACTTATTAATCCTCCTCGTAAAATGCGTAATCCCATTCTCGAAATAATGATGTGCGACTTGCATCACATCTACACCTCGCGTCAGCACACGTCGCGTTCCACCCCTCCCGCACAGAATACAAATCGCAAAGGCACAAACCCTACGGGGTACTCACCACTCTCATGTTGAATAATCGCAACCTCCTCCCCACCTCTCTCCCCCATCTCCCTCGCAGCATCCCGAAAACAATCCTCCGGAACAACCGTATCAGCATCAATAATCAATATAATCTCTCCCACCCTCAAACTCTTCGCGTTCGCCGCCCACGGTCGATGTTTCTTTCCTTCCCTCGGCTCCGCTGCGCCTTCCCCACTTACACCTACACCCCCGTTGGAAGGGGCCGAGGGGGATCCGGGGTACGTCGTACTCTCCTCATAAACCTCCTCAAGCGCAAACTCCAGCGCTCTCTCCTCAATCGACTTCCCCCCTCCATACCCCCCTCCCCCTCCGTACCCCCCTTCCCCTTCGCAATGGCTAGCCTGTTTCTGCAACTTCAAAAGAACCCTCTCAAGCCTCACACTAACCCCCAACCCATAATTCATATTCGAAGCTTTCTTAAACTTACCCGCTCTCTTAAACCCTCCATCCGTTGAATCATGTTTGGGTCGTGCGACCCAGCCTATGTTGTGGTTGGCGTAGAATTGGATTCTGTTGCGTGGTGCGTCAGCGTGTTCTGCTCTGCTCCGCCCAGCCCAGCCCAGCTCAGCTCGGGGCAAGACTCGGGGCGGGGTGCGAAGGGCGGGAAAGGGAGGAAGGGGAAGGGGAAGGGGAGTGGGAGGGGAGTGGGGAGAGCAGAGCTCACCTAGCCTTCCGATCCTCCTCACTAATCAACTGTAACCCATCATCACAAATAAAAATCGAACTCGTCCCTCCCTGTCTCGCATAAGTCTGCATCGCTTTCTTAATCGAGTAAACCGAGGGTGCGCTAAAACCCCCCAAATCAACCACACATCAGCATCAGTATTCCCTCTCACCCCAACCCTCTCATCCCGCACATGCGGAACAGGAGGACAGAACAGAAACACTAGAAACCTCGGACTCGGACTCACATAGTCAACTCCAAACTCTCCTTATAAACCGGACACTGAACCGTAACATGCGGTAACCTCCCAGGCAAATCAACATCCCCATTCGGGAGGGGCTTCTTCGCGGAATAATACATCGAGTTTTCATGATACTGCGATACTGGTCCGAGTACCAGTGAGAGGTTTCCGATTAGTTGGAGGCAGAAGAACTGTGTGCGTGCGCATCAGCATCAGTACCCCGCATCAGTACACAGTGCACTCGCGAAACGAAAGCGAAGGAGGTGAGAGGCGGGAGCGGGGGGTACGGAGCGCGACTCACAATCGAAACACAATAAATAACCGGCAACACAACCACCAACCCAAACCTCCTAGTATCCCCATCAAGCACCCACTCCTCAATCAAATTCGCAACACCTGCTGACATAAAATACATAGCTAGACCTGCTCCTAAACCTGCGTAGAAAGGTCCTAGGAGGATTACCTTCCGACGTTGCGTTGTTGCTGATTCCGTATCGGTGTCGAGTTCGTCGGGGCCTAGAGGGGGGAGGGGGTTAGTAGGGGTGGTAAGGGGAGGGGGGGAGAAGGAAAGACCTTTTTCGTTCGAGTTTGAGTTTGCGTCGATAACACCGACGGGATCAAGTTTCCACCACGAAAATAGTTTCTTCCATGGTTCCCCTTTCTTCTTACTCGGTTTCGCCTCAGGCTTCTCCTTGACCTCAGAAACTTCCTCCTCGACACCAAACCCAAAAGCAACCTTTGCAGCCGCACTCCTATCCACACCTTCCATTCCAAACGGACCTGCGGGTGGTGCCTGTGAGGTCTGGGTCTGAGGTAAAGACGCGGGTGTAGATGTTGGTGTATCCACGAAACATTGCGTCGATGCGTTTATTGGTGTTGAAGGAAAGGTCGTCGGTGAAGATGAAATCGAAAACCGAGGTGAATCTACGAAAGTGTGGTCAAAATCTTTCAGTGTGTGTGAGAGAAGACAATCTTACCCTCCCCCCAAACAACAGGCGGCCTACTAAACGTCCTATCCCTCTTCGGTACCCCCCTATTCCTCCAAACATACTTAACAAGTTTCTCCTCAAACTCTCTACACATCGGTACAATCCCCTCAAGTTCCAACGACCAAAGTACCAACGTACAATCCTCCCTAACAAACGCCCCACCACCTTCCCTCTCTGCCCCACCCAAATCCTCCACCTTATCCAATATCTGTATACGCGTATCACGGTCAATAATTAACCATCTATCTTCTTTGGGTACACGTGAGAGTGCTGCGTGTATAGAAGCACTTCGTAGTTTGACTGCGACTTCGACGTTTAGTTTCCGAACGCCTTCGAGGAATGGGATGAGGAGTGGGTTTGTATAGGGGAATACTCGGAAGAGTCCCGGGGATGAATCTGCGGATGCGGAAGTCGTATCCGAAGCCGACGCAGACGAAGGTGCAGGGGTGGTATTGGTATTGGTAGCCTCAGAAGGAGACTCAACACGAATACAAACACCCGTAACATCAGCATCACCAGCAGGTTTAAACCAATTATCAGTCAACGTCTTTTCATAAATATTATGCAACAACGCATCGAACGCGTCGTAGTCATTGTTAAGGATCGTAAGTCCATTCGGAGGGTGACCTTGTCCATGAAGAGAGTGAAAAGAATGTAGAGAGTGTAACCTAGCTCTAGGACTTGAACTTGGTGTACTGCTCATACTGCCGCTTTGCCAGTGTGTGGGGGGGAAGAAAGGGCCAACTCAGGTGGATTCATATACCCAGTGTGTTACCCTTCTGAAAATAAAGTTTAGATCAGTTCAGGGGAATTTATGTATTCGTACGTGCCTCTCATCGCACCACCGCTGTCTCCGCTGTTAATTCGATCTATCTATCAAAGCAAGTACCTGTGTACCTGTATAGAAAGCACCTCACCTCATTTAAGTTGAAACGAATCGAGGCTATTAAACACCGAAAGCGGCTATAGAAAGACTAAAGTGATATTGACAGATGTTCCCACGCACCCACACAACTTCTTCCTCGTACCTTCCTTACATATAAGCCCCCCCAACCAAAATGGATTTCCACCAGCACCAATGTCTTCAAACCCATTCTCAGACCCAGACCCAAGCGTCTCTCCCAAATCAACACTCCTCCCTTTCCTCCTAACACCCACCGAATCCCCAACCACAGTCACTGATGTCATCCCCAAACCCTGGCTATCAACCCGCCAAACCCCCCGCCTCATCCTCTCCCGTTTCCTCCCGCACACTCTCATGCTCCTAGGTCTCTCCCTCGGTATCCTCCAATGTATCTTAACCTACCACAACGTAAAAACAAACCTAATGGACAACAAACCCCTCTGCTTAATCCTCCACGAAAACTTTTCCTCCAACTCCGAATCCACTATATTCTCCCCTACCGGCCCTTTCTTCCGCGAAGTAAACATGAACGGTTACGGGAACGGTGAATTCGAAATGACAACATCCTCATCTAAAAACTCGTACATCAAAAACTCTAAACTATACATCGCACCTACCCTCACTTCAGAGGAAATCGGTGTAGATAACGTTTTTGGTAATAACGGACCATATATCTACAACATCTCAGGATGTACATTCAACCTCACTTCCCCCAACTCTGGCTACATCCCCAATCCAAACAACCCAAGTGGTGCTCCCATCTTCGATTACAGCGGATACTACACTTCCTGTTCCGCAACATCCAACTCCACCTCCGGTAGCATAATCAACCCCATCCAATCCGCTCGCATCTCCACCCTCCTAAACGCCCAGTCCCCCAACTCCTCCTCCTCGGGGGGTAGCATCCGCTACGGCCGAATCGAAATCCGCGCAAAACTCCCCACCGGAGACTGGCTCTGGCCCGCCATCTGGCTTCTCCCCACAAACTCAACCTACGGTCCCTGGCCTCGTTCCGGTGAAATCGACATTCTCGAAAGTCGCGGTAACTCACCCCTCTACACCGCCCACGGCTCAAACTACATCCAAGGGTCCCTAAACTGGGGTCCCTCACCCTCTCTAAACGGTGTTTCCCAATCTTACTCATTCTGGTCTTCAAAACGAACGTCGTTCGGAGAAGATTTCCATACGTATGTACTTGAATGGACTGAGGGGTTTTTGAGGATTTATGTTGATACGAGGTTACATACGCTTCTTGAGTATGTTTTTGATGAACCGTTTTTTGAGAGGGGTGTTAGGGAACTTGGGTGGCCTGAGGAGTTTTTTAATTCGACGACTGGGGAAGTGGAGGTTTTGCAGGATCCTTGGGTTGATGAAAGTGGGAATCCGAGGGCTAGTTTGTTTGGGAAGGGTGGGAAACCGAAGAGGTGGAGTGCGCCGTTTGATCAAGGTGGGTTTCTTTGTCTGTCTCTGTCGGTCTGTCGGTCTTCGCTCACTCACAGAATAACACGACGTTGTAGAGTTTTACCTAATTATGAACGTAGCAGTCGGAGGAACAAATGGTTGGTTCCCTGAATCACAAGGTAACAAACCTTGGTTAGATAACGGTGCTAGTGAGTTCTCCCTTCTTCCCCTCTTCCCCCTCTCCCCTTTCCCCTCACTCAAACACCACTTACTCACACCCCTCACCCACGCAAGACGCAATGAGAGATTTCGCAAACGCTCAAGATCAATGGTACCCGACTTGGCCTCAGAATCTAGACGATAGAGCTATGGTTATGTGAGTCTCCGAGTTTTTCTCTTCCCTCCGTCACCCCCAGTCATCGGTTGAACTTGACGTTGACGTTGACGCTGGATTGATGCTGACGCTGACTTGATACAGCGACGACATAAAGATGTGGAAACATTGTGATGGGAATTGATAAGGGTCTGGGAGGCGGTTCGTGTCTCGTGTTTTGATTTGACTTTGACGTCGGGTGGTGGAGTTTTGGTGTTCCTTGGTATACCCATACCCATATGCGTGTGTGTCCAGACGATAGACTGACTGACTGACTGAATTTGTCTACTTACTTACTTACTTACCCTCCCTCCCTACCTACCTACCTAAACCCCCACTTCCCCTTCCCCGCCGCTCGTCTCCGCCAGTGCGGATTTCGTAGCGTAGCGTAGACAGAGCTGTACCTTTCGATTTCTTCGGATATTGTATTCACTTATGTAGACTGAATCACTTCGTGGTATATATATACATAGATACACCTGTTTTTTCGTGATATACTTCTGTCGACGAGGTAAGAATTCAAAGGAGGCACGACCGCAAGTAAGTAAGTCGGCCCCCTCACCTCCTCCCCGCCCCGCTCGCTCCCACCTTGTGCCCACCCACCTCGCACGCTGCCCATCTGTCTTCTATGTCTTCCTTCCATGTCTCCCCTGCCTTCTTTCTTTGACAGGTTCACTCGAAACCTAAACCTCTACAGTCTTATTACCTCCGAGATATCATAGAATGCATATCTATTTATTATCAATTGAGTGGGGTTTACCGTTTATATTGAACGGACATGATTATGATACGACACGATACGAAGCTACATAGTAAGATGGCCCCTCCCCGCCCCGCTACCCACCTGTCTTCCCTAGCTTCCTTCACAGGACAGGTTCACTCGAAACCTCTACAGTCTTATTACCTCCGAGATAGAATATGTATCTTTCATCAAGTGGGGTTTATATGAATATATTGAATGGACATGATACATCTATCATCAAGCAGTGGTTTTTATAATATATATTGAACGGACATCGTACGATACGACACACCAACACGATACGAAAAGGCACGCTCAGGCTATGCATATATCACAGTATGTAGTATGAATGAGACGAACGCGTATAAGACGCCCCCGCCCCGGGGCCGCTGCCCACCTATCTTCCTTCCTTCCCACCTGTCTTCCCTGCCTTCCCTGTCTTCCTTCCCTGTCTTCCTTCCCTTCCTTCAGTCGTTCATTCACTCGACCATTCAATACCCTCCCCCTTTCTTATATATGTACTGTATTGCCTCCGAGATCAGATAGAATAGAATGCATACCGAATACCGAATGTACATGTCGAGGTAAGGTTTACCGATACGACACGAAAGGACACGAAAGGACACGAAAGGACACGACATGGATAGCTCTCCCCCTGCGGCCCTGCGGCTGCGGCTGTCCTTCTAGGTCCCTTGGGCTTGAAAACACTGGTTGTTGCGTGAGTTTCCGAGCTTCCGAGATATGAGAGCGTTTATATCGAGTGTCGAGTGTCGAGGTAAGGTTGAGTTGAAGCCAGTCGGGATTGCGCTTGTATCGAGTATCGCGTTGAATTTTGAACATGTTGAACGTTTGACTCCTCCTCCTCCTCCGAGCCGGGCCCGCAACCCCCGGAACCGCATGCGCCCCATCGAATTTCCTCTAGTGATACAATACCTTGGTCTTGAATGCCAACGCTAGCTTTGACCGACGGTGGACAGTCAGATAGTGGACCGTGATATAGCGTTTAGACCAGCCTGAGGGTATCATACGCCATATGCGTTTCTCGACGTCGTCGTCGACGACTTTCCCAAGAGCGCCCGAGCTCGAGAAAACAGAGGCTGAGGCCTGAGGCCTGAGTTTTGCGCATGTTGACCTGAGTCGCCGGGAAGTTGGAAAGGGATATCGACAAGAGCTATGTAGTGTGGTGTTATGTGTAAAATGTCAATGTAGCCAGGGAGAGAGTCACGGTACGTCGTGCGAGGCTTTGAGCTTTGAGAATGTTGCGGGTCATTGAGGGGTGGAGATGGAGGAAGGAAGGGAAGGGAAGGGAGGCAGTGGCAGTGCACCTTTTTCCCTCTCCTTCCTTCCTTCCTTCCTTCGTCGGTTGCCGCCGCAAAGCAGCTGAATTACACTATATGCCACATCCACCCCGACCCGTGTACAGCAAAACAAGTTCACTGTATCCCTCTTCCCCTCTCGACAGAGTTGAAAAGATAGCTCAAACAGGCTTAATATGACGACATAAAGTCACGGTACGGTCCAGATAAGCTGGCCCAGAGTCGAAACCACCAGACGCGCTTCTCACTTTCAGGCGTTTCGTAGACGAACCTTGGAATGCGCGAGGGAGGGCGAAACTCCTAGCAGTACATCCATTCGCACTTGTCGCATGACCCAACGCACACCCGCGATTTCAGCCTCAACCTCAGCCTCATCAATCAACTTCACTACACTACTGACTAGTATTCCGTTCCGCGAAGTCAGGCAAGATCTTACATCCTTTTGGAGGTTGTCAATCATGATGCTCTCGAAGGTAAGTCAATCTCCGTCGAGTCGTCGTCGTCGTCGTACATAGCAACGTCTAATTTTATTTTATTTTTTGCTTGGCGCTTAGCACACAAAGTAGCTACGAGCCACGAAAAGGCTAAAACTCTCCATCGAGAAATCAGTGTCGGATTAAACATAAAGAGGTTCGGGAAGGGACTGTTGACATGACAAACTATGATCTGTCCAAAGAGCCTGATGAGGGTGATACGATGCGAAAGTTCGACGAGGAGATGTGTTAATCTTTCGTTTCGTTGGTTCGCGTTCGTCTTCATATTCTCATTACTACCATTATCTGATAGGGTACATGGCCCATGGCAGGCCGAATCCTAACTTCAAACATTCCAGTCCGCCGCCTACTTACGTGCTGATAACCTAGAGTCAGTCCACCATGGGGAGCTCTACGCTTCACTCCGCATAATCTGAACCTTCAACCCGGAGGTCCTGCAGTCACGACTGATGGAGATTTTCGACTATATGCAGTGTATGATTCTCGAGCGGGGACCGGGGACCTCTAAAGGAGGAGGACCACAAGATTCTTGCCTCTCTGCATTCAGTACGATGCTTCTGGTTTTTATGCGCGCACACAAGAAGAGCGTTGGGGTCCTCCTCAGCCAATGAAATCTCTCATACGTGCTTGCACTCAAGTCGAAAATTTAATGTAAATTTTAAATCTAACCCTTCACCATGCAATTACAACATACACCGTAGAAAGTTTCTTCCGTGTCAGCACAACCACAATGCCAAAAAACGAAAGAAACCTAACCCCGACCCTGAAGCTTTGAAGAAGATCGATGAAGGTGTTTGATACCTCTACGCACAATGATTGAAATACGAGATACAAGGATAAATCAAACCGGAGACGACATGAAGTGCGGATATGCCCTCCAGAAGATCTTATTGAGGAGTTCCTTCCACTTGAAGACTGACCCGGAGCCATCAGTCTCTTGGGATGAAGCGAGGAAGACAGTTTGGGTGGGTTGACTCGAAGGACGAGGACTCGTCTGGGGAGATTATTACAAGAGATGAAAGATTTATAACCTATGGTTTGGGCTCAGGTCATCTTGAGTGAATGCATGTGCTGATTTGCTTTCCCAAGCTACAGGTGAAAACGCTGGAGAGGCAGAGACAGCATTTCATCGCAATGTAACGACTTGGGGCTTTGCACCGGATCTCATCGTATTTTCCAAGGACAATTTACCTACTGTGCTTGAATTCACGGTTGATCCTTACGAGTACATCACGACGGCAGGAATCCGGACGAGGGGCCACCATTCCACCACACCTCAAGAAATTCCGAAACAATTGAAATCAAGTTACATACCAACCGCTCAACTCGCTGCATAATCTCACATATTCGCTTTTTTGTGCTTATCATAGGCCGGAGTTACCCTAGGCTAATTCGATGGGACAGAGGTGGAGCGATTGTCACGGAGATAATCCCGTACTCAGCATGCGAGAGTACCCTATCTCGCGGAATTCTTCTGGCAATTCAAGCCATGCGTCGCCTGAGGATCGTGGAGTTAATCCAACTTTTATCACTCTCGACGAGGTCGATAACGCACTTGTCGAGGCAGCTCGTGCGAGGCTCAAGCTTTGCGATTGGAAGCAGATGATGAAGTTCCAGGTCACAAACAAGATGACGGGAGTCAAGGGTTGCTACTATTTTGGTGGTGGGCTACCCCACTGCCTAATTCACGCTATCTCACGTTGCACTGGTGTTGTCTTAGTTAAAATGGTAGTGCCTTAAGGATACGTGGAGGATTGACTCAGCCCACATTGCGAAGGAGGCCAAGGCCTACGGGAAGCTGTAGTGTGGCGTGTGATGTCTCTAATATTCCGACCATTCTAGCTTCAGGGGACGTTCCAGGGAGACCGCGCATCCACGAGCGCGATTCCACATTATCGGATGACTGGTCTTTCGAGAACTTGAAGTCGGGCAAAATCACATTGTTTCAACTTTGCACTTGGGAGATTGTCCAACCTCGAAGGTACGTCGGTCAAAAAGTTGTCATCATAGCAGCATCTGATACTTTGCGAACCAGCAGTGAGCACACAAGGTAGTTGGCATGGCTCACGAAAGCATATCCTCCACGGAGGCATCGGTATCAGGTAGTATTCTGATTACACGCAACGGGAAGGGTTTGATCGATAGGTAGGTAGTACTTTGACCGGCTCGCAGTTTCCATCTAGTTGATGATGAGGTCTATCTTTCATTCTATGGAGCTATGTGGTTCTCAACAAAATTCAGGTTCACTGAGATGATGAACTATATGTGACTCCTGGCATTGCTGATGCTGTTGTTTGCAGTGCTGAAGATGGAAGCAAGAATCTAAGTCTTATTGAATTCCATTGTGTAAATAGCACATCACTCCACCAGGTATCACTAGAGTTATGAGGTAATATTGAGATGATACCTGTGCATGAAGGCAGTGTAAAATGCATTGTGAAAGAATTTTGTTTTATTTTCAACTTCCTCTCACTTTATAGACTAACTAGAGCCTATGAATTTACTTTAGCCATGCACTTTACAGCAAGAGTATTGGGACAAATAACATGATATCAATCATAGCTACAGAGAAAATTAAAAAAAGGATGAAAGATAAGAACATTCAGTAGTATCATATCATTTAGAATCCATTGCTACATCATGGCATGGCCTTCTCTAATTCAATGCTATTTTTATAGCTATGTAACATATCTTGTTCTTTTTATTAGGCCTCAGGTTGGCTGTACAATCCGGCGCCATAGAATCAACAAGAGATAATCACATTTGGAGCAACAATCTATTTATGTGAGATCATCTGAGACTAGCAGGCCTGTATATAAGAGTTCAAGCATTAGCACTGCAACCATAACTCTGTGTTACAATGTCATTGAACTCTACCTTAGGTGAAGTCACATTGTACTCGACATGAACACAGCTGATAAAATTGTCTTCACAAGGTGCATTTGAGATTGGAGTCACTCTCACTGTCCTTCTATTTGGTGTTCTGATAACACAGACTTATATCTATTACAAAAACTTTCCCAATGATTCTCACTGGAATCCATTTATTGTATGTTTTATCTCAATATTTGAGTTGTGCATTTCTAATCTGGCTATCAATTTAATAGGTTGCTTTTTTGTGGTATGCTATGATGAGAATTTCTTTAGTTTTCCTTACTTATTATGAGTATCTAGGTTGTGTGATCTTGGCCATACAATCAGTGTTGTTCATGCCTTATATCTATACACTATCACTCAGTATGGAAAGGCTATATATTTAATTGAGGCTGTCCCTTCATCACTAAGTGTTTCTGTGCTATTCTTTGGAATTGTAGTCACCATTGGTGTGTTTGTCCTTATATTTTTCTATAATCTTCAAGCTGATGCAAAATTTGTATTTTCTAGTTCAAGTTTACTTTGCTTATCGGGTATATCAATTCAATAACTTAACAAAGTATCTTGCTATTCTTAGTTGGGTTCTAATTTTTATTCGCTTTATTGGAATACTCTACCTTACTATCCAGTGCTTCTTGAGTAAAAGCGTAGAGCTGTATATCACATCCTGGAGCTGGCTTATTTTTGCAGATAAAAGCATTGGTGCATTTGTTGATGGAATAACTGCTGTCACTATGGTATACCAGCTACTATATTGGCGCTCCTATGGAATTAAAAGGTATGTGGCTTCCAAGTGCAACATTTTGGTATACTTATGGTTATCATATTTCTAGTACTGTGGCAATTGTTGACAAACTCATCTTATGGGCCATTGGTATGTCTTTGCTCTCATTATAAAGACATTTACTTTTTAAGCCTTGATATTTTAGAGACAGGAGTTGTAACAGGGTTGGTGAAGTGATATCAGTAAAGATAATACTGCCAGTAACTGATGAAATTGTGTTCCAAAGATTGATTTCTATCATTCTGCTTATTGCAGTAAGTACACTTCTTTAATTGATATAAAGGCTTTGCTAATAATATGCTTAGTATGCCACCATGAGATATAACTGTAATGTCTTTAAAATTGTGACCTAGAGCTTTTGGCCTGAAAAATGCATACTTCTTGCTAGTTGTATGGATTGCATGCCTGACTGTTATGCCTAAAGGTGTGTGTTTTTCAGAAATATACAAATATACATCTAATAAACTATATATAGTATATACCAACACATTTCTTGCAAAGTACATAAGCTCTATCACTTCAACTGCAAACACTAATACCCTATCATAGTCTCAATTCTCGGGCAGCTATTCAAAAGATGAAATCTGGTGTAATTGAAATATCCAATGGTGACTTGAGAAGTGTAAGCTTAACTGTTTGTGACTCTTCAAGTCATATTCCATACTGATTACATTGTCCCACATCTTAGACTCACAACACCTCTGGCATAGTACCCAGGCCTACAGGAGTGGCATTAACAGACAGTGAAAGGATTGCACACTCTGAGGGTACTGTCATATGCATAGGATCATCTGATCTGATTGAGCTCACATCAGATCCTCTGGCTTCTCAAAAACATTTGAAAGGTATGTTCACTAAACTATTTCTTATACAAAATGCTTCTTGTATACCTAGGCATTACTGAGGAAGTATAATTCCTCCAATGTAGTCTTATTTAAATTTTGAATTTGTTGTCCTGATATATATACTACTCTCTGGAGTTTTTCGTTTTACCGCTAATCCAAAGGATGGTATTATAGAGATCTGACCCTTCGATGCACTTCTCAGTTGGCTTGCAGCTGATCACGACACTTGGCAGCAGCACGAAATCGTTCTAGCATCCAATCTGAGGTTAACAGTTTCTCCATGTCACTGTCGTAGATGTATGCAACCTCTCGTTTAAGACGCTGCTTGTCCCATTCCGAGGTTTTGGCGCGTTCCTTTGTCATTTCATAATCATCCCGATCTCCAGCTGTAGGTGGAGAGATGTACCTCACCCGACAGACAGATTCTAGGTCATTGATGAGATCTTTGAGTACACCATCAGCAAGCCGAGCGTTTCGTTTCATGGACTGATCCAAAAAATGTAAAGACTTGAATCTGCCACCTCTATAGGAGACCAAGTCACGGTCAGGTACATATATCTTTCGATAACCCGGAGTCGGAGTGTATAGCAGAGCCATCCAACATAGCACATGGTAAAACGATTCGAGGTCATCTGCGAGTACATGCTGGAGTGGTTCTTCAAGTTTTGAAGTCTCGTCAATTTCGTAGGGTGGACGAAAGTGATTGGAAGTTTGAATCCGGGAGGCCATGAATTGCCATGCACCCTATTTTCATGCTGGTGATTAGAACGCAGATATGAAGATGGATGACAACGAAAATTAACGTACTGTGTACTCATCTCGCAAAGAATTTGATTCATTCACGACTTTACACAGATCCCAGTCTATCAACAATCCCTTCCCGTCATTTGTAATCCCGACACTAATATCTCCGTGGAGGATATGAGCCTTTTTGTAAGCCACCTTGTTTGCTGCTCGGAAATCTTTAGATACTGCTATGCCAATGACAAATTCTTTGACCGACGATACCTTTGATCATGAGCACATCAGCCATTGCATTGACTACTACTTCCCAAGTAGTCTCAAACAATTTGAGATCTCGCTCGACTTGTCGAACGATCAGTCGATAACAGTGTTGATGTGGATGGAATTGCGCTCGTGGATAGTGTTTGAGTCCAGACGCCAGATCGGTAGGGATACTAGAAACCAAAACCTCGTCCGCATCCAGCTTCTCAGCGTAGATCTCGCTTTCCTTCACAATGAGAGCTAGGTCATCAATAATCCTCCATGTACCCTTCAGGTCTCCCTGTTCACTAGGGCAATTTCGTTTTAAGGAGGTTCTTTGGGGTTGGGCTGCGGCTGTCGTGCGAGCCATAGTGGCAGAAGATTTTCAAAAAAGATGATAATTGTGGTATACTCGTAGCTTTATCCTTGACAACGTGTAAATGAGTTCGGACAAAGTCGCGAGAGGTCACCCGCACGTGCAGGGCAATGCGACTTTTTTGAATCTCTTTCGAGTCTGTTCTGATGTCAAAATCTATGTATTAGTCTGTGCTACCTATCAATCTGAAAAATTTCCTGGTACATACAATAGATGTGCTTAGTACTACGTTACGTACGTACATTATGTACAGTACATTGTACACTGTGAATTCGAAATGAAAACAATTGATTCGGAGAAATCGAGACTCGAGAAATCAAGAATTGGAGAACTTGTTAGTTGATACGGCACGGAAAGCAAAAACCGAAGACGAAAACGAAAACGAGAATGAGGATGAGAAGTAGAAGTGAAGTGATTGAGAGACATAGATAGATAGATAGAGGAGACGTAAGGAATCGGGATAGAGAACCTGGCAAGAATACAAGAATACACGATCTGAGTGAAGAGCGAAGGTTGGGAACGCGCCCGAAAACAACAAAGACAACACGGAGACGAAGACAACATGAAAGATGGAAGATGGAAACACGATAACACGAAGAAACGACAACAACAAGCAATTGAGTGAAAAGAATGAGGATTGCGATAGATGTGAGGGTGACATAGCGACACGAGGGAAGGAAAGGAAGAAGGAAGGAAAAAAAGGGCATTAAATCATTACGACAGCGAGAACGACAAAAGCAAGACGAAAGCAAAAACACACTAGAAGAAACATTTAGACTTGAGGTTATAACATCAACACAATAGATGCAGAAACGCGACGTGAGGGCAAGAGAGAGCAGAAAAGGACAGGAATAACCAAGAAACGAAAAGAAACGAAAAGAAGAAACGAAACACAGGACCAACAGACGAACAGACGGACGAAACCCTAAGAAGATAAGAACAGGAACTAACAAACCAAACCAAGAAGAAAGAAAAAAAAGTTCTTGAGATATGAGATATGAGATATACATAAGGAAGAGAGAAGAGAATGATATGACGTGAACGTGACGTGAACACCTTGAGAACAATGTTCACCCCACACTTATAACGTTCACCGTTCACCGTTTACCGTTTTGTGGCTTTTACCCCCTCCGACCCTTCCCCTTCGTATCCCTCCCTCTCTCTCCTCTCTCCCCCCTATCCCTTCGCGCACCCGGGCCCACATTCCCAGTCCCAGAGGCAGTTGACCGAGTAAGCATCTCAGGAGCAATCCCCCGTGTGTGGCCCTCGGTGTCACCGGTCGACCCAGAGGCTGACGCAGAAGCAGTGGAGGCAGAAGTGGAGGCAGAGGCAGAGGTCGAGGTGGAAGCAGGGGCGGGGGTAGAAGTGTACCTGGGAACAGGAAGAGACATAGGAGTCATATATTCCCTCTGTGGTTGACCCATCGTCGACATACCCATCCCACCCATCCCCATTCCCCCCATTCCCCCCATCCCCATCCCCATCCCCATACCCATACCCAAGTTCATCCCACCCATGCCCATGCCCATACCCATACCCATACCCATCCCCATATTCATAGGGTTCATCGACTGATACCCCCCCTGCCTAAACGGTTCCTGTCCCTCCGTCGAGAACTCAAACCTCGCACCCGTACCGGTACTAGAATTCGAGCTCGAACCTGCCATTGAAGCGGGCATAGGAATAGGAACCCAATTAGGAGCACTAGGTCCTGAGCTATCGGATGTAGCAGGTGATGAACCTCTCGATATCGAGGTTGTTGTAGTAGCGGTTGTATGTGCGCGGTGAGTTAACCCTGGGCGCGTTGCCCCAGCGGCGGCGGAGGGAGCAGGTGCAGGGGTTCCAGTAAACCGTGAAGAAGAAGAGGAAGGATGAGGTGTAACGTCACTTGGTGGGTAAGGTAAAGATCTAGCACGTTTCGGTCTAGAAGACGAAGAAGGTCCAGCCCCACTCTGAGTATGCGTATGAGTATGCGTATGAGCTTCCCTCTGAATCGAAATAGGTACACCCATAGCTTCCATACGCATCTGCTCAAAAGATTCTTCTTGCGTTTGAGCTTGATGAAATCCTAACCCACTAGGTGAAGAAGATCGCGGATCCGAAGGTTCTTCTTGTGAATCTGTGCTTTCCGCTCTGTGTCTTCCTCGATCACGACGTTTACGAGTACGTTTGTCTCGACCTGCACCGGATATATCGAGTGTCCAGTAGTTACCTTTACCGGGTTCAGTTACTGGTCGGGAGATTGGTATGAACATTGATTTTAGTGAGAGCATGTGGCGGATTGAACCCTGGGATGATTTAGAGATTAGTGGGCGAGTTGGGTAGGCGGGTAAGTGAGGGAGGGGACGTTACCTTCCATTTATCACTTGAGTTCTTGTAAAAAGTATACCGATTCTCGATTGCGGTGTAAATCTCCTGTAGCGTCAATTTTTTCTTCGGACTTCCGTAGATCGCCATTTGGACTAATGAAGCGAGTTTAGGAGAGGGTCTTTGGCCTGGTGGAGCATCAGGTAGGGAATTTAGATTGACTGGAGCGCCGGGAGGGATGTTGTGGAATCGGCGTAGGTATTGTTCGGTTTCTTCGGCAGAAGGTAATGGAGGGTCGTTTGAGGCGGCGGTGTAACTTTCGTATCCTGAGGATAGAGAGGAGGATGAACTACCGAGATGTTCGAGAGTGATTGTGTTGTTGGGGTAGTTGTATGAACTTGCGTTGGGGGTGTCCCAGTCGGGTTGTGTTTGGGTTTGGGTTTGGGAGTGGTGGGTGAAGTAGCCAGAGTGTTGGTCCATTGAAGATTGGATTGGGAGGGAACCGAAGGAAAAGTTGGATGTGGGATCTTGGAGGTCGTAAGTACTTGTTGAATGCGTTTCATTGATATAGAATTGCTAGATAGCAAAGAGCGGTTAGTGAAACGAAAACAGTATGAATGATCAAAGTACGCGTACCTCTGGAGCAAGAGTTTGAATCGGATTAGCATGAGTCTGAGCGAACCTCTGTTGAGGTATATACGGCGCATCACCCGACGTAAACGGTGATCTCTGTTGTTCAGCAACTTGCTGTTGCTGATGATGATGTTGGGGATACTGATACGAACCGCCACCGGTTCCAAACCCAGTAGAATGATCAGCATCTTCTTCATCTTCACGATGAAAAAGTCTGTATCTGTACGCGTCTTGTGTTTCGTCAACGCCCGGACCCTTTGTAGAACTCAGCGACAGAAGATCAAAACCATAAGTCGATCCACTGTCGGCGAATTCTTGCATAGATCTAACAAAGACGAGCCAACATGGACCCACAATGACAATCAAATCCCCAATTTAATTGAGGGCCGTGCCAAATATGATGACATGAGGGGAGTGAGGTAAGCAGGAACGACCAGTCAGTGGATTGACGTCATATAAAAATAACCCTAAACTTACAGGTATGACATCGTAAGAGTGATTGGGTGATTGGTTGTTTGATAGTGATCCTCGAGAAAGAGACGAAAAGAAAAGTTGTGCAGTGATTGGAGAACAAAGGAGAAGAGCTCAAGGTGAAATCTGAAGAACACACCCTACCACACACATTTCCCCCTCTCCCTTTTAACTGATCTTGACCACCGACACACATCTCGCTTTCATAATCTTCCAAAATTCCCTTTCAAAGTAATTCTTGAACGATTGAAATTTACACCTTGTACCTCGGGCACGAAAGAATTGTCACCGACCCATTTTTACAACCTTTCGCACGAACTTGTGACTTGAAGAAGCAATTGAGATGCTTGAAAAGGTAAGAAATAAGCGAGAGAGGTGAATTGGTGTAGTGCCCACGGTGATTTACCTTGTTGGGATGTAAGGCGGGATTGGGGCGGACTGATATTTTGAAAATTGACTTGATTAGGAAGGAAGTGGGGGACACTGTAACCCCTGGGGTTCTGGGTGGCGGGAAATTTGTGGCTTTTTGTCCGGACTCTGGGAGGAAGAGGAGGGAGGGAGATGGGAGACACATCGTTCTCTTGGAGGATATTTCTGGTGGTATACGTGGATGGTGATGTGAGGTATGGAATGTATGTAAAATGAATGGTTCTTGGGACCTACAGCGATTACACTGTACAGCAGCTGCTTGCGGTAAACCGACAAAGAGATAAATTAGGTAGGTGCACTGCCACAGTGGGCGAAATCGCCACTTTGTCTCCCTTCCTCCTCCATCTCCCCCCTCAATTATCTCCGTAGACTGCAGCTCTCATCTCTCTCCCTGGCTCTTTTTTACAAAACATTATCCATCGACGTCAACATACGCAGAACTTTGTCTTGACTTTTTCCAGGTCCTGGGCTCTCGGGCTCCCATATCCATTCCCATCGAGGTCGACGAACTCAGGTTTTGTCTTGAATTTTTTTAGGTCTCGGGCGCTCGGGAAACGTGCATGGCGTACAATACCCTGGTCGAAACGCTATGTCGACTATCCCGGCTTTCCGCCGCCGGGTCAGTCAGTCAGTAGCGTTGGCATTCAAGATTGCCATCATCTCCCTCTGTATAAGGTACTGCTGGAGGAAAAAATCGAACTTCGTCTTGACTTTTTCCAGGTCCCGGGCTCTCGGGCTCCCGGGCGAAGTCGTACCCCCTCGTCCGACGTGGGGATACGCGCATAGCACATATTAACCCGGGCTAAACACCGTTTTCACTGCCCTCGTGCCCGCCGTCAATCAATCGCAAGTCTCCAGGGGTAGGTGAACTTGCTCGGAGAAGGTGCTACCTTTCAAACGTTCAACTTTACATTCGATACTCAAGCGGTTGGTATCAACCTTGACTCGACACTCGATATACATATTCTACATATCTCGGAGGCTCGGAGGATCGGAAGCTCGGAAGCTCGGAAGCAATAAGACAGACCGAGGGGGTTTCGGATGAACAGCAGGGGAAGGGGCAGGAAGTGGCGGGGCTGACTTATTAACATTCTCTCATATCGTGCCTTTTCATGTCGTTTCGTACCGTGTCCTACCGTGCCTTGTCGTATCGTTCTCGTTTGTTCAACCTCCATCGATACCTATAATAATATCACTGGCAATCAGGTGATCCTTGACTGCGAATTAGAGCAGAGCAGAGCGAGGCGGGACAGGGAGGTCTTGCTCGCGTCGTGCCTTTTCGTAACCGTGTCGTATCTAAATCGTATCGTCTATCTCGGAACAACCAAAATGCGTAAGGAGGGCAAGGTTTTCAGAGGACTCGGGAAGAACGGCAGCCTGAGGGCCCTGAGGGGAGTGTCAGGTTATGGAAGGTTTTCAAAGGACTCGGGAAGAATAGCAGCTTGAGGGCCCTGAGGGGGGATGGTCAGGTTAGAATATCCAGCAATTATCATTCCCATATTACTCGTTGGATATATATTCCATCTAGTCATGATCATTAGTACAGCAATTCGATAGCATAAATAGCGACAGAGCAACAAAGCAATTGATAACATCAAATCTATTCCTTTGACATCTCCTCTCCGGCCGTCTCGTACACCGACACACAACTCAGCTCCTTCGGCTCCCAATCAGACGAAGTCGCCGTCGCATAGCCCTCGTCGATGTCAACAAGATCGAAAGTCTCGGGCGCATACAATGTGTTGATCCCTTCCCCTTCGACCGTCCTCAGGCTCTTCCTCTCCATCGATGTCAAACTCCTCTTCAAAGCCACCTTCGCTCTCCGGTGGAACAGGTACAGGCAGTTCCCACTCCGAGAACTGCCGCTCCTCGTCACTGTCAGAGAACGTACCCGCTCCGGACGAACCCTCTGCGTTCAGCACTTCTTTATCAACCAATTGACGTCCAGCTTCCTCGGCTTTCCTTCAATACTCGCAGACGAGTCCGCGGAGAAAATGGTACTTTGCGTTCCGCTGAAATCTTGAGATTTTGTCGCGCTCTGTCCGACAGGTCGTATTGGGACGTGCTTGATTTTCGTTTCTTCGACCCTTTGTCGGCTCAGCTCTGCGATAGAGGATGTACCATCCGTTTGGTTTGCAGCTGTTCACGACACTTGCCAGCCTCACGGAATCGGTTCAGCATCCACTTCGACGTTTTCATTTTCTCTATTGCGGAGTCATAACTATAAACGGGTAAGTAAGGGAGAATTATATCGAGACTTCCTGCTGCAATGGCGTTGTTCTTTATCAGCTCTTCCCTTCTCCGCTGAGCTTCTGTGGGCGGATCGAGATACCTCACCCGACAGACAGCTTCTAGGTCGGTGATTAGGTCCTTGAATGCACCATCAGGAAGCTGAGCGCGTTGGCTCATGAACTCCACTTTGAGGGCATCAATCTTGTATTCACCACCACCAGAAGTGCTGTTTTCGGGATCAAAAGCTGCATAGTCAAAGATATCCCTCAACTTCTTGCTCAACTGCATCGTTGTCAGATTATGCGGAGTGAACCGCAGGGCTATCCAGCACAGGACATGGTAAACCGACTCCAGGTCATCAGCACGTAAGTGCCGGACTGGAATGTTTGCAGCTAGGATTCGGCCTGCCATAAATTGCCATGTACCCTATGACAATGGTAGTAATGAGAAGATGAAAACTAATGCCAACGAAAGACCAACATACTGTGCGCTCAGCTCGTCGAACTTTCGTATCATCCTCATCTTTGAGCAGATCCCAGTCTATCAACAACCCCCCTCCATCATGTGTAATCAAGATGTTGCCGACACTTATGTCTCGATGAAGAATATTAGCCTTCTCGAAGGCGGCCTTGTGTGCTGAGCGCAAAACCTTCAGACGCTGCTACGACGACTCATTGGAGAATGACTCACCTTCAAGAGCATCGCCCATTGCATTAACAACCTCCCAAATGGTCTCAAAGGATGTGAGATCTCGCCCGGGTTCTCGAAACACCAGTCGATAATGTTGATGCGGCTGGAATCGCGCTCGTGAGTGTGCGTGGTCACGCAACAAGTGCGAGTAAGTCCTGTGATGATCCACAGGAATGTCCCCAGATGCCAGAACGGTCGGAATATGAGGGACCTTGCACGCATGCAGCTTCTCATAAATCTCGCCCTCCTTTGTCATGTGAGGTAGATCGATCCCCCATGTATCCTTCAGGTAAGCGGGCTCCCCCTTCTCATCTACGACGACGATCCCACGCGTGCAACGTCCAGTAGGCGACGCGGTCGCATTGAACGATGGCTGACCACCGAAATAGTAGCTCTTTGCCCCCGTCTTCTCGTCCGTCACCTCGAACTTCATCACCTTCTCCCCATCCCGAAGCTTGAACATTACTTTCTGTAGCAATTGGATGGTTTATGGCCGTAGGACTCCAACTCGTGCTCATATGCGCTGGTAAAACAAAAACTCTCATACGAACCAGACGATCCCTGTTGAATATTTGAGTATCGAAGTATCGAGGGCTTCATTGAGCGCTGTGAAGGCGCTTGCTTACATAAACACTCAGTCTGTTACAGTTCTGAGTTTTCTTTTCGAACTGCACGACGTGTACACGCTGGATACCATTACGATATATCACTCTTCGTACAACTTTAGATTGGAACAGTGCGTCCGTGTCTTCTCAACAGAGAATGAAATACATCTTATACTCAAGCTATCTGCTGTTCTCGTTTTTAGCCCAATTGCCGCACATTTGCAGATCCTTACGTCGAGCATGACACTCTAACACTGCTCATTGATCTTATTTTGCTGAAGAGGGATGTTTATCGGCATTTACTATACAATCAGGATCAAGCTCACGAAGGGCTGGTGAAAGTCCCGCAAAGACGGACTATGGCGAGGAGAACGAAGAGGGAAAGAGTAGGTTGAATCTGTTGCCGCAGCTTTCTACTTGCTGATGAATCCTTCATCGACCGGGTGGAACGCTAGTGCTTGTACGTGGAGTTCTGGATACGTCCTGCAACTGACTAACTGAACGATTGTATGCGCCTTTAATTCTGTCTAGAGCTTGTTCGTCTCATCCTCATTGCGTGTGCTAGATCCAAACCAGTCGCCAGACATTTCACCTTGGTCGATAGAGACTATTTCCGATTTCAGGAGGATATTCGTTGGATGCCTTACTGGTGTAATTTCAAGCGCTCTTCATTCCACCAATCTTTAAACTTGTCGAGCGGAAACACTCGCATTCCATTCAGATCTTGTTAGCTTGCTTCGTGGTTCTACGGATTTCGGACGCAATACGAGCTTTGCAAGACCAGAAGCGTGAACCATTCGTGTCAGATATACACAGGGAATTCAGGTTTGTCTGCTAGCTTCCTGACCAAGTGAAAGCCAAATGCTGATATGCTTTCCTGACACCCGATAGGTTTTCCCTGGTGCCCCTCTCGCTTTTCCACCCTTCTCTTACAAAGTTCTTCCTCTTGTTCTTGCTCACCATATGGCGTCCTTCTTCATCTCCGCTCCACCAATAATGGCCCAGAGCTCGGCACTTCCCTTGTGGAACACAACGCTATGGAACGACGTAGATGTTCTGGGCGCTTTGGCGGTTTTGAATGACGATCAATTGGACCGAGAGTGGATTGTTAGGAATGTACTAGGTGGCATGTCGGCTGGATTCGGGCTACGTGGTCAGTGTTCTTAGCTGTTCTACCGCGGGTTTCTATCTCATGAAGATCATAGTCACATTATATCCATCCGCTTTTCACCACTCTGATCATTCTAGTGGGATGGATAATCAAGAATCTCATAGCCCAATTGATAGGCGGATGGGTTGGTGGAGATGTTACGACCGTAGAGGCGTGGTTGGCGTACAGTATACCATGATATCGCTTTGGTCATAGTATGTCTGATATCTTCCCTTAACTTTTTTTCTTTTGTCACTCACACTCTGGGACAGGTCTTTTGTTGAATGTATGAATGTATTATTACAAATTTGCTATGGATACATTTGAAGCCTCCAAGGTATAAAGAAAAGTATTTAAGAAAATACTGAAGGTATCATCCCTGGAGCATGCGTTTTCATCGTGACTAATACTCAAGCAATCGTGATCTTCTTCGGCGCAGCCTCAGGTGCCGACTTGGGGAAAGTGACAGTCAGGACACCATCCTGCAACGATGCTTTGACCTCTTCCTCCTGTAACAATACTGGTGAGTAATTTTAGGCGTTACTTGAAATGCATTAGAACTCTTACCTTCACTCCCTCAGGAAGCCTCAACTGACGAGAGAACTTGCCGAAGCTCCTCTCGCGAACCGCGTAGCCATTCTCTTCGTGCTCTGAGGACGACTTGCTTTCGCCAGAAATAACTAAGCGATCGTTGCTCACGTCGATTTGCACGTCCTCTTTCTTGAGGCCCGGCAGCTCGAACGTCGCGGTTACAGCATTCTTGGATGCGTCTTCATGGAGATCCATCCTGATCAAAGTAAATGTCAGCCAATCAGGAAGAAATTCAGGGAGAAGAGAGAGACATACCTTGGTTTGATGAACCTCGTCACACCATTTTGGTCGACCTGGCGCTGCTGGACTTGGCCGCTGGCTGCGGGTCTGGTAGAGAAGAGCTCATCGAAGAAGCGGTCAAAGTGGTAGAATGGCTCGTAGAAGTAGACGGACATGATATTCGAAGTAGAAGATGAGTCGAGCTTTGGTCGGTGAGTGTGTTGTGTTTTTGAAATTCTGATGCTGGACAAGGATGGCGTTGGGCTGACTTTTATACGTCTCACAGAGTTTTGCTGGAACTTTCGACGGCGAGACTATCCGGCCGTGGTTTCTGACGCTGACGAAAGTTTGAAACGTACAGTCTGATCTCCACTCACGGAGAATGCTCCAGAAAGGACAGTGGAAGGTAGTGGAAGGTTCGAGAACGGCTTGCGCAAAGGTTTCCTTAGATTGTGGTCAACATGCATTTGCAAGGCTCAGTCAAGCAGGTTATTCAACTCGGCTTCACGCTGATATGACCTTGCAGGACTTCACAAGTTGCTTTTCGCTGCTGAGATGATAGTCGCGAACCATACAGCCGAGTGCTTGTTGAGGGTTGGGCGCTAATGCACGTGCTCAGTGATGATGTCAAGCCGGACGCGATCCAGTTTCGACGGAGACATCAGTTTTAAGTTGGGTGTAATTGCAAAATAACACGAAGGTACGTCGCTCAAGCGTTGTCATCGTAGCAGTATCTGATACTTTACGAGCAGCACACATTGACAAGGTGGCTTACGAGAAAGCTCATGACCTAGAAACTGTCTGTCAGGTGAGGTATGTCCCACAGCTGGAGGTGGGATGATTATACAATGACAAGGGAATGCGCCAAAACTTCAGAATGGGCCAAGCAGCGTCTTCAACGAGAGGTTGCATACATCCACGACACTGGCATGGAGACACTTCGGACAACCTCAGATTGAACGCTAGGACGATTCCGTGCCACAAGCCAACCGATGTCTCCGAATCCGCCTTCACGTTGGGAGGGAACTCCGTAATAAGATCCTTTGGAGGGATCATCCCCGCATATCCGCACTTCGTCTCGTCTTCCGTTTGATTCATCCTTGTGTCTCGTAGTGCGTAGAGGTCTAAATCTCACTCAACCTTCTGAAGCCAGACTTCCAACTCTGACTCAAGCTGGAAGCTAGGGTGTTTTCATTTTGGGATTCTGTGCTGACGAGCTATTCATGATGGAAGAGGTTTTCAATGGTGTAAGTTGGATTTTATGATACGTGTTCGCGCTACCGAGGCCCCAGGCCTGCGCTCTTCAATAAATGCAGAGACGAGAGGGTCAGGAGGGGTTGGAATGTCCAGCATTCATCATTCCTATATTACTCGTTGCATAGATATCATAGAAAAAGTTCCATCTAGTAATGATCATTAGTACAGCAATTCGATAGCATAGATAGCGACAGAGCAACGAAGCAGTTGATATCATCAAATCTATTCCTTTGACATCACCTCTCCGTCCGTCTCGTACTCCAACACACAACTCAGCTCCTTCGGCTCCCAATCCGACGAAGTCGCCGTCGCATAGCCCTCGTCGATGTCAACAGGATCGAAAGTCTCGCGCGCATACAGTTTATTGATCTCTTCCCCTTCGAGAGGCAGACCATCCTCTTCCTCTCCATCGATGTCAAGCTCCTCATCAAAGTCACCTTCGCTCTCCGGTGGAACAAGTACAGGCAATTCCCAATCCGAGGACTGTCGCTCCTCGTCACTGTCAGAGAATGTACCCGCTCCGGACGAACTCCCTGCGTTCAGCACTTCGTTGTCAACCAATTGACGTCCAGCTTCCTCGGCTTTCCCTTCTATGCTCGCAGACAAGTCTTGTCCCGCTGGCTTCCGCGGAGTAATTGGTATTTTGTGTTCCGCTGATATCTTCAGAAATTGTCGCGCTCTGTCAGACAGGTCGTATTGGGACGTGCTTGAATTTCGTTTCTTCTATTTTCGGCTTCGCGATTCGAGGGAAGATGCACCATTCGTTCGGTTTGCAGCTGTTCACGACACTCGCCAGCCTCACGGAATCGGTTCAGCATCCACTTCGACGTTTTCATTTTCTCTATTGCGCAGTCATAACTATAAACGGGTAAGTAAGGGAGAATTATATCGAGACTTCCTGCTGCAATGGCGTTGTTCTTTATCAGCTCTTCCCTTCTCCGCTGAGCTTCTGTGGGCGGAGCGAGATACCTCGCCCGACAGACAGCTTCTAGGTCGGTGACTAGGTCCTTGAACGCACCATCAGGAAGCCGAGCGTCTCGGCTCATGAACTCTAGTTTGAGGGCAGCAATCTTGTATTTGCCTCCGTTGAAAGTGCCGTCTTCAGGATCGAACGAGGCATAGTCAAAAATGTCGATCAGCTGCTGAGTCAAAGCCTTCCTCGTCATATGATGTGGAGTAAAGCGCAGAGCTATCCAGGACAGGACATAGAAGGCTGACTCAAGGTCATCAGCAACTAAATGTTGCACTGGTTTCGCTGCTTGCAAAATCCGAGCAGCCATGAATTGCCATGTACCCTGTTGTAATAAGGCAATCAGTGCATGATGATGAACGACGACGAAAATCAACATACCGCGCGCTCAGCTCGTCGAACTTTCGTATCATCCTCGTCTTTGGACAGATCCCAGTCTATCAACAATCCCCCTCCATCATGTGTAATCAAGATGTTGCCGACACTTATGTCTCGATGAAGAATATTAGCCTTCTCGAAGGCCACCTTGTGTGCTGAGCACAAAACCTTCAGACATTGCTACAACGACTACATTGGAGATTGACTTACCTTCAAGAGCATCGCCCATTGCATTAACAACCTCCCAAATGGTCTCAAAGGATGTGAGATCTCGCCCGACTTCTCGAAACACCAGTCGATAATGTTGATGCGGCTGAAATCGCGCTCGTGAGTGTGCATGGTCACGCAACAAGTGCGAATAAGTCCTGTGATGATCCACAGGAATGTTCCCAGATGCCAGAACAGTCGGAATATGAGGGACCTTGCACGCATGCAGCTTCTCATAAATCTCGCCCTCCTTTGTCATGTGAGGTAGATCGATCCCCCATGTATCCTTCAGGTAAGCGGGCTCCCCCTTCTCATCTACGACGACGATCCCACGCGTGCAACGTCCAGTAGGCGACGCGGTCGCATTGAACGATGGCTGACCACCGAAATAGTAGCTCTTTGCCCCCGTCTTCTCGTCCGTCACCTCGAACTTCATCACCTTCTCCCCATCCCGAAGCTTGAACATTACTTTCTGTAGCAATTGGATGGTTTTATGGCCGTAGGACTCCAACTCGTGCTCATATGCGCTGGTAAAACAAAAACTCTCATACGAACCAGACGATCCCTGTTGAATATTTGAGTATCGAAGTATCGAGGGCTTCATTGAGCGCTGTGAAGGCGCTTGCTTACATAAACACTCAGTCTGTTACAGTTCTGAGTTTTCTTTTCGAACTGCACGACGTGTACACGCTGGATACCATTACGATATATCACTCTTCGTACAACTTTAGATTGGAACAGTGCGTCCGTGTCTTCTCAACAGAGAATGAAATACATCTTATACTCAAGCTATCTGCTGTTCTCGTTTTTAGCCCAATTGCCGCACATTTGCAGATCCTTACGTCAAGCATGACACCCTAACGCTGCTTGTTGATCTTATTTTGCTGAAGAGGGATGTTTATCGGCATTTACTATACAATCGAGGATCAAGCCCACGAAGGGCTGGTGAAAGTCCCGCAAAGACGGACCATGGCGAGGGGAACGAGAACGGAGGGAAGGAGAAGAGGGAAAGAGTAGGTTGAATCTGTTGCCGTAGCGGGTGTAACGCTAGTGTTTTTGGACGCTTGTACGTGGAGTTCTGGATACGTCCTGCAACTGACTGACTGAACGATTGTATGCGCCTTTATTTCTGTCTAGAACTTGTTCGTCTCATCCTCATTGCGTGTGCTAGATCCAAACCAGTCGCCAGACATTTCACCTTGGTCGATAGAGACTATTTCCGATTTCAGGAGGATACTCGTTGGATGCCTTACTGGTGTAATTGCAAGCGCTCTTCATTCCACCAATCTTTAAACTTGTCGGGCAGAAACACTTGCATTCCATTCAGATCTTGTTAGCTTGCTTCGTGGTTCTACGGATCTCGGATGCAATACGAGCTTTGCAAGACCAGAAGCGTGAACCATTCGTGTCAGATATACACAGGGAATTCAGGTTTGTCTGCTAGCTTCCTGACCAAGTGAAAGCCAAATGCTGATATGCTTTCCTGACACCCGATAGATTTTCCCTGGTGCCCCTCTCGCTTTTCTACCCTTCTCTTACAAAGTTCTTCCTCTTGTTCTTGCTCACCATATGGTGTCCTTCTTCATCTCCGCTCCACCAATAATGGCCCAGAGCTCGGCACTTCCCTTGTGGAACACAACGCTATGGAACGACGTAGATGTTCTGGGCGCTTTGGCGGTTTTGAATGACGATCAATTGGACCGAGAGTGGATTGTTAGGAATGTACTAGGTGGCATGTCGGCTGGATAGGACAACAGTTTTTTTAAAGGTTTCTGTTGTAAAAAAAAAAACCTTTTTTAAATTTATTTAGAGTTTACTTAACTCTATTCGGTCTACGTGGTCAGTGTTCTTAGCTGTTCTACCGCGGGTTTCTATCTCATGAAGATCATAGTCATATTATATCCATCCGCTTTTCACCACTCTGATCATTCTAGTGGGATGGATAATTAAGAATCTCATAGCCCAAATAATAGGCGGATGGGTTGGTGGAGATGTTACGACCGAAGAGGCGTGGTTGGCGTACAGTATACCATGATATTGCTTTGGTCATAGTATGTCTGATATCTTCCCTTAACCTTTTTTCTTTTGTCACTCACACTCTGGGACAGGTCTTTTGTTGAATGTATGAATGTATAATTACAAATTTGCTATGGATACATTTGAAGCCTCCAAGGTATAAAGAAAAGTATTCAAGAAAATGCTGAAGGTATCATCCCTGGAGCATGCGTTTTCATCGTGACTAATACTCAAGCAATCGTGATCTTCTTCGGCGCAGCCTCAGGTGCCGACTTGGGGAAAGTGACTGTCAGGACACCATCCTGCAACGATGCTTTGACCTCTTCCTCCTGTAACAATACTGGTGAGTATTCTTAGGCGCTACTTGAAATACATTAGAAGTCTTACCTTCACTCCCTCAGGAAGTCTCAACTGACGAGAGAACTTGCCGAAGCTCCTCTCGCGAACCGCGTAGCCATTCTCTTCGTGCTCTGAGGACGACTTGCTTTCGCCAGAAACAACTAGGTGACCGTTGCTCACATCGATTTGCACATCCTCTTTCTTGAGGCCTGGCAGCTCGAACGTCGCGGTTACAGCATTCTTGGATGCGTCTTCATGGAGATCCATCCTGATCAAAGTAAACGTCAGCCAAACAGGAAGAAATTTAGGGAGAAGAGAGACATACCTTGGTTTGATGAACCTTGTCACACCATTTTGGTCGACCTGGCGCTGCTGGACTTGGCCGCTGGCGGCGGGTCTGGTAGAGAAGAGCTCATCGAAGAAGCGGTCAAAGTGGTAGAATGGTTCGTAGAAGTAGACGGACATGATATTCGAAGTAGAAGAAGAGTCGAGCTTTGGTTTGTGAGTGTGTTGTGTTTCTGAAATTCTGATGCTGGACAAGGACGGTGTTGGGCTGACTTTTATACGTCTCACAGAGTTTTGCTGGAACTTTCGACGGCGAGACTACCCGGCCGTGGTTTCTGACGCTGACGAAAGTATGAAGCGTACAGTCTGATCTCCACACACGGAGAACGCTCCAGAAAGGACAATGGAAAGTAGTGGAAGGTTCGAGAACGGCTTGCGCAAAGGTTTCCTTATTGTGGTCAACATGCTTTTTCAAGGTTCAGTCAAGCAGGTTATTTAAGTTGGCTTCACGCTGCTGATATGACCTTGCAGGACTTCACAAGTTGCTTTTCGCTGCTGAGAGGATGATAGTCGCGAACCTTACGGCCGAGCGCTTGTTAGAGTCGGGCGCTAATGCACGTGCACAGTGATGATGTCAGGCCAGACGCGATCCAGTTTCGACGGAGACATCAGTTTTAGGATGGGTATAATTGCAATATAACACGAAGGTACATCGCTCAAAACGTTGTCATTGTAGCAGCATCTGATACTTTACGAGCAGCACACATTGACAAGGTGGCTTACGAGAAAGCTCATCCTTCATAGGGAACTCCGTAATAAGATCCTTTGGAGGAATTATCCCGCATATCCGCACTTCATCTCGTCTTCCGTTTGATTCATCCTTGTGTCTCGTAGTGCGTAGAGGTCTAAATCTCACTCAACCTTCTGAAGCCAGACTTCCGACTCGGACTCAAGCTCGAAGCTAGGGTGTTTTCATTTTGGAATTCTGTGCTGACGCGCTATTCATGATGGAAGAGGTTCTTAATGGTGTAAGTTGGATTTCATGATACGTGTTCGCGCTACCGAGGCCCCAGGCCTGCGCTCTTCAATAAATGCAGAGACGAGAGGGTCAGGAGGGGTCGGAATGTCCAGCATTTATCATTCCTATATTACTCGTCAGATAGAAAAAGTTCCATCTAGTAATGATCATTAGTACAGCACTTCGATAGCATAGATAGCGACAGAACAACGAAAGCAATTGAAAACATCAAATCTATTCCATTGGCATCTCCTCTTCGTCCATCTCGTACTCCGACACATAAATCAGCTCCTTCGGCTCCCAATCAGTTGAAGTCGCCGTCGCATAGCCCTCGTCGATGTCGACAGGATCGAAAGTTTCGGGCTCATATAATTTGTTGGTCCCTTCCCCTTCGAGAGGCAGATCGTCCTCTTCCTCTCCATCGAGGTCAACCTCCTCTTCAAAGCCACCTTCGCTCTCCGGTGGAACAAGGTTTGGCAATTCCCAATCCGAGCACTGCCGCTCCTCATCACTGTCAGAGAACGCACCCGCTCCGGACGAACCCTCTGCGTTCGGCACTTCCTTGTCAACCAATTGACGTCCAGCTTCCCCGGCTTCCCCTTCAATACTCGTAGACGAGTCTTGTGCCGCTGGCTTCCGCGGAGTGACTGGTACTTTGCGTTCCGCTGATATCTTCAGATTTTGTCGCGCTCTGTCTGACAGGTCGTATTGGGACGTGCTTGATTTTCGTTTCTTCGACCCTTTTTCGGCTCCGCTCTTCAATAGAGGATGCACCACCCGTTTGGTTTGCAGCTGTTCACGACACTTGCCAGCCGCGCGGAATCGGTTCAGCATCCACTTCGACGTTTGCATTTTCTCTATTCCGGAGTCATAATGATGAACGGTTAGTTCAGGGAGAATTTCATCGAGAGTTCCTGCTGCAATGGCTAGGTTCTTCATCGCCTCTTGCCTTTTCCGCTGAGCTTCTGTGGGCGGAGCGAGATACCTCACCCGACAGACAGCTTCTAGGTCGGTGATTAGGTCCTTGAATGCACCATCAGGGAGCTGAGCGCGTTGGCTCATGAACTCCACTGTGAGGGCATCAATCTTGTATTCACCACCACCAGAAGTGCCGTTTTCGGGATCAAAAGCTGCATAGTCAAAGATATCCCTCAACTTCTTGCTCAACTGCATCGTTGTCAGATTATGCGGAGTGAACCGCAGGGCTATCCAGCACAGGACATGGTAAACCGATTCCAGGTCATCAGCACGTAAGTGCCGGACTGGAATGTTTGCAGCTAGGATTCGGCCTGCCATGAATTGCCATGTACCCTATGACATTGGTAGTAATGAGAAGATGAAAACTAATGCCAACGAAAGACCAACATACTGTGCGCTCAGCTCGTCGAACTTTCGTATCATCCTCATCTTTGGACAGATCCCAGTCTATTAACAATCCCCCTCCATCATGTGTAATCAAGATGTTGCCGACACTTATGTCTCGATGAAGAATATTAGCCTTCTCGAAGGCCACCTTGTGTGCTGAGCACAAAACCTTCAGACGCTGCTACGACGACTACATTGGAGATTGACTTACCTTCAAGAGCATCGCCCATTGCATTGACAACCTCCCAAATGGTCTCAAACGATGTGAGATCTCGCCCGACTTCTCGAAACACCAGTCGATAATGTTGATGCGGCTGAAATCGCGCTCGTGAGTGTGCGTGGTCACGCAACAAGTGCGAGTAAGTCCTGTGATGATCCCCAGGAACGTCCCCAGAAGCCAGAACGGTCGGAATATGAGGGACCTTGCACGCATGCAGCTTGTCGTAGATCTCGCCCTCCTTTGTCATGTGAGGTAGATCGATCCTCCATGTATCCTTCAGGTAAGCGGGCTCCCCCTTCTCATCTACGACGACAATCCCACGCGTGCAACGTCCAGTAGGCGACGCGGTCGCATTGAACGATGGCTGACCACCGAAATAGTAGCTCTTTGCCCCCGTCTTCTCGTCCGTCACCTCGAACTTCATCACCTTCTCCCCATCCCGAAGCTTGAGTTTCGTGCGAGCTGCCTCAACAAGTGCGCTATCAGCCGCGTCAGGTATGGAGACGCTCGTGTCAGCTCCACGATCCTCAGGCGACGCATGGTTATATCGCCAGAAGAATTCAGCGAGAAAGGGCACTTCTGCGTACAGGAATTTCTCTGTGACGATCGCGCCACCTCTGTCCCACCGAAGTAGCCTTGCGTAACGGCCTATGATGAGGACAGAAAATGCAAATGTGCGGAACTGAGTAGCGAGTTGAGCAGTGGCATACGTAGCAATCTGATTCCGAGTGTCTCGCGCGTTGTCCGAAGTGTGCTCAAATGGTGCGCCGCCGTTCGCTTTGTTCCCGCATTTTTGGTCCAGGAAGCCATCGTCGCCATGGCTGACCTTGAACTCGATGGTAAATTCCGCCTTGGATATATCGGTCGGAACGCTAGGTAAATTGTCCTTAGAGTATACAGTGAGGTCAGGTTTGATCAGATCGGGTTCAAGGCCCAAAGTCACTGCATCGTAGTGGGTAGATGTATCTTCAACCTTCAGGTTAGGACAGAGCCTCTCCAGCGCTTTCATCATAGAAATGAATCAGTACATGTATCCAGTCGAGAAAAAGTAAACCGACCATAGGCCGATACATCTGCGTCTCGCTCAAGGTCCTCCCAGATTTCGTCTTATATACTGCTGCGAATTTCGCCCTCGCTCGCGCATTCCAAGGAAGAGGTTCGTCTACCTTGGGAAGGAAGCGCTTGAGAAACGCGTCTGGTGGCATAGACCCTGCGTATCTGTACTTCATGTCGCCACCAATTTGAGCCATCCTTTCAGATCTATCGAGGTGGGAAGAGGAATACAACGAGCTTGTCTTGCTAAAGACGGTCGGGGTGGATGTAACATTGGGATTCTGTATTCGTTTCGCTGGGGTTTGTGGTAGTTTTGCTGTCTCGCCAACCTGAGGCATTATAGCAGCTTTAGAACGTCTGCCCGTGTGACGGGGGGTGACGGGCGTTACGTTACGGGTGCCAGTCACGAGATCGGAAGTGGGTAACATTACATAAGTAGGCCGCTTTTTGCGTCTTCTCTTTTCGGGTTTTGCGAGCTTCGCAAACGGATGTACATCGTGCGGACTGTACACCACTATCACCGTCGTCGATTCTCCGAGCAGAATCATACTGCCCTTCAATGCGAAATTACTACGGCAATCACCCATGTGCTTTCAAAGATAAGAAATCAGGCTACTTTTACCGAGAGTTCTCGAGGGTGACCATACTACAATTCATGAGCATGCATGTGATCGCGACATGGGATTGAATGGACAGCACCATATGGATACGAGGTGGTAAGACATCTCCTTCAGCTCAGCTCAGTTACGGGGCAGTGCAAAGTACGTCCTATTGCTCTGAAGCATGTGTTTGGACAATGCTGACCCTAGAAGCTTGACGACTTCTCCATAGGACCCACTAGGCCTCACTTCTGGGCTATGAAATGACAGGATGATCGGAACAGTTAGTAGCTGCCGGGAAAGTACTGCTGGTCCAAGCGACAATTCACAAGGCAAGTATCTTGTGGCCGTTCTACTTATCTCGTACCTCCTACCGCATGCTAGTGTCACGCAATACCAGCGCCCGTACTACTGGCGCATATGTAGATAGTCAGTTCGATTCAATACGTCTCTCTGCCCACGCTGATCATACTGCTTTAGAATTTACCAGATGATCTTGCCGACATCCTAGTCAAGATGGCAATTTCTTTCGTCTGTATCTAACAATGCACTTGCACTACTTATTTGGTTTCCTCGCGTGCAACGCTACATGGACCATGCTGTACCATTCACAACTAATTATGGGTTCCTCGTGGTAGTTGCGAAGCACTGGATGGTCGCTGCTCCACCGCACATAGACAATTCCGAACTTAAATCCGTTGCAGAAGGGATTCGTATAAAGAGGGGCTAAGGACAATGCTCTTCCTCACCAGGTTCACGACTCAGTCTCCTGTGCCAATTGTCGATCATCGACCTTCAGTTCTTCAAGTTTGCGTTCATTCATTTTATACACCATGTTCTGCAAAGCCTCTCTCCTCGCCACCGTTACCCTCGCTCTGCTCTCTGCTGCTACCCCTGTGCAGCAGCGCTCTGTAGCCATCCCGTTGCGCAAGCGATCCAGCCTCACCACGGCCGATGGGGTTTTCGATCACGACAAGGCAATTGCTCAGAGTGTTGCAACCCAGAACAAGCATCGTCAAAACTTGATCAACTTCCAGAAGAACATGGGCAATCTGACCGAGGTGAGTACTGAGTACTGTCACACGTTTGCCTGACCTTTGGCTAATATGATATTCTTTGCGACTAGGGCACGGAAATTAAGCCTCTTGCCATTATTCCCTCCAACATCCAAGCTCGTCTTAACAAGCGTCAGGCTGAGTCTTTGACTGACGAAGATGACGACGAGGAATGGGCCGGAAAAATTTCCATTGGCACACCTGCTCAGAAGTTTTTGATTGATTTCGACAGTAAGTTATTTTATTTCTATGTAGGAAGTGTATTTTCTTATCGGCTTCTTTGAATAGCTGGCTCCTCCGACCTTTGGGTTCCTTCTTCTTCTTGCAGCAGCTCGACATGCTCCTCCAAGAGCAAGTACTCTGCCAGTTCCTCTTCCACCTCTAAGAAGGACTCTGGTTCTTTCTCGATCCAATACGGCGACGGTTCCACTGTGTCCGGCCCCATCTATAGCGAGACTGTCTCCGTTGCTGGAGTCAAGGTTACGGGACAGAAGTTCTCTCCTGTGACTACATTGTCGTCAAGCTTTGCCGACGACCCCATCGATGGGTGAGAACTTTTGCCCTTCTATGCGTCACTTAATATTGAGTGGCTTTTCATCAGAATTCTGGGACTTGCTTTCCCAGCCATCTCCAACCTCGATGCCGACCCCTTCTTTGTCACTGCCAATGATGAAGGCGCGGTCTCTGCTAATGAGTTTGGTTTCTACCTCTCTCAGAGCGGTTCTGAGCTCTACCTTGGTGGCACGGACTCGGACTTCTACACCGGGTCCATTGAGTATCACGACGTTGACACCTCCACAGGCTTCTGGCAAATCACTGGCGCCTCTGCCCACGTCGGCTCAAAGACCGCCGTCTCGAACTTCGAGACTATCATTGACTCTGGAACCACCATCATGTACGGTCCCCCGTCTGCAGTGAAGCAATTCTATGCTTCTGTGACCGGCTCTAAAGTTTACGACTCGTCCAATGGCTACTACTCTTTCCCTTGCGACAATGTTCCCAGTGTAGCCTTCAGCTGGGGTGGAAAGAGCTTCACCGTCACTTCTGAGAAGTAAGTTTTCGTTTATAGTTTGAGTACGCATCCTGATGGCCGCCTCCGTTTCAGCTTCAACCTCGGACAGACCTCGTCAGGCTCATCTCAATGTGTTGGTGCCCTTGCCGGCCAAGACCTCGGTCTCGGCAGTAACGTCTGGCTCCTCGGCGACAGCTGGATGAAGAATGTTTACACCTCCTTCAGCTTCGACCGAACTGCCGTCGGCTTTGCTACCCTTTCATGAACGAACCTTCCAGACGGGCAATGACAGGTTCAAACTGTATTCGTTTGAATCGCCATGAAAAATAATTGGGTGTACTACGGTTACAGGGGGCATGGGTTTATCTGTACACGGCATATCGACTTACAATCATTTGTACTCATCTTCTGTATATCATTTGCAATTGGAAGAACTTTCGTTTCCATTCCTCGATTGCTCCTGGAGACTGACTTGCTTAGCTACGATTGTGACTGTTGATTGTCGACATCATAGAACAGCATGCACAATGAATGAACTGCTGTGGATGGACAGAATTGGATGTGCGAGTAATCCATCCCGACAACGTGACTTTACCTCAGTTCTTACAGTACTACCACCATAATCTTCGCTCTGTTTTTGCTGTTCCGCCGTTTTCTTTTCGCTTTCCTCTCGAACAGTTGGATATATCATAGAATTCAAATTAATCTCAAGGCACTCATCATCGCTTCTCGGCGATTTAGCTTCTGCGTGACCTCGTCTCACTTCCTTCGTACGTGTAATCAAGGCTGCAGGTTCCTTCAACTCAGCTAACGATTCCATTCGATTCTCGCCTCAGTTAATTATTGTCTGTATCCATCAAGCAACCCTTTACAATGACTTTCAAGAACGAGTTCAACTTTGGCAACACAGCTTTACCTATCATCGATCCCCAAAATCCGTTCTACTGTCCTTCCATCTCCGCGTCGGCGTACCTCAACTCGATATTCCATAGTCACAAGTATTCAAAAATAAATGGGAATACCACCAAAGTCATGGGAAATGACTACGGAATCAAGAAACGCTTTCAAATGAAAGGCTTCAAGAGAGGTCAAGAGACGAAGAAAGCTATATCGTCTTTCGCGAAAATGCTGGCACAAGTAGTATTACATTCCGACGACAATCGCTTGGCAGTCAAGAATACGAAGGGGACCGACAAGAAAAATGAAACAAGATCTGGAAGAGCTAAAGAATTACTCGTCTCGACTAGCTATTGTATCGACTATGGGACGCCTTCGCCACCCGCTGATTTGCGTATTTTTCAAAACGCTCAGATTCCGCGCTCAACAAATTGCAAAGCTGTACCACCCAGCTCTCGCACGCCTTCCTTGAAATCTTCTCCTCGTACTGTGGTATTTTCTGGACCACGCCTCCGAGTCAGGGCGGGAGCTCGCCCTGTGCGTAAGACCCGTAAGGATCGAGCCGCGAAAATGGCATTGCTAGAAACAAACCTGAAGATTCACGATTTGTCCCCGCTCGCGATACCGGAGCTTTCTGCTCTACCCGACATCCCACTTAATTCAACGTGCACCCCCGAAGTAGATTCTCAGATGGATTTCACGATGCCGCAACACTGCACCGGACAAACCGCAGCGATTGCGCCCATGTTTCCAGTTTCAGGGAATGATGTCCTAGTACGCTTGCGGGAACAGTCTTCCCCGCATATACATTCTATTTCCATTTCTCTTCCCGAGTTGCCAATATGGGATATCTCTGCTATTGCCGCTGGGTCTCCCTTCCATTCACAGTCAATCTCGGAGGAAAGCGACACCATCGACAGACTCTCTCCGACCGTTCCCCGTCGCCCTCCTGGCCTATCACCAAACTTGGTCATCAACGACGAGCTCAGAGCTGACCGGGGATTGCTCAAGACACCTTCACATGGAGCGCAGCACGAAGAAACAAGTCGCAAACCATTCAAGGTCAACAGGAAGCGTAGGTTATCCGAAGCATTCCCGGACCTGTTGCGCAAGCCTGTCAAGTTTGCGAGATCACTTGGGGGGTATTCTGTGCCTATTGATGACCATGTGTTCCGACGAGAGCTGTCCGAGAGCTCGACATTACTGCAATCTCCAGAATTAGAGCTGGACGACTTGAAGGCTATTGTGCGCGGGAGGGAACTTGTGCATACCCCGGCAACGGGAAGAATGCTACGATTCTACGGTGAGGACGCTGTTCATCTAGAGGACAATAGAGAACGCGAGCTGGAAGGTTCGTCGTTTTGCATCTCTGAATCCGATTGTAATTCTGACTTCTTCCTCCCTGTAGAACTGCTTTGTGGTCCTTCCATTGGCACCGAGACACCTCGTGGATATTCACGCCTTGCAGAGAGGCTGGATTGTATGATACCGGGTATTCAACTCGGCGAGCGCTTGACAAGACTTGGCGTGAAACCAGAGGGAAGACACCAGAGTGCCGTTGACTTCTTAGCTTCGGAAGGTGCGTACGTTTCTGTTGAGATGCACTGACATTGATCATTCGGTAGGCCTCCTCAATGAACAAGTTATGGATCTCTTTCGTACATCAGAGATCACAAGACTTTCCTTGAGTCTTTCTCTTGCGGAGGAAGACGGTCTGAATCTAGGGGGCTGTGGTGTATGGGATGGTTGGTGACGGTTCTTTTTGAAGACTAGCTTCTGGTCTGACGCATTGCGTGTGCAGTTTTCACTCGCGTGAACAGTTTCCTCTTCTTAACGTCACTCTCTTTCAACAACATTCCTATCAAGGATTTCAATTTGACGAAATTGGGTCGACTTCCTAGATTGAGTGTGCTGAATCTGGACAACACTGGAATTGCAGACGAAGGGTAGGGTTTTCTCTCAATTTCAGATCCACCTCCTTACAAGTCTCGTTATATGCAGTGTTTTTCATCTCGTGGCTCTCAAGCACACTCTCACGCACCTTTCTCTCAACTGTAATCCCTGCATTACCGACGATGCTGTTCCTGCTCTTATCCTCCTCGAGAAACTGCGATACCTAGGGCTGGTGCAAACTAGTGTTGGGATGGTTGGTCTCAGGAAGCTTGCGAGGGTGATTGAACGGGACGGAAGATTGGTCGATGTGGAAATTCCTGAAGTTTGTGAACGATATGTTGATGGTAAGTCAAGCTTCTCTATACCATGTACTTTCTTTGGATGACATCACCCTCCAGGGCTTTCCACCGCTTACCTCCTACACCCTCTTCCTCCGCTTATTACTGCACCTTCCCTTTGTTCGCGCCTCTCAATGGCTGCCCTGAAGCGGAATCTCGAGGCGCATAAGGAAGTCAACCCAAATATCGTCGCAGGGGGTACGAGGGAGGAGATGTGTGAGAGATTAAAAGAATTATTGGTGAGGAGGGAGGTTGATTTGGTGGTGTGGGGGATGATTTACGGTGAGGATGGACAAGGTGAAACGATGTGACGCACCGCACCTTCGTTCCATTTTTCTTCTTCGTTACACACTTTCTTTTATCGTTATTCCCCGTTCAGGTTTCCCGTTCTAACTTCTAATGTTCCCGGCTTTGTTTGATGTTTTCGTTCGTTTCGTTCGCAGTTCCATATCTTAAATTCACTGTAATTCTTTCGCTGTCCTGTACTGTAGCTTCGTGTTTTGTAATCAAGGAACTTGTTTTTACCTTCACTCGTGGTCTTCTATGCCGACTTCTGCTTAGGGTGCAAAGGGGTATTACTGCGATTGCCGTTAAATGCCGCTTTGGCGTTTTGAGTCTGACCCGTTCTGGACTCGGGTCATGGGAGTTGCACAGCCACAACTGCCATTTGAGGCCTTTTGCCCAGCTTCAGCTCCTTCACTGTAAATTTCTGCGACTTGCGACTGTCTCATGATTCAGTATCTCTTTGCTTTCTTGTAATTCTCTTCTACTTGCACATTCCGGTCTTCGACAGTTGATTTCGAGGACAGAGTCACTATTTCGACAGTTTCTTAACATATTCAATTCACTATCAAGTCCTTTCCTTTTCATATAAGCGACTCTGTGCTAGTAATAGCGCATCTGGAGTACCGTAGCGACGATGGCGCCTGAGCCGATGAATGCGACCTCTCGCCATCCAAAGGTGAAGGTCTCATTGACCCTGGCTGATCCGTACTTTGTGGCCGGCGACTATATTTCTGGAAAGCTGGAAATGGACTGTAAAGCTGATAAAGGCTTGGGCATTGAGGTGATCATGGTAGAGCTATTTGCTAAACAAGGTATGATATATCTCTAGACTGACTTTCATTGTTTTGATAATATTGCCTTCCTAGAGCTGACTTCGAGAGATCATTCCGCTACTTCTACATTTATACATAGTAGGAGGTTATTTCAAGGACCTGGACTTCCTCCTTCCAATGCCGTGCAAGCACATCCACTCCCGGGCGATCCACCGCTTCCACCTTCATACCACCAGGCTCGCCGCGGCCACTCTATTTTTCTATTCAGAATACCTCTCCCGGAAACCTCTCCTTCCTCTATATCCTTCGGCTCTGGTCTGGCCACGGTGCAGTATGAGATTCGTGCTAGTGTCGGTGTGTACTGGCAGGGAGAGAAACAGCTTGTCACTGACAAAAAGCATGCCGATGTTGTGGAGGCGTATGTTGAGGAGAGGTCAGGATCAGAAGAGCCAGAAGCGACAGTTGTTGGGGAGAATGGCAAGATTTGGTGCCAGGGCAGAATTGTAGGGGGTGTGGTAGTAGCTGGAGAGAGTGCGTGTGTCGAGCTACAAGTCAAGAATCACTCGACAAAGAAGGTACGATCCCGTAAAATTCTCAGCTTAATTGTATCCGAAGTGTTCATCGTTTTTTCTAGAATACCGGTTTATCCGTGTCTCTTTCACGACTTTTACATCTACCCAACATCCCTGCCAATGAAAGGCAGCCATTGCAAATAACAGATACGCTTACGACCGTCCCTTTCAAGGGGCAAGAGTATAGCATTCCTCCTGGCGTCGAGGGTGTTGCAAGTTTGGTCTTTGACGTGCCACGTAATGCGAAAACGGTTCGAGGTGGGATGCTGCTCGGTGACGAGAGCGAAGCAATAGGTAAACCTGGGAAAAAACCAAGAACAACACAGGGCTTGTTTGAAGTGCGAGGTGTCGTTGGGGTCAAGCTGACGATGGGGATTGGGAGGTTAGTGGCGCTTTTTTTATGTTTTTCTCTCATGTCCGTCTCACACCGTAATTTGGCACTTGACGTGTTTAGTAAAGATATATTGCTTGAAATACCCGTGTCGTTCGTCCATCCTGCTGCTCTTCCTGCACTTCCGCCATCAGAACAAGAACCTGCATACCCCTATTATGCTCAACCCCAGCAACCTCAATACCCGTACATGTCGCCGCAACCTCCATACGTTCAAAGTCCGCCCATCCCTCTATATCCTTCTGCTCAAGTACCTTACGCCATGGATGCTATGAACCAGCCTCAAAGCCCCTATGCCATGCTGCCCATGACCACTGGGCCTGGTGTAGCTGGTGCATATATAGATCCCAACCAGGACTTAGTATGGTTGCCACCCCCGCAGACAATGTCACCTCCACCTCATCAGTACTTCTCTCAATCGGGTCAATCCCCGCCACAACAATATTACTTCCCTCTGCCTCACCCTCAATATGCGTCACCGTCGAGCCCTGCACCTTTTGTACCTCCTCAACGTCCTTCGAGTGCGGGTGCATATACATCCAATGCTTATGGACTTCTATCGCCCCCACTGCCTGGATTACCTCCATCTTCATCGTCACCTGCCTTGTCTAATTTATTAGCTCCTACAGCGCCTGTACTTGTACAACAGAATCTGCCTCCACTTCGTGGCAACGATGGCACAGAGCCGTCGACGAGGGAGTGGTCAACAAACTTTGATGGACCTAATGTCGGGCATCCACCCTCCGATTATCCGGGAGGTGGTATAGACGGAGAACAAGGGACAGGCCAGCGTGCTTCGCGGATTGCCCAACGTTTGAGGACCATATCACAGGCCACTGGTAGAGGAAGGTCTGTTTCGCCTGTCGGTGGGCACCGGTATCCACTCCGGCAAGCTCCTGAGACTGGTCCTCCAGCCCTTGCTTCTCTTGACGTATCGGCTGCACTGAGCAGCGTAGGCGGTGCTGGTGATTCGGCAAACGGGACGTTGAAGACCCCTCTTCATTCCCCGCGGCCAGTACTTTCGCCGAAACATTCGTTTACGCGTGTGACGCAGGTGACACCTACCGCAACTACAGATGGACATGGAGGTGTTGTCTTGGAGGTCGGTATGATTAGTAAAAGTGTGCCGAAGAGTGAACGAGTGGAAGAGCTCGAGAGGATGGCCGATGAGGTCGGTGAGAAGACCAAAGATTTGAGTGGAGATTTACCTAAACAGGAAGGAACACACGAGTCCCAGACGGACGTGAGCTCGGACGTAAACGTCAACAAGACATTACCAGGGCCTCCGGTACCTTCTGCCAAAGAACGGGCTAGGATAGCGAGGGCAAGGGCGGATGAGTATTTTGCCTCCACGCCCGATACCCCACAGGCAACTGTTGCTCCTTCAGCAAGTGCTAACTTGGAGTTACCGCCCTCTCCTAATGGACACATCGACACTCGATCTCGCTCACGCTCACGCTCCCGTACCCCACCAACACCTGCGACGCCTACTTTAACAGCGCTTGCCACGCCAGGAAAGCTCAAGCGTACATCCTACTCGACACAAGCAATCAGAGGAAACAGTATTCCCAGCTTCGATCTTGGTTCGGGGCAACATGAAAGTGGACTAGATGTGCTAGAAAGGAAATTGCTTGCAGAAGTGGGAACGAGGAAGGTCGTTGAGGATAAGCGCGTGGATCTCTGGAGCGCGTTTGGTGTAAAGGAGAAAGATGATGGTGCATACGGTGGAAAAACACAGAGACCTAGCCCGATTGCGATCCCGGGAAGAGAAGTGGATAGAGACCCGTTAAATGACTCTGCGATATCGAGTCTGACGCTGCCGGATTGTGCAGAGATGACGAAGGATTGGAAGGAGTTGGAGCCCGAGAGGCAAGGTGAGATGGAGAGGGATCGTGATTCGGATGAGAAGAGCCAGAAGACCCATAGAGGTAGCCGTGAGGCAGGGAGTGGCGGCAGGAGCTCGAAGACAGGCACGAAAAGCAAGAGTGGGTCTCGTACGAAAGATAAAGAAGGGAAGGATGACAAGGACAAGGAACGGAGAAGTGGGCGAAAGAAAGGGAAGGATCGGGCTGCAGCTGCAAAAGGTAGAGTGGCAGCTTGGTTAGGAGCTGTGGAGGCGGAGCAACCATCACCGCCTGCTGAAGATGTAATCACATCTAGTCCAGCACCTGAAGTAGGGGAACCCGAACCCATTGAAGGCATGCCTGGTGTAGTTGTCAATGCTGACAGCGAGATCACATCTCAGGCGAAAGCTGATGCAAGTCAGGCTGTGGACAAGAATGCTAAAGATACAATCGAGAAGAACGTTGTCACCTCAGCCGCAGAAGGCAAATCGAAAGAGGAGCCTCCGTCACCATGTAACCCTAATCCTCGCTCGTCTGGTTTCGTCCCCATCGGCACCTTGAAACGAGATATTTATCAGCGTACGCTTGTTCCGAAGGACTCGCCTTTCGCTAGCACGAACAGCCCTACTGAGGATGCCAAACGCATCACAGACCTTTGGAACATGCGTGATGCCGACAATAGTGAAACGAAGGCGGACTCTAAAGCTTCTGATCTCGGTAAAAACCCGTGGCTGAGCGTGGCAAAGAAGGGTCAAATGCCTGTATTCCTGTCCAAGCCTCCCAATACGGAGACGAAATACGATGTCAGGTCTGCAAGGGGTGGTAGAGGCGGGAAAGTCGCCGCTGTTGCAGCGATCTGGGCTTCAGGTGCTAACATACCATCCGCACCGATCACCCCTGCGCCTGCCGTCGCTAGAGCGTTGAAAGTGTCTCCGAAAGCTGCGATTTCCGTGCCCAAATTCTTAGGCTCTACATCGAACTCGACCTCCACCGCCTCCACCGCCTCCTCAGCTGGTGCAAAGCGCTCCGGTGTAAACACAAGAGCTGGAGTGACAGTCAAGTCAGCGTCAGCGCCTATCCCGGCAGTGATTTCGGCTTCGCATGCCAAACCTACAATATCCTCTACAGCATCACTTGCGCGACCTCCAAGGCCTTCGCCGACGAAGAAACCTCTCACTAAGCTTCCCCCAACAATAAGCGAAATACCTTCCGTGATGGATATCAAGCCGAAATCTAGCGGTGTAAAGAGTGGTGCATCGTCTGCAGTTGGAGCAGTGAATGGCAATAGCGCCTCGCTAGACGGTGGACTTGGAGCGGGCAATGCCGCCAGAAATCTTAAAGCTTTGACTGGTACCACTACTGGTGCAACAAAGAGTGCTCAGCCTCCTTCTGGTGAACGCATGGCGTTTGGACAGGCTAGATTGAGAGACCTTATCAAGAAATATCAGGGGCAAGCTACGTGAAGTTTGCTTTTTGCATTATATGTCCCATTATCTGCATATATTAATGACTTTTGTATAACGTTCATCTACTTTCGCATTGTTTGCTGCTTCATCAGATTTATCCTCATGCTGTAGCCGTTGTTTCTTGATTTTAGATATCTGACTTATTACCTCTATTTCATGACAGTACACAGTTTTCTGCTCATTCCGTTCTACTTCTTCGCATCTTCATATTGCTTTCTACTTGTTCACGTCTTTTATGTATCATATAACGACCTCACGATCCCAGAACAAATATCATATTGATAGCCTATTCATCTTAGGGAGGAGGAAAGTGCGAGTCTGGTCCTGGTCGGAGACATCCCGGAGAAGTAAGTCGAATGGTCACTATCTAGTAGTATCATACTTTATTTTTTAGTTTTCGAATCTCTTGATAGAACTGCTTTAGATATATTTGTTATCTCTCTTCAAATCTTCAAAGAGTTTGAAGAGAAGGCTAAGAGTAAGCGTGTATTTACATAAGGATTCTATTACATATAGCAATTGGTCTACAGTACTTACCCGATTGACGAATGACTCGGTGCTTTTGTCAGAAGCCGAGTATGCTACCTAGCTTCGAACACCAAGCTCGATAACCATCTTCTGGTTTACCATCATGAGAGACGGCCATGTCACGATAACACCGCTGCCAAAATTCCAGCTGTTTCTCACTTTCTTGATTCAAGCAGCTGAGCCTGTCACGGCAACGGTCATCTACCCGTTCATAACGAAATTTGTGAGGAGCACAGGCATCACAGATGGAGACGAGACGCGGACTGGATATTACGCTGGTATTATCGTAAGTCAAAAGTATGAATATAATACATCGATCATTAACATCACCGACGATTGTACAGGAATCGATCTTTTTCCTGTCTGAATCTGCGCTGGTGTATCAATGGGGACGTGCCTCTGATGTCTATGGCCGAAGACCTATTCTCTTACTTGGACCTCTTGGTCTTGCCTTTGCAATGTTCGGCTTTGGCTTGTCCAAAACGTTTTGGTCGATGGTTCTTTTCCGTTGTGCTCAAGGCATATTCAATGGGAACATAGGCACGTCTTTGCAATTTCTACAGATCGGCTTGACTAAAGAAGTGTATGTTTAGGTGTCGCTAAAACAGTCATCGCAGAGGTGTGCTATCAGGTTCCGCGCCTTTTTTTTTACTTCTGACACATCCACCTTTCTCAGTTCACGGACGAGACTAATATGGCAGAAGCTTTCACTTACATTCCAATCATGTGGAGCTTTGGTGCAATCGTCGGGCCAAGTTTGCTTGCCTCCAAGATTCTGTTTCATGCTGATTTTCTTCTTTCGAACATCTCTAGGCCAAGTGTGGGTGGTGTCCTCGCTGATCCTGCGTTGCGATGGCCTAACGTATTCGGACGATTGGCGTTCTTCCGCGAACATCCCTACTTCCTTCCATGTGCAGTCGCAGGACTGCTCTCATTCTTTGCATTCGCATTCGCTTATGTAGGGCTAAAAGAGGTATGCAAAACTGACAATTTCGGTAGAAATTGACTGCTTGACAACTAATTACACGATATCATTTAGACGCTCAAGCCTTCGGTGGGAAAGAAAATAGATATCGAACATGCTGAGATCGTTACCCCGCTATTGTCTGGCGCGGACGACGTTCTGTACGGGTCCACAGAACCTACTACTAGTCCCTCGAGCGCTAGTAGCAGCTCTCTTGCACCTCCTCCTGGTACCACAAAATTGATGACACCCGGCTTGAAGATCACATTAATAAACTATGGCTTCCTTGCCTTCACGGATATGGGATATGAAGTACTCATTCCCCTCATTTATTCCACATCCATTCCCGTAGGAGGGCTAGGACTTACCCCATACCAGATCGGCGTGATTCTGGGCTCCTACGGCTTTTTGAGTGGTGTATGGAATGTCTTCGTCTGGAAACAGATTCTAATGAAAATTGGACCCCGCAAGATGTACATCGTGGGTTACGCAAGTCTACTTGCGGAGTTTGGGTCGTTATGGCTTTTGCGTGCGTATACTGCAAAGGCGGGAGAGGTCACCCCAGTGGTATGGGCTTTATTGTTCATCCAGTTGTTCATTGCTACTATTATCAACGTAACGTTCAGTAAGGAATCGGATTTTACTTCTGTGATGACTTGACTGACCGTGCGTCGCTGGTCTTCTTTCAGGTGCGATGTCCCTCTTGGTAGTAGCGGCCGCTCCTCCAGGTAGACTTGGTGCAGTCAACGGTGTGGCACAAATGGTATCGTCCGGAACGAGGGGTTTAGCACCCATGTTCGCCTCTTCGCTTTTTTCACTCTCTCTGAAATCCGGCGTCGCTGGCGGTCATTTGGTAGACATCATTTTGATGTCTATTACAGTTTTAGGGATATTGTGTTCATTAAAACTTCCAAAATGAGAGGACACTGGAGTGTGGTAGCTACAAAATATATAGCGTACTACCAAATTGCTATGAACCACGTAGAATGACTTCTACCATGATCTAATGTAGCTTCTACGACCAGGTTGTCCATCTACAGGGTTTACATAGTAGACGTTAGAATACCGTAGGTCGATCCTCATACATTGACAGTATCAGGTTGATTATTTTCCACCAAGAACGGGGAAGACATTTGGATATCTCTATCGAAAAGTAATCTCGATTGCGCTCGCCACCACAACTTCCCGCGTTGCTACTAGCGTCCTTATCCAATACTAAAAACGCAATATAGGGAGAATATATACAAATTCGTACGCATAACAAAATAACGTCGTAAAGTACATCGTGACAAGTAAAAGTAAGTAATAGTCATCGAACTTAAATGCATCCCAGGTCGTGTAACTATAAGCAATAACAGTACAGTAAAAGATAATACCAAGTACTACTCTAAAAAGAATAAATAGATAGTGACGCTCTTGAGCTTTTCATTTTCTCCGTGTCCGTGCGATCACAGAAAACAGGTCCATTTAATATTGAACATTATCCAATAACTCAATGTGGAATTGCCGCCAATCGATGTCAGCAAGCTCTTCATGCTCAACCAACAGAGAGTGTGATCCATCGGGAAGAATAGGACTTTCTTCTTCCTCCAACGTAAATGCATTATCGTATTTATCCCTACTCAGTCGTTTAAACTGGAAGGATGAACGCCGCGACTGCGGTAACGGTGTTGGCATAGAATGGATAGACGTCGGTCGTTCGCGTCGGGTGGGTAATGAACTGCGAGAAGAGCTTGACAAAGAAAGGAAGGACTCGCGTTTGGAGCGTGCTGGAGACATAGGAGGGGTGTCACCGAGTTCAATGTAGAATGACTTGGATTCTGGAGAAGCATTAAAAGGATCAATCGGATGTCGTGCACCTGGTTCTGTGCTAAACGTAGCAGGACATTAGAACGAATAGTCCAAAAACGAGGATATACAACACCCACCTAGATAGAGAAGCCAATCTCGAGCGTGTAATAGGCCCGCCAGCAGTAATCCACACCTCTGCAGCAGTAGATGTGTTTTGGGTAGCGTACCCAAGCGACTTTCTCTTCGTCCCTTTAAACTGTACGAAAGATTGTGCCTCGGATGGATTCGATGAACCCGGGGTGACCTTTTCCAGGAGTCTCGTAGAAAACTCGAAGACAGACGAGCGCCTACGCCGCTTCTCAGTTATATCATCGGAGGGCGGCTTTTGACTAGAATTCGTAGAGGGAAGGACAATTGCGGACAACCTTCGACTTCCCAAGCTCTGCCTCCTGCTGTTAACATGTCTCGGAAGCCGTTGTAACATAGATGGTTTGGAATCAGTGTCTTCTTTAGCGCCCGAAGAAATACCAGGAAGAGAGTACATCGAGACAGGCCTCGACGTGTTTCGAGACGCGAAAGCCCTGAAGCCCGAAAAGAAAAAGTCGGAATAACCTCCATGACGACTAGACTTGGGGGTCTGCATCGCGAGCTGAGGACAGTGTACCTTGCAGTAGCTGCGTTATATATAAATGGGTACCACCTCACTCAGGCAGTGAGCTGCAGTGAGACCTGAGTGAGACGATATCATCACGGGAGAACTCAGTGCATGCCGTTACGTTCGTGATGCCTGAGCGTCAGTGCTCCGAGGAGTGAATAGAAATGCTTGTTCTAACGGGACCTGTCAACACTTCCCTCTAGATCTATCATATCTGTAATTGGATCGACGGAGTCCATATCTGATCAACACCGCAGTGGGATGATCAGGACCAGACACGCCTGGTGCTGGGCTACGAGTATGTAGCTATATTTTCTTGGGAACATCATCTGATATTGATACGACCGTAACACAGCACACAGGAATATGCAGAAGCACCTGCATATCTGTACATAAGCAACCAGGCTGGTCGTGGAAAATACATAGCACTCACAATTCAACTTATGGATGTGAGTGAAACTCTCACTTTGATATTACCGCCCAACATGAACTTATCAGACAAGGTGGAAGGTTGCGCAAGTGGGCACTTAAAGGAACTGGTCCCTGTGCATTTCTCCTTGATCCACTATCAAAACATGGAACTCTGCGTAGAATGCGGTGGCGAGTGGAAAAGGCCATTGAGCGGCGGCAATCCTTTTACAAGCACAGATTGTATACGGAACAATCAAGATGGAAGACGTAGTATTTATTCCATCAACATAACACCTGGGGTGAGGATTTTATCAATGATGCTGCTAGAGCACTGTCAACACACGTGAAGCACAGAAATCCTTCATGTGTCATCTCCTTGCATTCTGAGCCTGAGTGTTCGCCTGCGCCAATCTGTCCTTCTGAGCTTCGGCGATGACTCGTCTCTGATTAAAGTATTCAATCTGTATGTCAAATCACAGCCTTTCAGAATACAGCACAATAGTAAATCTCAGTTCGTGTCTCACCCAGCTCTTCGCGCAGTTATTCTCGTACGCTTTTCCCTCGGAAGCGCAGGCACCCCTGCTTTTCTCATCTCCTGCTTTCACGATACCAACACGATCAAGGCACGAAAAGTACTGGTCCCTTGCTTCCCAGCATTTTTGACGGTCTTGTCTGCTCGGTGCTGCTGATTCTTCTTGTTTCGAGGAAAACGGCCACCACATAAAGGCGCAAGATTGAGGCTGGAAATATCATGTGACTAGCCAAACACGCCTTCACATCTGATTACGTCACTACCAAGCCTTGTGGGACCCACTGGCACACTCCCGATTCCCTGGCACACTCCCGATTCTCTAAATCCTATATCGTACAGGAAAGGAAGGGTGCAGAGATTATAGGTATTAAAATTGCAAGGACTCCGTCAATTGTCACACAAAGTGCTGACGACTAGGGAAGTTTTTTCTGAAGACCCCGAAGTACCCAGAGTCTTCATTGCAGTTTTTGGGTTAAGCCATTGACTCAACTGAAGTTCAACTTGATCAGAGAGTACTCTAGAGTACTGTACGTGGTTGTATTTGGGCTGTATTGCCTTAAATTCAGTATTGCAGTGGCTCCCTGAATAGTCATGCAGCTCTAACAGCGATGACTGCGGGAAACGCTGATATTCTCCATTGATAGCTCCTATGTCCGCATACATCGTACCGTACACGCAATGAATTGAAGGTGACAGACATCTCCCTCCGATCATCGTCTGGTCTCGTACTGTGTGCAAAATCATCTTCCTCCCGAAATACTGTAGACTCCGACCCTCAGAACCGCCTCTTCCAGACTCGAATAAGTTGTTCACTCAAGAATAACTTTCTTGGCGCGTTTGGGTAGACGGCTGTTTCATGTGTCGCCTAGCTACGATATCATGTGTGTATTAGCATTCATACTACAGGTGTAGTTAAAACAAATAATTATTTACTTATACAGTCTCTAAAATATGCCCGGAGAAATCAGAGTGAAAAGAAAAGGATGGCAGGAACTTATTACGATAGCAATTGGCTAAGATTGGCAACATGAGTTTCCCGTTTATTGACAAGGTCAGTATGCAAGATAGTAGTCCGCAAATCTGCCTCTAACTGAAGAAGAAGAGGAGGTATGAGCACCTGTTAGTTCAGACAATCGGCACCGACTTACTTGTAGCAATTTATCCGCCTCCCACATCCTAGTGGGAAGATTTTCCAGCGCAACGTATACAGCGGGTATGGATTGACATCGCAACAATTCCTGCTCGTTGCTTCGAAGAATGCCAAGGGCTACCCGGAAGAGTACATCAAGCCCGTCTACAAGGAAGATATCCCACACACGGAATAAAGTCTGTGTAAAAAAAATCATTGTCAGCCAATTGACACGGGAGGTGTGAAAAGGGTGCTGTACCTCAACAGGAAGACAGTCCGTAAACAAGGAGAGAAACCACGAGAAACAGATGGCCGGTAAATCGACTCCCAGATTATTTAAATGAGCGTAAAGCCTTGGGATGTACTCCTGAACGTAGTCTAAGAGCACAAGAGGGCAGGCACGAGAGGGTAGTAACGATGGGGAAAAGAAATGTTCTGGAAGTAGGCGCTCGACGATGGCAGCAAGGACCCAAAATGCCTCTTCCTCATCTGCGTGCACAAGGAGGAGAGTCGATGTGACGAGATTCATTCCTTGACAGTATCCTACGGCTGGATTGCGACTAAAGATAATGTCAGAAGGAATCATTCTCAATGAATGATACTGAGTACTTACCGACTGTAAGCAGTCAACACTCTCCTCAGTTTTTCTACGCCAGCTCCATCACCACCAAAGAAAACATTCAGCGGCATTGTTCTCCCCACATCCTTCTCAATCTCCCCCAAGACCCCGCCTCCTGTTCCATCTCTCTCAGCCTTCTCGGCTTCTGCCAACAAGTCCCTGAATAACCCTGGTTCCCTCATCTCCAGACCACCACTACATTCTAACCACACCTTGCTTCGGTACACCAGCGGAATACCTTTCCTAGCCAACCGCTCAAACTCCTTTCTCTCATCTTTATTCGCAGGCAAACCCAGTTGAGCGAACCCAATCAAACCTTCGCTATGGTCCAGTTCGTCCACCTCGTCTTCTTCGTAGGACTTGACGCCTAGTCCCAGAATAGCCGCGGCACCAGCAACACCCCCAGTATTCGAAGAGTGATACGCCTTTGTTGTTTGAGATTGCTGCGAGCGTGATTTATTGCTTCGTTGCTTGACGAATGCATCCCATTCTTTTCTTCGGATTTTCTGTCTTTCGTCGTGAATACCAGTGAGATCGCCTAGTAAACGCCGGACAGTATTTGGACATGCATGCCGGGGAGTGTCGTTATTGACAGCAAGAACAGAAGTGGTGGAAGCAGTCAAGGAAGAAGCTACGAGGGGTGTAGAAAGAGCAGTCGAACTACGCTTGCTCGATCTCGAAACGCTCATGGATGACTGTGAATCATGAGTATTCGCGCTTTTTACACTTTTCATATCGTCACCATCTCCTGAACTTGGGCCAGATTGGGAATCCGTTGAGGCTTCAAGTCCATTCCCAGACCCATCACATTCGCAGCTGTCTTTGACGATTTCGATCCCCTTCTTCCCTCCATCGCCATCCTCAAAGTCGTCGTCGGGCCAAGAATTATCCTCTTCCCTATCGGCAATTTTCACTCCAGTCAAACACGCCGGCGCCGTGCAGGCACATTCACGCGCGCGCAACAGCAGCAACACATCGTATTGACACACATCGTACATGAACCCATAACGATCTGTCAACAGTGCTTGCTGCTTCACGCCATTCTCGCCATCCGGTATATGGAATGAAAATCTCGAAGCGGAGAACGGTATAGGTGGAATGGTATTGATATCGAAATGGAAAATCTTTGAGGTCAGAGGTGTATATGTTTTGGAAAGATACTGAGTGGGTGGTTTAGCGGTAACAGGAATGATAGAGTCTAGTGGGACGGAAGATGCGTTGCCAGATTTTCGTCCGCTCAAAGCAGCCGAAGGTGTACCCGAGCTGTCTTGCCCAGGCGACTTGACGTCAGATCCCGAATTTGTGGTGTTAGGACTGGTAGCGCTAGCCACAGGTGAACTGACAGTATGTTTCCTTCTACCAACACCTTTCGGGCTTTGCCAAGGAAAGCTGCCAAATAACGAGGGAGACGGTAGAGGAACGACAGTTCTGAACGTGGATCTCGTAGACTTGATTCCGCCTTCAGCGAGCGAACCTAGGGTTCGACTCAGCGTCTTGGCGGCCTCCCCAGATGTACTTGTGCCAGTAATGGTAGAGCCTTCCGCTGTAACTCCTCCATTTGCAGCACCACTTTCAAGTGTAGCAGAGCTGAGAACACTAGCAGTGGAATCCACCTTCATATGCCCCCTGCCTCGTGCGCGAGCACGAGAAGGGCGTACTTCCCGAAACAACACACCTTCTTCCCTGGCGTTTCTTATGAGCTCCATAGCGAGCCGTGCGATCAGCGGTCCAGTTTCGTGGCCCTGGTCGACGAGGATCGAAGAGGGGTCAGAAGTCATGACTCGTGTGGCATTAGCAATTGCACGCAGCGAAGTGCCCTGTACCATAGGCTCAGCAGGCTGGGCCTGGAGAACGGGTGTAGGTGAAGTCGATAATTGCGCCACAGACGCACTCGCACTGTCAGACGACCCGGATGTAGTGGAAGTAGTGGATGTCAGCGAATCTATTGTATTTTCACTCTTCGTGAGCAGTGGTGGGGCAGGTAGCGAAGGAGAGGATGGTATTGAAAATCCCGCCGTTGACGTAGTGTTGGTCGTGTGCGAAGTGTAAACGGTGTTTATGGTGTGCGTCGTCTGTGCTGAACGAATCGAGTCATTATCTGCGTCTTGCGAGGTGGAGGTATCCGTATTCGGGTGTATAGAATTAGAAACCTTGATACTGGAATCTGTTTGAGGGTTATTCAAGGTAGCAGTGGTATTGCCACCGCCTCCCTCTTCATCCGCATCATCCGCATCATCCTCGATTTCAGGAAGATTTCTCTTTCCACCAAAGGCAGCGACTGAAGATGCGCCTGGATTCAGGATTGAGATCCCCAGAGTACCAAACACACTCTTTGCCGTCCTTCGTCTTTGTTGTCGCGCTACGATTTGACCTCGTGGGGTGGGCGTCGGAGGTCCTGAACCATCTGCCATGGTGCTAAGATCCGGAGCACTGCTACTATTGAGAGCCGCAGAAGCAGACATTGTACGATTCCTGGGCATTCTTCCCTTACCCCAGAGAGATCCCATCCAGTCTCCGAGAGTATTGGAAGCGCGATCAGCTGAGGGTGCTCGAACCATACCAGGAGCAACCGCCGAGCGTTCAGATAGGTCACTCTTCGAGGATGCGGAGAGTTGAGACCTTACAGAAGCGGCATCGTTCCCACTTGTCAGAATACTTTGGGTGTCGTCATTGGAAGCTAGTACCAGGTTGGTTTGTGAGGGAATCGGCGTCAAAACGGAATCTTTAGGAATGCTTCGCGACAGAGGTACTTCGTCAGCAATAGCTTCTGAAAGGGAATCCACAAGTGACTATGGGAGCTTTAGCGCAGAAACACGACACAAAGAATGAGGCTCACCATCAAACTTTTTTGCCTTTTGATTTGTGAACCTAGACCGTCGTCTCCCTCATCCTGCCCGTCACCGAATATCCGCCTAATAAGTTTCCTCGCAACCTCCCTTTCGTCCGGGTTCTTGATATCCACCACAAGCTCGTCTGCCCTCCTTCTCTTGTTATTCTCCTTCTCCACCAAGACTTTACGGCTCTGCTCAAGCTCTAATCTCGCTTTCGACAAATTGTGTAGCGCAGATGACAAAACACGGAGTGCAGAATGGTACGGGTGACCAGAGACCTCTGAAGGGCTCTCAGACGCGCTGATACTTGAAATAGCAGACTGAATAGCCTCATCAGAGTATTCATGCCATTTCGTAGTAAGGATACGTGAAGTTACGGAAGGCGCTACACCAAGTTCTCTCAAACTAGTGTGTGCACTGTCCATCAGATCGCCCGTCGTCGTCGGCACCTCGTCTGACCCAACGATAATGAGTGGTGGCTGACGAGCGCTAGAACTCCCCGAATTGCGATCAAACATCGCAGACAAGGATGCAGTCGATGCTTTACGAACATCGAAATTGCTAGCATCCGTGGATTTACGACGGTCAGCCTTACTCAGCCTCCGTACACTTCCATCCCACGTCGAGTTATCCTCCGTTGGATCACTCTCAAGTTGAGTTTTCAGAGTAAGGTAGTTCGTAGGAGGACGACTTGAATGCGTAGGATCTAACCCAGCAGCACCAACAGTGAATCGACTCCTTCGAGAGCGAGAAGATGAAGTATCGTCGGGAGAAAGAGGATGTGAATGGACGGGTGTCGTTGTTGCTGGTGAAGAGGCCATGGATACTAATAGCTTGTCTCGTAGAAAACTATGCGGGCCAATCTGAGTACATTATTGCACAGATAACGAACGGGTCGTTAGGTTGGTTGTGAACTGTAATAACCGCGAAGGCGTCGCGTGTCGCGTTAACTCCGCTCCTTCCCTTTATAGGTCCATATTTAATTCTCAGCGCCGGCGCTTCTGACAAGTCTTTGAAACATAGCGTAGCTTTCCAGGATAAAACGTATGGATGACCGGAGCAAGGACACATATTGGACATTATGGTTAATCGTTAATAAACAGAGCTTTGACATACACTAGCGCTAATACAGGTGTCTCACACCAGAAAGAAAATCGTCGTAGCACAAGTTAGGTCCCGACAACACAACATTCAATCCCATCTTGCGAAAGCCTAGAAGTTCATTGTAAATGCCTCTGGGGATTTCGTGGTGCATCACACGAAGTCTAATAGATCGAAGGGAGCTGCTCGCCGCCTGTTGCGATGGTTCGCCACTTCCACAGCGGGATGTGATCATCTTCACATAGGCAGCAGCATCGAAGGACTTGGCATGAACTGCAAGGTCTAGCGTTTCAAGTCTCGGTAAGAGAGTTTTCGAGATGCGTTTCTCTCCAGCATATTCTGCATCACGCTGAACGCAAAGACTTCGAAGGAAAAATGAGGTTATAATCTCTAAATCGTAAGTCGTCCGCTCTTGTTCGTGTATAGTCAACTCCAAGAGTGTAGGGAGGAGTTCGAGAGACCTAATAGCTGCTCGTGGCGTCAGTATAATCCGTTCTAGCCGCAGCGAAATAAGAGAACATCGTGAGCGGGTGATGAACGAAGTGAAAGCTTGCTCAGGCCATTCCCTGTCGATTGAGGACAGCCTCGGACCAAATTTGATGGTGAGAGAGGTGAGAGAGGGCAGAGTCAGTGAAGAGAGGAGTTGATACAGGCCTCTTCGCTTTGTTACGACCCAGTTATCGCAAAGCTCAATACACAGCGAGCGAAGAGCTGAGGTTTGAGGCGCAACGGGCGAGGGTCCCATAAGATCGTACTGCTCCAAGTTAACATAGGACAATGAAACAAGTTGAGGACACCATTCAACGGTGTCAGTTATTCCAGCGAGTCCCTGGGGACCGATATCGAGCTTTAGATGACGAATCTGCCCCCAGGGAAATTCACCAACCCGTGAATTAATGTACTCGAGGTCTTTGTTGTTGGAATCGACGAATGCATTCAAGGTCAATGAATAAAGTCGAGGTGCTGCCTTGAAAATATTCAACTCTGGAGTGGCATCCGAGCCGATTGAATGAATTATTTGCAAGTCCTCTAACAAAGGAAGATATTGAATTGCTGACAAGCTTGGATAGCTGATTAGCGCCAGGGAGCCCGTTGATATACGAAGATTCCGCCACCGGTGGGACTGTCCAATGAGGACATCCATCAGGTCATGCTCGCCCTCCTCGCCGATCCACATTTCGATATCCAAGCTCAAGGGATACTGCTTTGATTGTTTAAGGTATCGGAACACGGGAGGTATTATCCTGTCCCAGCCATCCTCTGTGGTGTTGAGATTCAGCGAGATATCAGCCCAGAGCTGCGGCGCGTCGAAGATTATTGCACGCCAGTACGAGCACACCGAGCTCAACACCAATGTAGACACCTCTGATTTCTGATAAGCCGAGGAAAAGAAGTTACGATCGCAGGCCATTTCGAAGATGAGATTAAAGATCTCGACAGGAAGATGGTGGATATGTATACCCATTGCAGGATAGGAACAGGATCGAATGACTCGTGCATTATCATGGGCAGCACGTCTTTTTGCGCCCACTGTGAGATTGAACTTCTTTGTTTGACTCAAGGCAACGGCGATAAAATCAGTTTGCAAATCCGCCATGGTGCCCTATATTTATGGAGAGTTTCCGTAACAGCTACCACGAAGCTGTGCCTCTCAAGCCACCTGGTGTTGTTGTGTGGCGAGAAAAATTAATTTGAAGCCTAAGCAGAAATATAAGTACACAGATGGAGAAGAATGCAAGTCAAGTAGAGATACACGCGTTTTAATTCAAGGAATAGACGTCGCACACTAACCGAAGGAATAAGAAGTAATGAGAGGCGAGGACAAGGCGAGGGACGCGTAGGTTGGCGTTTTATTTGAAGGCGTTGTAGAGGCATGTGCTTTCTTATGTAATCAAGTTCCACCCTAACTTTGGGTTTCATTTCTTATCGACAACGACAACGACAACGAAGCTGCCCGCTCAACAGGCCCTTTCGAGGCACTCAAGACCATATACCCAAGCCTCCGGCCTCAAAATTTATACATTTGAAGGATATAACAGATGGCTGGTCTTACGACAACCTCGACTACGTCGGCTCCCTCTGCACCGTCATTGCAGGAATCAATGACACGGTCGACGGAAGCTTGGCAGACAGACCTGGCAGGATTGTTTAGGAACGCGAAGGAAAGATTTCCGGACGTTGTTTGGGAAGTAGGTGACCCTAACGAGGGCGATCAAGTTGAAGAAATTTGGGGCCATAAAGGTGAGAACATATTTTTCAACTTTCAACAAACAAACATGTAGGGGTACTTTGGCGCTGGAGACATCTTTTGATGCTTTTCGCGTGCAGTTGAATGAGCTTTGGGCTCTTGATGGACGTATTTGAGAGTTAGCAGCACTGACTGCAGACCACCTTGTGCCGCAATCTCCGTTGCGTGCCTATATGATATCACGGAATCAAAACGGAAATGTCATTGCAATATTGGTCTTCCTCTGCGTCTATACCGGAATGTGAAAAGGCTTCAGTCATGACTAACTTTTCGTCCTTTGAACAGCTATCGTTTACGCTCGCGCTCCGCCTTCGTTTCAATCACGCTACTTCCAGTTCCGACCTAGCGTTGTATCCCCGTCTCAATCGCCCATTCCGAACGGAACCACATCTGCATTATCTCTGAGTCTGGGATTGGACATCCCTTCTCTTTCTGCATTCAATCACAATACAGGCGGATCTCGTACACCTTCTCCATTTCGTAGCGGAGCTGTCTCTCCCGTGCCATCGACGAATGTCAATGGCCTTCTCCGGCTCCACACTGCAATTACGCCGGCTTTGTTCTCAAACGAGCTCGAGTATCTCTACACCGGACAAGGCTTTGGAGAGGCTTTCGAATTTTTATTCGATTCCAGTGACACGCCTCGCCAAATGGACGAGGAAGGCTTCGATGCTCAGGAGCTCAGGATTGACAAGTTACGAAAGGACCTTGTCTTTATGTGGAGATCGCGATTGTACAGTGACGTGCGGATATCGCTCACAGGCAACTTCTCCAGTAGTGGGAACAAAGACCACGAGAATGCCACCGCCATCTTCAGCACACATAGATTCATACTTGTTTCTCGATCCGCGTATTTCCGCGATATATTTCTTCCAAGTCCTCTGAAGTCCAAATCTTTGTCTTCCTCAGTAGTCTCAACAAACGGCGGCGAGCCACCCATGATAACCCTTCCGTGTCCTCCCTTCACTCCTGCCTCATTGCATTTCACACTCGGGTATCTCTATACCGGTACTCTCGCCTTCTCCCATCGGACGTACGATTTAACCACGGCCTTTCACATCATGCTTTCCTCATTACCGCAGCACCTCAATCTCCCTCATCTAAAGGAGGAAATACGTGCGCGGATAGTGATGGAATTATGCCACGGCTTATTCCACGCCTTCTTAGAGTTTGGGGAATACGAGGCGCTTACAAAAGGCCGATGGGGTTTGGGTGGCGCTTCTGCGAAAAATAGTCGAGGAGGCGGTGCGGGTGGTTGTCGATGCCGTCAATGTGCACGAAGAGCACCTCGTGTGCTAGAGTTTGCGGTGCGAGATGATGTAAAAGACCCATATTTAGATCGAGGCGCCCGACGAGCGTTAGTTGGACTATTTGGGGAGGGTTGGGTTACTCAGGAATGGACTTCGCTGTCACAAAAGTTACGTGACTCAATCATCAAGGGTCTGAAGAAGCGGACGACACCAGAAAATGTCTGGGCGATGCTTTTCGCTGCCGAAGGTGCTTTAGCAGGACGATTAAACAAGAACAGAGAGAAGGTTGCCGACAGGAGTCCGTATCTCAGAGACAAGGAGCCTGGCTCTGACTCGTGGACTGAAATTGTGCGTGCCGACTTGCACCGTGGCCGAGATGGGATCGATGAGTGTCTCGCTGACCGGGTGGTAGAGTGTTTCTCTCCTCCGCCTGGACTCTATCCGTCGCTTGCTGCTTCGCCGGAGGATCTCGACAATGGGAACGCTGATGCTAAAGCAAAGGAGAAGGCTGGCCAGTCAGATATTCAAACCGAATGGCATGACATCCTTCTCCGCGCCGCTCTTTCTACTGAATCTTCTATGCATCCTTCTCCTCAGTCTCATTCTCATTATCTATCTATGGGCTCTTCCATTCAGACAGAAGAGCCTTTGCCTTTGAGCGCGACGTCAACCTATGAAGATAGTCACAATCTCGCCTTGATTCTCGCTTCCCTTATGCGGGGCTTGCGTCCCTCGAACGCACCTCTCGTCTATCAGACGCTGCTTTCGAACGTCCTTCTACTTCCGGCAGCTTCGTCTGACCCCAACACGTCCATGTCTATATACGGCGATGAATATCCGTCGTCATCAATGCTGCTACCTGCAACAAGCCATGTCAGAGTACAAGTTGAAGAGAAGAGGATGGATGTGCTGAGCTGGATTCGATCAAGATGGAAGAGTGTCAGGGACGCAGGTGGATTTTCAGATGAAAGAATGGAGGGCTGGGCCATCAAGGAAATTGGAGATTGTAGGTTTTTACCTTTGGATCTTTTACCAGTCTTGCTTTTGGTCTCCTATTCATTTTTCCCAACTCGTTTTGATACTTCAATTTCCTACCTCCCGTTCTTTTCCTGATGTGCGTTCTCTCCGATTTCTGAGCTCATGCCTCTTTTACCAGACATTGAAGTCCCCACGGACGAACTCCTAATGCCTCCTTCATCATCTCCTGGACTGTCACGTACTACTTCGCCCACCTCCAAACTCAGAGTACGCAACGAAACGGACAGTGCCTCCATCCATTCTACACATTCGGTTTCCCCGTCAATAAGAGTGTCCCTCCTCTCCCGCAATTTGCCTCAAAAGGCTTTGGCTGGTACTGTTTTGAAATCGAGTGCAAGTTCAATCAGAAGCGCGAGGACCGGAGGTAGTGTAAAAAGTGGTGTCAGTGTCGGAACTGTGAGCACCACTAGAAGAAAGCTTGAGAAAGCACCGTTGCTTGGAGAGAGACCCGACTCTAAACTTACACCCGCCGGGTCCGTTAGTGAAAGTGTCGGTGGAATGGGTCTCCCTGCAATAGTGATGGAAAGTGATCACGAAGATGATGATACCGAACAACCTGAGGATGGCGATGGCGATGTAGATATGGCCGGTCCATCGTCCTCAGATGCTGTGTCCGCGCCTACATCCGCGCCTACATCAACTGCAACCTCTCCTTCACCTACCCCCTCTCAATCCAGTTCTCTGACACCTTCTCTAATACCAAAGAGACCGCCGTTCACCACGTCGATGAAGTCAACACCTTCCCCACCCAATCGGCGCGTAGTATCGAGGTCAAGTACAGCTAGTACCACCAGTACCACTAGTTCTATCTCTCCGAGGGCTGCGCGCACCTCCCTTGCGGTTCCCAGACCACGTTCGGTTGCCTCCACACGGTCAACGCGATCCACGGCTTCTACTACATCCACCGTCAGGCGTGCTGCCGCGGGACTCAATAAGCCACCTCCTCTACCGAGGCCGATTAGCTCGAGTACGAGTGGGACGAGCGTCGGTAGCTCGACTACAAGCGCCTCAGGTACAAGTGATTTCCATACTGCACCTAGCACGTCTACTCCAAGGCAGAGGACGATTAGTGCTACATCAACGGGAAGCGTGCGGAGCACGAGAAGTACAGCGACAACGAGGAGCACCACTGCAGTCGCTGGTGCCAGCCCCGGAAAACGTATTGTTTCTGGAGTGGCTGCCAAGCGACCTCCTTCCATAGCCAGCTCCGTGCGAAGTGTGAGCAGCGGGAAGAAGCCTATTTCCTCCTTGCCCGCTACCAGGAAGCCCTCGGCATCGTCGATATCTGCATCTATCAAGAGCAAAGCTTCTAGTGTAAAGACTCCTCCGGTACCTCCGCTTTCCAAGGAGTCTACTGACGCACAGCACAAGAAGACTGAAAGTACACTCAGCAGTGCCTCTAACGCCTCTGTCAAGACCTTGCGGAAGAAAGGCTCAAGCGATACCATTACTGGGAAGCGGACCCCTAAGGCCGCCGTTTCTACACTGAATTCCGCATCATCTTCTTCGAAACCTTCGTCAAAGCCTTCTTCTAAGACGTCTAGTACTGCTGACGATGCAGGCCCGACTTATCCGTCTCATCTTGGCGCTACTCTCGAGATTGGTATTCCTTGCATCATTTCTTCGAAGCGAAAAAGATTCAAAGCACTCGCGAGGTACATCGGAGAAGTGGAAGGCGAGTTGGGACCATGGGTTGGTGTTGAGGTGCCTATTGGTGAAGGGTCAGGGCTTGATCGAAGTGGAGATGTGGTTATGGGCAATAACTCTTCCGCTGGCGGACCGAACCCGGAAGACCGTCAGTGGAACGACGGGAGCTGGGGTGGTATACGATACTTTGAGATTGGTGGTTCGAATGGTGGAGGCGGTGGGTCCGAGTGGGGAGACGGTGCATATGGTGATGATTCGGGAGCTAGTAGGAGAAGAAAACTTGCTGCACACCATGCTAATGGTTATGGGAAGGGAACGAAGAGGCGTGGGGATCAATGGAGTGGTGATTCCGGAATGAGTGGGTACGGGAAAGGGACTAAGAGAATGAGGATGGGGAGAAGCTCGAGTCCGTCTACAAGTGACAGTGGTACTGGGGGAATGGTGGAGTCAAGAGGGTTGTTCGTCAGGCCCCAGCAGGTTCTATATGTGGTGGATGCGATTGATGAAGATCTATGAAGCAAGAGAGGCAATTGTCTCATTCCCTTTTTCCCCTCTGATTGCTATCGATAAAAGCATTGTCTTTGTGCCGTACTTACCTACTCCTTCTATGCTGTCTTTCTCGGTTTTCACTTCATCAACAGGACACACATTGATACTCGATATACCAGCTCACACTCATTCACCTTTTATTTGCAATTCTTCTTCCCTGACATGACCCACTTTATGATTTTTTTTTTTTTTTTGCGTTTTAATTTGCTTTCTCATTTCCATGTTTCTGTCTTTTCCAATCTCATTGTGTCTTTTGGTGTTTCTTTCTTTCTTCTGTACTTCCCCGATGTTATTGGCTCCATCCAAGCGCTCAGGCCGCAATATATACACTCATTCAATTATTTTCCCCCCCATAACCTATTTACTGTCGGGACCCTTTGCATCTTTAGTTTCTTTCGGTCTTTGGTGCTATTGGTTTCAGATTTGAAGTACAGTCCTTATAATCCATAATCTTCTAATTGCACCCTGCAAGCTTGTGGAGAATGTTAGGGGCAATTTGTCACCTTCAGACTGACTCTCTGTACAACACATGTGTTGCACAGTGAAACAAGTATATGAACCTGCACTCCAGCGCGACAGCCACAGCATCTTAAGATGATACAGTGATATGGGGAATTTATGTACAAGTCAGCGGCCCAATGCTGGATATACATGGTCTGACCAATGATCTAGTTTGGGCGGCTCATTTGTCGCTCAGAGTTTAAGGGAACCGGTGTCACAACTTGAGAGTCATCAGCAAGCCTCCCAAGAGAAATTTATATTTGCGGTAACTACATTGAGCAGTACTCTTCAGGAGGTATGAGCCGTGCTGAGAGTAATTAGCATAATACCAGCTGAGTTCTCGCCCCGTTCTCGCCTCCAGATAGCCCAGGGTTTGATCCTGTTTGATCATACTTCATCTCCGTGCATTGAACTTTATGCATGTAAATGATACAGCCCAGACTTACGGTGCCGCTTTAACAGCAGTATTGAAATATTTGAATGCGATGTTTTGCTTTCACTTTTCAGGTTTACAGAGATTTGTGCTTAACCGGAGGAGGCGCCATGAGCGCTTCTGGTGGTAATTCCCTTCGCCGATCCTTGCTCAAAGAAAAAAGATGGATGGAAGTACGGTTGCTTACACCTGCTTGGATTACAAACCGCGTGCCCCGAATCTTCGGCAAACCTCGGCATGAAATGAGCTTCAGTTGATCTGCAGGCTGAGGTTGACGAATGGAAATATACAGGAGATCGGAGATAAACCTGCTCATCCAAGTGGCAAAAAAGCTTACGATCAATTGGTCTGTCTAGATATTCATATCTTCCTGATTCTTTCTGAAGCATAGTAAATTGCTCTTGCTTGATTCGACCTGCGGTGAATGCCAGTAGACGCTTCGAAGCAGCCCAAGAGGCGGGCAGAGAAACATTTCACTCACGAAGAGCTTAAGGTTATCCAGCAGAAGAGACTTCGCGGTATGCCTTGTTGCACTTTCTTGCTTGAGGATTCGCTATTGACTTGCGTGTATCGTTCGAATCGCCCTGTTAGGAGAACTTTCATGCGCTGAATGTCGACGTCTTAAACTTCGTTGCGATAAGCAAGTCCCTTGCAGTACATGCTTGCGTCGAGGATGTGGATCCATATGCCCATCAGGGACCTTGGAAGCGGGCGCTGGAACCAGGTATATACCACTTGTGTCTAGAGGTGTGAGCAGGAACTTCATCACTTTTAGATTTGTTATGGCGTCGACGAACCAATTACACACTAAGATATCAATAATGTCTGCGCGAATCCGAGCACTTGAAGATTCCTTGGCGATTTTGCAATCCACTGTGTCGACAGAAAAGCACCCTATGCTCGAAGAACATTTGTTGAAGATCAAGTTCACCTCAGATATTCCTGCAGCTTCAGGTGAAGAGCATGTTGTTGGGGAGATGGCCATGGAGAACGGTACATCCAACAGCTCAACAAGTGACAGTAACGCAGATATGTCCGCCTTGGATGACTTTGGAAGCTTGACGCTGGGAGAGAACGGAGAAATAACATATTTTGGTCGGTCGGCAGGGAATGAAACGCTTCTGGTGAGAATTCTGTTCAAGAGCGTTTTCAAGGAGCAATGTCTAAAATCGTCTTATGTCTTCTCATATTAAGGTTGCACAAGAAGATCTTTTGGATTTCTACAACGATGCAGAATCAGATTGCAACGAGAAAGAGGATGACGGTTTCATGAGCATGATGACTGTTCATCCCCGAGATGGCGTCGGACATCCGACCGATGTCACCGGGCGTAATACTTGGTATTCTGAGCAACTCGAATCTACTGCAACAAGCACTAGCCCACAAACAACGAATCAGTCGTCCGAATCAATTCGGCTTGCGTCTGCAGATCCACTTGAGCAACCGAGCTCGGTTCTCCCTGAGCTGTTCGACTTACCTTTGGGTGAAGCTCGGAGTCTTTACAATTCGACGGAATTGACAGTTCCTTATCTCGTTAAACACCTTCCATCATACGAACGCGCTCAAGCTCTAGCTCAGTCATATCTTGATTATGGCTCAGTGTTTTTCAGGCCCATCACGAAAGTCGAGCTTCTGGATATAATTCTTCCGCGAAGTTACTCCTTTCTCACAAAGTCTACAGGCCCGAATTCCGTTCCTGTTCAAACAAATCACGCTGCAGACAATCCGGAGGAACCAGTACTAAATGGTCCTTCACCTCATGCTTTGGCTGGCTTGTTCTTCATCTTCGCGCTAGGTTCCTTCTTTGATCTGTCTCTACCTGCGCCTTCGCACGAAACGGAGGCTGAACTGTGGTTTCAGCTCGGGAGAAGGGCTCTAGTCAGTCGAAGTGGAGTCGCAGTGTCTGAAAACCCTCACCCTAAAACAGATGTCGATTCAAATACAATAGGTGATGCCGTTCCATCCCATCAACAGCCTTCAGAGGCCATGCACACGGCTTCAGCCAGCTTCACTGTCCCCCCATCTGCGATAGATGAAACAATTGGAGCGTTAGGACTTATGGCGAACTATATCAGCATGGCACATAAGAAATATTCTCGAGACAGTGCGTGGTGTATCCTCAGCATGGCAGCGAAACTTGCGCAATCTGCTGGCTTGCGTCAGTGTTTTCTATACATGATTCGACTATCTGTGGATTCTGATGCTTATTTTTATGTAGACCTTGATCCTTTGAGATGGGGTCTCGATCCAACAATTGTGCAAAGAAGACGAAGATTGTTTTGGGAGCTATTCCAAGCTGATATGGGAAATGTGCGTGTGCCACAACAGGTCTTCAATGCGTATGTTTAAACTAACAAGCTATTTTCGACTCGAAGAGTCTTGCGTTGGGGAGGCCACCTTGTACGCCCCTCGCCTTTGTAGATTGTCAATTTCCGAACGACGAAGAGTCATCATTGGACGATAAGGGAAATGTGATGAAGGGATGTGAGTGTATGAAGATCTCTTCTTTTGTATTAATCTTGATTCTGATTCTGCGACATGGCCAGTATGTCAGATGAAGTATCAGTTTGCGAAGGATGCCTACATGCCCATTGCCAATTCCATCCTGACCGTTAAGCTGCCGAGCTATACAGCTGTCATGGATTTGGACAAACAGGTCAGTCTCCCGAACCTGAGCCGTGGCGATTTCTTCATGTAGCCACCCTAGATTCGCCAAATCCCAATTCCTTCATGGTTTAAACCTGTGGTGACAATAGATAGCGAAGGCGAAGAAGTTTTTCATGATGGCCGTCAGGGCCTGCGTGATTTCTTCGGCAGTCAACATATGAATGCATGTGCGCGTTCTCTGCCACGATATGTTGCTTAAAGTTACACTAACGGGAGTATTTAGCGCTTGTCTATCTACACCGCTCGTTCTTCGCCCATGCAATACTCACACATCCGGCAGACCCTCTATCTTCGCCATTCGCATCATCTTTCCTCACCGCCTATCGGTCATCAAGCGAAATGATCAAATCTGCTCTCAACCTGTACAGTCGAAACCCTGAGATCTTTAGTCGAGTGTGGTTTATGACTTATCATGTGTTCAGTGCAGCGGTGAGTGTCTTTATACTATATGTAAGTGGCAGTCGATTGATGGTGACCTGTTAGCTGGTCGTCGGGTCTGTTGTTCGGCGTTGTCCCAGTTCAACTATCGCGCCTAGCGCGCTAATGGATCTTAGTATGGCGGTCGACCTTTATGCAAAGCACGCACACATGTCCCGTCGACATCAAGTGGCTTTCGTGCGTATCTTCTGTATATTACCACACCAAGTTAATATTAATGGTCGCTATCAGTTCATTCTCAAAAAACTCAAGACGAGAGCTGCTCGGCTGTATGCCGATTTCCTTGCGAGCAAAGGTCTGATCGGAAATGCTGCTACGGTTGGGCAGCCTGAGGATGCGAGTCTGAGCTCGAAAGATAGCATATCGGAATTTGAAGAAGGCATGCAAATGTTCGCAGGCAAAACCAAGGTCCTGACCAAGAAGAAGAAGACAAAGGATTCAAATCGCGCTCAAAGTGATAGCGGTAGTGCGCCGTCGTCCGTCGCCGACACCCCGTCCCCGCAGTCGGACGGAGGGTCAGGTGTACATCCCTCCGTGTCCTCAACAAACTCTTTCCCTCCTCTCCATACTGATGGCTCGACTACAATCGCAGATTATGGTCGGCCCAACGTCGATGTGCCTATGGACTTCAACCTGGGCCCTGATTTCAACTTTGACACGGAGTTGGGTTTCGGGATGGATAGTGGTGTCGGGATAGTGATGAACATGGCTCTCGAGGATATAAACATGGAGAACAATTCTGGAGGAACTCAAGTTGCTGGTACATTCGGTGGATTCTCTCATTCTGATGTGCCCTCTTCGTTCATGGGGTATTCGGGTAGTAATGACATGAAGGCAGCACCAGGAGCGGGTCATGGTGCTGTAGACCCTTTCTCTTCTGTATTCCCGCAGACGGCTTCCGCACAAGCTGCTATGCTGTATGGTATGGGGCCAAATGTTGCCCAAATGCCCTTCTATGCGCATGTACCGTTTTCAACTCAACATTCGAATCCGGGCAATATTGATGCTGGCACTGCTCCCCGTACTGGTTCGACAGTCTCCCCTCCAGTAGCGTTTACGAGCTCACAGACGGATAATACGGAGCTGCAGGCATTATTCATGGAGTATCTTGCCCATAATCAGTCTCCTACAATTCCCTCGTCTGCCTCAGCCTTTGACAACTATGCGATGAGCGTCAATCAGGGTATAACTGGTGTGCCTTCGATGGGTCACCCGGACTTTTCTCCGTCACCAATGTTTTCACCGACTTCCCAGCCTATTGCTGCAAATTTTGCACAGCAGCAGCATCAGAAACAACCTGGCTGCCCATGGCAACTTCAGGGTACATCTGTTGATATGCAAAATCTCTCGGCCCTGGGAACAAGTACTGGTACCTCGCTCGATGGTCCGGATCCTACAGTTAGTAATTATGAGAATCTTTTCAAGCTAATGGGATTAGGTATGAGTTCGACTTCTTGCTACCGCGCCGGAATGGAAGTTGACATTCGTTTTCAAGATCAAACACAAACATAGCTACGGACGGAGCGATGAGCACTGAGGGAAGATTCATTTAGATATTGATATCGAATCTTGAAGCTTGAAGAACAAAATAGTCCGTTTGTAAAGTATACAATGTAAGTTCACTAACCTGTCTTTATATACTCGGCTTTCTGCTTCCTTTGTAATTCTATGTATCACTGTACAGATAATTGTTGTCGCCTCTGTTTTCCTCGAAGTCGTCCCGTGCATGTATGCTTTGGGAGACGTACCTGTCACTGAGTGGCGAGCTAAACAGTGAATTGATTGTTGATCGCTACTCTCTATTACATTCCATCATGCACAGTCTCTCCATCGCCAAATGTATGAACATACTGGGTCCTACCCTCTGTATGAGGCCTTCAAGCTGCGGTCCCGGCGGGCTGGTTATGGCGTGACATAATATGTAATATGTCTTTCCTGAACCCTATATTATTAGACTATCCGAGTCTCATTGCAAACATCTGTTAGCGTTGTCCTAAACGCCTTCAACATTTGCGCCTTTCCTTCTCTTCATTTTCTGCCTAGTTGCATTGAAATTGGAATGAAGAACACAACGCGGCTGGCTCTCGTCTTGGGTGTCAGCATATCCTTCTTCATTGCTGAAATCTCTGGCAAGCTCTGCATGTTTCAATGGGACGTGTTTTTATTCATTCGTGAATCATCTAGTTGGATTTAAGACGAAGAGTCTTGCGTTGATTGCTGATGCAGTGCGTCAAACTTTTTTCGTTTTAAAAGTATACCGCGCTGACTCGTCTGGTGGCATCGGCCCAGTTTCATTACTTGAACGTATGACCTGCGTTCTTATCATCTTGATAGCGCTTGATAAGATCGTTGAGATATCTAGGATATCGTGGCTTAGTGCGTATTTGTCAACTCTAATGTTCAGTGGGGTTGAACTGAACTGTTTGAATAGCGGGATTGCTTTTGTAGCGGCACACGTATGTGTTTGTTACTTTTCGCGGCTCTATGTCACTCAGTGAAATACCCTCCAGCTGCAAGACAAAAGCCCTGCAGTACGCTGCGTTCCTCATTCATGTGGGATGATGCCTCACAAACCAACAGCGGAAAGGTTTCACCTACGCATTTCATCGTGCGGAGCTTGTCGGTGTGTTGTGAACAGTTCATTCGCCATACCCTGCTTCTGATTTGTCCTTCCCAGGCGCTTTCTTCAACGGCGTATTCCTCTTGGCACTTGCTCTGTCAATATTTTTGCAATCTCTTGAACGATTCATCAATATTCAAACGGTCGACGATCCTAAAGACGTGTTGATCATCGGCTGTGTTGGTCTTGCCCTGAATATCATCAGTATACTCTTTGTTCATGGTGAGTACGGTTTCCATAGAAAATAGATCTACTCCCTCCAAGCCGGTTGGCTGCCCATATACTCTGTGAGGAGGATATGCCATTCATGTTCCATACACGCACACGATCAGTAGAGCTGAATATCTCTGACAGATCATGGGTCTCACAGTCATGGGAATGAAGTCGAGCAATACCCAGATGCTATTGAGATGTCGGAAGAGATCAACCTCGTCGTTCGTTTTCATTTGTACACGTCTGTGCACATTCTATTTACATATTTTACTAGCACGCCGGCCATCATCATACCCTGGCTCAGCCTATTTCTGGGCATGGTCGCAATTTTGGATTGCTCGGGGTGCTCATTCATTTATGTGGGGATGCTGTGAACAGTGTGTTCTAATTATGATGACTGTGACTAGGACCGTACTGAACTGCTCAAACTTTCACAGACATCGGAGTCGTTATAGCCGCCGTGCTTTTATGGAAGCTTGACTCGCCCAACAGGTTCTATGCTGATCCAGCTGCGTCTATGATAATTAGCTTTGTCATCTTCGCCAGTGCTATTCCTCTCAGTATGTTGTCCTGATATATGAATTCGTGATACGACCATGACTTACTGCTATGCAGCTGCTCGAACTGGACGAATCTTACTTGAGGCCGCCCCGACCGATCTTGACTTGCAGAAAGTTAGAGATGATCTAAGTGGGGTACGCGAGAAACATAACCGCATGAGATCAATGATCGAGCAACTAACTTGTAGCTTGTTTTTAGAATCCCAATGTTCTGTCTATTCATGATCTCCACGTATGGCACTTATCACAGAAGTAAGTCTCTTGCCCTATCGCACTTTTTTCTTGTTCAACTGATTGCATCACTTTCTCATCTTCATCGACAGAACGTCATACTCGCCTCGGTACACGTTTGCGTTTCCCCCGAGCTGAGCCTTGAAGAATGGGAGAAACTTGAAAAGTCGCTTCATCACTGTTTTGCCGAGTACGGTGTCGAGCACGTCACGATCGCACCAGAGGTGCACCGTACCATTTCCGAGTCAGAAAACCAGACAAGTACGGTGAATACTGAGAATGGGGATGAGTTGATAGGGACGTGTAAAATGCCGTCGAAGGAAGGGTTTGGTTGTAGCTTCGGTGAACTGACCAAGAGTCCGGGAATGAGGAGGAGGGATACCGGGCACAGTCATAATCATGCGTAAGCGATGTTTTTTGGGAGAGTAGAATATAGATCTTTTGTTAAAATGCTATGTAATATACAACGTTCACTGGTATCGCAAAGCGCCTTCAATTACGCCTGAGGCGTTGGTGATAAAGATGAACAGTTTTCTCTCGTGGCTAAGTGCAGAAATTGTAGCCTGTCTAGAAATGCAGAAGAACACTGTGCCTCTCAAAAAATCTATATCTAGGGGCACATGAGACGCGAGAATTCTGTTTGTGTGCTTGCTACATAGTGCATTTGCAGGAAGAGTATATTCAAAAGCGGTGACAAATAATTACTACATGGTTGGCGGGACTGTTGAAATCCCCCTTCACAGCGACTCTAGTTGAATAAAGACGCTGTTGCATCTCTGGAGAGAATTTTAAAAAACAAAACTCGTAGGGGTGCGTCTACAACTATGTGAAACGACTTCTCAAGCCCCGTGCACCTGTACCTGGGCAATGACCGAGTTGACAAATAGATGCTGGTCGACCTTAACATTTTCCGCGAAAACAACCTTAGCCTGGGGACCAAAGATGAGTGTATGGGACGATCCACCAAAACGGAACATTCCCAGCTCATCACCCGTCGAGACCTTCTGTCCGTCCTGAACAGTTATCTCGCAGGTAGACACCTCCCCCATCCCAACCCCAATGAAGCCGACAAGCCCGATGTCTGTATTGTCTGCCTTGATGTAGATCAGGGCCCGAGTAGAAGACAGTGTCAACCAGGACTGGGAGCGAACGATAGCACCGCGAGGGTCACCCGGTTTGAGATCGGGATCGTCCTCTGGGGCACCGTCGTCTGGCAAGACAGCGTAGTAGGTACCAGGAACAACGTAAGTTTTTACAATTTCGCCATCGACGGGGCTATGCCAGCGATGGTAGTCCAGGGGACTAAGAAGGGCTTGGTAGACCGTTCCCCCAACGAACTCCTTGGCGGACTCCTGGTCGCGGTCGAGCATATCATACAAGGAGTACTTTTGGTCCTTGAGCCAGAACTGGTCATGGTATTGGACATTGCGAGCGATGCGATATACAGTAGACTCGCATGCACTGTGAATGAGAGTCTTGTTGTCGGGAGCGTCGACAGGGCGAGCCTCAGACTGTAATTGTCTGGTGAAGAACTGATCCCAGGATGAATATCCTCGATTGACAGCGTTGGGATCGGGTGTGACGTAGGTTTCATTGAAGATGCCTCGACCATCAGATTCAAGGGATTCCAAGGCCATCTCTGTGAACCAGCCCTCCTCTCCCTCGTCAGTGAGCGTCTTATTGGAGTCGTCGGTCGTAAGGTATTTGCCCCAACTGTCCAAAAGCTCCTTCAACGAAAGGTTGAACGCCGGATTACGGAATAAATCGTAAGCCGCAGCTGTGTTGCTGAGTAGGTCAAACAAGAGGTATATCGGAACACCGATGGGTTCTCTGATTATTTCGCCGTTTTCGTCCTTGGCTGTATGGAACTTTGGGGGTTCGGCGACGATGTTGTCGAGCATGTAGAGCAAGGTGTCGAAATCAGAGATCTAGTTCACTTGACGATTAATTCTGGGCAGAGCGGTTGGTTTACTCTCGAAACATACCTGGTTTTCATTGGAGACCTGAAGGAACATTTGGTTAAACAAATTAAACATCTCTGGATCAGACTGAATGGCGGTCTGAAAGTCAACCACAGCACTCGTGTGTTCTGTCCGGTTACGGGAGAGCTTATCACTGAGCTGGACAAGCTTACTTATGAAGCTCTTGTGGATCGCAGGATTGGCCGGGAGCCATCCACGATAGCGAGTCAGAGTCGTCTTGCGGTTTGACATTATCCTAGGGGAGCAACATGAGTACGCTGAGTGATTATACTCGAACAATACTTGCCTGTGTTCGCGAGGTATGGAAGAGGTGGTACTTCATTGTCAACATCGGCGTTGCTTTTATACAAGAATCGAAGAACCACAACATGATTGGAGAAGTTCCGTTGTCGTCAGCCAGCCTCGAGGATGCGATAAGAAAAAAGCTAGGTACTGGCGAAAAAGTCCTAAGCTTGATGACGGGCATCGAATCTACCTTTGCATCGGATAGGCGTTGCATTAAAGAGCGGACAGTGCCAGAATCACGTTCGACATGATCTAAAGGATGATTGTGAAGGATAACTTTACAAAATTAGAAGACCTCTCAAACCTCGAATGGTTTACGGAGTTAGCGCGACTTCAGTGCCACCAAAGGTGCAACGTTATAACCCAACTCGTCTATCTCCGCGAGTAGGGTCAAGGGAGTCATAAAGATCCCCACCATCAGGCTCCGAGAGAGACAAAGCACGACTGAGAGCTTGATTGTCGTATCGGAAAGTTTGAGGTTGAATAGTATCCCCTGAGCTCTGGGCCTCCTCTTATCCTAAAATCGATACTATCAGACTTCGAGGAGAAGGAGCTCGACCGAGAGAGAGTGACGAGTGATGAGACGCGAGAATTCTGATTGTGTGCTAGTGCATATGCAGGAAGAGTACATTCAAACGGTGACAAATATTTAGTACATGGTTGGCGGGACTGTTGAAATCCCCCTTCACAGCGAGTCTAGTTGAATAAAGACGCTGTTATATCTCTGGAGAAAAAAACCACAAAACTCGTAGGGGTGTGCCTTCTTGTACAACTCAACTGTGGAATGCCCAACCACATTCTCAGGCCACCTGGGCAATGATCGAGTTGACCAATAGATGCTGGTCGACCACAACGTTATCCGCGAAAACAACGTTAGCCTGAGGGCCAAAGATGAGCGTATGGGACGATCCACCAAAATGGAACATTCCCAGCTCATCACCCGTGGAGACCTTCTGTCCCTTCTGAACAGTTATCTCGCACGTTGATACCTCAGCCATCCCAACACCAATGAAACCGACAAGCCCAATGTCTGGATTGTCTGCCTCGATGTAGATCAGGGCCCGAGTAGAAGACAGTGTGATCCAGGACTGAGAGCGAATGAGAGCACCGCGAGGGTCACCCGGCTTGAGATCGGGATCACCTACTGGGGCACCGGCGTCTGGCAAGACTGCGTAGTAGGTACCAGGAACAACGTAAGCCGCTTTGATTTTGCCATCGACGGGGCTGCGCCAGCGATGGTAGTCCTGAGGACTGAGAAATGCTTGGTAGACAGTTCCGCCAACGAACTTCTCGGCGAACTCGTCCTTGCGGTCGAGCATATCATACAAGGAGTACGCTTGGTTTTTGAGCCAGAATCGGTCGTGGTCTTGAACATTGCGAGCAATGCGATATACAGTAGACTCGCATGCACTGTGAATGAGAGTCTTGTTGTCGGGAGCTTCGACAGGGCGGGCATTAGGCTGTACTTGTCTGGTGAAGAACTCGTCCCAGGATGAATATCCTCTGTTGACAGCGTCGGGATCGGGTGTAACGTAGGTTTGATTGAAGATGCCTCGACCGTCTTCAAGGGATTCTAGGGCAATCTTTGTGAACCAGCCTTCTCCCTCGTCCGTGAGCGTTTTATTGGAGTCATTGGTCGTAAGGTATTTTCCCCAACTATCCAAAAGGTCTTTCAACGCATAGTTGAATGCCGGTTTACGGAATAGATCGTAAGCAGCAGATGTGTTGCTGAGGAGGTCAAACAAGAGGTACATCGGAACACCTATAGGTTCTCCGATTACATCCCCGTTTTCGTCCTTGGCTATGTGGAACTTTGGAGGTTCAGTGACGATGTTGTCGAGCATGTAGAGCAAAGCGTCGAAATCAGGGATCTAATTAACTGAACGATTAACTCTAGGCAGAGCTGTTAATTGACTCTCGAAATATACCTGGTTCTCTTTGGAGACCTGAAGGAAAATTTGATTAAACAAATCAACCATCTCTGGATCAGCTTTGATAGCGTTCTCAAACTTAGCCACAGGATCTGTATGGCCTTCGCTGGCATCGGAGGGTGAGCGGCTGAGCTCGACATGCTTCCTCACGAAGCTCCTGTGGATCGCAGGATTGGCCGGGAGCCATCCACGGTAGCGAGTCAGAGTCGTCTTGCTGTATGACATTACCCTAGAGGAAAACGTGAGCACAGTTTGTCCGGAGTATCATACTCGTACAAGACTTGCCTGTGTTCGTGGGATATGTAAGAGGTGGTAATCCATTGTCAATATCGGCGTTGCTTTTATACAAGAATCGAAGAACCACAATATGATTGGAGAAATTCAGTTGTCGTGAGCCAGCCTCGAGGATGCGATAAGAAAAACGCTAGGTACTGCTGACTCGAAAGAGTCCTATGGTTGATGACGGGCATCAATTCTATTGCTGCGTACGAATAGGTATTGCGGTGGTGAGCCGAAATATGTTTGACATGATCTAAGGGATGATTGTGAAGGATAACTGAACAAAATCAGAAGATCTCTCGAACCTAGAATGGTTTACGGATACCGCAAGTCCAGTGCGGCTGACCCTACAAAGGTGTGACTTGCACTAGGCCTCTTCTTGACATTTCTTCACGAGTAGCGTCAAAGGAATCCTGGAAGTCACTATTGACAGACTCCGTAAGAGAAGGAGCTTGACGGACAGAGGGTGACAGTCGTCTGGGAAGCTCTTTGTATGTATCACTCATTGGAATCTACCTAGAGCTTTGTGCACCAATTATTTGACGTTGAAACATCGACTACCGGATGATTGATTATGATGTGAAAGGCTCGAATCCGCGGATGCATTCACTGAAACAGAGAAGGGAGAATTAACACAGAACCAAGTAATGATAAAAAAGGACCCTATCGTACATTTGCGTCATGAAATGCCCCGGTAAGGTGAAGCCATACCCGCACGACATGAAAAATGTTCAAACATGCATGACGCGAACAAGACCAAGAAGCAGTTCCACGCGTTGATGATTGAACGTTCAGAACGTTAAACGGAATACAGTCCACTGCGGGATACTCTGCGTAGCAGTGCCTTGGGGTAACTACGAAGCTCCAGGCGAGTACCTCTACCGTCATCGGAGATCTGGGAGAAGCGAGCTCAACGCTGCGGTGAGAACCTCAAGCCGTTTAATGCCACCAGAGTCATTGAATCGCTTTGTGCAACCATCTCCGTCGAAAGGTCAACCACCAATCCTACTATCCAGCTGACCTTCGTCGTGACATCCTCGCGTCCGCTTTGTAGCCTGCGCTAGACCCTCTATACATGAATTGTGTATGTATCGGCGGTACAATTTTGCGTCACCGTGAATGCGACATTCTGGAAGAACAATCATTCTGAATAACAGCTCATGGTGATAAAGAACAGACGTAGAAGGTGGCTCTGACCTGCCCTGCCACTTGCGATGCCTTCTCACTGTATGTATAACCAGATCGCTCGATATGAGTCTCCCAGTGAATATGTGTACTGATTGCAACGCGAGCTGGCGCACGACTGGAAGAGAAAGAAAGTTTGGATTTGAATTTGAAAAGTGAAAGCGGGCTCAGCAGGTACTACTACTTACATAAGCTAATTCGCCGTCGTATAAGTAAAGATAAAAACAAATAATGTCCCTGGTAGTATATCGGTTAGTACACGCGCCTGTCATTAATTGCTCTTGATGATGGTTGAGCGCGCGAAAGCTGGGTTCGACTCCCAGCCAGGGAGCATTTCGTATTAGGCACGTTGGTCTGATTTTGTTCTATCTTCGGCTTTATTTTTTGTTACATCCAGTGGTCACTGGAGAGTGGACTTATTACAGCTTGCGCCCCGAAGCAACTCTGAGTGGTGAAAACGCAGGCGAAGAGTAGGCAAGCAATGTTCAAGGGTGAGTTCGCAATTAGGTTTTAGATCGACGTAACGCTAGCGTACATCGGAGGAGGCATACAAAAAAAAGAAACAAAGAAGAAAGAACCGAAAAAGAAAACTTAATAGAGTAGGCCTCCCAAAAAGAAAAACCATTGTCTAAGTATGTAGGCGTATGCAATACATTTTTAATACAACAGTACTAGTGAACCACAAAAGAACCCATCAGCTTTCCGTTCTTGACCGCCTCTCCGTCACCCCATAACGAGCGGTTCCCTCTTATTCTTATGAAACAAGAGATGTACCAGAACGTGAGAAGGATCGGGAGAAACAAGTCGGGCATTCATCGAGAAACGATTATTATCGTTCTCTCCGGAATTGTGTGTATTTCGCATCATCTGGGTGTGGGGTTGTATGTAGGAAAACGAAGTGGATAGAAAGAGAGAATACAAAACAATCACATTCGTGATCACATCTGTCCGCGCTCTTCCAGCTCTTCCAATCTTGTAACCTGTCTATAAAACGAGAGGAACATCGTGAGCATCAGTGGGAAGGCCGAGTGGAGTCAAGACTAACCTATCCCGGATAGCCTCCTGCCACCTCTGCAACTTCGCAGTCTCATTCAACTGGAACCCATATATCCTCGGCCTATACCTCTCCGCCTTAAGCGCAACACTTGCCGTACTAATCGACTCCCCACCACCTTCCACCATAGAAGCATCCATCTCCTCCCTAACCCTCCTCCTTGCCCTCCCTTCAACTTCCCTCCCAGCTCCATTCCCCACACCTGCCGCCGCACCTGCTCCCGCTCCAACTCCGCCAGCAGTCTCCCTCGCTCCTGCCCCCGCCCCCGCCGCAGTACCATTCACCTCCGCAGGCCCACTCTTCCCAGGAATCAAAGTCGGATAAACGAGAAACATTAAATGCGGGAACGTCGTGCCAAAGTACGCCCCATCAATCGCGCCGTGTCGGGAGGATTTCGGTGAGTAGATGTCTTCGCATCGGCCGCAGTAGAGTTTGACGGATTTTTCGTAGGGTGTGTCGGTTAGGCCTACGGGGAGGAGGGGTTGGAGTTGGCAGAGGACGCGTGGGCAACGGCCGAATTCGGCGCGTTTGTATTTTTCATACTGGGGAAGGGAGGTTAGATAGAGGTTGAGGGATGTATTGAGGGGGGTAAAGAGGAGGAAGGGGGAATAGAAGGCAGAAACGTACCATTTTTGATAAACCCCTGGCTGTGACTACCCATCTAGCGTGAATAAGTCCATAAAGGAGTCTAGCTTGGACATCGAGAGCCCCTCTCAGTTCATCTTGTACATCGTCATCTATTGTCCGAATTCCACGAGGTATCACCATGAGAGTCCAAGTCTTCCAACGGCGGGTACGACTTACTCACCAAGCTGATCAGTTATTAAATCCAGAGCCTGAGGATAATTTGCTACTTCATTGTTTAAACCTGTGAGATTAAAACGGTCGAGTATGAAGTCTTCGTCGACCTCGCAGAAGTATTCATTGCCTTTTGAAGAAAGGAACCAGGATATCCACTGGAATTCATGAGTTTGTGGTTGTCAAGAGGGCGCAGTGAGTCAAACGTCAGTTGAAAATAGTCCTTTCTTTCTTTCGAGTCACAAACAAACGTACCGAGCTTCGATTGTAAAGCCAGGACCGACACGCCAACATCGACCAAGACAAGATACACCACCCATCCCAATTCCAATAATCACAGAATAAATAAGAAACGCAAAAGAAACCCGAGAACAAAAACCAGGAGCAATGAGCCTCGAAACAACCAACGAATGAAACGGAACATAACGGACCTGGAGTAATCTGAATCCGAGCCTGTGGATACTTCCTCGACTGCGCGATGAAGCATTCCCTGGATCAGCGTGGTATTAAGGTCCCCTGTTGTTTGAGGAGAAAGTCGGAAAGGGAACAGGGAGAGGTGGAAGTGTGAGATCGAGGTGAAAGAAAGTGTGTTTAGGGCGCATCACGTCAAGTTGACGCATGGCCCATGAACTTAAAACCTGGCTATAGTTAAAATCTACCAAGGCCTAACATCTCCCTGGTAGTATATCGGTTAGTACACGCGCCTGTCATGGGACCCATAACCTGAAACCTGCCTCCGCGCGAAAGCTGGGTTCGACTCCCAGCCAGGGAGTTTCTCAAATGATATGTCGCTTTTTATTTTTATTTTTATTTTGTTATTTTCAAAGTTCTTCATATTTAGCACGCAGTTGCAAGACTTAGTGCCAAGGTGTGGGGGGCACTAAATTATATACTACAAGCATGCTGCTCTGGCGCAATCTCTATCATGACTATTTGTTTTATTTCGCTATGCTGAGTATGTGCATGAGGCTTTTTAGGCTCTGAGGAGTCGCTTCAATGTTAGTCCAGCGTCACTTATTAGACTCTCGTGCTTATAGGCACAAGCAGATACACCGCAGTTGGTTCAATTGAACGTGGAAGAACTGCCGTTGACGAGGTGAGTTTACTACACAATTTTCGTCTAACTCGAATCGTGCAGATTCAACCCTCTCTGACCATCTTCTGTATCCTTGAATTCGTTTCCATAGATCGTCTTGACTTCTCGATTATTCAGCGACAAAACACGATTCTCTTTCTAGGAGCAGCCGACGGTTCAGACATGTAACTTTTCTTCGATGTGGGCTTCTGCCTTCCTGGACTCGGTTTGATTGGAGTTTGTGGTATATCGTGGCCGGACGGTGTATATTCAAGAGGACTATGGACGACTCGGAGAGAAACAGTAGCTGATATCGCGATAGTGGTAAGCATGCCACTTGTTGTAATGATCCCCGTTGACCCCAAATTCTAACATCATTTCTGCACTTACAGCAGCGGGTCATCTACTTCGAGAACCTATAGCTTGATGTCCTCAGAAGGGCAGTAGATTTCTCGAGGAACACATGGGAGATCTTTCTCAGGCTCGGGTTTTGTTTGAGTCCAGACGTTCGGAAATGTAGGATAGGAAAGGATGCTTGAGGAGAGGTTTGATAGAGAGCAATTGCGGAGCATGCGCTTTAGATCCTGTCAACTCTCTGCACTCTCCGACTCTATGGATGCTTCTTGTATCGAGCTGCTGGAAGAGTCTTGCTGCAGTGTGTTCGACCGCCTATTTGGGGAGGATATTTCCGATGCACGATATATGGCTTTGACCGCGACGCTGCCTTTTGAAATTTGAATGGAACGCGATCACATGGCTATCGACTTCTCTTCTTCCTCCACTCTCGTCTGAAGTCATCAGCTACCATTTTCTCTCCCATTTTTGGACGCCTGTCTCCTCCGACCCTTTGCGCACGCATATACACATCCTCTCTTGTGTCGCCTTTTACCAATTACCTCTCACTTAGTCATGTCCGACCATCTCCCTCCTTCCTATCGTCAATCTACACGTTCCAATCGCAGTACAGATATTCCTGGACCCCCTCTGGTCGTTGGGAGACATTCACGGGAGCCTTTACCCAATCCAGACGATGATTCTCATAATCCTTGCTGATTCCTTACTTTCTTCAGCTTCCCGTTCCATCTCTAAGAATCCTCCCAATAACGCGACGACGTCATCGCTCAGTCAAATGGATCGGGGCCGCTCGCCCAGTCGTCGTTCACGCACTGCGTCGCGCAAGGATCGCTTGCCCAGCTCCTCCAATTCGGACTCAGATAGTTCGGCGTCTCACTCACTCACAAAGTCGCTCTTCTTCTTCAGTCCCGGTTCCACCTACAAGCCCTCGGACCGATCTCACTGTCATCGTCGCTCCCGGTCTGTGGACACTTCTGGACGTTCTCACAAGAAACATCGACATGAGGACACTTCACGAGGACGTGATAACCGGAAGCACCGCCGACGTCACTCTCGATCCTCATCTCGTTGCTCTGATGGCAGGTCCTACGTCAACTTTTCTAGTTCGAGGTGGTATCCGAACGATGAAGTTCACAATACGCTCTCCACGGGCTGGCATTCCTCCCTCCCCATCACATTGTTCGCCAGCAGGCTCACAGGTACAATCACATCCCCCACAAGACTACCATTGCCGCTCCCATCAAGTCTCTTATAGAAGTTGACTTCTTGGACATTGCTCGCAACTATTCCACAGCAATACGCATGTACTATGATCCCAAAGGGAAGGGAGGTTCTAGCTCCCGCACTGCTCTACGCACCGCAGACATGTTTCATAATTTCTTTATCAACATCGCACTACGGGAAGATTTCCTTGATCGGTTTCCCTCGTTGGTCCAGTATGCTATTTCCAGCGTTTATGCATGGGAGGCGCAGCCTTCTTCCTCCAGGGACCGGTTCCGCATTGACAAGGTTGAGCAATCTGAGGTTTTTTTTTGAAATCCACTCACGCATTCGAGACGATCCTCATTCTTTCCAACATCTGCCTCGTGGAATGAGCTCCTTTCTTGTTAACGGCCAACGTTGATACTACGATATGAAGTTTTCCATGCATCACATCTGGACCTGTACGCGGAGCATGCATTGTTCGCTCACTCATTTTTGGCTCCGCGACACTCGATCCTACAGCTAGATATCCTGGATGTGGTGCTCACGTAGCACTGTCTGTCGAACACCTGTAGAAGAATTATGTCGAGATCTGCAGCTCTGAAAAGTCTGTTTTTATGTTTTTCTCAAGTTTTTCTGTCTTGTTCTACGTTCTGTTCTACGTTATTGGTTTTCCCTTTACCGCTATCGAAAGTTTTCAGCCTCATGTGTACGTACTGAGATACCCTTTCTTCGTGTTCTCTACCTCTGCCGTTTATTTGTTTTCGTGTTTTCGTGCCTTCATGCCTTCCTGGCTTTTCCCTCCACGCATCCCCCTCTTTCTCGCTCATGTTTCACAGTCCGCCTCTCTCTGTCTATTCAGTCTGAACCCCAACTGAAGTCGTATGAATCGGGTCTCGTTATCATTGTTCAGCTCTGGGTTCTGCGCATGACTGCGGCACAAATGTACATGTTGACTGCGGTCAAGAGCTAATGTATCGGTGATTCTGAACACCGGCCGAACTTGGTGGAGGCTGCGATTCTGGAACGTCAGCGCGTCAGCCCTTGAGAGTTGACGTTGAGCGCTGAGCGCTGGATCTAATCATTCAGTGATAACAATCATAGAAGAGAACAAAGAGAACAGCGCGGAACGTGGATGTTTTGGGCACAGCTGCCGAAGAGTCTTAGCGCGCGTCGAATCCGATGCTCCTTTGTATTCGATGTAGAACTGCGATCTGACAAATAAATTGAGCTCCAAGTTGTACTTATATACTCCATCAATGTCTTCATTGTAACCACTGTATCGTCTCTTCTTCTCATCGATGACTCAAAAATCGATGCCTGAGTATACACCCTACTACCCCAGGTCAAGCAACTCTTCCATTCCAACCGACTTACCGCCACCATACTCCGAGTTTCCTCCAGACGCAGAGCCCTCAGCGTCAACGTCAGCTTCATCTGCAATCCAACTCAGTCAAGATGCCGACGTTCTAATTCGTACCTACTTGCCACCAAATCCTCTAGAGGAAGACAGAGATTCCCGTGTAGAAGACGAAGTTCTTCCACTACCTTTTTGTTTACCCCAAACAAGCAAGAATGCTTCGTTTGGATCATCTTTTGCTAGAGGGTACAACCCCGCTTTGGAAGTTGTTGGGATCTCGCAGGAGGCGTTGTTGAAGTTTATCGATGGGCTTAATATGGCTATGGTGGCTGGTCCACCTTTGCGTGTTGTAGATGTTGCTGGAATGGTTATTGGTTTCGTGTGAGTACTACATTAACAAATTCGTTTCCTTCGTTTTGACTTCACGACTCATGTATGTATGTATTGTGTGTTTTATGGGTTTTATGTTACAGTCCACATCACTGGGCTATGATAGCAGGCGCAATAATACAAACCATTGCTCAAACAGGAATGCACATCCTTTCAAAAACCCTCACCGATCGTTACCTCCGCGCTGCAAACCTAAACCTCTTCAAACCCCGTGGTCTCTCTGTCCGACTATGCACAACCCCCGCTATGCTCCTCCTTCTCAAAAACTCCGAAACCCCAGAACCGTCATACAAAGACACATTAAACAAAGTCGGTCGTGGTGTAGGCTCAGTTCTCCTAAAACTCCCAATCCCATTCTCTAGTAGACTCGTACACGCAATCGCTGATAAACCACCTCCGATTAATCTTAATCTTACATCCGAGGAGTCTGCCAGTGGATCTGTTAACACTCCGAATCATAATCATAACCCGGTACTTCTACGGAGGTTAGCGATAACAGAGGGTTTAGCGCTGCCTGTTAATCTACACGGGATTCCACCGCCTACGAAGCCGAATGGCGTGATGGATACTTTGAACGCTTGGGGTGTCAATAACGATGAGAGAAGAGAACAGAAAAAGCAGAGCAAGATCGAGGAGAGAAGGAGGGCGGTAATGAGGATGCAGCTGGCGGGGGTACTGGATTCACGCACCACAGGTCGTCGTTTTGATCGAACGAGGATGGGAGGTTCGAATATGTATTCGGGTTCAACTTCGTATCCTTATGGCACCCCAGGGATGTCAGTACCAACTGCACACTCACGAAACTACACGACTCCTCCCATGTATCGTCCACCAGAGCAAAGTGGTGGGGTCCCGCCGGGGCCGAGTACTGCTCGCACTGATCAAGTTCTTCATCCCTCTGATTCTGATAAAGCCGCGATGGTGCCTGAAGGTGGACGTAACGACCAGAGGCAAAGGAGACACAGCTCAAGTTCGAGTTCAAGCTCAAGCTCAAGCTCAAGCTCAAGTTCCTCCAGTTCTTCGAGCTCCAGCTCAGACCCACACGGTCCTCCACAAATTCCCAATCGAAAACTCTCCCAAAAAGAAGGCCGGCGTCAAATCAAAGAACATCGACGCGAGAACCGAAGATTAGCCAGGCGAGTGTTACGGGAGCGTCGACAGGAGTCTCGGGAGATGCGTCGAGAACGTCGACAACAGAGGAGGGAGTTGAGAAGGGAGAGAAAGGATTTGAGACGGGAGGGTAAAGATGCTAGACGGGCAGGAAAAAGACGAGCAAGGGAAGAACGAAGAGTTGCTAATGCTGATTTGTTGGAACATTGGGCGACGGATAGGATTTTATGGGTTGTTATTATGAATGCTGAGAAAGGTGAGGCGAAGTTTATCTTTTCATTGTCATCTGCATTGCCGACTAACTGGACTTTTTCCTTTTTTTTTTTTTTTGCAGATGCTGATATTAAAGGAATTGAAATTGCGGAGAATTCTGAGAATGAGGAAAGGATTGATTTTATGGCGTGGAAAGCTGAGATGGAGTTGGAGAAGAATGATTTGGTGGATGCTCCAGCAATGGATTACGATGATGATGAGGAAGAAGTTTGGGAAGGCGAACATGTTGGATCTGAACCGGCGCAGGCAGACACGAGATCAGAAACGAAATAGATTCGATATCTGGTAACGCTGTACATGTTCCCAAATGTAATACATAGTACTACATAAAGCAGACAAGAACGTTTACCGATTCTGATACGGCTCCACTGCACCTGGGTCCTGAGGCCTGAAGCTTGCAAGGCTACAGGTGTCAAAGGTGTCAAATGGTTTTTGATGACAGAGAGCTGTAACGTATTTGCTCTGCAATATAAAGCAAGTACTGTCAGCAAGCCCGGCAACAAGGCAAAATGTAGAATTTCAAAACTTCAAGCTTCAAGTACATAGGAACTTGAAAGATATAAATAAGCAGCTCGTGTTTTCGCCACCCAGCACAGCGCTGTCACTGCCAGGTCTGCAGGATCCAACATTGGCACTGCCAGCCTCCAAGCAGTGCTCATTTGTATACCCTGAAGCTTGAAGTTTATATAGGACCGTCGGCAGCTTCCGTCGGGCAGCCTTGGACCCACATTTTTTCCTTTCGCCTAAGTAGTACCGTTTACCACGAATTGATACGAATCTCTTCTCTGCCCGAAGTAGCTGAGCCACCGATCGCCACGAATCGAATATAAGAGTTTCAAGAAGCTACAAACAACTAGTCAACTACCCATCGTCACCCCATGTCTATCTCAGAGTCCACAACCCCACCAAAACCTCTTCCGGGGACCGAGAAGGTCGACGGCGAACCAACAGCGACCTCATCTGGCATTCAACTCACTCGCGACGCTAATATTCTAATCCGATCTTTCCTACCTCCAACGCCTCCGACGCCTCCACAAGCCAACGTTCATCCAGATTCAGCACCTCTACCCCTTCCACTATGTCTTCCACAAATCGCCGTTCGACCTAGATTCGACTCGGCTTTCGCAAGAGGTTACAACCCATCGCTCGAAGCTACCGGAATCACACAAGATGCATTATTAAAGTTCATCGATGGACTCAATCTAGCCATCGTAGCCAGTCCACCTCTGCGTGTAGTTGACCTTGCTGGAAAGATCATTGGTTTCGTGTGAGTCACATAGTTGTGCTAAAAAACTTACTGAACATTCGTTAACCGTTTTGGATTGCTTGCTTTATTTCATATAGCCCCTATCACTGGGCAATGGTAGCAGGCGCCCTCATCCAAACCGCCGCACAAACTTCAATGCACATTCTCTCAAAAACCCTAACAGACCGTTACCTCCGCGCCGCAAATCTAAATCTCTTCAAACCTCGAGGTCTCTCCGTTCGTCTCTGCACAACACCTGCCATGCTTCTCCTACTCTCCCACTCCGAAGCTCCAAAGAAATCAAAGAAAGACACATTGAATAAAGTCGGCCGCGGGTTCGGCAAAGTCTTGTTGCAAATCCCTCTCCCAATGGTACACAGTGTCGTACGCGCCGTAGCAGACAAACCCACGAAAGTATCTACCACAGGCGCATCAGGTGATCCAGTGAATTCCCCAGTGATGATGCGTAGACTCGCGTTAACAGAAGGACTCGCGCTCCCTGTCGAAACAAGTGGTATGCCCCCGCCTGCCAGACCTGAAGGAGTAATGGATACGATGCATTCCTGGGGAGTAAAATTCGATGGGGCCAAGGAAGGGAGAAAAGAAAGGAACATAGAACAGAGGAGAAGGGCTTTGGAGGAGTTTGAACGGGCGGGAGTGGTAGACCCCGTTAGAGGTTTGGGTAGGGGTCTGGGAATGCGATTGGGACTGTCCCGATCGGCCGTCAGACCTGGAATACCGTCCAGTTCGAGCTCGAGTTCAAATGTATCTAGTGAGAGCAGTGGGTTCAGCATGAAACGTCTCGCTTCTCAGGCTGTTGCGACGTTCGACGGCTACCAACAGGAGAGAGAAATTCGAGTCGAGAGCATGGAGCGAAGTAGGCGGGCTGCTCTAGGTGGTGGTGGTCGTCCATTACCCATTCTTGGCTCAATCCTTGGGCCTCAAATGACGAGGATGGAGGGAAAAGTTGCGAATGCAGATTTATTGGAAAGTTGGGACACGGAGAAAGTTCTTTGGATAGTTATCATGAGTTCTGAATATGGTGCGCTTGTTTCCTCGGAATCGACTGTATACAAGATACTGACTTGCGTTTGTTGCAGACGCTGAAATTGATGGAATAGAGATCGCGGAGAATCCTTCTGATGAAGAGCACATCGATGAACAGACATGGAAAGCAGAGATGGAAGTTGAAAGGGGAGAGTTGGAGGATGACATTGCAAGAGAAACAGTGCGGGACGGCGTTGAGGAACAAGGGCCTGCTTCTACGTCAAGCTGAGCCCTCCCGCTCCTAGTTGCACATTTGGGAAGTTATGCATATGACCTCAGTGGATAGATCGTTCTGAGGCACAGTTAGGGTCTCCTGGGTGATTATCAAACGCATTTTGAATTCTGTTGCGGTTGCTCCCCTATCGTCTCTGCCAACTTTCGGAGATCAAGCACTACTGAGAACATCACTCAGCAGGACCCCAGACCTAATTGTAAACTCCGAGTCGAGGCAGCGGTAGCATCGCACCATCATCTGTCAATGCCAGTAGATGACCCCCAGCGGCATGCAATTGATACCCATTGAATTGCACTGAAAGCACGAAAACAGGCACCAAGTATTGACGTTATGCAGCAGTATCCCTTGTCAATCGGCGGGAACCAGCATCAATACCGCAGACCATAACCCCCCGGCAATTCGAACATTCAGAAGCTGAGGGAGAACCTTCCGGAAGTGATACGAGCCTTAAGAAATTCCCATCGTACATTGAACCGCAAAGAAATTCATTTTCATCGTCACATAATTGTATCGATCCTGTTCAGCTAACTGTATATTCCATATACAGTGTCGCATCTTCGGATGCAACCGTCCCTCTTCTCTCTCCAGAGGAGACATCCGAGCTATCGAAGGGAGCTCGCGATTGAGGCAGAGCACCATACCGCCATATTCGTCGATGCTCGATTCCCAGGTAAGAGTACCGTAAGGCTTTCAAAAGGCTCGGCTTGGAAGGTGCGGAAAGAGGGGTCGTTCGCCGGCCGTCATTCGCTAAACTTCAGCTTTTTCAACAAGCGCAGCACCTAACGACACGTATGGTCGAGAGACGACGATCTTCGGGGGTTTAATCTTGCAACGACTCAATCTCTTGTGTGCTGGATTCGAGGTAAGCATTATAGGAATCCTGGTACGCGACTGAGTGATCAAGATGAAGTCAGTAAAATGACACTTAGACACAGGACGAAAAGAGAGCGATGAATCGAGAAACAGATAGGGTAACAATGTAACAAAACAGAAAGTAGACAAGAAAAAATGGGCGAAGCGATCGGGCGAACGAATGAAGAGAGAACAGAGAAGAGTGCCCCGGGACACGGTAAGTCATGAGGAGAAGTCAGGAAATGGGACAAATATAACACAGATAAGGAGAGCGTGATTGAGTGCGCAAGAGTGAGGTAGGTTGAGGAAACACAAAAGCATGAAAAGGTCCGAGATCGAGCCAGCGAGTAGGAGAGAGAGAGAAAGAGAGGACCATAGGAAGACTTGACTAACCTGGTGCATTCGCCTGAGCTCTGTACCTAGCTACAACCTCACGATTGTGTGCAACGGCCGCCAACTGAGCGTGCTTGATAGTGCCTAAACATACCGTTTGAGCCCCAGCATGCAACCCACGGGAAAGTAATCGTACCAGATACATGGATAACGTGAGGGATGCACTTCACGCCGTCTATACTATCGAGCATTGTCACCGCGCCCCAAGCGATTTTATGGTGATCACGGGCGACACGAATTATACAAATGTTGGTGACAGGAGAAAAATACTTCACTAGCAAGCATATATCATATCAGTTGAATTGTTCAAGTCATGATACGATAGCAATAATTACCAGTCAAAGACAACCCAACCGTCCCCCACCCGATATCTCCGAAATGGCTCAACACGCTCTGTTTAACAGCTGCCCAAATCCGTTTCTGGTCGATAGGAATCTGTTGCTGATCGCTAGCTCCAGACACAGACTTCACAGTGTTCAAACCATTCAATGAAAGCGGTGATGTAGGGATGAACTCGACAAGCAGCCAACGATTCTATAGTCGTAGAGATTAACGACAAAGGCATTTACTCGATATAAAGAGTGAAATAATACCTTAAAGCGAACCATTTCGGTCGCATGTAAAGATCGCTTTCGCGGTCGTGCACTGTACCGTGAAAACGCCCATGGCGAACCGCTCGGCGTATGGAAGAATTCAAGCTCCGTTTCAACGTTTGAGCACGGGTAAAAATGAAAGAATTCCGAGTCTGACTGAATTGACCTGCATCTTTCCAACGTACTTTTTAGAAACCTTTCTTGATTCCCGTCTAGATGGTTTCAGGTTTCCAAAAACTTTCTTCTTGGGCTATGTGTTACCGCACTGCCTGTTTCTTTCAGCTTTGGTATAGGACGGCACCACATCAGTGCACCATCAAACCTAGTGTGACTGGGACTTGTCTGCTGTAATTCTGACAATACAAATCCAACCTGGAGAACAGAGTATTTATATCTTATTCAATATCTCTGTCATATTGAATAGATCATGTGGATATCTGACAGACAAAAGCAATGCAGAATTGTATATAAAGGTGAAATTTCCATTCTCTGAGTCTAGTGACTTTGCAATTCTCAATGTCACTGAACTCCACCCTAGGTTGCTATTTCAGCTCACTCACCTGAACATTGCTAAAAACACTGTTTTCATTTTTTCTAGGTGCATATGAAATTGGAGTCCTCTTGTCTATGCTCTTATTTGGTATACTAACAACCCAAACCTACATTTATTACAAGAATGTTTTTCATGATTCTCGTTGGTCTTCTATTATTGTCAGAGTTCTTTAAATTCATGAAGAATAAATTTCTAACATGCAAGGATTTCCTAGGTAGCTTTCTTGTGGTATGTAACTTTCAATAGTTTGTCGTTGATGCTTGCTGAACATGTGCTTTAGGCTTTGTGAACTTGGCCATACAATCAGTGTTCTCCATGCCTTGTATCAGTACACTATTTTAGGCTTTGGAAACACACTGCTCATAACTGGTTCTGCACCTTCATCTCTCAGCCTTTCTGTTATACCTTTTGCAATTGTAGTCACAATTGGTGTGTTTAATTCTTTTACTTAACATCTTTGATTAACACTAAGCACCCTAAATTTTTAGTTCAAGGATACTTTGCACTGCGCATATATCAATTCAAACACTCATCACAGTATATTGCCTATGCCAGCTGGATTCTGATACTGTTTCGCTTCATTGGACTACTTGTCCTTTGTGTTGAGGCTGTTCTAATGACAGATCTGAGTCAATTTGTTACACAGTGGAATTGGCTTATTATTACTGGCCAAAGTCTTGGAGTGGCTACTGACAGCATAATTGCTACTGCCACTGTATATCAGTTACTATGCTGGCGCTCATATGGAATGAGGTCGTAAGTCTCTAAATTTATCATTTCTACAATTCTGATCACTAATGATATATGTAGTACTACAGCAGTAATTGACAAGCTCATTCTATGGGCTCTTGGTATGTGCTTTTCTATTTATGATTGTGATATTATCAACTTGTGTATCCTATCTAGAGACAGGGCTAGCAACAGGGTAAGTAATCACAATCAATCCTTTGTCAGTGCTTTGTCAATACTAAAGTATTCTATGAAACAGGTTGATTTCAGTCTTTTTACTTGTTTCTGTGAGTCAAGTGCTTTAGTTGCACTGTAGATTTTTACTGAAAAATGAAACAGTATCTCACAATGAAAGACAACTGTAATATTTTCTATGTTGTGTATTGATCATTAGGCTAAGATCTCCAAATGCTCTTATTGTCTAGTTGTATGGCTTGCATGTCTGTCTGTTGTGCCTAAAGGTGTGTCACATGAAAAAGAGGAAACTCAATATGATGAACTCTCTCTATCTAGTCTATACCAATGCATTGCTTGCAAAGTATAACTCTTGAATCATTTCCATCACAAGTGCTCATAATGTTCTGTAGCCTCAATTCTCGAGCTGATATTCAGAAGATGCGCTCTAATGTAATTGAAATATCTAACAGTGACTTGAGAAGTGTAAGTCCACCTTTATCACTTTGTACTGTGCTTGATTTCTCAACTATTCAGGTCAATACCTCTGGAAGAGTATCTACAAGGATAACACTATCAGATAGGCAAAGGAACACACATCCTGAGAACACTGTTGTACAAATAGGATCATCTGAGTTCACATCAAGTCATGAAAATGTGAAAGGTGTGTTTTAATGTCACTGAATGCTGTAAAACATCTGAGACTACTTTTCTGTGCTATAGACACTAATGAGGATATGTAACAACTGTACTCCAAAATGACAGATTTTTGGCCAAAGCTTTAAAGATCTCAATTATGAATTAGTAGTTCTGACATATAGCAAAGTTTGTGCTCTATGGCTTGTTTCATATGTGTACATGCATACTGCATCATATTATTGTGTATTTCATTTTAACCACTATTGACCTGCTTTTTGTTAGTTTCAGTACATTTTCTTTTAAGATGGCAATCATAAGTCTGCTTGAGCATAGACCACAATTCACTCATGTACATCATCCCTACAACAAAGAATATGCTTACATACAAATACACTATTCCATCTTCGTTGTAATACTGGCTACCCTCACATTTCACTCATAAGACACCATCACTCCTAATCGCACACTGTCCAAAATCAAGCTTCTTCAATCCCTCTGGTTTAGGCAAGATGTCCTGTACAGGCAGCAACAAGAAAGCAAAGCGGGATTCAGCAACTTGGGTACTTTTAGTTTATGACAGAGGACATACATGCTCAAAGATACCAAGAGGCAGGGCCAAAGTCACACAAGCGTTAGGTGAATCCTGTTTGACAACATCAAAAGCTGATAGAAACATCCGGAAGACGTGTGCTTACAACAACAGCTCCAACATGGCTTTCAACTGGGGCAGCAGAGAGGAGAAGGTCTAGAGCAATTTCATTAGTTAAGAAATGTCAACGAGGGTCATGTATACGTACATGCTTGTTCACGAGCTTTATGTGGACAAAAAAGGTCAATCTGGATTCACAAGATGCGTGAGCAGCAACGTACTGTATCCAATCTATAGAAGCAGGCCAATCAGTCAGCACATCCCCGACGAATACAGACCCTGGCAACTACTAATCTTTTGTAGGTATGCAATGGCGTTCAAAGCAGCCTGTTTATATGCCACGGTACTGTGGTACTCTCATAAACCTGTTAAATCGAGATACTACGCATCGAAACTCACGCATCCATGTTGTATTGTTTACCATCACCATCTATGCCTGGGTTAGCACGCCGGTCCCAAAACTCAACAACATTTAGGATACACATGGTAGTCAACACTGATACCTTCAAATATGAGCTTGAGGAAGAAAGACAATCAGAAGCAGCAGCAGAGTTATTTGAACGTGGTGGTGTACCTTGGATGAATAGAGAGGATCAATCGGCGAGGGCTACAAAGAAATGCTCAGGATTTATGTATGTTGTAGAATTTAGACGAGTCGTACTAGAAAGATAGGTTGCTTCAAAGCAAACTTTTCTACGCCTCCTTTGATAATGCTGGTACTGAACGTGATGATCCCAGCCATTACTGCCGTTAATCAACGTGGTATGATGAGATGAAAAGAGAGACTAATACCATTTCAATTGCACCACAGAAGGATAACTGACGATTGTTCGCAAACGTTAATCAGCCGAACGACATTCATCAATAACAAAGCGTACCTCGCCCTAGACAAAGACATTTGAGGTCATTTAACGATAAATGTATTCAGACACTCACATCTCCCTGAGAGAAGTGCAAGTCACCAACGGATAGGTTCGCGCCTTTGACGAAGACGGGGAAGTAGCACCGCGAACCTCTATCGTTCACGCAAGTCAGAAAATGTTACGCAGTAAATCGTGGTATACAATACCTGGAAAGGTTCTTGATCTAACAAGGGGGCGTACATTCAGTCTTGGTCTCAATACAAACATCATCATAAGGTCAACCTACATCACAATTACCACCATGCTCCCTCCCAGGAATCGTCCTAGCACCCTCAGCCGAAATCTTCTCCAAAACCTTTGTGTCAAGATCTTGCCCAACATACGTCCCAATAGGTTCAGGAGGGAAGGCAACAGGAGGTACAGCATTTGCATGCTCAGCAATGAGAGCGCCTTCGCGTTTGTTCCAAGTGGCCAGTAACTCGGCTGAAGGGGCGGTCCCGATGAGACCTGGATGCGAAACACCGGCAAAACGTACACCGGGGATGTGTCGTGACGTGGCGTACACTCCTTCAAATGTGAAGCACATGTGTCAGTGCTTAAAGAGGTAAACTTGGTAGATGTGCGTGCCTTTGAAATCCCAGATAGCCTTGCAAGCCCTACTGTTGAACTCGCGGGCTTTACTTCTCATGAGCATTACTGTAAACTCGAAGATGAGAACGGCACCAACCAAATAGTCCACCGCCATTGTTAAGCTCGAAAATACCCTTCACCCAAGCTAATCAGCTTCCACGACACAGTGACTTTGAACCAAACACACGGTATAACCCCAAGGCATCTTTTCGAAAGGAGTGACTGATTTACGGTGTGAGCATCACACGGCTGTGCCTCTTCATATGCACATGGGACATACCATCAAGAATATCAACGACCAAGCAATCTCCTGGCTCCGCACCTTCGACAGCAATTGGTCCGGACAAGTTATGAATCTTCGTCAAGTCCACATTCTTAATATCGTCGCTATCTGTAAAATGTATATGACTCGGAAGGCAAGATAACAAATGAAACACGAGAAAACGCACTATCATTATTGCCTATCTGCGCTCCGGTCCAGTCTTATAGCATCTTCATCAATACTACTACAGACTCACACCCATCAAGATTGAAACTGACCGACACATTCGACTTTGAATACCTATTGCGCGCAAACATCAAGATCGCGTCAAAACATTGAGAAGAACAAGTACATGCCTCTCCCGGTTTCACAGTAGCAAACGCTGGGATATCAGGGCTAAAGTAACATACGTGTGAGACTACTTGTGATGCTGCGAAAATACATGAAATTCCGCGCTCACTGCCAGCGATTATGAATTCCCTTGTGAATTATCTAATGTGAACAATGATAACGCTCTCCACGGCCAGGAACGATGAATGCACCTTCTGTTGATCTGCTGGTCTTTAGCACGAAGATGAATTGTCAATGACCCTCCATTTCAACTCGATTCTCTTGAAACTCACATAAACGGGTCAACCTATAATATTACTCGTATTCGTCAATCAGCCGTTGTGGAAATGAGGCCGTACTGACCTTCACCAGCGTCGGGTGAGCTACAGAGTTCGCCTGTGTTGCCATCGGTAAGGTCCTGCTTCAAAAACGCAAAACAAGTCGATGCTCGAAGTAGAGGTGAGAGAGAGAAGATAATGATTGAATTGTGGAAATAGGCATATGAGTTATTAAGTGTGAGATGATAGCGCTCGTGCCACAGATAGTATCTCAGGAGATAGAGTAGTCTTCATGGTGAGACTCAGATAAGGATGGGAAGCAATAAAAACGATCACGTGTGCTTCATCGCCGCGTCGTACGAGCTCGTACGAGCCTGTTCCACTTATCACAGCCCAAAGCAAAGCACAAAACCTAAATTCACATCATATTCACTTCCACCCACATATCATCTATACAAATCATTTCAACCCAGCCCGAATGCGGTTCTACACCAACTACTGCAAATACTCCTCTTGAATAGACGTAGGAAACTGAAACAAACCCTCGGGATCAATCGAACTCTTGAGCACTCGTAGACGGTCGTAATGAGTTCCATAATACAGCTGTTTCCCTGTATCAAAAAAAAAAACACAAGTGCGACTCCGAGTCAGACGAGACGATAAGTTTAAGTTAAGAGTAAGTCACAGCGTACAGTTTCGTAATCTACCATCAAGGTAATTGGGGTATGCACTAAAACAGAGAGTGGAGAGAGTATAGCGTTGTCAGAAAAGTCTTCGTGTCATACATACTCAAGTAGAGAGCGACTCACCCAAAATTCCAATCACTCGGCATATTATCCGTTACACTCGACACCATACCTACAACAAAACATCAGTGACAGCCACAAAAATCAGCCAAGTTTCAACTACAAAGTCTACTCACCATCAACGAACCCAAACGACTCTTCAGGGAACGGCGGTAACAAATTCGGCGACGAAGCATACGGCTGAAACGTAAAAAGTGTATTCCTATGCGCAAAAGCCGTATCATCCAGCGACACATCATTGACCGCCGAATTTCTACCACCATACAGCTCAATCTCAACATGCCAGAACTATAATTGTCCCTTTCAGATCAATACTAGCCCGTATGAGTTGTTAACCACTTACATCATCCGACTCAAACCCCTCCTGCGCCAAATATGTCATCAAAGCTCCCATAGCAGCTTCACTCAATGGTTCCTCCATGGGCGTCATCAAACTCTTCGCATAGAACGTATCATTCATATCCGGCGCCATACTCGTATTCAAATTCCCTACAGCCCCCGCCGCCAAAGTCTCAATCCAAGTACCTTGTAACACCGTAGCATTCCCCGGCACAGGCAAAAGATCCAAAAACGGTGCCACAGTAGCATTGTACGAATCGTCGGGGCCAAAGTATGACCCTAGGAAGGCGAACTCAACAGTACCATATGAGGGACCTTTGAGTACGCCTATCTCACCGCCGAACTCGATGGGGAGGGAGGAAGAGAGGGCAAAGGATTGGAAGGCAGAAAAGGCAGATGTGGCATTTCCGATGTCCATGTACCAGGTGTACAGGAAATATGTACCAGAGGGAGGGACAGCGTGGGTTCGGAAAAGGATAGAAGAGACTATGCCAAAGGAGGCGGAGGAACCTCTGATGCCCTGAGCGAAAGAAACTAAAGTCAGTTTCATTTTTTAGAATAGACAGACGGGGAGACACTCACCCAAAAAAGCTCTGAATTAACATCGTTCGAGACTTGGACAATACTCCCATTCGCAAGGACCACCGTCGCAGATAAAATATTATCAAGTGTCATACCCCACATTCTCGAAGCAAAACCCCATCCACCAAAACCTAAAGCCCAGGGTTTTATTCAGATGCGAAAGCCCACGAAATGACGAATATTTAATGCTGACCAGAATGACCCCCAATACCAACATACGCACACCTGCCGTGTGGTAAACCCCTTCCTTCTTCATTAAGCCGTAGAGCAATATCTCCCAGCCTATTCCCAGTCTCTATCAACGCGTTCTTCGTTACTGGATCAACGGTGATATTCTTCATCTGGCTGAGGTCGACGACAAGTGAGCCGTTTTTGCCCCCGAGGCTATTGGCTATATAGCTATGCTGTGATCGAAACGAGTAAGGGTGAGGGGGTTATTCGGTCGAATAATACGCAGGGCAAACGTACCCCACCACTCCGAGCGACAACTCGTAATTCATGAGCTGCACCAGCTTTCACCACAGTAGCAATTTGGTCGACATTTGTGGGGTACGTGATGGCAATTGGTCGCCATGTAAACCGCAGATTATCTATAATCCGTAGTAATATCAGTACGTGCTCTTGTTTCTCGAAGAGAGTGGCAGTAAGACTTACACGGTCGAGTAGCAGCATCATATCCTGTATCATTCGGAAAGATCGTCTTCACATCACCCAAACTCAACTGCTCTTGAAGCAAAGACGTGTTTTGGCATAGCGCAGGTAGAGCAATAGACACAATTGCGATTTGAAAGAGTTGGAATACCCTCATCCCTCGTCGCTGGAAGCTAACTCGTCACGAAATGCGAGGACGGTGTTTTTTTTTTGCGGCAGATGCGGTTTATATGGAAAAGTCCAGATGACTGAGGAAGATGCGCCCGACGGGCCGACTATATGTATGGTGTTGAATTGACATTGAGATTGATATAATGTCGACGTTAGAGCTGATATCGATCTCTTGCGCGGGCGTTCACTGCCGTGCGGGATGAATAGAGCAGCGAGAGATTCGTCATCGACTCGAAAGAAATTCCTCTACTTCTTCTCCTAGGGTATTCTCCGTTTTCGCATCCAAGAAAGATACCCCCGAAAGACAGAGGATGTTGGACCTTGTGAGTTGTGTTACGGTCCCAAATACGGTCCCCCGCACATGGTGATGCGACTTGACAATGATAAAAATACTTTCAGATGACCTGTTCGTAATAATATCAGAGAAAGTTCGGATCTTATGGCCACATCCACGTACCTTCAGTTCATTTGGTGGGTCAGCTGCATTTTGTAGTCTCTATTCATCATTGACATCGAGCGCTCAGCGAGGAGCTCGGAAACCCGGAAACTGTGCCGCTAGATGATTGTCTGCTTTCGGAATGTCTTCTAGATGCCGCTAAGATATCGTGTCCTGTGTGGTGTCTACGAGAGGAACACGGTCCTGAGGCTCGTTGGAGGTATGTGGTTGGAAGGAATATGGTGGCCGAAGAAAACTGACGCGATGCGGCGATGTCAAACTCGTCCAATGATCACATGCACGCTGCCTTTGCACGCTCCTAACTACCACGTCTGGTATACTCAAATGTTATCCACAGGAATGAACAACGCTACGGGTGATGTCGAAACGTGTCGCCGCTTGCTGAAATTGTTCTCTGTACCCTCAGAAGGATTAGTTGAATCACTGTTGGATATCTCGCGTCGGTTCACGTTCGCGTTCAATTGTGCTTCTGTGGTGTACAAGATCACACTAAACCTTGCTTGTGACGAAATTTACACAGAGTCTACGTGTATCGTTCAATCCTGAAGGCCTGAAGCTTGAGGAGAGTAATTACTAGTGCCAAAACGGTTGGCGTCTGTGACTCCGGGCGCAAAGTCAAATCGAGTTTCCTGCATAAATTACGTTCTCGCTGGACTCCTCACTTCTCCTCACAAGGCCAAAAAGATTCCACAACGACCATCCCGGGCTTCGCACGCCACTGCTAGATCTGTTGCCCTGATCACTGTGGTACCGGGCAAAGACGACAAAAAGGTTTCCTAAACCAGATGTCAGTGTTGAAAATCTGAAGGAAGACAACTCTTCGGTCATTCGACTTTTCAATCTATGTATAGTTCTTCAACCAAATATATTTACTGTAAGCTTACCCATCCTCCTCCAGGACCAGGACCAACTCGGAATTTATCACATGAATTCCATGTCAAGTGACGTTGAAAGTCAAATTGGCCGCTTGGCCGCTACTTACTGTACTACTAGTGTTTCTGCCATGACTGGTACGTCCATATGGTCACCACTTCTTCTTCATTACACATTACACTCATTCCACAATAGCGGCTCTAGTATAAAGCGATTTCAATCTTTGACAATTCCTCAGCAGCTTTGAGCAGGACCCATTCATCCCGGCTGCAATATGAAGTCGTCTTTGCTCTGTGCCCTCCCTCTGACCTCTTTGGGTCTCTCCGCTTCGTCAGTCGGCTCAGTATCACTCACCAGCGACCTCGGACATTCTCTGGCTTCACTTACACCCTCTGGATCAAAGACAGTCATTATCCAGATGTTTCAATGGACCTGGGACAGGTACATTCATCGTTGTCGCCTGAACATCTGATTTGGCTGACTTCAAAGATGATATTAGTATTGCGGCAGAATGCACCAACTTCATCGGACCCGCCGGGTATGGTTTTGTACAAGGTTAGTTTCTAAAAGCTCCCATTGGTAGATCTTTAAGATATGATCAACATGACAGTGAGTCCGCCTCAGGAACATGTAACCGGTACCCAATGGTGGACGGATTACCAGCCGGTTTCGTATATTCTAACCTCGAAGCGCGGGGACAGAGATCAGTTCTCGAAGTGCGTATCTTCGATGTCTAAGCGGTTGGTTCTCCTTCCTAACCATGCCGTATGTAGTATGATCAATACATGCCACTCTGCTGGCGTCCGAGTCATCGCAGGTACGCTGTTTTCGCTTGAGCTTCAAACTGTACATATTTGACGGATTAGAACGCTTCGATTTCTCGTTTCCTAGACACTATTTTCAACCACATGGCGGGGAGCGATGAAGGGACCGGCGTTGCAGGATCGACGTATCAGCACTACGTATACCCCGGTATCTATGAATATCAGGTATGTTAGCCCCACCAACGGATGGATGTTCTTCTGAACGCTCATTCTGCACTCATACTTAGGACTTTCATCACTGTGGTCTCGAGCCTAATGATGACATTGTCAACTATGATAATCGTCTCGAAGTCCAGACGTGTCAACTGGTCGGTCTAGCAGAGTGAGTACTATTTATGAATGGTCATTACTAAAGCAGGTGTTCTCAGTTTACGCATTCTCCAGTCTCGGTACCGACATGGAGTATGTTCGGGAGGTTCTTGCATCCTATGCCAACGATCTTTTCTCCCTTGGAATCGATGGGTTACGCTTAGATGCATCTAAGAGTGAGTGAGATTTGCAATTCGAGAGACTGCGTACTAACACTAGTCAGACATCGCTGCGACGGATATCAATAACATTACTAGTCGTTTTACTTCCGCTCCTTATATCACCCAAGAAGTTGTTTGGGGTGCTGGTCAGCCTATTCAGCCTCAGGAATATGTGATTAACGGTGAGTAATCTTTTGCGTTGGTTGTCAAATGTATCTGAGACTTTTTGGACTGTCTAGGTGATGTACAAGAGTGAGCTCATGTCCTCAAATTGAAAAGCATCGTCTGACGGGGGATTGTGCTACATAGATTCCGATACACGAGTGCTCTACAGAGCGCGTTCTCGGGTGGTGGGATCTCAAGTCTACAGGATCTAGATGATCAGGGTAGGCTTTTAGGCTTTTCTTCTTGGAAAGCACGTTTCTCAAAGACTTTCTTCCTTTCAGGCTGGCTTGACGGCACGCAAGCTAATGTGTTTGTAGCAAATCACGATACTGAGAGGGTATGTTCAGCATCCACTGTCTCCTTTCAAGTTGTAGTGAATAATGCTCATCTCGAATAGGATGGCGCCTCGCTCAATTACAACTCATCCTCGAATACCTATGCCATGGCCATGGTTTTCTCCCTTGCTCATCCATACGGAACACCGACGATTCTGTCAAGTTATGAATTTTCCTCCTACGACGACGGTGCTCCCAATGGTGGTGAGCTCCACTCTGAGCCTACGTCGATTAACCTTTTCTTATTTTTGTTTCTCTTGCATAGGTGCAGGTACGTGCTCCGGAGCAGGAGGAAGTGATGGTTGGCTTTGCCAGCATCGTTGGACCGCTGTTGCTGGTATGGTCGGGTTCCGTAACAATGTAGGATCAGCGGCGTTGACCAACTGGGTTTCGCCTCAGTCTGAACAAATTGCTTTCAGTCGAGGTATATTCCACGATTTCTCGATTGAAAATCTTGCCACGCCTCAATGTTTTTCTTTCACCTTGTTTTAGGCTCCCTGGGATTTATTGCGATTAACAATGCGGACTCTGACTGGACCACCACGTTCACGACGTCACTTCCTGATGGTAGCTACTGTGATGTGATTAGTGGTAATAGCACTTCTGGGTCTTGTACGGGGTTGGGGTATGTATTTATGCTGGCTACTTGTCTGGTATACTCTGATAGTTGGCCAGGTTCACTGTATCTGGAGGCTCGTTGAGCGCAACGGTATTTGCTCGGAATGCTATTGCGATTCACACTGGGGCACTGGGTACTGGGGGTGAAATTGCAGTATCGTTTATTGAGAGTGCTACTACGACGTTTGGCGAGGTGATTATGAATTCATAAATTCTAGGAAAGTTGTTGCGTCGGATCTGACGTGATTTGTGTGGATAGAATATCTTTCTTGTTGGGAGTATATCTCAGCTGGGGGACTGGGATCCTGATTCATCGGTACGTGTGTTTTTGTTGACTGGAAAGGGCAGATTGCCGCCCAGTGGCTTCAGGATTGTTACTAACGCCCTTTTTTTCTCCACAGATTGCGCTATCTTCCGCTAACTATCCGCAGTGGTCGGTCACTGTCAATTTGCCTCCGGACACGGAATTTGAGTACAAGTTTATTCGAAAAGAGACTGACGGAAGTGTGAGTGGCTTTAATGTTTTGCCTTGGGTTGGTGGGTGCTCAGGGATATTGACTCGTGGTTGTAGATTGTCTGGGAGAGTGATCCAAATCGCGACGCTACTGTTGTGGCTGAGGGAATACAGACTTTGGTTACTACCTGGAGATGACTCGAGTAGTCCTGGTGGATCATTGAGAAAAATATTTAGATATTTTGTTGTTTTTGTACCAATAACTAAGACTTGGAATTGTACTTTTCTTGAATTGTATACTCTTTCGATGTATGGAGAAGAACGTTTCTTTGAGTGTTCACAGAAGACGACGTCGATTGGACAGGAACAAGTCAAAAAGAGAGATGTTTCCGTCCGGTGGCTGTGTTCTAGTCACGTCAAAAGGTATTATTATGTAAGATATCATATTTCGTCCCTGATCGAAGTTTTCAGCTTCCGAACGGCCTTGCAGTTGCTGTTGGGCTTCGTGCTCGCCTCGTGTCTTGTATACCCTCTTTCTTGTCCTCTCCGTCATGTATCTGTTCGACATCTGAATGGTTGTCAAAATAAGAACGTCAATGGTTGTTTGATTATCTCCTCGCTCTACGCGGTTATCCATCCTACTTTTTTGTTTTCCAGTCTTGTTCCATTTCCTCCCCTCTAAACCATTGATCATTGTTGTCAATAATGATCATTCCAATACCACGAGCGAAGAAATCTACTCCTGTTGTGCTTGCAGGACACGAGTATTTGCGGAATGCTTCTGATACGATACATAAGCATCGGAATTCACTTGCTTCTCAGTTGAGGATATTTGATGGTCGTTGGGCTCAGTATGTGGTTTTTATATGCATGTATCTTCGATTTGTACTGATGATTTGACCTTGACGTGATGTATTGTTGTGGTTGTGGTTGGGATTGTGTACAGCTTGTTCAGTGTTGCACCTGTGCTTAATAAATTAACGAAAGGACGACAGAAACCGGTTGAGTTTTGTGATAATGCTCAGGTTTTGTATGAGGATGTTCAGGTATATTCCGAATTCTTCATTTTGAGCCTCCTGCTCATACCCTTTCAATTTGAATGTTCAGGTTGCATTGGAAGATTCGCATAGGAGACAGATGTATCGCGCACGCGCACGTATACCCAGGGAAGAAGATGTGGATAGTCTTGTTCCGGGTCCTCCTCCGATTATACCTCAGGTGAGTTGCTGGTCGTGCTCTTTTTCGAGAGAATTCGAGGTTTAATTGAGGCTTTTGGGTGTCTTAAGACGTATTCATCTCCGAATAATCGTGGACGACAAATGATAGCTCCTATTCAAGAAGTAGAAGAACCTGAAAGTCCTACTAGGTTCTCAAAACTGAAGGTACGTAACCTCACCTAACTTGCTCCCCTTGTCCTCTTGGCCGCCCGCCCGCCCGTCTGCCTTTGTCAAAGGTTCTCATACTCATATGGATGTGTTGTTTTCTTTTTTTCAGCGAAGAAAGACTGTGAAGAAGAAAGGTTCGAGGCGGAGTATGTCTCTTAATCCTTTCCGAGGGAATAGAAGTCCTGCGCCGCCGAAGCCGAAAAGTTCTTCGAGATCTCGTGGGCATAGGAGGAGTCGGGAGAGTGGGGAGAGTAGGAGTGGGGATAGGGATAGGGAACGGGAACGGGAGAGGGAGAGAAGAGAGGGGGGGTGGGATTGGGATAGGAAGGCAAAAGATGGGTATAGGGAGCGGGATAGGGAAAGGGAAAGGGAAAGGGAAAGCAGGGACAGGGACAGGGATAGGGATCGAGAACGGGAACGAGACAGAGACAGAAGGCATCATTCCTATGAATCTACGCCTCCATCGTCTCGAGATAGACATAGGCATCATTCCTATGACTCTACTCCGCCCCCGTCTCGAGACAGAGTTAGGCATCATTCCTATGAATCTACGCCGCCCTCGTCTCGAGACAGCAGAAGCAGGAGGAGAAGAGAGCCCTCTTCGCCCCAACAAAGTCGTCGTCATGGACGATCCTCTCGGAGACACCACGACTCTGAAGCGCCGAAGGGTATACCTTTGAAACCCTTGAACTCCCCGAAATTGAGTCCCCCGAAGCTTTTATACCCGCAAAAAGTTCCCGAGTCTGATGTGGCATCCTTCCGGTATCCTCATAGTATCACGACCAACAGTCCACCTATCTTCCATCAGCACTATCTTTCACCACACTATACTGTCAATCCACGATCAACGGTTAGCTCGTACAGTCACCGCTCACGTCCTACGCCTTGGCACAAGGAGCCGCCGTCCGCGCGAGATCATGTATCACACAGAAAGATTCAGGAACCTTCTCCTGTTATTCCTCCGCTTCATTTCAAGAGTTATTACTCTGCCGCTCCCCCGGTTATACCCGCTGTGCATTCTCCCTTGATCAAGTGGTCAAGGTTCAGAGAGAACTTTAGCATACAGCAATCTGAACGTTAGTTTAGTAACCAGGACCACCCCATGTACATATGTAGATTAGTATTTATTCCGTTTGCGTACTCGTAACTATGAATGAATGAGAACAATGATGATAGCGATAGCAATAGTCTATGTCTGGTATAGGTATATGAATATACTGCATATGCGGCGAGGTGCGAAAATGTACTCAGTTCTCTGATACCTGGATGTTACCGAAATTGAACTGAGTGTCCACGCTCCCCTTGGCCCTTTCTCTCAACAATCCCCACTCTACCCACCAATTATCAGCTTCGTCCTCTGCATCGTACCCATATAGCTCCTTGAGCTCAGCCCACCCAGTCTCAGCCCACTCTAGATTCTGGTCACCCCCCTTATTCGCATCAAGAAGGTACCCTCCAGCATCCCGTATAGACCTCATCCCTTTGTTTCGCTCGTCCTGCGCTTCACCGTCCAGCGTGAAATATTGCAACAACTCAACTTCCTGCCGACTAACAGATTGACACCTCGGTTGTCTCAAGTCTTGAAAAGCCCAAAGAAAACTATCAATCTGATCTTCCTTGCGTAAATGCGAAAACAATTTGGCAAGCACAGCTCCATCTTCAACTGCCATTGCGCATCTTTGAGTTGAACCCGGCTGTTGCGTAGGGGGGGAGAGGAGATGTTTATCCGTTAAATCACAGTGTGAAAAATATAGAAAAATAATCAGAAATTGGACTGACCCCTACAGGGATGGGATGCGCGGCTTCGCCAATCAGGACCAAGCGGCCTTCTATCCAATCTTCTAGGTCCGGCTGATCGGCCATGGGATAAGATACTAATGAGTTTGCTACTTTGCTCAACTTGCGGAGCCTGCAGATCAGATCATACAAAAGTTCAGAAATGTAAGCTAATCTCCCGTTGAACTCATAATTTTCCATACCTACCTTGGTTCACAAGGTTCCAAGACTTTCAACAACTCTGACGGAGGTACTGTTTCTTTCCATCGGCCTTCACAGTCGCATGGAGGTCCGTAAACGTCCATAGCGAAAGCTTGCGCATGACCCTGTGTTGGTAGGTAGAAAATTAAGAATTGAATACGCGGGTGAATCAGAGGAGTACATGATCACTCACGATAGGAAATCCATACACCATACGCGAGTCACCAAGCCAAACGTATAGTGGTGTCTTGATGTTATAATAATAAAAGCCCGTTAGCTGCGGATTGAATTGAGCATTATTGGACAAGTAATTGCTACCGACCTCATCGCCATCAAAAAGGTCCACTAGGCCTGGTTCTTTTTCCATCTGCTCTCGGGCAATCGCAGTGCTGAATCAAGTAAATGAAAAGGGAAAAAAAAACCACGGAGATCAGCGATTCTTGTATGATATGATATCAGATGAAAAAGAAGTATTCTCCACACACCTGTACATGCATAACGCTAACGGAGCTTTAATGTCCTCCGACCCTACTCCATCATCTTGCATCGATAAAACTGTTTGTCGAGTCACACCCGTTATACCATCTGCGCCCACGAGAACATGAGCAGTCAATTCTTCCCCAGAGGCAAGCGTCACTTTGCCCCCCTCAGGATCTACAGCCGTCACATGAGCGCCAGTACGGAACTTGGCGCCGTATTTGAGAGCAATGTTGTACAAAAGACCGTGCACGTCGCAGTATCTAAAGGCGGGTTGTCAGCATCATAATACAATGGTCACAAAAAACAATTTAAACAACGCACTCTAGCGAATTGGAATTCACCTCGTGCCTCTTTCAACAATTCCTCATCCCATTTGTGAATTCCGAGAAGCTCTCCCGTGCTCTCTTTTTTTAGTTACAATTAAACATTAACCATAAGTAGTTGTAAGCGGAAGCAGAAAATAATCAATGGGCTTACGGAGTAAAAATTTCATGGTTCCCATCTTCCTCGCTATCTGCTGTACCTCCTCCCTTAGGCCCCAGTGGTTGAATATCCGCGAAAGGTTGGGTGGTATCCTTAAACCATGAGTGCTCTGTGATGATGATCGCGGGATTGGTGAGCTGCAAGAACTAGCTTCGGGTCATGGTTGGTTGATGTACCTTTCTCGTCATGTCATCCTCCTTCTCAAGTACAGTAACCTGATGTCCTACTCGACGAAGCGCGATGGCGCATGCAAGTCCAGTAAGTCCTCCACCAATTACTAGAAACTCGATAGGCAGGTCCGCCGGCTGGGGAGTCGAGTCGAAACTTCTCTACAATCGAGAACATAAGGTTAACACGGGAAGACAAAGAGGGCTGACAATCGTACAACACGCACCCTAGTCATAGTCATAATGAATCGTGAGCCGTGAACGTTATTCTGGGTTAGCAGTCAAATAAAAACAGAGAGGAATCCCTTGAAGCGGAGATTTTCTGTATTTATAACCCACATCACTGAGATTTCAGATCTTGGGCCAGGTGTTTCTGTGTTTACATCCGAATGCACCAAAACGTAAAGGAAAAAGGTAACACAAACTCCGGTTCAGCGTAAGAAAAAATATGGTTAAAACATATCAGAAAAGCCCGCCAAAAGCCCGCGGTGATTTCGTCGCGATGCCGACCTCCCGGCGTCAATGCAGCTTGGATGGGAGTGTTTTCATTACCATTGAATAGTGGGCGTAGATATTTTCCGATTATTTGATGTAAGAAAGTGCAGGAAGCTTTAGTTCCTTGTGCTTCAAAATGAGTTGAATCAGGTTTTCGAGCCCTGAGGGTGCAGGAATACCGGAGTTACCTTTGTGAGCGTGAGTGAATTTACATAATATTCCGCGATAATCTTACATAAGAACGCTGCCGTCGGGAAAGGCTTGTCTTCCCACCACCTATCAGTATTCTTTGTTCCCATCGTTGCTCACACTATCAGAGTTAGGCACCCTCGAGCTCAGATCCTGTCTTCCTTCCTTCCAAGCACCTTGTAAACCGTGGCTTGACGCAGCAAAGCCTTCGGGATATAGTACGTACATGAACATAAGGTCATATATAGGCGATGTCGCTGCATCGAGGCCCGGATTGATCCAAGCATCGACGGGGAATTCATAAAAGGATCTTCCCGTGTGATATTTACTCGGCGGAACGTGGACCTGAAAACATTGAATTGTTGATGTTGAAATCTCTACTGGTCTCCAGGTTGTCTCTGTGGGTCCCTTCAAGTGCCCTGCCCAGAGGCCCATCACACGGTGCACGCGCACTTTTATTGTAAGTACCGCTGGCAATATTCAGTATGAGTTTGGCTTAGCGATTCTGTTAATGCCAGCTGGCAGCTGCAAGCCTGGAGCACTTGTGATGATGGCTGAAGATTCTGTCCTGACAACCAGATTCTCGAATCTCAAGCTCAACCCCAAGCAGAACCCCAAGCTTACCCGCGTCCCATTTGTTATACTTGGGCCAAAACAATGGCTGGTAACAGGTAAATGCTCGCTGAGTGCTCTCGGCCCTGGCACATGCGTTGGAGCCAGAAATATTATTGGCAAGGAAAAACCAACACTCGATTCCATGAGGTCCACTGAACTCTCTGTCTCAAACGAGCAACTCAGTGTGGACCGGGTCGACGCTCGGTCTATGCCCGATGGGAAGAGCGGAACACGTGCAAAAAGTAACGTAAATCTCTAAATCTGATAAACCGGGACACAGTACATATGTACTTACAGTCTGACAGCAGGCAACATACAGTATACATAACTACATGAGGCCGGAATTTTTTTCATCAGCGCTCCCCGTGTCTCTCGAGGCTCGCAGCCATATCCTTGGGCTACCAGTGCTAGTGAGTACTGGAAGTGTGCATATACGCATACGAGCGTAAGTAAATACGCTGTCGGTAGCTGCTTCGATTGATTCACATCATAGCCACCTCGACATTCCGAGCAAACTTCAACCCGGTCAAATCCATCTTTACTGTCCCTCTTCCCCGTTCTCTAAGCAAGCCCCATTGAACCCACCAGTTATCTGCTTCATCCTCAGCGTCATATCCAAAAATCTCGCTTAAATCTCCCCAAACACGGGTTCCTTCATTTCCATTATGATAGCTGAAGATAGTGATCCTCGAATCGCTCATTCTCTTCAACTCTGCATCTCTCATCACCTGGAACTCTGAAGGTGGGACCGTCATGTATCTTAGCTTTTTGACCTCGTGTTCTGCAATGTATCTGCAGCGCGGCTGTCGAATCTCTTGGAATGCCCACAAGAAGCTGCTGATTTGGTCCTCGGAGCGTAAATGAGAGAAAAGTTTGGCGAGGACTGCGCCGTCCTCTACCGCTATGGCGTTGGTCTGTGAAGCTCCCGCCTATGCACCGAAGACATCATATTAACGAAGACCACCTCATAGGTATTATATAACGTACCACGAACGGATGTGCTGCTTCACCAATAAGCACCAAACGCCCGTCCACCCAGTCCTCTAGTCCTGGGTGCTCCGTTACAGAAACGCAGGTGAGGTCAGTCGCTACATTCGCTAATTTTGCTAATCTGCATTGTAATTCGTCAACAGACATGTCAAAAACCTCGATGGTGTTGCGATTGTGAGTACTTACATTGCTTCGCATGGTTCCAAGATTTTCTGCAACTTGCCCGGAGAGAAGGAACTGTCCTTCCACGTTCCAGCGTCATCGCCTTGGGGGGTCCATATAAGCAAAGCGTAGTCATTAGCAGAGCTCTGAAGATACGGGAGGATTAAGGAAACGCCTGCATACGGAAATGCGACCACTTACGATAGGGAAACCCAATACGGATTTCGATTCTCCCATCCAGACGAACGTGGAACTTGTTGTAGTACCATTTATCTATCTCGTGCACTTTGTCTCTATGAACCGCTCAAGACCAGGAGAATGGGCGACATACCCGATTCTGATCACACAACTTCTTCAAGTCAGGGTCTTTAACGATCGTAGGTCCCGGTATCACAGTGCTATGATTATGAAGGTCACTGACATAAACCCTCAAGTTACCTAGATCGACGTACGTGTATAGATTCATCGCCAGGGAAGACTTGAATTTGAAGGATAAACTCCACGGTTGCTTTGAAAGCAACATCTTTCTGGTGACACCTGACAACCCATCTGCACCGACGATAACAGCCGCTGTCAAGACTTCTCCCCCTTGTAATGTAACAGTACCAGCTTGAGGATCGACATCCGTGACCACGGCACCCATCCGAAGTTTGGCCCCATACCTCAAAGCGACATCGTGGAGAAGTTTTTGTATGTCCGCATGCTGAAAGGAAGAAGAAGAGATCAGCAAAACGAGTGCAGGCGCGGAAAGCGGGGGTCGTGTGACCACAACGCACACGGGTGAAAGACAACTCTCCCCGCGTCTCCTCTAGAGTCTCCCATGTGTGGGACCCCAGGAATTCGCCAGTATGCTCTACATCTCTAACGGTGAAGCTATGCATCGCAAGTCATCAATCTAGCACTACTCACGCGCGTACATGTTCACCACTCCCAACCTGACCACCATACGTCGCACCTCTTCCTCCAAACCCCAGTTGAAAAGGATCTTTGATAGGTTGGGAGGTATTCTCGTCCCTCCGGAATCCTTTCAGCAAAAGAAGTTTTCAATCACGGTTGAATCTTGGAAATTGACGGGTACGACACACTTGTAGCAGCTCATCGTCTCTTTCCAACACAGTTACCCGATGACCCACTCGACTTAGTGCGCATGCGCATGCGAGCCCTGCGATGCCTGCACCCACAATCAAAAAATCGACCTTTAGTTCTGCTTGAACTGGAGGATGAGGCGTAGTTTTCTGCATTGTGCGAGGTTTAGAACAGAATTCACAAGGACAGTTCGATGATGACGCACTATGCCGACCATTCCTGCAAACAACTAGGATTCAAGAATCAAGATGATTGGCAGAACCTTTGAGCGAAGACGCTAAGTACGATGCAATCCACAAAGTGAGAGTTGGAAAGGCAGGTAGGTACGCAATTTGTTAGTCCTCGCGCCTCATACATACTCGGAATGGAATGCTTGTGATCATAGTTGGAACATAGGGGGCGCTGCGCCCTAGACATGCAGAGTCGAGATCTCAGTCTCACTTGAACGGAACTAACGAGTTCCAAAATCCGTTCCCACAATTAAGCGTCGTAAGACGACGGTTCTCTGAACTCAAGGGGTGTCTTATCCAAGTCAGTCATGATCAAGGAGATGCGACCAAGTTCACTGTTCAGGACGTGAAGTTTTTGCAGAAGTACATTGAGCTCGGGCTAGCGGCGGCCGCTACCCAGCAGACTCTAGAGCAGACTTCGGCGGCCAGCACGTGGCAATCGGACGGAAAACTCGGAAATTCGGAAAACCATAATGCTGCCCCTGTCCAGTGCTCTCGAAAGAAGGCCCAGGCCTTACTCGCGGGCTGTAGGTATCACTTTGTCGATGTCGACCAGAAGAGGGACGTCTGACAGTCATGTACGGAGATCATCCTTATACTTACACCTTTCATTTCGTTTCACATGAGTTCCAATAACTGAATTGTTCTACAACTTTTCCCGAGTCTGATGGGATGGATGCTCAGTAACTCAGGAAATCTAGTGACCCTGCTAGTTCAGTTCCATGAATCATAATAGATAGATGGTGACATTACTATTAATATTACCTACCCTGACGGCGAACTTGACGCTTACACTAGACCTGACTGGGGCCTGACTAAATTCTGAACTGTTTCTGAACTGTTCTGAATTCAACATGCCATCCTGTAGACAGCGCTAGGCTTCTTCCGAATCCGCGCCGACCGACTTACTGCGAACGTGCCTTCACGAGTCACGACCCTTTCCTACTAGTATCACATACTTACCAGATGTTCAATCCTGTCCAATCGCGCAGCGAGGCTGGAGACATAATTGACTTGATAACGAAGACACACAATTAATTCTCCATGCCTACTTAATATACAGTAATAGAAGAATTAGATATCGGACACTCAAAATGTATTGAGGTAAAACACACGACGATAACGGGTGTGGGTTACACGGATATTCAATCGCGCAGCCGCACAGCGACGCTGGCGCTGGAGACACAATTGACTCGATAACGAAGTACACACAATTAATTCCATGCCTAATAGAAGAACTAGATGTCCGACACTCAGAATGTATTGAGGTAAAACATACGATAATAACGGGGGTTCACGTACTTGTATCCTCCGTCGGTACGAGCTCCGTCTTCAAGAAGAAGTACTTACGAGGAAGCCATAGCTGAAAACTAATCAACGAGCCACCCAAGCCGCCTTCCATCCTCCCACAAATCTTCTTCAAACGACTTCTTATTTTATTCAAAATTACTTACAAAATATCTTGATCAGACAAAAAGATACACGAAACAGATGAAGGAAGAAGGAAGAGGTGGTCATCACGGGGGGTCGTTAGTATCAATCGTAGTCATAAGTGGTCATAAATCAGGAATCATGCCCGTCGTAAACAACAGCCTGAGTACCAGAGAGGGAGCAAGCCTCGAAGATCGAAAATGCGAGTAAGAAACTAAAAACAAAAGCAAAAGCAAGAAAGAACAGATTTTTCCGAACAAGAAATCGATAAACATATAGGAACCAAGAAATCAAAAAATCAAACATCGAAAAATCGAATAAGAGAGTGTTTTGCGGAATATAGCGTGTAGCTTGAGACTTTGTAGAGTATGAGCAGGGCGTATGAGCAGGGTGAAGGAATGTGGAAGAATCAACAACGAAAAAAATCCAAGAATTAAAACCCACACGCAGAATCAACAAACCAGAATCGTCATCCTGATGAACCCAAGAAGTGATCAAGCAAGACTAGCACCAGAACCAAAGCACAGTGGTATACGCATGAACGAAAACCCAACAAACGCAGAACCAAATTGCGTTGCATTACCAACCAATGCCCAACCCTCATCTCCTCCCCGCAGCCCCCAACCTCTTCGCCACAACTCTCAGCACAACCGCACATACCCCCAACCCAACCAAAATAAAATACGGCGGGAGCTGCGATATCTTCTGCGGATTAGGGTCAAACAAACTAAGGAACGAATTCCCTCGAGTGCGCTTGGGATTATCTCGGGATCGGGTTAAATCTTGTACTTGTATGGGATGAGGCTCCGACGCTGTTATCGCCGCTGCAGACATAGAATCTCCAAAAAGACCATCAAGAATCTTCTTCATCATCGTTACAGGCCACAAAGGCGCGATTGCAGTTTCATCCTTATCTTTCTCACGATCCTTCACTCTCTCCCTCTCCCTCACCCTTTCCCTCTGCTTCTTCTCTCTCTGTATCTTTGACTCCAATAACTCCTCAACTTCCCCCTCGAGCACATCGACCTTACTCTCAACCTCCCCAAGCCTCTTACTAAAAGCATCCAGCACGAATTTGGTACTTTCAATAGAATCCCGAAGAGATTTTTCCTCATCTTCAGACCCGCTTTCTTCATCCGCATTTTGTCCACTTTCATTCTCAGCTTGTTCCGCAGCTTCAGCGTCTGCTCCATTTCCAGTTTCATCCAAATCCACAAATGTCCGCAGAGAAGGATGAATAGGTGGCGTAGGCAAAGGCCTAGAGGAAGGCGTTCCAGTCCTCGATGACCCATTCCTCTCCCCTTCACCCTCACCCTCACCCTTACCCTCAAAAATATCTTTCACACCATTTCCCATCGGCATCGGCATCAACATATGCACCGGAACAGGCGCAACAACCTCACTCAAACTCTCAACAGGAACCCTCTTAACCGTAACCATCCCCGCTTTCCCCTCCCCAACATCTCTTTCTTCATCCTCCCACGCATAAACACCCACACTGCGCTTCTTAATCCTGCCCGTACCTCTCGATATAGACTGTCGAGGATTAGCATACTGCGCAAGTTTGGCAGTTTGTGCGGGCGTCAGAGCAAGCGCAAAGGAATCTTGCTGAGCTTGTCGAGCAAGGAGTTCCTCGATCGTGGGTTCTTCGCCTTGCTCGATCTCCGCTTCGACCTCCGGTGAGGGAACGGGAGACGAACGGAGTGAGGCATGAAGAGGGGGTACAGGAAGCGGTCGGGTTGAGGAGGAGGAAGAGCCTGTATGGGCAGGTGTAACAGTAGACACGTCGTATTTCACTTCCTTGTCTTCAATGAACTCCTCAGACTCGGTGTTCTCCAAAGCTTCGTCCAAGTGGTGACCTAGGTCAACAGGGGAACCTGCCTCCCTAACGCCATCCTCACTTGCACTGCGAGACAACACCCCGCTGCTAACACTCTCCCCACTTTCACTAGCACTACTCTGACTTCTTCCCCTTTCCCTCACTCTTCTAACCCCTTCAACTTCTCCCGCCCTCATCCCTTTAATTTCCTTCAACATCTTTCTCGTCCCGCTCAACTCCGCCTCATCACCTTCATCAAAACTAGCAGACCGTTCAAAGGTATCGACCATCCCCTTCACCTTCCCATTTCTGTAGCGACCTCCATGGCCATACGTGGTCCTCTCACTCCGGCTTTTAGGACTTAGACGTGACCCAGCCGAAGCTGTAAGCGGGTTGATCGTCCTGTGGGAGGAGGCAAAAAGGTCGTCCAGAGACGATGCTGAAGAAGCGGAGGAGTAGCCCGATGCAAAGTTGTTACCGTAGGTAGGAGACGAGGAGCCATTGCTGGTCTTATGGTCAAAAAAGCGCGATTGCCGAGCTTTAGAGATAGAATTGGGATGAGAATTGGATCGACGACGACGGTGAGGTGTCGTATCTTCGTCTTCCTCTTCGAGTGGAGGGCTAGAAAAAGGTTGTGACCTGTCCGCAGAAGAACCCCATATCTGGCCCCTGAGCACATTCTGCCGGAGGTTCCGCGAGGCGCTAAGGAGTGCAGTTCGCCAAAGTTGGTTTACTCCGTATCTAAGTATGATATTAGATTTATGAATACATAAGGTATATAATGAAGAAAACCATTGCTCACCCTTCCAAATCATCTTCATCGAGTCTCAAAAATGTCCGTCCATTCATCTTACTCTCTCGAACGAAGCCCGCGATATCCCTTGTCAAAGCAACAGGCAGCTGCGCAGTTTCACAGCTCTTGACACGCAAAGCCGTAGCAAGGTACGTCGAAAGCTGAGAAGGCGTCCATACCTTTGGGTTCGGAGGTAAATCCTCTAGCGTTAGCTGCCCCACAGGAGCAGCCGCAAAGCTAGGAAGTGTCTCCGAGCGTTTACCCCTCTTGCGCTCCGGAGAGTCCAGCACAATCGTTCCTGGATCACCATCCGATGGCGAAGGTGGGACAGGCAAAGGTCTAGGCAAATGATCTGAAGACAAGCTCGAGCTATACCTATGTCTGTGCTCGTGTCCACGTCCATGTCTTTTAGGACTCCCTCCATTCGCCGACGCAGGAGGGGTCACAGGTACATAGTGGTGCTGGTGATGAGGCGTTGAGGAGCTAGAGTTTGACCTCGAAAGGAGCGCGGTCGAAGTCGTCTTTATCGGATATGGGTGCGCATTAGGCCTGAGGGAGTCCTTGATGGGAGAAATTGGACGAGGAAAGGTAAAGGTTGAGTTGGTAGGGGATGTATTCGTCGACGTCGACGACGTGAAGGTTTTTGTCGTGCTCATCGTCTCTGACGGTGAGCTGGCTAAGCTTGCTGAGCTCGCCGAAGATGGGAGCAAATGTTACTGTCACGCGTTACTGGTGTAACTTGATTAACCTAATATCGCCGGGCCGTTGATGTTCCTCAACATGTGGTGGTAGCAATCTAATCTATGAGATAGCGTGCTTTTGCGCAGTCTTACTCTAGGATGAATAGGTATATAACTTAGACAGAGTTCCCTAGAAAGCATAGACGCGAGTATGGGTCTCAAATTCGTTCTCATTGGACTTGTGGCTATCGCCAAACTTTCTTCGAGTTCACCAGCGGTAGCAGACATCTCAGACTACGACCGCGACGCGTCGCTGAAACTACCAGGAGATCTTTATTCTCAGGTCTCTTTATCCTCAGTACCAAACCTCAATCAGGATAACCAGTTCGACAACCACTGGAATGTTCCTGGTATGTACTCGACGCCCCAGATATCTCATCATACATTTAACATTTTATGACTTGTCCTGGTTTCGACCTCGACCTCGACGCCCTCCGCCTCGTTCGCTTTTCACTTGATAAGGACGAGGAAGCGGTATGGATGACTGAGAGGGAGAAATTGCGTGCTAAAAAGGCAGGGAGTAATTTCGTGGATGTGTGAGTCAAAGACCCGTACTCTTTCATCTACATAGTAATTTGAACGCGTAATATTCACTCTTAGCACCGACCATCCAACATTCGGTCACAGGTTTTCCCTCTCCCCTTCACCCGGATACCAGAGCCAAAACACATACCCAAAACCAGGCAACTCCACCGACGTACCGAAAATCTTACCTCTTCTCTCCTCTGAGGAACAAAAAACAAATCTCGAGTTCTTCACGTCATTCCATACTCGGTACGTCCAAACTCTTCACCCTACTACTTCTCCCTTTTCCTTCTCGTACATCCAGGCACTAATACACACAACTTCTACTTCTACACCACACCAGATACTACAACTCAGAAACAGGCCGTGCATCCTCCCGCTGGCTATTTTCCAAAGCTCTAAACTACACCACCACATTCGCCACTCCAGCTCTCAGATCCGCCGTGAGCATCGAGGTAGCACTTGTCGAGCATAAATTCAAGCAGGAGAGTATTGTAAGCCTTTTCTCTTCTTACGCCCTTCCATTGTTGTCAGGGTTGATATAGGTCTTACCTCGACACAGGTAATCCGCCTAACACCTCGCTCTTCGAACTCTTCAACCCCAGGTACACAAGAAATAACAGTCATTGGTGCACATTGCGACTCTCTTAATTACGAGAACCCCCACCTTCGCTCGCCCGGAGCAGATGATGATGGGTCTGGGACAGTTACGGTGCTAGAGGCTTATCGAGGTGAAGTTGATTCAAATCATTAACATTAATTTGAGGCGCTAACGAAGAATTCTGTACCTTCTGCACTGGCAGGTATCCTCAAAAGTGGTTACATCCCTTCATCACCTCTTGAATTCCATTTCTATGCTGGTGAAGAGGTACATTGGCCCTCATTCACGTCTGACAGTTCACCAAACACTCATTTCCTCGTCGACTGTAGGGCGGCCTTCTAGGCTCTCTCGACATCGTCGACTCGTACGTCCAGGCGAACAAAACAATCCGAGGGATGTTACAATTAGACATGACGGTACAGTCTCCCTGCTCCTCCTGCTCCTCCTCCTCCTTGGTAATCTTTCTATCCCTCTGATACAACGATTCAACAAGGCATGGCACAAAGCCAACACATCCGAAGAAATAGGTGTAGCCACCAACATCGTTGACCCAGGTCTAACGGATTATCTCAAAGTTCTAATCGATACGTATCGTACGTTCCCACCTCTCTTCACCCCCTCCTCGCCGTTTCTTACGATCTTCTTTCTTTCTGTCTTCTTCCTCACCCTCCTTTTCCGAAAACTGTTCAACAGTAGACATCCCATGGAAAGAAACCAACTACCCAGGTCGCGCGGGATCGGACCACATGTCATGGACGGGTGAAGGGTATAAATCATGTCATGTTATTGAAGGTACTTGGGAGAATATGAATAGAGAACGTGAGTTCTGCATGCGCATCTTATCATATCATGACTGAATTGATTTTGTGGATTCGCTCCTCACACCACCGAATAATGTACGGTAGATGTTCATGGAGCAAACGACGCCATCGATGTTTCGGACGAGTTTTCTTTCGAGCATATATTGAAGTGAGTGACGAACGGCGTGTTTTGGCATGGTGCAGTGGTGAAGTTAAATGGGTTATATAGGTTCACGAAGCTAGCGGTGGCTTTTGCTGTTGAGTTATCGAGTTATTGAGGCGAGGGTGATTCCAGCCTGGGTCGTATTTCTTTCGGTACTTTGGTGAAGCTGAAGTGCGAAAGTATATGTAAAGGTCAAGTTTGGATTGGGGCGGGTAACAGTGACAGGATCTGAACGAATGAATGAAAGGACGAATGAATGGAAGATGATAAGAATCGCAGTGACGGAGCCTGACTATCGGAAATATAATACCAGAATCTGGGATTGTAGAATTTGGTAAACCCAAACCCTGCAGTAGTGACTCACTACTGTTTATATCATTCTCATTGACCTTTAGAATACACATCGCGGGCTCGAATACCGTGACTGATTGCGGTCAGTCACCGCTGGTTGTATTAATGATAATGATACAGATCAATCAACTGAGAATATAACGCGGCCAAGGCCAAGGCCCGAATGAGATTCAATTTCAATCCGAACACCGTGACTGAGTGTTCTACGTATTTCGACAATGCCCTCTCGTAGAACCACCGCAGAGAACTTGGAGGCGACTTCATCCAGTATCCAGCTCGCTCAAGATGCCGATCTTCTAATTCGTACTTACCTACCCTCCATCCGATCCTCTTCCACCACTCCCACAGAACCAGAACACCATGAACCACACAGTAATTCTCACTCGGAAGCTGAGACCCCCGAACTTCGGTCGCAGCCTTCCCTCCCAAAACCCTTCTGCCTCCCCCAACTCCCCACAAATCCAAACTTCTTCTCTGCATTCACAAGAGGATACAACACCTCTCTCTCGGATTTCGGAATAACACAAGAAATGCTTTTAAATTTCATAGATGGACTTAATCTGGCTATTGTCGCTAGTCCACCTCTACGTGTTGTTAATCTAGTAGGGGAAGTTCTTGGTTTTGTGTGAGTAAAAGTCGATTTCACCATCTCTCTCTCTACTTAATCAAGAAACACTCATTCAACATTCAACCCTTCGCATTGCGCAAAACCCACTCCCACTCTCTATCACGATACTGTAATACTGTAAAGCCCGTACCACTGGGCAATGATCGCAGCCGTCATAATAAAAGTAACAGCACAAACAACCATGCGTATCCTCTCCAAAACCCTAACAGACCGTTACCTCCGCGCCGCAAACCTAAACCTATTCAAACCTAACGGTCTATCAGTACGATTATGCACAACACCAGCTATGTTCCGACTTCTCTCATCTTCCTCCGAGTCCAATGCCTCTCCTAAAGCAGCAAAAGCCAAACTAAACAAATTCGGTAGAGGGGTAGGGAAAGCCATCCTTAGCATCCCCTCGATCCCCATGATGCCGGGACTTCCTCAAGTCAAACATATCGTTCGGTCTGTCGCAGATAAACCACCGAGGATCTCCGCTACGGAATTGACTTCCGAGTCGTCGGACACCGACAACGACAACGTACCACCGGTACTTCTACGCAGGCTAGCCCTAACAGAAGGTCTAGCGCTCAGCGTCTCAACGCAGGGAATGCCCCCGCCCGCGAAACCGCGGGGTGTGATGGATAGGATCTCCGCTTGGGGAGTAAAGTTCGATGGGAAGATAGACGCTCGATCTGAGAGGTCCACGGAGAACTGTCGTAGGGCCCTGGAGAGGTTCGAAGTAGCAGCGGGAATGGGTTCGTACCAAGATGCCGATGCCGTTTCTTCTAGTTTGTCTGCCAGATCTCCGACCGCCAATTCCAAACGACTCGGAAGCGGAAGTGCTGTTGATAAATTCGAACTACGGATCGAAGCTGCGGAAAGATCTATGCGTGATGTAGAGCAATTTGTTTTAAGGAAGGTGACTAAGACTCAAGGGATGCGTGTAGATGGTGGTGGAGCGAGTTTACTCAGTTTCTTACTTTGGCCTCTCCCGGGACCTGGAATGACGAGGATGGAGGAAAAGGTTGCTAATGCTGATTTGATGGAACATTGGACGAAAGATAATGTTCTTTGGGTTGTTATTATGAGTGCTGATAAAGGTGATCTTCTTCTTCTTTTGGTCGGCCGATTTCCCTGGACGCTAATATGACCCTTGGGTGTAAGATGCTGATATTGATGGAATCGAGATGGCTGAAGATCCGGCGAATGAAGAGAGGGTGAGTCGTGAGGAGTGGAGGACGGAGATGGAAGTTGAGAGAGAAGAGATGATGGGAGATGAAGGTATTGTTCAGGTTGAACCGGAAATTTCGGAAGTCAAGGTTGCCAGTGATTGTTGATACTGGGAAATGACTCGTAGATGCGCGACTCCTTTTTGACTCTGTGTGCGCATATCTGATGGGTTGATTGAGTGAATGCTAGATGAAATACGGGGTAGGATGGAAGTTGCCTCTGGAAGTACTTGAAGTTGAATACAGTCTTTCCCTCTGTAAATTTATCCTGGACTTACTGCCATGTTATGTCTTGAATTTTTCGCCTTGAAACCTGGTACATACCCGCAGTCAATGCGACACATTGTACTAGATTGAGGCCGGCGTTTGATTTGGTATTTATTGCCACTCGGACTACGACTCGCGAGAGTACTCCGCGTTGAGGGCTGTTGAGGATGAGCAGAAAGAAAGTTGGTGCCGGCCGGCGGCGGAAAGTTCCAAATGCGGCAACTTACAGTCTATTTAGAGCTTGGATTCGTGGGAGTATTCCTTCCGCCACAACTTGACAAATGACCACGAGCTGCCCTCCCCAATGGATGGCGCGCGCCTGGTGCGCGCCAAAACATTTTCCAATTACTACCGAAGTCTCCTTTTGTATTCCATGAGCGCTGCGCACGGTCGAAGGTCATGGCATCTTCTCATCTTTTCAAGAACGCGTCGCAGTTCCACATCAGCGGGCCTAACTTCGTTATCAATGCTAATGCAGATCCAGTGTCCGGGTCTCATGGCACCAGCATGCCAACAGTGGGCGCTACAACCCGGCCAACGTCGAATGATTCCAGTTCCACCGATTTCTTCGCTAGCGTTCGGCCACATCCTGATGGTGAAACTTACGCAAACCACGAAATTTACGTTCACAGTCTTCTCGTGAAGAAACATGGACTTCCAGTTTGGAGACCAGACCCTCAAGGAACTCATCTTCCGCCTGAATACAACACCTCGGGTGTGCAGATTGGTGACGTGGGCTTTGTGGCTAACGATGGATCATTCGAATATGATCAGTCATCTTAAGATTGGATGTCTTTGGCTTGATTCAACCAATTGACAAGAGTGAGTACTATTTTCTCTCGAGCATGCCTTAGTGATTGACTGTACCCACATGGATGGATTTGAACAGTAATCCTGGCTTAAATTACAGCGTTACAGAGTCACCACTTCTGCACCTCGACGACGTATGAACTGGCGAATTACCGGCATGCGTACATGATGACTTTGAGCATTACGGGGTCAAAATCTGGAGCTGCCTGTAGCTGCGCTTGGCATGATGGACCTTTGTCGTTGCTTGATATTGACACGACCGAATATGGTGAAAAAGACACTTCCAACTCTGCTCTATCCCGTTGGCACGCCGTCAGATCTTCTCTTAGTTCAGTCTGGCACGTTTGTTACGATTCTCGCGTGTTTCTGCTATCTGCTTTACGTGGCGTTGAGGACGGCGCGTCGGCTTGGGGCTGGTACTACAAACAATAACGCCATGTCGGGGTCTTGGGGCTCTCCTGCCTCTGCCTCTGAGAAGAAGCAAGAGGTGAGCTCGCCGTAAACTGGACAATGGTTTTATTTTCGCACACCAGTGAGTCTTGAACGTTCGTGTGGCCTAATCATACTTTTGACGATGTTCTCCTCTTCGAAGGCTTTTGCAGATACAACTCTTTATAACACTCCACGAGCAAGTTTGGTCTTCCAGGTCTTCCAGGTACTCGCCAGCCGTAGTTGCTGCTACTACTCCACCCATGGTCCTGAAAGTGTGCCAAGTACGTCAGCTTAATGCGCCTTGGCTATGGTGCTTTTCGTTTGCTACGAAGGAACACCAAGATGAAGCCGTTCTAGTTGCTGCTACACCGACGACTGGGTGCTGTTCAATGCCAGAAGATGAAGCTGTGGTCGCGCTTGAACGTGTGCTAGCCTAATTCCTGAATGCACTTGGGTTACGATGCCGTCCGCGTGCTTGAATCGAGGGAACGCCGCAAAGTTCAGACGTTCTGACCAGTGAAGAAATGATACTTGCTGGGGAAGAGCCATCGGGGAATCTCAGTCTGGCGTCTTGTCTCTGCCTTTCTGTCTCTTCGCGACTAGCTACATACTACTGCCTATTGCATGTCTATATATCACTAGCCTAAACCTTCCTTCCAGCTTAGTGACCGCTTGAAGCCGTGAGAGAATCGTCTCGCCACAACTTGACAAATGACCACTGCGACCTACCAATGAATGGCGCGCGCCTGGTGCGCGTCAAAACTTCGTCTAGCCACTACTGAATTCTGCTATCGTATTCCATGAGGACAGGGCACAGTTGAAGGTCATGGCACCTTCTCTTTTCAAGCACGCGTCGCAGTTCCACATTAGCGGGCCTAACTTCGTTATCAATGCCAACGAAGATCCAGTGTCCGGGTTTAACAGCACCAACGTGGGCGCTACAACCAGGTCTTCGAATAACTCCAGTTCCGCTGAATCCTTCGCTCGGACTCATGATAGCGAAACTTATGCTAGCCACGAAATCTACGTGCATAGTCTTCTCGTGAAGAAACATGGACTTCCAGTTTGGAGACCAGATCCTCAAGGAACTCATCTTCCGCCTGAATATAAAGCCTCGGGAGTGCAGATTGGTGACGTGGGCTTTGTGGCTAACGATGGATCATTCGAATATGTCTTCAATATTACTCTCCCGTCAGATCATCCAGTCAATCGAGGAAGAACACCGCCAGGTTTCATCCCAATCTCGTTCTCGGATTCGTTGACTAGGACTCAGTCAACGGCGACAGTCTCAGCGAGTTTTGATGGGTTGACATCACGTTGTAGGACGGTTGAGGATAAGCATAAACCTGGTGCTTTAATCAGTCATCCGAAGATTAGACGTGATTCGACCAACTCAACAGAGTATGCGCTCTTTTCTTCTCACTCAAGTTTTAGTGACTGACGGCATTTACATGGATCCTTGAACAGACAACGCTGGCTTAGGTTACAAAATCATCACCTCTGCACCTCGAGGTGCAATTCTCGTCATTCCAGAAGGGGGTCTATCAAAGGACTTGAACAACTACCGAGACTTCCTTGATTATACACAAAAGAACGCCATTAGCTGGTATAAGTACATGAATGAGACACTTGGCCGCCAAATTCCCAATGGTGCTCTGTATCTGGTTACAGGATACGATAAATCCAACTGCTGGGGCGTAGCAGCGTTCTCGAATCCTGACAGAGAAGAAATAGTCATGCGCTTTCAGCAAAATCCTGCTTCAATTCAGGCGGAAGACCAGGGATCAGAGAATTCGAGTCTTGGTTCTAATGGAAGTCGATGGTGGTCCCCAATCTGGAGCTCGTTCATGAGTAGTGGCCCTGGTTCGCAAACCCAACAAAGGCAACCCCGGAGTCTGAAGTGGTCCGAAAAGTATTACTGGATAGAAGACAGCGTGATTGATACCTCTACTCGTTCAGGTCCCGAGTCGCTCGCTATGCGGCTCCCTGTAGCTGATACAGACACAGGTGGTATACCTGAATCCGTCAGGAATCAATGTCTCTTCATTCGGGGATACAGAATATCGCTTGGAGAAAAGCCTACCAACCCGTTTGCTGGCGTGGTTGTGAAAGCTGAAGATGTTGGAGATTTGGAGCCAGAAGATCTTATGCGGTCGAGGATGGGCGGATACGTTCCGTTTGGGTTGAGTACTTACAGCGTCTCAAAGGGTTCCCGAAGTGCCTACGCAAACTCTCGCTATGATGGCTCTGTTCTTGCTAGCCATGTCCCGGAGCTTGAAAACTCCAAGGTGAGTTTGTAGCTCAAATTTTCGTTGGTATGGCTGACCTCTGGATTGTAGATGATACATCCTTCAGATAATATCAATGACTTTCTGTTAAAAACAGTAAGTTAGGTAACTGATCATACTCAAAGTTTATTGTTTGAACGCCAATTCAGGATAACGATCTCGAAGTTGCATTGACGCACGATGAGGAATGGATGTCTCTCCTCGAAGAGGTATGCATAGTTATTTATTCGCCTTTACTTTACTTCCGGGCCAGTCGACAAGAGTTGCTGATCATGCTAATTTACAGACTGACCAAAATCTACCGGACCGAGACACTCTGCTCGCTAGGTTACAGCACAAGTATAGAGTAGTCTCAGAGAATGGTGAGCACAACTATCTGCCAAGGCTTCTTGGTGAACTCATTGCATCCAACATGATTCAGGGCGAGCTCATTTGGAAAACATTGACAGTACTGCCACGGGCTCGAATGCTCCGGAGGTGAAGTCAGCCACCCCGAATTTCTTCATTTCTACTTCAGCCTCGTTCATGTTCGATGCGCCTCCCGAATACCCGGATATGGAAGGTGACTTGACGGTCGAAGACGAAGACGATGATGATTCTCCCCCAGTTTTTATGGTGAGTCGATATTCCTGGGCCTCGTCATTAGAAAACTCATTTTCTTTGCTTAACGCACAGCCAACCCTGACGTCAACGCGTAGTATCTTCAATATACTTTTGCAAAAGAGCAAATCCCGTTCATTCAAAACAGGTGGTAGAACGAGCTCAAAACGATTACGGGAGAAGTCGGCGCACATTCTCGAGAATAAAGAGAAACGAAGTCGGTATGAAGATGTATCTGATCTTGCGGAGGAGTCGTACAAAGAGAAGCTGCCGCCAATGTACGAAGAAACACCACTGGAGCTCGAATCATACAGTGCACCAGATCCCGCGGAGAGCCCAGCCGACCTGCAGGAATCTAGGATCTCAAAGACGCGTATGTCAGTCACAGATACGACACCCGCTGAAGACGTACGAGAAGATTCTCATTTAGGCGAACTTCATAACAGCGCCAGTACCGATTCCTTGTCCTTCCTACAATATGACTCCAGCGCTGTGTGTCCCATGGAAACGCCAGATTATCATCCAAACACAAGTCAGTCAGGTTCCAACAATGCTTCCGTCCCCTCCGTGCAACACACTGTGCTGCAAAACTTTTTTTCAAGTCTTCTTCAGACGAAACCTCGCAGGGGCTTGTCCAGCGCCAGTAACGTTTCCGTCCCCCAAGAGCACACCAGCTCATCTGTGCAGAGTAGTACACCGAACAACTCTCATCTAAACCTCTCAGCATGGACTCCGTTCGAACGAAAACTTACCCAATCCACTGTTAAGACGACATTGCCGCTAGGACTGCCTCAGGAACTTGTATCTGAACTCGACCAGTCAGATTATACGGAACCATGGCCGGATGACGACGAAAGCGAAAGTGCCTCATGGACGTCTATAGTCCCACTCGAGCTTGTCGAAGCTGCGGATCAAGAGGGAAGATACCTGGATGGTATTCTGAACGGGGCCGCTGCAGAGAGTTCGAGTCAGGGATCTGACAGTTTGCCTTCCCTTGCGCCTGGGATACCTGTAGCGCCCCGGCTCCCAGGTCAACTCAAAAGACCATATCATCTCATCCAGGAATTGCCTCCATTGCCCGTGGATACTGGATCTATCATACATGAGCAGCGCCCCTCACGGGGAACATTACCCATACATGAGCCGTCTATGGGGACGGCCTCAGGTGAAAGCACTAGCTCCTCAACTGTGATGCCTGTTGCTGTGGAAGAGACCGGCTCTACGCATTCACCGGGCAGTGGTTCAGAAAGTTATTCGAGCCCAATATGGTTAGCTGCAGAAGAAGAAAAGCGAGCGGTGAGGAAACCGTTACCGGAGGTCCTTAAGCCTCGTATTGCGAATTTGGTACGTGTTACTATTTTTCCTCCTCCACCACCTCCGCCCTCCGTTTATGTTTGATGTATTGACAAACTCCTGCTTTTAGCCACAGGATCTTGTTCCTGACCTACATTTAAATGAAGAAACACGAAGACGTTCAATCAGGGAGGGGAAGAAACCAGCCCGAGACGAACACGGCTCCGAGTCAGGAACAGCTCAAAGTCATACAGATACAATCCCAGCAGATACCGTGAACGTACGCAGACCTCCACCTAGCCATGCTACCCTGCAACATTTGTGTACCAGCGCAATCAGAAATGGAGTTTTTGGGGTAGCGGTGACTCAGAGATATCGTGAAAAATATGTATCAACCATTTACTACAGACCTGTTGATTGACGCGAGAGCGAAGATATAGTTGTATGATAGAATTGCTTTTTTATCTGCTTGGCTTTCACGTTGCAAATGCCTTATTTTGATTACTCCCGATTTTACTCTACATAGGTCCTACTCGCTGGAACGTACTATTCTTGTCATATAGAGTGTATCACCTAGTCGTGCTCTGCGGACGACTCAGAATTGAGTGTAGATGGCAACGGCCTACTCAGCCTCAGCCTCTTTGGCCTCTCCGACCTGTAATGACTCCATACCCAAGTAAGCAAGCACAACTGTAATACGGTTCATCATCTACGGGGGGTACCCAAATCGCCTAAGAACGTACATACATCCCAATTCTAATTCTTCCTCCTTCCTCGCTCTAAGTATCACTAAAGTTTACACCTAACCACCCCATCCTCCCTCTCCCTCTCCCTCTCACTCTCCATCCACCCCTTCGCCCACTCAACAACACCCTCAACAACCCTCTCCACATCCCCTACCCCTCCCCCACTTGCCCCACCTCCCCCAGCTACCGCACCCGCACCCGCACCCGCACCCACCCCCATCGTATTCCCAGCATGCAAACAAACCCTAACTCTATCCTTCCCCTTCGGAACAGTAGGCCAAGTAATCGGACGCGCATTCATTCTTCGCGCGAGGAGATACGCTGAGAGGGGGCGTGGGTGGGGTGTTAGGAGGGGGATTATTGGGGTTGGGGTTTGGGTTGAGCGGTATAGGGATTTTGATTTTGGTGATTGTGATTGAGGTGGTGCTATGGATGCGGGCGTGTAAGAGATTGGTGTGGATGTGGATGTGGACGAGGTGGGGGGTAACGACTCCGAGGGCAGAAGAGGGTTCGCGTTTGTTCCGGAGAAGGTGGAGAGTGAAGGAGTAGAAAAAGGGAGCAAGTGGTCTGGAAGAGACACTAAAGAAGGTGGTATTCCTTCTTCGTTAAGGCGTCTCTGCATTAAAGAGGCAAAGTGCGCTGAAAGCGCAAGTAGATGATTCGATAGCTAAAGAAATTATCGTAAGCTTCAGCAAGACAAGAAAGAATTAAATGAAAATCCGTACCTTCTCCGCAGTCCCATCCTCCACTAAATCGAACGAACATTCAACAGCCAATATATTCGCATGCGTGAGCGAGGTAGTATATATGAGCGACCTGGCATAATTGATGAGGTAGTCCCTTATAAGCGGAGTCGTAAGAATCACAGCTACAAGAAAAAGAAAGCAACCATGAGCGAGGCTTCACAGCAAAGCAGAACAAAGAACAAAAAGAAAAGAACAAAAAAGAAAGAAACATACCACCACTAGCAGCCAACGCCTTCCCAAACGTATGCAACCTCGCAAGTACTCTACTCGTGCCCCCACAACCATCCCCACCAATAACCCTCGCTCCCAACCCCCCATCCAACCCAACTTCAGCTACTCTTCCTCTCCCAGGCCTTCTCGGCGACCCGTAAATCCCCGTCGCATGAGCTTCATCCACAATAAGATACGCGTTCCCCGCAGGAAACAACTCATTCAACATCGCGTTAATCTCAATCAAAGGAGCGAGCGTGCCGTCCATGCTATAAAGCGTCTCTACCGCGACAAAGAGGGACGATGAACCAGATCGAATGCGGGAGGCGCGATTGCGATTCCTCTGTAGTTCGACCTCAGAATCAGAGTCAGAGTCGGAGTCATATGGTGTTGAAGATGAAGGGGAAGGGGAAGGGGAAACAACTCCTTCAAGCGTCTCCCTCAACTTATCAAGAGAGTTATGCTCAAAAAGCATCGTATCATCTCTATGTACCCTCGAAGCACGAACACCATCATGAACCGAAGCGTGGATGTATTCGTCCAAAACCACGATATCGCCTTTTTGTGGTATGCAAGTGAAAAACCCAACGTTGGCGTCGAATCCCGAGTTGAATAGTAATGCCACTTGTTTCTCCCCTGCTGTGGCTGCTGTGGCCGCTGTGGCTGTAGCAGCAGCTTCTTCCACACCAACATCGACATCATCAGCATCCGCAGGTCCAAAAAACCTTTCCAACCTCCTCTCAAACCTCTCATGCGTCTCGGGATTAACCAACAACCTCGAACCACACGATCCAAGTATTTGTTGCGTAGCATTAAGCTTCTCTAGTACTCTCGCACGTAACAGCGGTGAAGTAGATAACGACAAGTAATCGTTTGTCGTGAAATCCACCAGAGCCTCGTTCAAGTTCGAATTCGAGGTTGAGGTGTTCGATGATGATGATGGCTGTTGTTGTAAAGGAAGAGCAACGGGTTCTGGAAGTCTCCGACGAATTAACCTCTGTTCTCGAGCATCCAAGGCATTTTGTAAATGACTTTCGAGAGCGGATGGTATAGATGTAGGTGCTTTTTTCGACAAGTCAGAGTCCTCGTGTCTAGAACTAGAACTAGAAATAGCGCTTGATTCGGTCGACCGATCCGTAGAGTACGTGCTTGTGCCCATTGGGTTGGGTTTTTTTTTCGGGAGGACTGGTGAGTGGTGGTTTGCTGGTACTCGAGACTCGGAGAGGAGTAAGTGCCAAGCTTTCTTGCTTTAAATTACCAATAACGCATATAAAGTAATTTTGTGTTCGCAAAAAAGAAGAAATTCAAAAAGCTTTGGGGCGGAATTAGAGCGATCCCGGATGTCCGAGTATGAGATCGGGTAGGGATGACTGGGCCCGGTAGTACTTATGTACGTCTGTGGTACCCGTCTCTGTCAATTGGTGACTTTCAAAACTAAATTGTGTGTCTCCTACTACTATCATATCCAGTTCACAGCAACTCTCCAAGCTCTATTAGTATTCAAACGCCAGGACCCGCAAATCAAACCTTGATCAGCCCCAACGAGTTGTAATTAATGTACTGTAATAGCACTGTGCAATCAGTTGCAGTAAGCCGTGATTGTCGCCAAGGTCGACACTGACAATCAGAGCCTGGCAATGCCTGGCATGATATGTATCACAGACGTTAAGACCTACATAAGAGAGCCAAGGGTTCAATGAGACAGTCCACGTAGTATTCATTCAATCAACTACATAGTCAAGGAAGGCAATTAACTTAAATACATACCATCCCCGAAGTACATATAACCTCCTATCCCAAAAAAGCCCTTGGAACGCGTCAGAAGTCAAAAACACCGGGGGTCCTAAGACTTCGTATCAACACGACACAAGAATCGTTATCCCGTTCCATCGACAGGCTAGAGGCAAAAAACAACCTTTCCCCGCTGGACTCGCTGAGAAAATGCGGGGACCAGGGACCAATCCCACGAGGCGTGCGCCCATACATCCTTCGTCGTCCCGGTGAGCAAAAGCGTATATGGACCGATAGACGGTTCCGGGCTGGCCGCCCCAGGATACAGGATCAATACGTCCATTCGTTGCTGTATCTCCTACTGGTTCAACGGCTACCTGGATAGAGAAAATCGTGCGCCGCCGGATTTAATCACTAGGGGTCAGAAGAGAGTCAGATAACATCTAAAACTTCCTGCATTCAGACTGTAGACACGAACCTTAATTATCATTATCAGCTCAGAAGGCGCGCATACATTGGCACGATGCAAATATTCCTATTCCTGTCCTTGTAATATCCAGGGGTTCCACTCGGGTCTACTCCGTCGGCGGCGTATATAC